>OX637353.1:11334700-11953989 GCA_951799405.1 Agapetus fuscipes | reverse complement strand
TATAGATAATTTAGAATTAATAAATAGCTGCCAAAAAGGGAGAAAGTTGGACATATTAGAAATATTAGAGATAAATAAACATAGAAATAAAAGTAATATGCTAAATATTCAACTTCCCGCCATTACGTCTCCTCTCCTAACAATATTAGCTCCGCCCCAAAACTCACCATCTCCCTCCCACATACCTACCTTGCTACCCCCTCCCTTACCACCAATAGATCCCACACCCATGTCTTAATTTTTAAGTTTGATTTTAGTAATTGTTGTTACCCGATGATGGAAGGTATTCCGAAAACGTTTGTAACATACTCAAAAACAATAAAAGTGGAATAAAACAAAGTTTTTAATTTCTTTTATTTTTTTATTTTTTATTGAAAAATAATAAATTTTTTAAAAATGTCAATTTAATTAGTGACAATCATGCAGCTATAAAAAGTAAAAACGTATGTTTGTTTTGTGCTCAGATTTTGTTCGAAATTCAAAAACTCATACAATCTGCCGTGATTCCAATTTCAAGGTCATCGTTGCCAGCATCGAAAATATTTGTTAATAAATTGCGCAGGTAGGTTTTATTAAAATACTAACGAAATAATAAACAATCTTATAGCCATAAAAAATATGAGCATGAGATATTTTGTTCAAAATTTAAGTCGACCAATAGTAATAGCGCCAGCATAAAAAATATTTTTAATTTTATAAATTTCAATGTTTAAGCTAACTTAGACATTACAATTATTGCAAAGAAATTGAAGTAGCATGAAAAAATAAAGTTCATAAAATTCAAACTTTCATTTAATTTTTTTGTAGCTGCAAAATATTTAGATATCCGTATAAATAAATGAACGGATTCTACACATATTTTTTAGACAAAAAATGTCACATGACATGGCAGGGTTGCTAGAAAAAAGGCAAACTAATATTTTTTATTAGTAGCTTAGGATCTTAGTCGCATATACAAGTGATGTCTACCCGCCAAAAAAAATACATTTTTGCCGAGTGCGTTATGAAATAAGTGGATAGCTTTTTTGACTGTCATACCTCTGAAGATGTCTTTTTTAGATATAATCGAAACGTACAGAAACAAAATACAGAAATGACAGCGTCTCAGACGAAAAATATTTTTTCTGGTTTGAAAAAAAAAACAACAAAAAAAGTGTCACAGAAAGCGTTCAATACAAAAGCGTCTGATTTAAAGGGGCGCGAGCGTCGCAAGCGATTTTCTTTGTCTGCAGATTGCGCTCTGATTTGCTTGTAAGCGTTTTGTTTGTTCGCTGACGCGATTCAATAAACAAAATCAGAAAGATCAACCCTCAAGAATAAGTTACGCTAGGCTGAAAAACCAAAAAAAACATAATTTCTTCAAAAATAATAACATTCTTAAGTGTCCAAAAAGCGCTGAAATTAATTAAATCTATGTTAAAAAATATATAAATTTGAAGTTTAGGCACGTTTATCATGTTTGCTAAAAGTTATGTATTCAATTCGAATTTCTGAAGTACCTACAGTTATGTACAGAATGTGTAAAATTTTGTAAAAGTATAATTTTTTTATGGGGAATATTGAATGTTTCTAGAATTGGTTAGATGAGAAACAAAAGAAAAAAATATTTAAAAAAAATTGACAATTGATTTTAATAAAACACTCGTAATATGGATACGACAGTTATTCCAAGGACAGCAAAATTGTTACCTCAGACGGCGAATTAGCTACAAAAAGGCAGAAAAATATGTTTTTATTGGTTTCCTAGGATCAAAGTAACATGTGTAAAAAGATGTATGACGTTTATCCGCTACTGATAACAAAAAGTATTTTCAAATTTATGCAGAGTGAATGACATCCTATCTTATTTTTACTAATATTATCTATTAGTAAAGTTTAAAAAAAACAATATAACAATGACCAAGCTTGGTTTCACAAAAACGAGTCATATTTAAAATTGACATTGACAAAAGTGTATGTAGTAACCATGTTTTCCGTAAAAAAACGTTTAAAAAGTAGTATGAACGCAATGAATGGTTACAAGAGCGTCTGTTCTGCGAGCATGTTTGTATTGAAGGGGGCCAACAGCCACTAAAGGGGGCCGACAGTTACTGAAGGTCAGGCCCGGATTAAGACCACTGGAGGCCCTGGTGCAGAGAAAGTCATAGGGAGCCCTCACTCCATTCTCCCATCCTCTTTCACCGCCAATATCCTCACCTTCGATAAAAAAAAATACTTAAAGCTAACTAAAACTAATTTGTGGTCTTTTACGGTTCGAACATCCTGCCACATGAGGTGCGACATGACATTTACCATCTGCAGGGCCAAGAATCGTACGCTCCTATTTTTTTATACCTGGCTAGCCAATTCACTCTTCTGTTTGATACATCCAATGAGGATCCTGAATTCAAATGGATATTGACTTCACCCAAACGTAGAAGAGTAGACCCCACAAGAGAAGAAAGGCCAAAGTTAAAACTTTATCATCTTGCATTCAGCATCTTCTGTCCGTCGACTATTCAAATTCAGGGTCGAAACACTTCACAATTAATTCATCCAACTTAAAAAAACAGCATATATTTTTAAATTAACCTTTGACAATTCAGTTATAAGACGATCCACCTTTTATTTATTTGAAAAATATATATTTTAAATGTTTTAGGGGGACCCTAGGACGCGGGGGCCTTGTTTCGGTTGCACCGCTTGAACCGCCGTTAATCCAGGCCTGCTGAGGGGGGACAACGTCACCTAATCACACAAAGGCCCGCGAGGAATTCCCGCCAGAGATGAATGAACAAAGGTGGAATGTCACCAAAAAGCGCGCGCGCGGCGAAATCACTCATCCGAAAAACAACAGAGGCTGAAGTAGCAGAGAGGTAGACGGCAAACAATAACAAGGACGGGAGAGGGTGAAAGAGATTGAAGGTATGGTCGATGGAAAATGCTATGCTGTGATCTAAAACCTTTTTCGTTCTGTTGTTTTTTTTGCTTTTGACAAATTTGTGTGACTAAAAGTGAAAAATGGTCACAATAGACATTAGACGTGTTTCTTATTTCTTGTAAACACTTACAATTTGGATTTAGATGGTAAGACTTATGTCTAAGAATGGATAAATTAATGATGTTGATGGTGCTTACATTTTTTTTTTTTTAACGTATTATTTTAATATATTTTAGTATCACCTCTATCAATCGTTTATCTACGATCATTATAGTGATTTTATCTTTTGATGAATGCGTTTTTAATGCATTTACAGGAATTAGGTTATTTTGAAAATCGGTAAATATTTTTGTATTAATATCTGTCAATTAGTTTTGGAAAAAATTGGTATGAGAGTGAACAAACGTGTCTTCGACGTTAGCATATGTGACTTTAAAATGATACGAAAGCTACCCACACGATTGACATGTGCGTCATTTTCATTCAGTATCAAGTCACTATGCTCACGTTGAAAATACCAATGCAAGGCCTAAACGATGTAACCTTTACTTTTTGTGTTATATAGAAAGAAAGACCATGAAAGTTGTGCAAAAATTCATTTCATTCTTAAATCTTTCAAAAATGTACCAATTTCTTTAACATAAATGGTTAATTTTACACAAATCTAATCTAATCTAAGCTGTAAAGATATATATCATTTAAGATTTATATTAAATGCATTCCCACAAGCAGACATGTATAATTTCGCGCTAACACATGCCGCATGTGGACCTACAATATAAAAACCCAATCTCAAATGAACATAAGCCCTGCAACTCTTGCCGTCCTTCCCTGAAACAGGGGTGACATTGGCAAAGTGAACCATTTTTTACAGTATGGGTGGTCAGCCGCATACCTAAATAGAAACAAGCAAAAACTAACAAGTACATAAATAAATAGTCGTTTTACTTTTCTGTCTTTTCAATGAACAAATAGCTGAGAATCTGTTGGTTGAATGTCTAAAATCCGTTAGCCAATAAAAGTCTTATAGCACCTCAAGACCTGTGAATTATGACTCCGAGGAAATATAATTTTCTGCTCAAATGCCCGACTGTCCGGTCTCACCCCCTCCCTTCCAGCTGTCTGCGTCCTCCCATATCTATTTCTTCCTCCCCCATTGCAGCCGGCTGCATTTCCATTCCATTTTTGTTGGCTGTCTCTATTTTCAGTGGCTGAATTTAATAATAATTGTGTTTTCCTGACGCCGAGGTGTCTTTTTATTTGAGAAACGTAAAAGTGAAATATTAAATTTTCGCAGTATGTTTTTTACGGTGTTTCAAACTGAAAAGTATGTAACAAAGCAAATGAAAACTCGAATGCGTTCAAAGCTCCTGCAATAGAGAAACTTGTGATTTTTTCAGGTTCTTAGCTCATCAAGCTAAACTATCTTTTTAATATTCCAGGCTTCCGATTATCATTAGGTTATCCTAGGCTCTACGCCACCAGCATTAAGCTTCTCGGAGTTTGCATTGATCAACACTTGACACTGGATAATCAAGTACCAAATACTGTCAAATCCGGTTTCTTTGCTCTCTGTCAAATTAAGACTGTGGTTAAAAATTTTCCTAAAAGTGCTACGAAGGCGATTGTGAACTCCTTTGTAGTGGGCAGACTAGACTACTGCAATGCGATCTATGCTAGCCAGCCCAAAAATCAACACAATAGGCTTCAATCGCTTCAAAACACCACAGCTAGACTTATATATCGGGCGGAAAAGTCTTACCACATCACTCCTCACCTTCAAACTGTCCATAGCTAAAAATTCTTGAGAGGATCACCTTTAAAGTGGGCTTAGTCACCTTTAAAGCACTGCATAGGAGTGGTCCGGGGTACCTGTGGAGCTGGTGTCTCCAGCAACTACAACCTCGCGCGGACAAACACTGATGTCAGCTGCATCAAGAAACAACGGCCTGGACATCCCTGTAAGAAAGCCCCGCACTGTTTTTGGAGACAGGACATTCAAGGCGGCCGCTCCAATGACTTGGACTGCTATTCCCGCTTCACTGAGGGAACTGATCTTGGAGAGACTGTTCAAAAGACGTTTCAAGATTCATTTCTTCGTCCAATCGTATGGACAAGCGCCTTTGCAATGACACACTGTCATAAAAGACGCTATGTTAATTTTGTACTTCAAATACGCGCAATGTGACCCTACAACTTTTGGATGTATTTTTGGCACAAAATCAAAAGATGATTGATAAGACTACCCTCTATATTTATAGTGCTACGAACATGTAATTGTGTGCTTTGTTTGTCTGTGTGAGGTGTGTTTGTGAGAGTTTGTGAGAGTTTTTAAGGTTGTATTTAATGACCAAGTGCAAAGGTATCGTTTTCAATTTGGCTTTAAATCCAGTTTTGTGAAATTACACCAACATTCGAATACATTATTCAGCTTTGTACGCGGATCCGCTTAATTACTGAAATTAATACCGTTTGTTTGTTACCTTCCCAAAATGCTTGTATGTGAGAATACAAGGTCAGCAGTGGGAACGAGCTGTACTTTACGCCTGCGTTAAGTTAATTACTGTAACCGGTGCAAGTGCACTTTACGGCGCGCAAAAGTTAGGATACTTGTTTACTGACGCAAACACGTTTAATAATTTAAATTAATGCCCTGGCAGAAGTTGAAACATATTTTTAGACTATGAATACTATGCATGGTATAAATGTGCGAGGGGTGGTGGAAAAAAGTTTAGACTGAGATGAAGGGATGAAATGAGGAGTTTCATGATGGAAAAACACAGTGAAAAAATGTCACATGACGTAACGACACGTGACAGAACGACACAATGAAAAAACGATACATGACGGAACGACACGATGACAGTACATCACATAAAAAAACATCGCTATGACAAAACCTCACATACCTCAAAAACATCATATCCATACCATAAACCGCAAATGATAAACGCTGTTATGTTATTTTACTAAATTACATATAAAAGAACATTCTTGAAGTGTGCAGTACCTATGTGTCGTGGGCTGAACAGAGCCGAACGTTCACGGAAGCAACCGAACTGCGCCGTGCAATCTAATCGGGCCATCGTTCTTCAGTTCTCGGCAAGATGTGAACAGATTCAGACGTCGGCGACCAAGCACCAAGCGGTGCAAGAGGGGGCATTACCATGGAGCTCCCTCCTCCCCATCTACTTGGATTTCCTGCCAGCAAGGCACCCGCCTAGTGGACCAGAGACGGGTTCATAGAAGCGCCCACCCAGGGGCTCAAACGTGTGGAGACGTCCGCCTCGTGAGCCGCCGCTGCCTCGGAACTCCAGTCAACAGAGTAGGGAGTGTTTTAGTGACAAGGTGCAGGTCGGGCCATTCCCTTATTTCCCCTTTTTTCCCATATTGCTAAAGTAAATTAACCCTTATTTGTTCATGTTAAACTTATCTTTTAATTATGCAACCTTTCCCAAGATAGAATAAGCAATACCATTAGAAAGAATTCCCACGCCCGGAGAGTTATGCTGATGATAGCAATTGTCTTAACAATTATATTAGATTAGATTCAATGCAATTGTCTTAACAACTATATTTTACACAATCTAAGCTTAGAAAAAAACGTAACACACGATAATGTGAGAGTCGTTTTAAATATTTAAAATAAATTTACACTTTTCATCTGTATTGGTGGTATTGGTCCAGTAAACATACAAACTTTGCTCATGTGAAATTACCCATGATGGGCATGAGACAAACAAGCACTAAGGGAACGACAAGTGCATTGTATCTGAGAAGGAAAAATATAAATTAAATTTGGAATATTGTTTTTCGAGAAATATTAAATTCCATCTTATTTTTCGGGCACACCTCGTACATGTACATGGATATGAAGTTTTATTTTCATAGCAATGCAAATATGGAGACCAAAGTTTTAGACTGAAATATTTCCAAGCTAGGAACTTGTTTAGACATTGTGGGAGGTATTTTGATATTATAATTATCGTGACGTTGCGTTTCTGTTGAAAATGACACAATTTCATTTTGGCACGCCATCTTATCTAAGTTGCGAATATTAAATAACATTCATAAATTCAAATACTAAGCACACAAAAACTTGTAATTTTCCATGAACAGGGATGACATTTGCACTATTGTTTTTTTGTTTTGTGATTCGTTATCAGACCTCAACCAACAACACAACTAAACTGCACATAGAGTAAAATATCTTAGCACCAAGGGCGTGCATACAGGCACATGCGCCTAATAGTTAGGCAATATATGGTAAAAAAAACTTGATATTGAATAATATTTTTTAGTGTTGATCTGTTAACACAGTGAAAGTCCATTTTTATAAATATTTAAAAATATAAATGGTAAAACATTGTTTTAATTCACTTTATTTTATTTGTTTATGCTCGAATATTTTCGCCTAATGAGGCATCTTCAAGAGCAGAATGTGTAAAGTAAATGTGGCATATGTAAAGAAAGATATTTTACGTACATACATCAAAGTCTTACACCTTGAATTAATAAATATACTTCACCCAGCAGAGTGGTGCCTTATTGATGACCAAATTTATGAAGATATTTCTGATTTTGGTAAGATGAAAAAACAAAATTTGGATAAAAAAATATTGGCTTTAGAAGGATTTCAAAAAACAGAATTTGTCATCGAAAATCAAAACCCCATCAAATTTTTTGATAGATTTATAAATCTAACAAGTACTGACTTTAATATTGATGAAAAACAATTATTGAATAAAGGACCAAAGTTTAATTTCATATCAGAGAATAATAAAAATGTAGATGTACTTAAGGTTGATATGGAAGTGGCTATAAATAGTGACAAAAATATGACCAACAAAAATTCAATCAAACACAAAATATCTGAAATTATTAATCAAAATTCTGTTATTTTAAATAAATCGGAAACTATAGAAAGAAACAAGAATAATAAAATAATCAACAATTTGAGGAAGAAAATAAAAGATAATGAAATCATAATGACAAAAGGGGATAAAGGTAATTCAATTGTAGCTATTGATAGAAAATTGTACTTGGATAAACTGAAAAATGCCATTGTAGATGACAAATGCCTGATATTACCTGCAGATCCAACCGAAAAATATCAAAAAGAATTAAATAGTTATCTAAATAAAAGCGACTTTACTATGATTGAAAAAAGAAATTTAACATTAATGAACCCTATTGCACCAAGACTTTATGGTTTAATTAAATTACACAAACAAGACTACCCCACGAGACCTGTAGTATCTTATATTAAGGCTCCAGCTGTTAAGGTTTCAAAATTTCTCAACTCACAAATATTGACTCATACACAATTCACGTCCAAATATAGTATCAAAAATTCATTTGAATTAACTCAAAAATTAATCACCATGAAACCACCTGAAAACTCAATACTGGTATCTTTTGATGTTAAAAATCTTTTTACAAATGTTCCAGTTTCAGAAGTTGTGGAGATAATTGAACACAAATTAGAGAGTAATTACACAGATTCAAATAAAAAGAAACAAATTATTGATTTGTTAAAATTGTGTATGAGTCAAAATTATTTTTCATTTGATGAAAAATTTTACAAAATATTGGATTCTTTACCGATGGGAAACCAACTTTCCCCATTATTAAGCAATATTTATATGGATTCCTTTGAAAATCAAATATTTTCATCAAGCAATCAATTACTAAAGTGTGTGTTTTGTTACTTTAGATATGTTGATGATATTTTTTGTGTTTGGACAGGTTCCAGAAGACAGTTGGATATATTTTTAAATTTCATTAATTCCATTAATTCGTCACTTCAATTCACTTTAGAGATTGAACAGGGGGGGGTTTTAAATTTCTTAGACATAAGCATCCAAATTGTAAATAGTCAATTTAAATTTGGAATATTTAGAAAGCCAACGTATACAGATACCATAATACATAAATTTTCTAATCATCCATATTCTCAAAAGATGTCAGCATTTCATGCCATGGCCCATAGGTTACAACAGTTGCCACTTGATGATGAGGAATATAGGAAAGAATACAAATGTATTATGGGTATTGCAATCAATAATGGGTATAAAGAAAATGAAATAAAACAGATAATTAAGAAACATGATATCCAGGACATTTTCAAAAAATTTATTTATCCTGTAATTACTAATCAAAATTTAGATAGACCTTGGCGAAAATGTTTATTTGTAAATAATAGTATTTCATACAAAATTAAAAATTTTTTAAAACATGATATAAACTTTGCTTTTTATACAAAAAACAATCTACATAAATTACTGTTCAACAATAAGGATAAAGTAGATAAATTGGATATGGGTGGAGTGTATAAAATTAAATGTAATGACTGTGAGGCTTTATATATTGGTGAGACAGGGAGATCAGTACGCACAAGATTTAAAGAACATTCCAGAGCACTCAGAGGCTTATCTGCATACTCTGAGATGGCAGACCATTGCATTGATAAAGACCATACTTTCGATATTACCAATGTAGAGGTAATGCACTCTGAGTGTGAAGTGAGGAGACTGATGGCTCTGGAAGCGTTGGAAATCTACAAAAATAAAAATAAAGACTTAGTGAATGTGCAGATTCCCTATGTTTCACCAATATTGCAATAATTTGTTTTTTATTTGTTATTACTATTATTATTTTTATTTAACTAACATATTTTATTTTTATTGTATTCAAATTTTTAATTTCATTATACCTAACAATAATGCATTTTTGAATCTTACATTTGTGTTTAAAAAAAATTTTGTCTATGAATTTTGCTTTTGTTTTGGGAAAAAAAGTTGTTTTGAAAATTGTTTTGAAAATTATTTTATAAAAATATATTTGTAACCATTCTGCTCTTGAAGATGCCTCATTAGGCGAAAATATTCGAGCATAAACAAATAAAATAAAGTGAATTAAAACAATGTTTTACCATTTATACTTGATATTGAGTTTCAAAATTTTATTTCAATTGGAGCCATCGTTATTACTTCAGTCAATTTCAAATGAGTTACTCTTAATGAATGAGAGAAAATATTTTATATTTATATAAGTTACAAAAAAGTCTCTGATGGGGCGGGTGAAACTGTTTTATTTTTATAAGAAAGGGGGCCAGCCTCGCGCGAACGTGAAGTAAGAGTTTTTCAGCTCCAAAAGGAGCAGGTTTTCATTTCTTTTACAGTCGGAGTGAACCATGCCGTGTTCATTTTGGATCGAAATATACACAATAACATAAGCATTGTTCTTGTATCCAGCCACCATTCAGATAGGATTGGCCAGTACCTCCACAGATGTGTCTCCACTTTGTTCCGTACGTACACATTTTTTTCATATGCTTGCTCGAAATTCATCACTCGCTTCATGCGTTGTCTTCTCTTTTTCTCAATCTACAGATTCCAGTCGTTTGCAATATCGCTAATTTGATCAACTTATTCTTTCCATTCCACGTTTACCTTTTGCATTCCTTTTGTACACTCTTTTTGTCAGTCGTTCATCGTATATTCTTTCAATAAATCCAAACCATCTCATTGTACTCTTTCATACTTTCATTTTCGTTTATAAAAAAAATATATTGTTTTGATTTAATCAGGCTTAATTTAAGTAAAACTGCGGTGATTTATTTTGTACAAATTATTTCAGATTTAGTTCACATACAGAGTCACTTTGCACCTGTACAATACAACAGTCAGTTGACTTCTCACAAGCTCCAGAGCTTTGTTCTTTATTTTATAGTTATAATAAAGATCATTCTCGAATCTTTGAGAACTATAACATTCAAACTTTGCTAGAATATTCGACCAAACACTCACGCAATCTCTATCAATACAAATGATATGAATAAAGTACCGAACATTACTGTTTTTCCAGAGAAACTTCACAGAGTAAATATTCGTAACTGCAACATCACTTTTGATCCTGCAACTTTGTTGTATTTAAATTTCAGGAACATAATTCATTCCATCTTGCGGGAAAATCTCAAAGACCTGCATTTACAGAGGAGACGTCCCTGGATGGCAGTTATTCGGAAGTCCTGTCCTACATTTGAATGTCTTTCTTTCTACCTTCTTTTATGTTCTTCTTCTATTGTGTTCTTCTTTTTCGGGAAGCCGGCTGCATCTTCCGCACATAAATCTTCTCAGAGCAGAAACAAATTGTTATTTCTTTCGAGGCTTTGAATCCATTTCTGCCACATTGCATCCAAGTTAGCGCTGAGTGTGGGTACTCTCTTTTATTCTGTCAACCGGATTCCGACCTGCATACTCTGTGTTGTGATAAATTGTTTCTTATGCATTAAAAAGGACAACTTCCGATTTTAAATTTATTTAAAAATAAATACAAACAGTTTTATTGATAGTGGAGGCATTCACTTTGTAATACGCAAACACGCAACTAAGCTCCGCATATAGTGTAACTTCTTGCCTAAGTTATCCTCGAAGTGGTCGCATGTGACGGTTCAGGACCGATTAATTTTTAGCGGTAAGGGGGCCGGCCTCACACGAACCACTTTCAGTTGAAGAGGGGTTTTCCAGCTCCCGGGGGAGCTGGTTCCCATTTCTTCTGAAGGCTGAGTAAACCTTGAGATCGAACCCTTGCTCTCGGCATGGAATGCAAGCATTTTATCGACCTTTTTACGAGCTTTGTCGTCGTCGCTACAAAGCGCCAATTCTCAAACAAGACCCAGTTGCTGTAAGGCTGGATGGACCTTTGGTGACCGGTCATTGGTAAAGGTTTTATGAATTTTTCAACCCAGCGAAGAGCAAATTTGAAAATATAAATGGTATATTTTTTGTGCTCCGCTGGGAATCAAACCCACAACCTTCCCATTCAGAGTCCGAAGTGTTACCACTGAACTACGGACCGGTCCAAAGGCCAAAATCTTGTCGGTTACACCAAAACCATACATCGTAAACGCAGTTGTTTGCTTGGGCATAAACAGCACACAAATCATCGTAGAGCTATCAGACGTTTCGTGAAATTAGAAAGAGCGGAAAATTTCAAGTAGGATAGCATTCATAACTCATTTTTGACCAAAATGTCGCCCTACTGCCTTTTAACCGTCAATATTTTGTTTGTACACACCAGAAATTACCTAACATACGGCCGATCGGCGTAATCTTTATAAAATGTACACGTTTTTAATAAATTATAAATCAGTAAATCAATCATCAAGTTGAGATATTTTTTTATAAAAAAAACAATTCAAATACAAAATGAAAATAGAAAATGTAGCACGTAATCATCTTTTACAGAACACAAATAATAACGAAATATTTTATCATAAGCGCCTTTTGAATAGGCAAATTTTCTAACACGCTTTTGAACCCTACGTTTCTACCTAGCCCCCAGTATTATAGCGGGCGTTACAAAGCCACTGTTTAGAAAAGTGAATTAATTCATTAACGCGCGCATTACGAGTTCATTTCCCTGTGAGGGGACGCGTGACCTGGGTTCCATATCCCCAAAGGTGCCTGTAGTGCCTTGGTTCCATGATAGAACGACACAGTGATAAAACAACACATGACATAACGACACATGACATGCACAACAGGCAGACAACTGACAGACACAACATTAAAATATAATAATTAACTCACCGTTAATGTAAACCAAAAACATTTTATTTTATTCAATGTCTATTTACCTTAACTTATACGTTGGTAAGCGGCTGACCACCCATCTAATCTAATCTAATTCAAGTTGCAAAATATATGTAACATTAGAGATTCACATTATATGCATTTTCACAAACAGGCACGTACCTATAAGTTTGCGATGTGGACCTACAATATAAAAACCCGAATCTCAAATGAACATATACCCTGCAACTCCTGCGGACCTTTCCTGAAACAGGGGGGACATTGGCAAAGTGAATCATTTTTACAGCAATGACTTATTGTCGGCAAGAGTTGCAGGGCTTATGTTCATTTGAGGTTTGGATTTTATTTTTAAGTACACAATCAGCATTTGTAAGCACGAACTACACGTGTTTGTTTGTGGGCATACATCTGAGAGCTTTGAATGAATATATCCTTGCAACTTAGATTATAGATTATAGATACTTATCAAGTTGGTATTCAGCTGAACACCCATGCTGTAGAAAATGGTTCACTTTGCCAATGTCACCCCTGTTTCAGGGAAGATCGGCAGGGTGTATGTTCATTTAAGATACGGGTTTTTATATTGTAGATCTACATGCGGCATGTTTAAGTGCGAACTTATACATGTCTGTTTGTGAAAATGCATTTAATGTGAATTATTAATGTTACATATGAGGGATGAATGTTTGAAAATTATTGGTCCTGGTGGGAGAGGTGTAGTCAATGATAATGGGCGACATCTGATTGCTTTGTGTGCGGAGCACAGTCTTTTTGCATCGAATACTTGGTTTCGGCATAAGGATGTGCATCTGTACACGAGGCAGATTGTGGGAAGTCGCACAATCATTGACTACATCTGTGTGGATGAAAGACTGAGAGGAGCCGTAAGAGATAGCCGTGTCTACCGCGGGCCTGAAATAGGCAGTGATCACTATCTCTTATGTGCTAAAATAATGCTTGGTGAAGTAAGAAAGAAGAAACGCAAGAAGCAAGTAAGAATGACTAGAATAAAAGTAGAAAGGCTGAATGAAGAAAATGTGAAAGAGAAGTATGTATCAGAGCTCCACAAAATTTTAAGTGTAAATGAACTTGAGAAGAATGTGTGTGGAAAAGATATTGAAAGCATGTGGAAAGATCTGAAGGAAGGAATGATTGAATGTGCTAAAAAAGTATGTGGGGTAACGAAAGGTGGAAAATTGAAAGGAGATGCCTGGTGGAATGATAGAGTGAAAGAAGCTGTGAAAGTTAAGAAAAAGTGTTTTGAAAATTGGCTGAATGATAGAAATGATAGAAAGCTAGAAGACGAATATAAGATAGCTAAGAGAATGGCAAAGACTATAATTTATGAAAGCAAGATGAATGAACAAAGAAAGATTGATGAAAGGATTAACAAAAGTTTCACCGACAGTAAGAAGGAATTTTGGAGGTGGATCAATGCGGATAGAAATAAATCTTCTGCATTGACCACTCCGGGAGTCAAAAGTGCTGCCGGTGAGATGGTATGGGAGAATGAAGAAGTATGCAAGAGATGGAAGAACTATTTTCAAGAAATTTTTGGCCAGGGTGAAAGAAGAATTTATGAACAGACAGATGAAGAGAATGAATTGAAGATTTTGAAAGAAGAAATGAAAGTGTCTATTTCACGTCTGAAGAATGGGAAGTCTGCTGGGTTTGATGGTATAAATGGTGAAATGTTGAAAGCAGGAGGTGAATGTGTGATAGATTGGATGTTTGAATTATGTAAGCTTTGTGTGAATGCAGGAGTGGTACCGATGGATTGGAGGAAGGCAGTCATTGTTCCCATTTACAAAGGTAAAGGGGACAAAAAAGACTGTCAGAACTTCAGACCAATCAGTCTACTCAGTATACCAGGAAAAGTCTTCTGTAAGGTGATTATAAAAAATGTGATTCTGACTACTAGCAAAAGGGTTTCCGATATACAGTCCGGCTTTATGGCCGGTAGAGGCTGTGTTGATCAGATTTTCACTCTACGACAAATTGTTGAAAAACAATTGTCGGTGAGGGGGAAACTATTCACGGCCTTTGTGGATCTGGAAAAGGCTTTTGACTCAGTGGACAGAGGTATGTTGTGGGATGTTTTGAAAGCATACGGAGTGAATGGAGCTCTACTCAATGCGGTGCATGCGAACTATGAGAATAGTATGGCTTGCATTCGTATTGATGGTGAGTATAGTGAATGGTTTGAAGTTTTTAAGGGTGTAAGGCAAGGATGTGTGATGAGCCCATGGCTATTTAACATAGTCATGGACAAGTGTGTTCGAGATGCTAGACTTGATGATTGTGGATTAATGATAGGAGAGAGCAAAGTAAGCGTTCTACTGTATGCGGATGATGCAGTCCTTGTATCTGATTCAGCAGTGGAATTGCAAATGATGCTCTCTAGATTGAACGAAGCTTTGAAAGGTAATAATTTGAAGTTGAATGCAAGAAAGACGAAAGTTTTGATTTTTGAAAGAGATGATGAAAATATGAATTATGAATTTAAAATTAATGGAATGAATGTTGATGTCGTAAATGAGTTTGTATATTTGGGAAGTAAGTTTGAAAAAGATGGAAGAATGGCCGGTGAATTTGAAAGAAGAATAATGAAAGGCAGGTGTGTACTGGGTGCGACCGCTTGCATCGCCAGGAACCAAAATCTCTCAAAAAATGTTAGATTGGCGGTGCACGGTGGTATACTAGTGCCAACCTTGATGTATGGAAGTGAAGCCTGGACGGTGAGTGAAAGGGAAATTAGTAAAGTCCATACAGTAGAAATGGACTATCTAAGAAGCATGATTGGGAAAAAACGAAGTGACAGGGTGAGGAATGATTTTGTAAGAGAAGAATGTGGTGTAAGGGAAAGTGTGAAAGTGAAGATTAAAAGAAGTATGTTAAGATGGTTCGGGCATTTGGAGAGAATGAGTGATGAAAGATTGACGAAGAAAGTATATGTTGCTAGAATAGATGGATGTCGTGGTAGAGGAAGACCGAGAAAAGTATGGAAGGATCAAATCTCTGAAATAGCGAATGACTGGGATATCCAGAGTCATAATAAAAGGAGGACTTGTATGAAAAAGGTTATGACTCTGGATGAAATGAAAGAAGTATGCAAGGACAGGAAGAAGTGGCGGCTAATCTGCAATGTTGATTTCTAATGTTGGTGTATTCATTTGCTACATTTTTTGCATAGGAAATTTTTGACTTTTTTTGTATAGATTTCTTTGTAAGGTTTTGTTCTTTTTTATATTTAAATGTAATTTATTATTCATATTCCTTGACTTATAGGTTGGTATGAGGCTGACCACCCATACTGTAAAAAATGGTTCACTTTGCCAATGTCACCCCTGTTTCAGGGAAGGTCGGCAAAAGTTGTGGGGCTTATGTTCATTTGAGGTTTGGATTTTATTTGTAAGTACACATTCAGCATTTGTAAGCGCGAACTACACTTGTTGGTTTGTGGGCATACATCTGAGAGCTTTAAATGAATATATCCTTGCAACTTAGATTATAGATTATAGATATTATAGACATATACTTACATATTTGCAACTTAGATTGGATTAGATTAGGTCTATGTTCCTTAACTTATAGGTTGGTACGCGGCTGACCACCCATGCTGTAGAAAATGGTTCACTTTGCCAATGTCAACACTGTTTCACATGACAAAACGACCTTTGACAGAATATCACACGACAAAACATTACATACATAAAACAGAACATACCATACACATCACATGAAAACACATTACAAAACAGGAAACATCATAAACAGCATGACCAAAAATTAAGACATGAAATATGAAAATAAAATGCAAATCATGCATATAGTATTTGGTTATTAAGCTTATAAAAAAATTAACGGCCCCCAATTATCATTCTTAGATAAAAATGGCGTGTGGAAGCACAATAAATGTTTTTGTTGTCTATGATGTTTTGTCATGTGTTGTTTTGCCATTTGTCGATCTGTCATGTATCGTTATGTGATGTGTCGTTTTGTCACTGTGCTGTTCTAACCTGTCACCATCTGGACAGTCGACAGAAGCCCCTGAATGAAACGCCTTTTAAAATTATGCAAATTCTGTTTTGAAATATTTTCTTTATTTAAAAGTACATCGATATTTTGACTAGATGTCAATTTTAGCGTACTTATATTTTATCTTAAAAACAAATCTATGATTTTTTAAATAAAATAAGATACAGGAGCTAGAAAAACACTGAAGTGGTTGGCTTAAGGCTCACGTTAGGTAAAATGGATGATTTATTTTGTTAGCGTTGTTTTCGTATGAATCACACCTCAAGAGCCCTCTCCCCAGCGAAGAGCACATTTGATTTTTTTTTATGCTCCGCCAGAAATCGAACTCACTACCTACGGAATACGAGTCCGTAGTCACAACCATTAGACTACACACCAGTCAAAACCTGTCAGTACCTGTAGAAATGAAAAGGTTCCACACACCACATGCGACTTCTTTGAGGAACCAGCGGCAAGAAATTGCACTATTTGTGCAGCTTAAATGCATGTTTATTCAATAGTACATCGGCAATATAACAAGTATAGATAATATTAAAATTTTCATCTGGTATTTTGAATCAACTGATACTCTGTGGGGATGAATAAACTTGCAAATAATACGCATTTTCGTATTATTTGTGTTTTCAATTTACACCTGAAAATAGGTGGCGCTGATTCTCTTTGATTGTGTAAGACCGGTCCGTAGTTCAGTGGTAACACTTCGGACTCTGAATGGAAGGTTGTGGGTTCGAATCCCGGCGGAGCACAAGAAAATATACCATTTATATTTTCAAATTTGCTCTTCGCTGGGTTGAAAAATTCATACATCTTTACCAATGACCGGTCACCAAAGGTCCATCCAGCCTTACAGCAACTGGGTCTTGCTTGAGAATTGGCGCTTTGTAGCGACGACGACCAAGCTCGTAAAAAGGTCGATAGCTCAAATGGTAGAATGCTTACATTCCATGCCGAGAGCAAGGGTTCGATCTCAAGGTTTACTCAGCCTTCACAAAAAATGAGAACCAGCCCCCCCGGGAGCTGGAAAACCCCCACTTCAACTGAAAGTGGTTGGTGTGAGGCCGGCCCCCGTAAAAATAAATAGTTCGCGAATCGCCACATGCGACCCCTTTGGGGATAACGCAAAAGTTATACTATATGTGTAGCTTAGTTGAGTTTTGCGTAGTTACAAAATAAAGTCAAAAAGTGAAAAAAAACAAAAATGAGTTTTATTTCAATTCATTTTTGAGGTGTAATTTATATAAAAACAACGCTAACCAAATACACCACAAAATGTTATTATAGCCTTTCAAAAAGCGCCATTTTTATACACTTTTTCAAAATCACACACCATTTTGAAGCATCCATTTTATGAGGCGGGTGCTAAGATGAATAAAAATTCCCATGACATGCATGAAATTTTTATTTTGATGTACATAAGTATGTATTATAAATCTTTTAGGGATGTTAGGAATATCCGTATTCGACATTGAAACTTCCGAATATCCGAAAAGAAAATAAAAATCTATAATCTAATTTGCAAAGATATATTGACATTCAAAACACATATCAAATGCAAGCCCATCTGACTCCCGAATGATCTTTTTTTATGTGTTTTTTCCTGTCAATCACGCGTGACTTAAGATGCATTCGAAGAGACAAGACACTTCTCTTTTCACTCGAGATTAAACAAGCAATGAACTTCACACAGAGGTGTTGGATGTTTTAACATGGTGAATAGGTGGGGATGGACAAGGCTAATAAATGGTTAAAAGTGTAAAGAAATTAACCCCCGTATTCACGATCAAAACTGGCACTTACTTAAGGGCAAACTAGCGCTTAGATTGGGAAAATTCATTTCAAGAACAATACTTAAGGTAAAATTAGCGCTCAAGCGCTCCAAAAACTAGCACTTAGGTAAGTAAGATCGACACGTATATTAACCAACGCTTAAGCGCTGTCAAAATATTCCGTCATATTTCATTGTTATCACATTTTTTGTTTGATTGTGAATTTACATAAAAAAAGGAATTCTTACTATAAACATGATTTTTACGAGTGTATTAACATTGTTTTGACGAGTTTATTTACATTGCTTGACCATCAGAATTGGGTTTGTTCTCCGGTATGGTCTAGGACCATACTGCAATGACAGATGAACTGTCAAAATATTCCGCCCCATTTCATCAGCACATTTTTTGTTTGGTTGTGAATTATTTACATAAAATAATAAATTATTTCGATACAGTTGACTTCAACGAGAATAATAACATTGTTTTGTTCAAAAATAGTGTCCCAAGAAAATATATCAGAGACTGTAAAGACCCATTTACGTATTACGAAGAGGAAGAATTTAGAAGACGTTTTTGATTGAAAAAATGCGTCGTTCTGTATACAGTTTTGCCGTTGCTCATTGAGGGTTGCAAAGCCAACAATTTCTTCGATCTGTTATTTTATCTTCTATTACAGGTTTTTCTTGAATCAGAGCCACCAGCAGCTCCTTTTCCGCTGGAGAAAACAACATCTTTTTGGCGCTGAAATCGATCAAAACACTTTACATTGGATATTACATAAATGTATTTTACAAAACTAATAGAAATTGTAAACAAACAAATTCGTACTAACGGTTTACTTAAATTAGTAAGTGCGTTATACGTACTTATTTGTTGTCAAGTTTTATGCAAAGCTGATATGACATTGAAATTTGAAAGAAGCGGCAATGATAAGAGTGAAGTACGCCGAATATCGGTCGGAAGGTACTGACCAATTACAGAGCTGGGTTTTTTCGAGAACCAATGACAAACTCGTACGTCTCCTGGGGGTTGGGCACTAGGCTGATTACTACTTTAGTGTTCTTTGTGAAACAAAACGCTCCAGAATGTCGACCCTTGAGTAAGTGTAGCGCTTGAGTAAGGCACTTAAATCAGTTTTGATCGTGAATACGGGGGTTAATATCCTGTGACCGAAAAAAATATACCTACCAACAATTCATTGACCGGTCTGTAGTCCAGTGGCAACACTTCGGACTAGTAAATGGAAGGTTGTGGGTTCGAATCGCGGCGGAGCACAAAAAAATATACCATTTATATTTTCAAATATGCTCTGAAGTGAACAATTCATAAAACCTGTACCAAAAATCGGTCACTATAGGTCCACCCAACCTTACAGCAACTGGGTCTTGCTTGAGAATTGGCGTTTTCTACAGTGACAACCAAGCTTGCAGAAGGCTCTTGAGGTGTGATACATACAAAAACAGCCAAATAAAAAAAAAAATGGCGCTTTGTAGCGTGGAATAAGCTCGTAAAAACATCTATGTGGGTGGCACTACAGCAAGTGTCATAGACCACTAGAGTCTCTGAAGTCTAGGGGTCTCCCGCTCAGGATTTCGTAAAAAAAAACAATTCGCTCACACACTAGCAGGTATCCGAAATAATTCCATATTTGTATCCTTATCCATATTTTCAGCTTCATATCCATTACACCCCTTATAATTTTATGAACTTTAAAAATAATAAACATTTCTGCGCACTTTGTTGCTGGATATTTACGATATGCGGTGAATGCAAGCTCTAGAGTCTAGTACATTATAGACTTCACTACTGCGAGAATAAAATTTTATGCGAAGCTCAGCTTCCCATGGCATCGAGTACTCAATACGTCATCATAAAACTTTTGAATATTTTTTCAACGCATCGATTACAGTCCGGTGGATCTTTAATTTAAGATGCAAAGATATGTTGCATTTATGATTCATATTAAAGGCATTCCCATAAGCAGACACGTATAAATTCACGCTTCCATATGCCGCATCTGGATTTACAACATAAAAATCAAATCTTAAATGAACATAAGCCCTACAACTCTTGACGACCTTCCCACGGTTGACATTGGCAAAGCAATAGCTCAGTTAATGATAATAGGATGATTTATTTGGTGAGCGCTGTTTCTGTGTGAATCACACCTCAAAAGCCCTCTGGGAACTTCGTCGTCGCTATAGAAAGCGCCAATTCTCAAGCAAGACCCAGTTGATTAAGGCTAAGGTAAAGGTTATGAATTGTTCAACTCAGCAAAGAGCATATTTGAAAATATAAATGGTATATTTTTTGTGGTCCGCCCGGATTCAAGCCCACGACCTTCCATTCACGAGTCCAAAGCGTTACCGTTTGACTACGGATTGGTAATTTTCCAGAATATTTGCGTTCCATGTCTATAGCTCCCTTTCCACGCCTAGAGTATCAGAAATGATTTGACGTTTCTGTGTTTATTTTAAGCCCAACATCATTATACCGGCAAGGTTTGCTCATGCTTAGTAAAAAATGAGAATCAGCTCCCTCAAGAGCTGGTAATCTCCCAATTCAAGTGAATTAGTTGGCGTAAGGCCTCTCTTAGCTGATACAATAAATAGTTTCTATACGCAGGGGGTGCATAAGTTCAGGGATAGCGTTGTAAGAAGATGCACTGTATGTGCAGCTGAGTTGCATTTTTGTTGGATATTTTTTTACCTATCAGCTGGACAACAATGAAATAAATATTTCATGCTGGTAATGATGACCTTGATTTACGACGTTTTAATTGGTTGATTTGGATTTATAACGAATATAACGCGCTTTCAATATTTTTGGCTATTTTATTGATATTTTTAAATTTACAGTTATGTCTTTAAATTGTATCTACCTACCTGCATTAGTTATAGGCAATATTTTTTACGCAGGCAACAATAACCTTGATTATCAGCTACATATCCTACTGGTTGATTTGAATTTCGAAGGAATAACATAGTTTTTTTTTATGGCTATTCGATTGCAATTTATAAAGTTCGAAGGTATTACATTTATACCTACCTGCATCAGATTTTTTTTATGTTGGCAATAATGACCTTGATCCCCGATGCATCCTATTGGTTAATTTGAATTTCGAACGATTTGAATGCTATGTTTTTTATGGCTATATTATTTCAATTCATAAAGTGCGGGGGGTATTTAAATTATACCTACCTGCATAACTGCTCAACAATATTTTTTACACTGGCATCAATGACCTTGATTCCCGACGTATCTTATTGGTAGATTTGAATTTAGAACAAATCACATGCTAATGTTTTTATGGCTAAATGTTTCCAGTTTATTTTAAATTCAGGGGATTTTAATTATATCTACCTGCATAAAAAAATACTTTATTCTCACAATAATGGAGTCTGAACGTTTTTGTACAATACGGAAATATTTATAGAGACCGCGTTGTATAAGTTTTATATACTTAGATACAAAAATATTATTGCATCTGTTCTTGTTACCCAGAAAAGCAAGAAATAAAGTTTTGTGGGGTGAAGGAAGAGACAATTTAGTTAATATTATTACACGAAAGTCTAATTATGTTTCAGTTGAAATGCGTTACTAACAAGCGTCCTTAACAGATAAAATAAAATGCGAAAAAATGAAAATGTGTTTTACGAGTTTTGCAATACTTTTTATCTTCTCAATTATACAAATCGTCATAAAAAAAATTAAGAAACTCTAAAAATATGAAAAATGTGTAAATGTTACATTTGATGAGCGTTTTTTTAATAATAATACAAGGATGATTTATTTGGTGAAAGTTTACAAATGTCACCCCTGTTTCAGGGAAGGTCGGAAAGAGTTGCAGGGTCTATGTTGATGATGATGATGATTTCTTTATCAGCGCCGTTTCGTAACAATCTCACTCCAAGGGCGCTTAGTATTTTACTGGGCGAAAAAAAATGTCTTCATCCTCCTCTTTAGGTCCTCAATCGTCTTAGACCTCCGGATTTCTGGTGGTAGTTGATTCCAGGTCGCAGGGCCGGCCACTGCAAAAGCACGGTCTCCGAAAACAGTAGCA
This sequence comes from Agapetus fuscipes, assembly GCA_951799405.1. NCBI lineage: Eukaryota > Metazoa > Arthropoda > Insecta > Trichoptera > Glossosomatidae > Agapetus > Agapetus fuscipes. The sequence continues at coordinate 11,931,600 of OX637353.1, read as the reverse complement.
ATTTTCCTTCTAGGTTCATTTAGCAGGGTTTCCGCTCCGTTCTCTGCTGATCTTAGTGTTTGCTCCCTTGAGCCCAAGACTGTTGAGACAATCAGCTCTTGGATGTAGAAAGGAGCATCTGAGGTGTGGTTTTAATATTTTCTAAGTACACATTCAGTATTTGTAAGCGCGAAATTACACGTGTCTGTTTGTTGGCATGCATTTGATATGAGTTTTTAATGTTTTTAGTTTTGCAACTTAGATTATAGATTAAAGATTATGTTTTTCAAACAAGTTCTTCTTTTTTTCTGAATATTTTGATGATATAAAAATGGCATCAACTTTGTTACCTTTGACCTCTTATATTTCCCATCAGCTGGAGCAAGCTTTCATAAGTTTAACTTCTGATAATTAGAATCGATGCCGGCGGAATTAATCACTATCCAGGGACTCCCTTAAACTTTGCACGACAATATTCACACACACAGATTTAATGGCGTCCAATAAATAATTAGTACAATCACAATTTCATTTCAGTTGCTAAAAACTTTATTTAAAAACTATCCAGAGTCATTTATCAAATAGTATGCAGTGATAGAAATGCAATAGTTGTTTTTGTACTGTGTATCTGCCTCTTGTATAGTCTACTGTGAATGTGCCCAGGCACGTAGTTGTTGGTATGCGTAACTAGAACAGTATGAAACAATACAGAGGTGTGTGGAGAGGATTACTATAGAAGGGAAGAGAGGCGTTCGCTTGGACGCTATATATTTGGACCGCAATAATGTGAGAAACGAGAGTCGATTAAAACATTGAGCCGTGAAACGATAAGCTAAGAGCTAGAAAACTGACCATACATCGTAAACTGACGTTGTGTAAAATAAATCTTGATAAAATAAATAAATTACAGTTTGATTAAAAGCACCCAACTTAAAGCCTAACTGTATTTTTGCTATCGCTATTAAGCTACGCATATAGCGTACTTTTTGCCTGCATTTTCTTCAAAGGGGTCGCATGTGGAACTCCTGTCACCTTTCCCTGAAACCGGGGTGGAATTGGCAAAAATGAACCAACTTGTAACAGCATGGGGGTTCAGCCTCATACGTACCTATTAGTCAAGGAGCTTATTAACAAGTAAAGAGTAAAGCCCTGTCGTCCGGTCGACAGCTCAGTTGCTTGCATACCATGCCGAGAGCTTGGGCTCGAATCCCACCGAGGCGAGGGTGTCAGAAATGATTTTCCGTTTCGGTGTTTATTTCAAACCCAAAATACCGGCAAGCTTTACTCAGCCTTCACAAAAAATGAGAACCAGCTCCCTCGGGAGCTGTAAAACTCCCACTTTAATTTAAGTAGTTGGTCTAAGGCTGTAAGCTTGTAAAAATAAATAGACTCCACTCGCCACATGCGATCTCTTCGAGGAAAACGCGCACTATATGTGCAACATAGTTGTGTTGAGACTTGCTTTTTGAATTTATTTGCCTAAATATAGGTTTAAAACCAAAATGCAAACTTCATTTAAAATTTAATATTTTGGTATTTAGTGCTATTTAATTGGTGTAAGTCTGCGAAATCTCTAGATGCAGGTACTTAAATAATTGTACTTGTAAATTTTTGATATTGTGTAAATATTTATTCGAATATTCTAAATAGAAAATTTCTGCAAAATCTAGCATGTTCCAGTTCCCAATGTTTCAAGAATAATGCTTTTACTTACTTTTAAAAGGACCATAAACTGTTTTTAGCGTCAGATATACATCTAAGCTGTCGAGCAACACATTTCAAAAGCCACTTTGTGTACCGTGTATCTTAAGATAAAATGTGCAAAAGGAATAATTGCAATTTATATTAAATTTTCAGCGACGTTACCATGTTGAAAGCACCGGTTCCCATAGATCACCGAAGTTAAGCAACATTGGGCGTGGACAGTACTTGGATGGGTAACCGCTCAGGTACACCGCGTGTCGTTGGCATCTTGGACCGGTCCGTAGTCCGTAGTGGCAACACTTCGGACTCGTAAATGGAAGGTTGTGGATTCGGATCCCGGCGGAGCACAAAAATATACTGGGTTGAAAAATTCATAAACTTTACCAATGACCGGTCACCAAAGATCCATCCAGCCTTACAGCAACTGGGTCTTGCTTGAGTATTGACGCTTTGTGGTGACGACCAAGCTCATACACCTCTGCGGCACTACAACAAGTGTCATAGACCCCTAGAGTCTTTAGAATCTAGGGAGTCTCCCGCACAGGATCTCTTAAAAAAAAAAAAAAAATTGAACCCAGTAAAATCATACAGATATCCAAAAACTTAATTTAATTTTTAAACTTAATTTTTTTTAAATGTCTCAAATACATATTTTCACGCCCCTTTCAAGGAAACAATTAGCTGAGTAAAAAAACAATTATCCCCCGGACTGTGTTCATTATTTAGTCTTTCTTTTCTGTTTTTCCACGCGCCAGCTGCCCCCCATTCTAAGAGGCTCCACAACAAATGGGTCGCAGAAAACTCGCCCACAGATAATTTGTCTACAAACAATTCGGTCACACAACATGACCAACCAATGATGCTGGAGAATTGCTTTCCGCGATCTGTTCCCGTGGTTTATGGGTACTGGAGCTTTAGGACGCTACGGAAGTTTATCACGCTGTAAAAGACCACCATAGACAGGAGCGAAACGTCTGAAAGCTCAATACAGACCACGGCACCAGATCCCGGAAAGGAACCCTCCGACAAAATTTCAGTCACGTTCAATATTTATTTAAATCAATTAACGGCTTTCGCCTTTTACAGTTCCAAAAAAAAACATTTAAAAAATCATTGCATATATAAAGATAGAACAGATTTGAAACTTTAAGTAAAAGTAAAAACTCTATATAATCTTAAAATTGGAGAAAACTATAAAAACTACTAAAAAACGATAAAAAAGCTTAAATTAAATCCATTCATATACTCGTAAAATAAAATAAAATAAAAAGAAAAACATATTAAACATAGACATAAAATAGAAAACTATAACATAACATAAACAAAATGAAATATCTTTTACAAGCAAGAGAACAGTAATTTAATCAACAAGTACAACAAACTAAGACCTAGCAGCTGGAGGAAATAATTTTTTTATCAAAGTCCTAAATGAAGCGAGATCCAAATTAAATATGTCAATATAGTATGGTTCATAGATTCAATTTTCAATATAGTATGGCTTACAGAAAACTTCAATCAATTAAAACTTCCTTAAACTTACTGACCAGTCTGCAGTCTGGTAGCTAACGCTATAGACTCGTAAACCAAGGAATCCAAGTTGAATTCCCAGCGAAGCACAAAAAATATATCAATAAGTTTTTAATTTCGCGGAGTGAAAAATTTATAAGCCTTTGCAAAGACCGGTAACCAAAGGTCTATGAAAGTTTGTGTGATGCACACAAAAACAGCACAAATTAATAAATCATTCAAATATTATAATTATTACAATAATTACAAAGGTTTCTTGGGGAGCAAGTTTTCTGTGATGGAGCTGCCTGTGAATCTATATTCTATGTGACCAAAATGTTGACCAAAAATCCGTGTGGACTGTCGTTTAACCAAATTGTCTGTGACTGATGGGTCCTTAGACGATAGTCCTGTGGCCGTGCCTTCTAGGACCAAAAAATAGTGGCGTGTGATCTATCGATTTATAATGTTTTGTCATGTGATGTTATGTTATGTTATGTTCTGTTTTAAGTAAGTGATATTTTGTCTTTTGATATTTTGTCATTGTCATGTACTTTCCTGTGATGTGTTGTAATGTAATCTACTGTCATTGTGTCATTTTGTCATGTGTCGCTATGTCACGTGTAGTTTCGTCACTGCGTTGTTCTATCATGGAACCATGGGCGAGTTGTCTATGACCGATTTGGCGTGATGCGATTCCATGGTCCCCCTCCGAGCTGCACAATATGACACAATAAGTTGGAATGGTCATTTAGTACCACGCCTTCCCGAGCTTTGCTGCGCTACTGTAAAATAAATCCTAGGTATGACTCACACTCGAGAAAGTTTAGAGGGAGAGAAATTCGTTTATATTTCTGTAAATAAAATGTAACAAATGTGTGCGACTTCATGAAAAAATATTTCAAAATTTTGAAATGAAATGAAATATTGTAGAACCTTCATCTGAGGTGTCCAGTACCTCCACAGATTCGTCTTCTCTTTGTTTGTGTCTGCTCTTTTTATGTTTTCTTCTCATTCTGAATATTCCAGTCATTTACTTATTTACTTAATCACATAATTCTTTCCTTAATCTTTTCTTTTCACTGTAATCTATAAAAGACCTTTCTTCTTTTAGCAACTAAAATAATCAACACAAGAGGTTCAATTTTTGAGATTTTTCTCAATCCACTTCTAGACGTAGACATCCTAAAATTTACATTAAAATTTTGCATGTTTCTCAATCGGTTTCTCTGCTATGTTCAGTCATCCTCTGCCTGCAGTTCCCTTCATGTCGTCCTGTTACCTCAGTTGGGGTCTCCCCGCTCTCCGCTTCAACATCCTGGACCACTACTGGACGAGCCTTTCCGGCCACCTGTCATGGTTCTGCCTTGCGACGTGACCAACTCAGCACCACTCTAAACAGGACACTCACTGTATGATATCAGTGACACCAGTGCGTCTACGGATCTCCTGGTTTGGATCCCTGTCTCTGAGGCTGATTCCAAGCATCCTCCTTTCAATGGCTCTTTGGAACGTCCTCAGTCTGTTGGCGTTATACTGAGTGAGCCCTTTTGTTTCCAAAGCTATAGGTGGATACTGTAACCACGAATGATTCATAGACCTATATATATGTTTCAGGTAAATTAATTACTTAAATACATATTGACCGGTCCGTAGTCCAGGTGGTAACACTTCGGACTCGTAACTGGAAGGTTGTGGGTTCGAATCCCGGCGGAGCACAAAAAATATATCATTTATATTTTCAAATTTGCTCTTCGCTGGGATGAAAAATTCATAAACCTTTACCAAAGACCGGTCACTGAAAGGTCCATCCAACCTTACAACAACTGGGTCTTGCTTGAGAATTGGCGCTTTCTACAGCGACGACCAAGCTCGCAGAGGGCTCTTGAGGTGTGATACACACAAAAACAGCGCTCACCAAATAAATCATCCTAATATTATTATTTTTTTTTTTTTACGATTGGATGAACTTTTGTTGGTATATGAATTTAGAACCCAGCGAAGAGCGTATTTAAATTTTTACACATTAGCGTTAACTACTAGACTAAGGACCGGTCATAACGTAATATTCTTCTTTTTTAAAAGAAAGCATGTAAATCAATTGAGGTACATGTAGGCACTCACGGTTATGCGAAGAGAAAGTGCGGAGCCTTCCACATAAAACTGAAAGCGGGAATTTATCTCTCACCTTCTGGGCATAAAGGGAAATGAGGCGAAAGGTAGGGATAAAGGCCGGCCTATAAATTAGGCCAAACAGCCTCAAATACGCGCATCAATTGTTGTAATAGGACATCTCTCCCATTTTCTTTGACAACAAAATATTCAATTAATATTATGAATATCGCCTCAGTTGTATGGGAGGTGAGAATGACATTGAGTGCGCATTGAAGGAAAATGCTTCATAAAAACAGAATTATTATCAAAGTAGTAAAATTATTCGTTATCTTAGTGCTTCTCTATATTATTTCCTCTTCTTCTTTGATGGCTCTAGAGCTCATATCAAGCCTTGGCCTTCATCAGTCTTCACCTCCAACTGCTACTGTCTACCGTTGCGGCTTTCCAGTCTATCACCTGCAGTAGGTAGTTGGTTTGCGTCCTTCATCACCTCATACTTTCATCACAGCCTAGGTTTGCCAACTTTTCTTTTCCCACCCGGATGTCCCTCAAGAATTATTTTTGGTACCCGTGAAGCTCTGCACATATCCAGTCCATCTTAGCCTGTTTTATTTAGCATGCGCAGAAAGTCTGGGAGCCTCAAAGATATTATATAGCTTTTTCTTGAATCTTATTCTCAAGGTTTTGCCATCATTCAAGTGTTTTCCTTAGTACTCTTTGTCTTATGTATGTTCATCAGGGGCTATTTCGCATGAGCAATGTTTGCATGTGTACTGAATCAATGTGTCATGAAAACTGGAAATTGATTTGTAAAATATTTAAAACTACTCTCAAATTATCGTTTTTAACGTTTTTTTAGCTCAAATCGTGTGAAATGTGGTTCTTAAGAAAATTTCATTGCAAGGGCATATTTTAATGACCTTTTATTTTGATTGAATTTCAAGGTTGACCTTGAATCAAATGGTTGATAAGACAAACAAGCACTTCGGGGACATGTTTCATACAAGTAAATAATGATATTGTGACGAATATATGCAGGATATTTTGTAGTTCAATATTAATTGTGTTTGGTTTGTCTGTGATAGTGTAATAAGAAGTCTCTCTAGAAATAAAACGACGCTTAGGTAGGTAATTTCTGATATAGCTTGTATTTGATAATAATTTGTATTTGTTTGATATTAATTAATTGTTGAATCAAAGGTTCTGGTGAAGTCTAGCAAGGCGGTATGTAACTTATTATTGCTAGAAAATTAGGGCCGCAACTTTCTGTAGCTTTAAAACTCAACCAACCGTTGTTATTAATTCTGTACCTTAGAGCATAAACAACGGTAGTCACATTTAGTAAAATGTGCAGGAGACGAGTTTTAGTGAAAATGTGCCCTTTTTTTAAACCATCATAACTTCTAAACTAGAGGAGATATTTTTGATCTGTAAACACTGTTTATCTTCTTTTATCAATATTTATTTAATTTTAAATAATGTGAACAACGTATTTGGAACTTCCGTGGTTTATGCTCGCACTTTTATGTGCATCCCATATTTATTACACTTGATATCTCAGTAACTATGAGTCCGAGGACTCCAATATTTTTACCACTTATAGAACAGCTAATTATAATAATTTCTGCATCATTAACTCAAAAACGCAAAAAAGTGGACTACCGTTGTTTATGCTCTAAGGTACAGAATTAAGAGTGCCCACGGGCTCTCTGTGATATTGTACCTCTATACATCCGGCCCCCATTCAGAGTGTTTTTCAATATCTGGCGCGGGGCGTGGACCCCTAGGTGAATTATGATCTCCCACTTGTCGTCTGCATGCAAATGGCGCGCGCGCCAAGATTTTCGCGCCCTTTTTTCCCGCCGATTTTTAAGGCTTCGTGTTTTTGTGTCTGCCTCACACATTGTTGAATCCAAAATAAGCGGCTAATGACTGGATTCATGAATTTGACAGTGATTATTATAAAAGGCTTTTATTTTGTATTTTTTTTAACATAAAAAATATTTTTTATGAGTTTTAAATTTCTCTCTTACTAAATTGAAATATGGTTATTTCAAAGAGATTTCCAGAAAAAAAACAGTTTTCTGTGCCTACTCTTAATACTGTTTGTTCTCAATATTATTTTGTTTAATCTAAGTTGCAAATAAATATTATCATTTAAATTTATATTAATGCATGCCCACAAACAGACACGTGAAAGTTAACGCTTTCAAATGCTGCATGTGTACTTACAATTTTAAATCCAAACCTCAAATGAACATAAGCCCTGTTACTTTTTCAAACCTAACCTGGCACAGGGGTGGCATTGGCAAAGTGAATATTTGCTTAGATCAGTCAATGGAGCCATCATTAGGTATAATTTGAAAAGACAAGTAAATTAGTCATAGAAGTGTGTCATTGAGTAGGTAGTATAATGAAGTAAAATAAATTATACTACAAGCATATATATTACAAGCTGCATATAGGGGCCAACTTCTTATCGCATTTGGTGATTGGAACCATTTCATTTAGGAACGTGTTCTATTTTCAGTTGTTTAATCTGCTAAATTTCATTTCCACGAGCAGGAAACATTTTCAAGGCTGATTATCGAAGTGACGCGGCTGCTCTCGCGTCCGTTCCCTGGTGGTTACTAGCTGGATTTACGACGCACTGTCCTCATCTCCATCGTCGTTCTGCTTTGCAATTAGTTGATTTTTTTTTAATGATTTATAAAGAAGAATGCAATTCACCAATGAATTTTGCTTTGCAAAAATAGGTATTAACATTTTAAATTAATAATTGATTATTTAACATTTTTGATAAATTATCCATTAATAATTACTCAATGGCATCTTTTGAACCTGGATCGAAGTTATTGTCGATAGGATACAGTGCAGGCGGGATTTTAACGGGCGCTAGTGTCAATAACGCAAATTCGAATGGTAACGCTTTATCGCCTCGACCATCCCAGCAACCAGGGATGGAAGTCTCGCCCCCACGGTAATTCTTACCTACCGAATATCGTAAATATTAATTGTATGAAGACCTGTCAATCCAATATGGCCGCAAGTGAACAGCTGATTAGTCTACATTTAAATATTATGATCGATGTTCGGTAAGTAAGAATTACCGTGGTGATGAGACATACAACCCTGGAGTCTAAATCTAAGCTGCAAAGATATATATCATTTAAGATTCATATTTAACGTATTCCCACAAGCGACATGTATAATTTCGCGCTTACACATGCCGCATGTGGACCGACAATATAAAAACCCAATCTCAAATGGATAAGCCCTGCAACTCTTGCCGATCTTCCCTGAAACAGGGGTGACATTGGCAAAGTGAACCATTTTTTACAGTATGGGTGGTCAGCCTCATACCAACCTATACCTAAGTCAAGAAACATACACGACAAATTACATTTTTAAATCAATAAATAAAAATATCTATGGACATCAAATCTAAATAGAAAATAAAGTCCAATTGAATAAACAGATTAGATAAACAGATCACATTGAGGAGATTGTGAAAGAATGGGATATACAAAGTAAGCGTAAAAGAAGAAAATGCATGAAAAAGGTGATGGATATGAATGAATTGAAAAAGGTATGTAAGGATAGGAAAAAATGGAGGCAGCTCTGCAGAGGCTCTGGCCACCCCTAGCGGAATGGTGACAGAGTAACAGTTACAGTTACAGTTGAACCCTAGCCACCAACATTACAGATCAACCACAATTTCTTTCTGTCCTTACATACTTCTTTCATTTCCTCCAGAGTCATGATGATAATAAAAAAACTTTAATTAAAAATTTCACAATTAAAACCAAATGTTTCAGTAGTTTATAGCTGGCTGTTGTACAGCCGTAACGCTTTGGAAAACAAAGCAACTTTTGCCGTAAAAATTGCCACCCCAGGCACTAACAATAATGTGTTATGGCAGAAGTTTGCAGAATGGCTCACAACAGGGATGATATCATTTCGCTGTTATCTTAAAACAGCCTGGAATACTGACATTAACAAGATACCAAACAAATCCCTCAAAACAACTTAAAACAATTATTTTACTACGTGTTTGTAAACATAATTTATTTTTTAAAGTTTTTTTTGTAAGAAACATTAATAGTTTATGTAAAGCAGGCGCGTGCATAAGGTAAATATATTTTAAAACAAATATTTTCTCCCATTCCTTTAAAATAACCCATTTGAAATTGACTGGAGTGCTAACAATGGCTGCAATAAAACATTAATTTTGAATTTTAAACTCAATATCAAGCTTCGTAGCGTTTTTTAGAATGCATTGCCTATTTATTAGGCTCATATGCCTGTATGGAATGCACGCCTCTGATGTGAAGCAAGAACCACTTACCAGCTTATAAAGATTCAATCCATCTATATTTAATCTTAAGACAGGGAGATCAGTGCGCACAAGATTTAAAGAACATTCCAGAGCACTCAGAGGCTTATCTGCATACTCTGAGATGGCAGACCATTGCATTGATAAAGACCATACTTTCGATATTACCAATGTAGAGGTAATGCACTCTGAGTGTGAAGTGAGGAGATATTTAATCGAAGTTGCACAGATATGTATATTACTTTGCGTAATTATCACAACAAAGAACATTGAAAATTTCATGATTTTTTATTGTGGTCCACCTTGAATTGAACCAACAACCTTCCGATAATTAGTCCTTAGAGTTTACCACTACACTGCGAGTCGATTCCTGATTCTAGTATTCTAAATATAAATTTATATTTGCAATTAAGATGATAGATTATGTAGATCTGATCTAACTCAATTTTCAAAACAAAATCTCCAGTCCAGTTTTCGATTACTCTAAGCCCTATACAAGAAAAAGTTGCACCCTTTAAAATCATTGAATGAGAATAATACAAGTACTTTATGAAAAATTACACACTTTCAATTATTTCTCCTTTTATTTGATTCTAGAAAGTAGTGGCATCTCAAGAAAACAAAACATTTTTACAATTTAGTGAAGTTTCTAATTAAAAGTTTTCTTTGGTGTGAGAAAGTTTTTGCAGAAGTCTTTTGTCATTCACAATTGTTGTATAATATATGCCTTACAAAAACATACAAAAGATAAGTATAAAAAATTTCATAATTACATTTATTATTTGAAGATATTATTCATTGACTTACATATAGTATGTTTTGTTTGGTATGAGGCTGACCATCCATGCTGTAAAAAATTATTAACTTTTCCAAAGTTTGTTTCAATAGAAGGCCCGAAAATGTTGAAGAGTTGATCATTTGAGGTTTGGATTTGAATTTGTAAGTACACAATATGCAGCTTACTCACACGTGTCTGTTCGTGAGCATGCATTTAATATTAATTTAAAATGTTTCAATAGCTTTGCATCTTAGATTAAAAATTGTACACAAATTGCTAGTTTTTCTTGTACAATGTATTAGTGCTTACTAAATATTTCAATATAATTTTTTTAAATATATTATTTTACTTAAAAAATAGTGCCTCCACTTACATCTTTCAATGCGTAGAAAAAGTATCATGGGTGTCATGACCCTTGAAGTCAACGGAGTGCATTCATTCTAATAGGTCATGACCTTTAGACCCTAATAATCAGCTTCAGAGGTCACTGAAATCCATTGTGAGGTGAAATAGAGGTTGTGGATTGGAAGAAATAGCCAAAACAAAAATATTTGATGTTAAAATATTTGGGTAATTTAAAGAATTACAAATAAGAGTCAGATCCTGACGGTGACTGGATAGCCGTCAAAAACGCTCGAGAAATTAATCTTCAATTCGTCAAAGCTTTCATTTGAATTGGATTTTGTATGTTGCATTTTTTCTGAAAGGAATTATTTTACATAAATAAATTTGGTATTTTTATTGTGTTCCTTGACTTATAGGTTGGTATGCGGCTGACCACCCATGCTGTAAAAATGGTTCACTTTGCCAATGTCACCCCTGTCTCAGGGAAGGACGGCAAGAGTTGCAGGGTGTATGTCCATTTGAGATTTGGTTTTTATGTTGTAGGTTCACATGAGGCATGTGCAAGCGCTCTTGTACGTGTCTGGTTGTGAGAATGCATGTAATGTGAATCTCCAATGTAACATATCTTTGCAACTTAGATTAGATTAGATTGTGAGTTCAAAAATACTTTTTTTTTTAAATTAAATAGTTAACCTGGTTTAAAATAAGACAGTAGAATCTATTTCCAAAATAATCCATAATCTATTTTGCAAAGAAACATTTTAAGCTCATATCAAATGCATGCCCACAAACAGGCACGTGTAGTTCGAACTAACAAATGCTGAATGTGTACATACAAATTAAAATCTAACCCTCAAATGAATGTAAACCCTGCAACTTTTTCCATTGGCAAAGTAAACGATTTTTGCAGTATGGGTGGTCAGTCTTATACCAACGTATACGTCAAGAAATCGACCAAAAGGAATAGACAACAAAATACCAAAACAAATTATAAAAGTAGCTAGGCATTTCATTCAAAATTACATTTTCGATTAACGAAATTATTACACTTTCGAAATTATTTTAAACTTTTTTTATTAAAAAACCAACAGTCTTAACAAAGTTGTACTAATCTTGAAAACAATATTATGTTAATATAACCCAGGATTTTTCTGCAAATTTTATCATTATCCCCATTGTTTTGGGGTCAGCTGACAGCTTCGGGGTCGCGGCGCCCTAAGCGAGTGTCTTTTCATTTTGCATCCGGCCGACCATTAATTCGGCGTGCCTATGCCTTATGTGCGCCCCTGCCACGGCCAGTGGAGGCCAAAATTAAAACACCACATGTGCGCTTTGCGATTTGTCACATTTTAACACAGCGCTACATTATTCCCGCCCCAAACGGTCTCTCGTGAATGCCATTTTTGCATATTTTCAAGCATGAAATGGCAGTTGATCTGTAATGTTGGCGGCTAGAACTTGGTTAATTAAATTAGAATTTTGTATTTTGTATTTGCTTCCATATGTAAACATATTTTTATTTAATAATATATTATTTAATTGAAGGATTCAAATCAAAACACTGTTTTGTATTTTCACTATTATACTTATTTATTATTTAATTTTACTAAAGGCGTCGATCAAACAACAATAATTCAACAGTTCGTGGTTCCTCTTTGTAGAGGACACACGTCTCCTGAGGACGTCGGATATGACTCCGACGAAACGTAGAGAAAATCGTTCTTCTCTTTTGCACGGTCAGTAAAATCCGTTATTTTTCACTCTTTAAAATGTCTAACGACCGTAATCATATTTTTTTTAAAATAAAGCTATTTTTGGTTTAACGTAGTTTATTTTCACAATAATATTTAATATCTCGAGTACTTTCGACCTTCAATATTCAGGCCATTATCAAGAGTGATGTATAAAAAATTAAAATTATTAAGAACAAACCATAGATCAAAATTATATAAATTCAAATAAATAGGTAGGTATAGGTACAATAAATATGAACTTAATTAAAATTAAATACAACAGTCAAAAATTAAAAGAAAGAAAACATAAAATAATATATAATAATTACAATAAATTAATTCAAACATCCGAGGGTCAAAAAATAAATAAAATAAAATAAAATATTAAAACACAAATAAAATTATTGAGTCAACACAAAAAGACAAATAACAATAATAACAACAAAATGACAAAAAATAAAACCAAAATTAAGGGGATTGGGTTATGGCGGATTGCGGAGAGGAGCAATGAGCAGGGGGGAAGCTAGAGGGATTTGAATATTTACAATAGGGCCATTCTGCTTACATTTATGAATTTCAATTGTTTCTAGGGCATTTAGTTGCCTGTATTTACATTCCGAGTGCAGAACCCTTACATCGTCAATGCCAAAGGTATGGTCATTTTCGATGCAATGATCCGCCATTTCGGAATATGCAGACAGACCTCTAAATGCCCTATTGTGCTCCTTGAATCTTACATTAATTGATCTTGAGGTCTGTCCAACATACACAGAGTCGCAGTCTGCACACGAAATACTGTAAACTCCGCCACCATCCATGTTGCTGCTACTATCCTTGTGGTTGTAAATCATTTTGCCTAGGTTTTTATTAGTGTAGTAGGCACTATGAAATGTATTGTTTGTGAAATATTTAATTTTATCATTAACATTTCCAAGGTATAGTAACCTTCTCCATCCTCCAACTGGTCCACTATTGCAGTGTGAGTATATATACTTATTGTACATAGTTTTTCTTTTTTTGGAGTGGATAATGTTATCAATTATTGATGTGTCATAGCCATTGTTACTGGCTATGGTCTTTATTGTCCTTACTTCAATACCATATGCCTCTTTTCCAAGGGGTATTGTTAAAAGTCTATGTATCATCGAATGGAAAACTGCCATTTTGTGTGACAGTGGGTGGTTGGAGGATGCATGGATGATGGCATCTGTGTAAGTTGATAATGGCCTGAATATTGAAGGTCGAAAGTACTCGAGATATTAAATATTATTGTGAAAATAAACTACGTTAAACAAAAAATAGCTTTATTTTAAAAAAAATGAATTTTCACTGTGTGAATACACAAACCCTACAAAATCTACCGTAATCATAATTTACAATCTCTAATCGTATTTACTCGAAGCTTCTGCTCGAGACGATTTTGGCATGGTGTGGTGTATGCTAGAGTAGCGTTTAGTCACATACAAATACGGATTACAGTGCTGAGACCATGCGTTTGCAGTGGCTGGAATGGCTTGTCATCAGATGTCCGAGGGTCAAGGACAGTTGATAACTTCTCAACTCAACTCCCAGAGAAAAACTTTGTTTTTATTTTGACTATATTTTTATTGTACGTATAGGTATTCATTTAAACAACAAAAAGTTTCGGCTGCATGTATTTTTCCATACTATAATAATCTATAACAATGAATACAAATACGATGAAGTCCGCACACGACTTGATATAGAGAAAATTGTGCTGTCAAGCTATCAGGTTGCTGGGGAAAAGGCATACAATTTTTTTTTTCAGATGCAGAAGGGCATAATTACTATACAAGACTGACGTTCGCTCGCCGAGAATCTAATCTAATCTAAAATGCAAAGATATGTCACATTATAATGCTTTCTCACAAGCAGACACGTTAAAGTTCTCGCTAACCCATGCCGCACGTGAACCTACAACATAAAAACCCAAATCTCAAATGAACATACACCCTGCAACTCTTGCCGTCCTTCACTGAAACAGGAGTGACATTTACAAAGTAAACGATTTTCTACAGCATGGGTGGTCAATCGCATACTTAAAAGTTCCAAAAAAGCTCCAAATGAAACAATGGACTTAAAAGTCCATTTCTGGAGTGAGTTTGATTTGGCTAAATGCTAAAATGAAGCGCATGGATTTGAAAATTCATTTCTGGGGTGAGTTTGATTTGGCTAAATGCTAAAATGAAGCGCATGGATGTCCATGTGCATGGATGGGAGCCCAGGGTTTTGGTGGTGAGGAAGGAGTGGCAGTGGTAGGGGCTGGTCCGAGGACAATGGGCCGCCAGGGTTTGTTAATTGAGTAAAAGCCTCGTAAATATTTTTATATTAAAACTGGTAGGATGGCGGCGCCGTTGTTGTTGGTGTTTTGTATTTTTTGCGGTAGATAAAAAACGTGCGATTTTTGTTTTTATCATGTGTGCAATTATTAAAGAGATCTGTTTTTGTTATGCTTGTTTTTTTTACATATGCGTTACGGTTATTGATATTATTTTTGTTGAATTAATGTGAAAAATTAAGCAACATCTAAAAGTGCCTTTTTAGTTTACACCTTTCCCCTTTTTGTCTTTAATATCTGCCCATGTTGTTCGTTTTTTTTTCCGAAACATAGCTATGAAAAAATAATATTTGTTTTATTCTGTTTATTCAGTTGAACTGCATTTATTTACTACAACCCACCAACGTCATAAATTGTAGAAGTTGAATTAAAAGATGACATCATTTTGTGCTTTCACGGAACCATTATATTAAAAGTTCCAAAATGTCATTCATTCTTGATGTGTGTATAACAAATCATTATTTCTTATTATTAAGAACATTTTGATGGGTAAGAAAAAGTGTTTTTTGGCTCTGGGCTCTTTCATTTCTTTAAGCTACAAGAAAGAATAAAGTTAAACTTATTAACGAACAAGAGAGCGATTCAATTAAAAAAAAAACATCAAAAATTTGCTACGCAACGCAACTAAAAAAACGCGACTAAGCTACACATATAGTGTAACTTCTTGCCGCGTTATCCCCGAAGGGGCGTATGTGGCGATTTGAACCAATTTATTTTTACAGGTAAGGGGGCCGGCCTTACGCCAACCACTTCAGTTGAAGTGGAGGCGGCCCAGCTCCCGAAAGGGCTGGTACTCATTTCTTGTGAAGGCTGAGTAAACCTTGTCGGTATTTTATTTTGGGGTTTGAAATAAACACCGAAACAGGAAATCATTTCTGACACCCTCGGTGGGATTCGAACCCGAGCTCACGGCATGGAATGCAAGCACTCTACTAACTGAGCTACTGATCGGACAATACCGGCTACACTATTGTTAAATTGTATGCAAATGAAAATTCACCATGTCAATGTACCAAAACTTTTCAACTCCTAATCATATTAATGTTAATATTAGAAATTACGAATTTGTAATTAATCATTTTAATACAGACATATCGCTGCCTTAGTTCTTGTTTACCGTATACGCCATTGAGAACATTTTACATGAGCAATGTTTGCATGTGTACTGGACCAATGTGTCTTATAAAAACAATAAATTTATTTAAAAAATATTTAAAAGAACTCTCACATAATCGAGTTTTACGGTTTTTCTTAGCTCAGATTGTGTAGAATTTGATTCATAAGACAACTGCATGAAAAAGTCATATTTGACAAGATTGGCGTAAACGGTAAACTAGAACTGGGGGAGCGATATGGCTAGGACAAAATATTCATGTTGGTAAACTGCATTTCTCTTTACAAATTACTTTAAAAAATATTTTCTAGGTTTGGTGTTTTTAATTCACTTTGTCATCCTGATAATATACACATGTAACAACGTGACATAATCTGAGTCGGCTCATTTTCACTTTCCCGCCATCTCGCGTGACATTTTTATCTCAGTAGTTCTCAAAGTGCGAGCCAAACACGTCGGGCGGGATAATGTCACAAAGACACGAGACGCCTCCAGTACAGATTTCTTCACATCTCTCATTCTGCATCACTTTACCTTCAAACCATTTTTTTTTTTACTAAAAATGTATAGAAACTAACACAGCACTACTAGTGAAGGTTTTAGTTTACATTTTTTTTTTGGTAACGATGTGGTTGAGTTTTAATGTAATGTTGTATACTTGAGGAACTGGTTGGCGTAGAGAGAATTCAAGAGGGAGAGGCCTCTACGAGGGGTCTACGCATGAGGCTCTCAAACTTTTATGCGTTGTTGTTTATTAACATTTTTGTTTTTAATTGTACATTGAAGCTTTCACGGCTGGTACTTGTTGAAACAACAATCACTTTTTTCGGTCTATGTAGCCGTGGTCTGGTTGATTCATTCCGGACAGTTTCGCCCATTGCTCCGATAGGCATTATCAGCGGTTGGCTAGTCGCTGTGATCTTTTTACATTTTTGTTTTTGTTTTTGCATATGTCATTTTTCTCGTCATTGCTAATTTTTGGTTCAATCTTCCACATAATAAAGGACTGTGCAATCTTATTGAGGTAAAATAAATGCGCCAACAGACTGAGGACGTGCCAAATAGTCATTGAAAGGAGGATGCTGGGAACCACCCTCAGAGACAAGGTTCCAAACCAGGAGATCCGTAAACGTACTGGTGTCACTGATGTCAATGGTGCCAGCTTAAAGTGGCGCTGAGCTGGTCACGTCGCAAGGCAGGACCATGACAGATGGCCGAAAATGATCATCCAGTGGTAGTCCAGAATGCTCAAGTGGGGAGTGGGGATACCTCAACTAAAGTGACTGGATGACATCAAGGGATCTGCAGGCAGAAGATGGTTGAACACAGCAGCCGATGGACAAAAATTGAGAGGATTGGAGTAGGTCTACGTCCAGAAGTATACTGAGGTAGGCTGAGGATGATGAAGAAACATTTTCCTTTCTTATAGGTTGGTATGCGGTTGAACACCTATATTGTAAAAAATGGTTCACTTTGCCAATGTCACACAGCATTTGTGAAGGAGAACTTACACGTGTCTGTTTGATTGGATGTTGAATTCTACGGAAAGAGAAAAGATTTTACAACCCAGATCACTCTGCCACACCAGGAGGTCCCAGGGTTCAATTTTCCTAGAGGACTTTGGATGACTCTAAGTAGGGCCCGCACCGAGCAAGACCGATGCAACTCCTTTGTTCATAGATGGAGATTAGCTCCATCCCCAGTATGTGACTGTGGGGTGGAGAACCAGACTGTCCGGCACATAGTGGAGGAGTGCTCCATCAGAAGATACCCTCCTGGCCTAAAATACCTCTATGAATCCACGCCTGTAGCAGTGAAATGGATGGAGGGCTTTGATTTTCGCCTATGACGCGGCTCAATGGCCAAGAATTTGTTGCGCTTGCTGGCCATACGCAAAGTAAATAAGTATCATTGGTGCTACAACTTCCAGTGGGTTTTGATCTCCTTGAGGAGTTGCTGCCATAGTTCATAGTTCTAAACTCATATGATATTTTTTACTTTTTGACGGCATCTCTACTCCAACTCAAATTACTCTCTTACTCTTATTATATCTCTACTCATACTTGAATCTGTGCCTCTGACTTTGTTGATTTTGTTTACGCTTGCTTGCCAAACGAAATGTAAAGCAAGTGAACACCTTTTATGTTCTGATGAAGAACAAAAGATCACTTCGTGTAACTACAAGTGGGCTAGCAACTTTGGGAATTCCTGCTCCACGCATAAAGGGTAAAGCCACAAGTAGTCAAGTTCTGGCAACTTTGACGCCGCGAATCTACGGCCCCCCAGGGGGCGCCCCAAGACGGGTGGAGGGGGTGGAGCGCGCGCAACATAAAAACTTATAACGTGAGAGATAATTTGCATTATTACGGTGCTAAAAACATTTGAATTAGGATTTATGATGAAAATCACTCAAACACATAATCTGCCGGCTCGTATAACTCACGCTTTATGTGGTGCCGGTTGATGTGTTGGAAGTTGGAATGCTCGTGAGAGGGAAAGTTTACAATTTGTTAAGTTTTCTGTTTGAATACATTTTGTAATTAAAACTGTGTAAGAAAATAAAATTTATTTATAAGTATCACTCTCTTTTTGTTGAAATAAATTCCTAATACATTTATTTTCTTAAATATTTACATTGTTGGTTAAATTGTTGCTATGCTTTAACTCACCAAAAACAGACTAAGCTCTCGTGTGTGGTGAGAGAATCATGTGATCTATTTTCTATTTTTGTTTAAAAAGATTTGTGAAGAGGTATCTAATTCAACAATCTATTTTTCCTGGCCACAAACAGGTATTAACTGTATCGATTAATAGTTCTTGATTTTTTGGTTCCGGGTTTTGACCGTGGTCCATGTTTTTGCTTGTCTTCTTCTTTTTTCTTTTTATTCTTTCTTGAATTAGTTCATTATTTAATATTTTTAATGAATTCTTAGTTAATAAATTCCTAATGACATTTGTTGAACCAGGGTCAAAATTATTGTAGATATGAAGGCTAGTAAGCAGATGACGCTGCTCCAGAACACAACACATATGTAGAGTGTCATAATTTTTTATACTGAAATCTCTAGTGTACTTTCGTCACAATTTCATCAAGATTATCTTCATCATTTCTCTTTCACGCTAAAGAAGCGCATTGCAGACATGAGCTAAACCTCAGGAAGCTCCAGCTCCCACAGACCACGGCAACATATCCTGGAACGCAACTCTCCAATCTCTTGTATGTTATACCAATATTAAATAAGCAGACAAGCCTCAGTATTTGTAAGCATTTATGGTTATTAAAACTTTAGCGTACTTGCAGAAATAAGTTTCCAATCTTACTAAACTTCTCAGACAATGTATGGGGAGGCGAGAATAAATATCTATCGTAGTAAAACTTATACATTGTACTTGTACTCAGAAAGTAAGACGTTCAAGCCCGTAAAACAAATTCTACTAATAACATAAACACGTTATAATAGTAATACCATTATTAAGATGATCTTTTTGTTGTGCGCTGCTTTTGTGTGAATCACACACCAAGAGCCTTTTGCACATGGAAAGTTTGGAAATGCATTGTAGGCAAGCAAATTTCTGGCACCATATGCACCAGCGTCCTTGGAGTGACTACATCACGAAACGGCGCTATAAAAAAATCACCAACTCATCATGTTCACAAAGAAAACTAAAAAAATCACGCCCTTTTTTGCAAGAGTCATAAATAGACTCCGAAAATGTAAATTCAATCCAACTTATAAGTCAAGGAATATATTGGGGTAAACAGTAAATCAAACATTTTGTCAAACGTTGAATGGCCCTTTGGATGAAAAGGTTTCGCGTTGACAAAAATCCCTCTTTCAGCAATAAAATGGCATTGCAGCTCCATTCAAAGCCCCGCAAAAATGGCGGAATTTTATAATGTATACGCCATTATCGACGTATTGAAAGTTCTGCCATCATAACGTATTGAAACGGCGGGAAATCCACCGGGGTTTTCAGTTCTTGAAATAATTGTCGCATTATCTTGTATTTTCCCTCCACATGGGAATAGATTTAAATGGGATTTGCAAGGATCTTTTCAGCCAAAGAGGTTCTCATCTGTGTTTATGCCCTTAGATATATATTTTCCGGGGCATTTTGCAGGATTTTCTAGTTTAAAAGATTAAATGGATCCTCAGAGGTTATTCAAAGACAGATATTGGGGTTTCCTATACATTGATACATCCTTACCAGGACCGTACATCTCATAAAGGTGAAAAGTTCTTGACGAACTACAATCTGTTGATTTTTTTTTTGTAAAAAATCCGGACTCCCAAGATTTCAGAGACTCTAAGGGTCTATGACACTTGTTTTAGTGTCACAGAGGTGTTGTTTACGAGCTTGGTCATCACTACAAAGCGTTAATACTCAAACAAGATCCAGTTACTGTAAGGCTGGATGGACCTTTAGTGACCGGTTTTTGGTAAAGGTTGTATGAATTTTTCAACCCAGCGAAGAGCATATTTGAAAATATAAATGGTATATTCTTTGTGCTCCACCGGGATTCGAATCCACAACCTTCCATTTACGAGTCCAGAAAATTGCCACTGGACTACGGAAATGAAAGTAAAATTTAAATAAAGTCGATGTATTTAGGAGAGATTAAGAGAAATGTTGTCTGCCATGCACTCTCTGATTTTATTAGCCGTTTCAGGTCTGGTGTTAGCCTGTGACTTAAGCTTGCTTATGAAAAATGCCTAACTATTTTCCAAAACCAATGATCACCCCTGATACATACATACGTAGCCATACATATTTATCATGCCAATTTTGTCTCAAAAAATACTTTTCATTTTATTTCGTCGTAAATAAAAAATAGTGAATATATACAGAGAAAATAATAATTTACTTTTAAATTGCTTACAAGACATTTCCATCTTATCATTGACCATATAATAGTTCCTTGACTTATGGGTTGGTACGAGGCTGACCACTCATACTGTAAAAAATGGTTCACTCAACAATCGAAACATTTTTTTTATTATTTCTCGTCGTTTAATCAAATTTGCAATGAATTTTGAAATATTTCTTTATTTATAAGTACCTATCGTTTTACAGTATAATCATGTTTTGATTGCAGAAGTTTATCCGGACTTTTTGCTCCAACTAATATGTACCTATAGATTTTTATTTTGTATGAATAGAAACTTTGAAATACTTAAGAGTTATTAGGTAGATAATATTGAAAAAAAAAAATACTGAAATGAATTTTGTATTTTTGGGGTGAGCTTTTACTGCTTTTATAAATACCCACAAATTTTGCCCCCCCAAAATCTTTCTTGTGGAATTTCATTTTACCCAAGTTTAAAATAACGTGTATACTTGACTGTAGAGTTTCATCAAAAATCTATAGAAGTTTTACACTCAATAGAGGCGCTTTTTAATTATTCAATTTCAAGATTTTTGGGCTACAGCTCAGATTTAGTTTAAACGTAGAGTTTTATACTCGGATTGCTTGTATTCAAAAAACTTTGCCAAAGTTATTTCTCCAAAGTGGAATAATTATTTTTGAGAAAACAATGTAAAAATTGGTAGCTTCCTCACAGCTAATTTTAAAATTCTTTCGTGAAAAAATGAAAGTTAATAAACTTTGTCAGAATCATAAAGTGGCGCTATTTTTTTCTTTTATTAATTGCTCTTTCCGCATTTTTCAACTTCGTAAAGAAAATACTTTCATCTGAAAAATATTTGGCAACAAAAAATTATACCTACTTACTGAAATCTTTGATGAATTTCTTTTAAACAAAAGTGGGCTGTTTGTCTTTAATACACCTCCTAAAGATAATTTACTTCATGAAAATAATTATAATTCTCAAAACGTTTTTGTGTATTTTTTTACCTGAAAAAGATAATTAATTAATAAACGAAGTCTACGGTTACGTAGATTTGACAACGTTGCTCTCTGCAACGCGAACAAGAATTTTGTCGGTAGTACTATCACAAGTAACATGTACCCGCTGTAGTAGCTAAAAATGTAGTATGAATAAAATTTACAACGGAAATCATCAAGCTAATTAATTAATAAACGAAGTCTACGGTTACGTAGATTTGGCAACGTTGCTCTCTGCAACGCGAACGAGAATTCTGTCGGTAGTACTATCACAAGTAACATGTACCCGCTGTAGTAGTTAAAAATGTAGTATGAATAAAATTTACAATGGAAATCATTCGTTTCAAAATACCAAAGAATGTTTCAACGGTTTTTTTTTCATTCAGTTGGTATTACTTTCCCTCACAAGTGACATGTACCCGGTGTAGCAGCTTAAAATTGAGTATGAATAAAATTACTTACCTACTTTCTTCGACTCATAAGCCTTGAAAGCTCAGGGCCTCCCGCACCACAATCCTCCAGGACTCTGTCTTGTGCTGCATCCCTCCATGGTCCCCTCACTCCCAGAACTTCGGCGTCGGCTTCGACGTTGTCTGCCCACCGCATCCTGGGACGTCCGAGTAGTCTAACACCTGAGGGGGCACCATTCAAGACAGTTCTGATGATCCTGGAGTCCTCTGCGCGTGCTGCATGTCTGGCGTGAATAAAATTACAATATATTTTTTCAATACCGAAATCATTCGTTTCTCCACGAATACCACAGCATGTTTCAATGTTGCTAAATTCATTCGGTAGCATTTTTACTCATAAGTAACATGTAGCCACTGTAGTAGCTAAAAACCGAGTGTAAATAAAATTAGCAGAGCTTTTGTCAATACCAACATCAATTATTTAAAAAATACCACAGAATGTTTTTTTTTTTAATTCATAGTTTTATTTATCATTATTCTCAAATATTCAATCCTTGGCTCATCTGTGGCATTCAGTGACTTTCCCATAAAAAATCTGTAGATCAGCTTTAGATCATTTTTTATGGGAATAGCCCTTAATGAAAAGATCGTTGGCACTTTCGAGCGTCTGATATTTGAATATTTTTGCTTTTTACCTTTTGCCTGTAATAATACTTACCTGGTTTTAAAAAAAAATTGGACTGCTTAATGCCGGGTAGAGTGGGAAGGCTCGACTTTAATACAAAACCGTCTCTTCAGGGAAATTAAGAAACTCATTTAAGCAGACAAGAAAAATATGTCCGCTCCATCTTGCCCGGGCTGGTTGCAAAGAGGAATATGACATTCGGGGCTGTTCGCGTGCTATGTAGGTAGACACTTCATTCGGCTGATGATGCTTTTAGTCATTTTTTTAAGAGTCGTTTAATGAAAACCACTTTTTTTTTCAGATAAAAGCTGTGAGTATATAATATATAGTTTTATTTTGAAGTATTTGTATCACAAACTCAAAAACGATCAGATAAATTGATTGTCATTAAATTAGAGTAATTACAAAAACTTTTAACATCGCTTAAACCAATCCAAAAAGAGTTTAAAATTTTTGCCGCTCGGAATAACAGAACGTCTGTTCATTGTTATTAAATTATCGGAAAAAAGTTTTATGTAAAAGAGTGAAGAAGTCGTATAAACTGGCGACAAAAGGAAAATACTCCCAAATTCTTCAAATGAAACAAAGAATATTTGACCAAAATATAAAGTATTAAAAAAAACAATGAGTATTTATCCTAAAATATAAATATGATCTTAAAAGTCAGGAATAAGGTTTATAGCATTTACCTATAGTGTTCTTTCAAATTGAAATCCAAACCACTCAGTGACCTTGTGAGTGATCGAAAACGTGTATGTATATTAATAAATTAAGAGAAAATACAACAGAAAATAATCTAAGTTGCAAAGATATGTAACATCGGGGATTCACATTATATGCATTCTTACAAGCAGACACGTACATAAATTCGCATGTGAACCTACAACATAAAAACACAAATCTCAAATGAACAGTCGGTGTTATAGCCGTGGGGATCAAGACAGGTTATTTGGAACCGGATAACGCTGTTTCGAATCCCGCGACGATAACTTCGACCCTGGTTCAACAGATGCCGTTGCATGCACACAAGCTTCTGCTTTCGCATGAAGACAACTGGCCAGGTAAAATAGGTTGGTGGATTGCATTCCTTTCCACAAATCTATTTAAAAAAAAAAAAAAAAAACATACACCCTGCTGACCTTCCCTGAAACAGGGGTTATATTGCCAAAGTGTTTTTTTTACAGTAGCTATGCGTGGTCAGCCTCATACCAGTCCTTCCAACATTTCGCACGTTTAATAATAAAGAGAAATAACTCGAAAATTGGGAAAAATCGAGATTTTTTAATAAAACACAAGAACAATGCGAGAAGAATAGGTAGAATGCGACAGCCGTTCAATTTGGACGAAGATGACCGAGATAAAGCATCGGCCGCCTTTTTCATCCCATACAAGTTGTACTGGCTGTCTGAATTTCAAACGTGATTTCCCAACATTCATGTTTTTTGAGTTATTGCTCTTTATTATTAAACGTGCGATTTGTACAATATTGATTATTATTGTAGGCCACAGTAAGTAAGAAAAATATATCAGACATCTTATATTTCCCAGGACAATTCTATCGCTGACTTCATTAAAAACAAACGGAAAACATTGCCTGCTTTATAGGTATTATTATTGTGGAAGAAGAAATAAACCAAAATTATTTCCTCCTGTCCGCGGGGACCTGAGGGGACGAATTTGTTTTCTTGGAGTGAAGCGATGGTCAACAGAAAAAACACAAAAAATAAATGTTAAAGGTTTGTATTGTCTTATAAAGATAATTAAATTAAAAATATTAAAATAAAATAAAACAATTTGGATAAGGTTGCGACCCCGTAACGTTAGACAAATTGTTTTTTTCATTTTTTATTTTAATATTTTAAAAATGAAAGGTTACAAAGTGAATGCCTCATCAGTTAATGATATAATTAAATTATGCTGGCGTAACGCTATTTTGTATATTTCAATTCCAAATATTGTTATCATAAAATATATTTTCAAAATAAGGTGTATTTTTTTTTATTTTTTAAGAAAAAAGTACATTGTTTGGGAACAAATCCTTGATAATTCAAAACTAATGGTATATAAACCTCTTTCTGAGATGCATGTTAAAACTATTCAAAAAACTTATTTTATTCCTATGGAAGTAAGGCTGAAAATTATTACCGTATTGTCCAAGTAGAGGTCGCGTGTAGCCAGTGGAACCTATTTATTTTCATCAGGTCCGGTCGAAATAGTTGGTAGAGTGCTTGCATTCCATTCCGTGAGCTCGGGTTCGAATCCCACCGAGGGTGTCAGAACAATTTTCCGTTTTGGTGTTTATTTCAATCCCCAAACAAAAATACCGGTAACGTTTACTCTTAATCTTACCTGTAAAAATAAATAAGTTTAACTCGCCACATGCGAACATCCTTCGAAGATAACGCGGAACAAAATTACACTATATGTGTAGACAAGCAAGCCCCAAGGAAACGTTGTCTCATGGCTTGAGATTTTGTATTTAGTAAATAACCAAACGGCAGCAGAAAAAGAATTGAATGAGGTCTTAAACTTTTTTTTGTATTCAGAATGATGAAAATGTATGGTATTGTGTTAGCTTGAGCCGGTTTATATACCGAGTCGTATTAAGATGTACGATGTTTGAACTCTTTGTGCAAGAACCAGCATCTGCTCGGCGCATCCTCTTACTGTACCAGGGAGAGATGAACATGTATGGACTGGACACAAACTTAAAATTCAGGATATTAAAAAGACAGTAACAATGAAATATGTGCAAAGAGAATGTGGAAGAAAAAAGACTGAGAAATTATAACTCGATCAGATTGGTGCAATTGTGAAAAAATGTGATAAATAGCGAAAATGTAGGAACAAAAATATGAATATGATTGAATTGAGAGAGATTTGCAAGGATTGGAAGAAATTGGGGCAAACCTTAAGATATTCTGATCAACCAGTGGCAAAATCTTAACATAGGCAAACAGTTGTTGACGTACATTTTTTTTACAAAAAAGATTCTGAGCTAGATTTTAACTGATTTCGAAATAAGATTGTAGGCTTCTGAAGATTTGTAAGCGTACAGCATAATTATTTAGTGGATTTTTTTAACAAAGAATTCATATCTGTAGCTGAAGTAAAAATCCTTACATAAACTGCTCTTTATCGTGTGTCGCGATTTAAATTTTTAAAAAATGTATGGAAAATAGGACAATACTCTCAGGGTAGAAGTTTCGACGGCCGTTTGTAGATCTTACCGTAAATACTATATTTTATGATTTGGAATAAAACATGGCAGTGCCTGACCAGTTTGTCGTTTTTTTTTAAATATATCAGCTGTTAATACGCCGTCATGATTTATTTCGTTCTATCTTCAAATAAATACGGTAAGATCTATCGAAGGTTGTCGAGACTTCAGCTCCAGGGCTTGAAGTCTCATCACCACGGTAGATCTCACCTACCAAATATCGGTTATGATGAAGATGATGATGATGGATGATTTCTTTCCTGTGGCGCCATTTAATACTCCAGGACCATCTCAAGGGCACCATGCCTTCTGGAGAAAAGCAGTGTCTTCAGTCCCTTTCTGAAGATGGTGGTAGGCTGGTTCGCGCAAACACCGACGGACAAATTGCTCCAGGCAACCGCCCCGGCCACCGCAAAGCTCCTGTCTGCTAAATTTGATGTGTTCGCTCTTTTGGGCACTATGACCTTATTGACAGCAGTGAGGGCAGTGCGTAGTGGTCGTTTTGAAGGCGTTTTTAAATTTTTATGAAGACTAATCAGCTGTTCACTTGCGGCCATCTTGGATTGGCAGGCCTTTATACAAATATTACTGGTATTCGGTAGGTAAAAATTACCGTGAGGATGAGACTTCCAGCCAAGGAAACAGAAAATAACGTAGAAATGCGGGGTATGGTCCATGAGAGAGTTGGTTCATTCCGACTGCCTGGTCGCTCTCCAACAAAGGTCTGTATTTTACGAGTCAGGCCTTTGCGATACAATCAGGCGCCCATGAGAGTGTGTGACGGGCAAAGAGAGAGACCACTCTGGCGTATGGCAGCGGACTCACATTCCATATCTCAAGGCGAATGCAGGCCTCTGTGTTACGGCAATTCGGTCAAAGATAACTCGACCACAGACAGTGCTTACATTGGCAAATCAGTCACACGACACAACTTTTGGTCTACTATATTTCGGTAACAGAAATCTCGGCCACAGACACATCGGTCATGGAAAATTTGATCACACAACACTTCGTCTATAATAATCTATAATTTAAGCTACAAGGATATGCTAACATTTAAGACTCATATTAAATGCATGCCCACAGACATGTACATGTAGGTTCGTGCCTACAAATTTTTTAATGTGTGTATAAAAATAAACAAAACCTTACATGAACATAAACATTGCAACACCTGCCGCCGTTCCCTGAAACTGGGCTGGCATTGGCAAAAGTGAACCAATTTTTACAGAACGGGGGGTCAATCTCATACCAACCAATCAATCAAGGAGCTCGTTCTCACGACTTTTCAGTAAACGACAATTTGGTCACACACAATATAGGCTCACAGACATTTCTATCACAAAAAACTTACTCTCCAAAAAACATTTGTTATTGTTGTAATTTTAAGTACTTAATTGTAGTTTTCTGTGATTCCTTGACTTATAGGTTGGTATGAGGCTGACCACCCATACTGTAAAAAATGGTTCACTTTGCCAATGTCACCCCTGTTTCAGGGAATGTCGGCAAGAGTTGCAGGGCTTATGTTCATTTGAGTTTGGATTTTATTTGTAAGTACACAGTCAGCATTTGTAAGCGCGAACTACACATGTTTGTTTGTGGGCATACATCTGAGAGCTTTGAATGAATATATCCTTGCAACTTAGATTATAGATTATAGATAGAGCTGTTTGTGGTCCATGTATTGTTTTTGACCGAAATGTTCAAATTCTCCTCATACTTGTCCTGTATGTATGTGTCAGAAGGACCCCCAGCACATCGTTAAACGAAAAGGCGTATGGACGAACAGTTGTGTGACCGAATCGTCCGTGACGGATGTGTCTGTGGACGAACTAAACTTGCATGTGACTAAAATGTCGCTGACCGAGAATTACTTCTAACACGACCATTTGTGTGATCGATTAGTCCATAGCCCAGCTGCATGTGGACGGTTTGTCTATGACCGATTGGTCTGTAGTCTATACTCTATATTCTAAGCTTACAACATAACTCAACCAAAGGCTCCACCGTGTGGAAATTGAAACTAACGCGAGAGGCGCAATTTCAGTTTCGATGTATTTTTGGGAAGACTCTTTGGTTTATTTTAAACGTATAGTTTTATACTATTTGGTATGGTGATAGCAACAAGCCTTTGTGAGCTAGAATAATCAAGCTAATCTGAATTTCCCCACTGGACTATCAACTGTCTAAATTGTGTAATTCAATATGTGAAATCTGTACTGTGGTTTAAAATTATTCAAAGACATGAAACTATCCACAAAGACATTGAGAAGATTATCGGTCGAATTATCGGTTTTCATCAATGATGTTTTTTTCATTGAGACGAAAGAAAAATAAATACAATGACAGAAAAAGTAAAAGGTATTTTTTTCATAAAAAATAAAGTGATTTCAAGTAAAAATAAGAGGCAATTTTCGAAATGAAAATTCTTAAAATCAAAGAAAATTCATTTATACGGCGGATGAACCATGACTTTGTTCTCTGTGAATAGTACCGTTAGAGAAAGTAAGTATATACTACTCATAAAAACGCATCTAAGCTGCACATATAATGTAACTTGTGTACACGTTTTTCCCGAAGGGATCGCATGAGGGGAGTGAGCCTATTATTTCTACAGATAAGCGGGCCGGTCTCACGCCAACCACTTCAGTTGAAATGGGTGTTTCCCAGCTCTCGAGAGGGCTGGTACTCATTTTTTTGGAAATGCTTAGTAAGCCTTGCCGGTTAGGATCGAACCAGAGGTCTCGGCATTGAATGCAAACACTCTTCCAACTGAGCTATCGACCGGACCATAGTTAATTGAACCGTTGAAATCAAAGCATAATCAGATTCAACTGAATTTTTTTTAAATTTACACTTATTGAATTTAGGTAAGCTCGGAACTAATTTTTTTTTATACTTTTATTCCCTTTTGTATTTTTATTTCTGTACAAAATAGTAACAAGTAGGTATATTAAAATACCGGATTTCAAAATATATAGTATTTTTTAAAACAAAGTAAGCTGGATTAAAATAAAATGAAAGCGGTGATGGATAAACTGCAAAACTATCAAATACATACAACAAACAAATGTATTGATTGACAAATGAAATTTTATTTTTCAATACAACAAAGCTGAGGGGACTTGTGTCAGAGCAATACACTTGTTGGGGAAATAATTATGGTACGTCAAAGGGCAGCGTGCAGGATTAAAAACTTCAACAACAAAAATATGAGCGACGCTTTATTAATGATGACAAGGACTGTCAAATACAAATGGGCAACCCAGCACACAAAACAGACAAAAATTAAATTTACGAAATTGTAAGAAATTAGTGAATTATTTATTTTAGAATACATCTATATGTATGTAATTTTCTTTTTTCTAAATAATTTTGATTGGAATAAAAAAAAAGGTGTATGTATGTTACTTCCCATAGTCATAAACTTGCCATCTAATCTAAATTGTAAAGATACATTAACATTTAAAATTTATATTAAATGCATGCCCATAAACAGGCAAAAAGCCCTGCAACTTTTGCCGACCTTCCCTGAAACAGGGGTAGCATTGGTTAGGTGAATTATTTTTTAAAGCATTGATGGTCAGCCTCATACCAACCATTAGTTATGTGAAAAATGGGAATAAGAATACAATGAACAATGAGACTTAAGCTATCAGCGTAATATGTTAAAAAATACATGAAATGTTTGGCTGTATCTCTAGTTTAGATGTTAACATATTTATACTACTTGTATTTGTTCGATGGTGTAAGCATTCGCTCGAATCTTTGAAATAGAATATTCTGTCAAAATCACACATGTTCCAGTTCCAAATGTTTCAAGAACCATCCTTATGGCATGCTATAAAAGTTTCAAAGCAGTCTGTAGCGTAAGACTTGTATCAGAGCCGTCGAGCTGAACAGTTAAGGATTTAAACGAAATGTGAACGCAATCTTAACATAAATTGTATGAAATAAATCAACCGATTTTTCTATGAAATTGAACTCGTAAAATGTAACAATAACAACTATTTACTTTTGACTGTTTTCCTTGATGGTTGACTTGACACTGATACGACCAATTGTAGAAAGAGGACGCCCTGGGTGCACCTTTTTTGGCACACCAAACGGCTTTGATGTTTTATTTATTTTGATAGATGGTTAAAAGTTTGTTAACAATCAGTCCGATTTCACACGATCCGGTCTGGTGATAAATCGAATGTCGCTTGGTTTATCCGTTGCGTTGATCGCATACATTTCGCGACCGGATCCAGACAGGAACCGGATTGTGTAAAAAGGGGGTCACGATTATTACATTTGATAACATTGAGTAAGCAAAAATATGAAATGAATCATATAAATGTACAAACATAAAAATTTATATATATTTTTATGGTTTGTGTATTAACACTGTGAAAATTCATGTTGATTGATTTATTTTTCAACAAAACATTATTTTTATATAAACACTGCTTTATTTTCACACACAATACATTTAAATTGCAATATATCAAACGTGTTCGACCTAGATGGTCATCTTCAAGTAGGAATTATAATAATTTTAAAGAGAAAACTAGGTTTTCCCATGAATCGGTGTTTTAGGAAAATTGAGCAACACTACTATGAAATTAAAATGAAAGTTATCGTTTTTGGTTTCCTGAAGCAGTGTTATTTTGGCTAAGAATAACTTGTTATTTCTTTAAAAAAAATGTTTCACAGTTTTAGTACAAAAACCATGAAACTTTTACTTTTTAATTCACTTTGAAAACACAAAACATCACTTGAAGGATCGCATCATTTTTTGGTGAAATTTGTCCCTTAAATTAGTACGTGTTCGTCTGTCACACTGGACCACTTAAATATTAAAACATCTCATCTGCATTTTTTTATTATCATCGCCGGGCGGAAGTTGTATTTTTAATCCGAAATGGAATATTCATGCAATTTTGCGGGCATTTTAAAATACACGGAAATGCAATAATCCTTTGAATTAATGAATAAATTTTGAATGTTGTACATTTAATCACTGAAAATAAAAAAAGCTTGCACATTTTAATCTAAATGAGCACTCGCAATTATTCGTTTTATATTTGGTCGATTTTCGCGAATAGCTAAAGCGAGCTCATTATGGAGGGCTCTAATGAAAATTTCGTGTATCTATTTTGAGTTTTACTTTCGTCTCTCTAATTTGTACGAACACATATTAATCAAAATGCAACATGAAAACGAGACCTCAATTCATAGTGTTATTTTAAACGCATTGAAATAAATCATATAGAAAATATATTTTGATAATCAGTTCCTAAATAATCGTCATCATTAGAGAATCCAATACCGCATTTAAACCTCAATCCCGCAAATTCGCGGGATTTCCTGGATGATATGTCACGTATTATTTAATGTGTCATATGTGACATGTTCTATGTATGTAATGTATTTCACGTATGTAACGCGCAATTTGTCACGTATTTCACGCGTAATTTGTCACGTATGTCACGCGTTATTTGTCGTGTATGTCTCGCGTAATTTGTCACGTATGTCACGAGTAATTTGTCACGTATGTCACGCGTAATTCGTTGTGTATGTCTCACGTGATTTTATCAGGTATGTCACGCGTAATTTGTCACGTCTGTCACATATGTCACATTTGTCACGTACGTCACGTTTTTTACCTTTTTGTGCAATGGATTTACACACAAATGTGACACACTTGACATACGTGACACAATCACCATCACTATCACCATCACTATCACATTTCATCAGCATCGTCACTAACATTATCATTGAAATCATTTTCATCATTATTACCAACAATTCACCATCATCATCTTCAACTTTATTATCCAAAATGCAGAATCAATTGAAAAGTTTCCTCGTAGAAACGCGTGTCTCAGCACGTTTCTCCACAGTCTACATAGCGAGTCTATGTGAGACATGCTCACAGTAATTAGCGAGTGCAGCTTAAGCAGTACCTGAGCCGGGGACATGAAACTTTAAGGGAGGGACGGCAATCCGGCCTGCCTCTAAGCCGTGCTCGCCGCTGCAAACTTTTCTGACACAAATTACAAGTGTAATATCCCTAATTCAATTGCCGCAAACTTGAAATGATTGTGGACCACCTCAAGTGGGAACTTTGATGGTTAGCGTGATTAAAATATTTCTCTCTTCTCTTCTTCTTTCTTTCCTAAACTGACGAAAAATTATTATGAAATGATACTTCGTACCCCCAGTGCTTTTTGAGCATATCTTCTATTTGATTCAGAGATGACTTTTCAATCAAATTTTCTTTAAAATCACATTGTACACAATGTGTCAGACATTTTTTCTGTCTATTGCCATCCTCTTGATGCAAATAGGAGGAGACATCCATGAGCCGCTTCACATCCTTAAAGTATGAAGTTCTTGGGCGACCTTTTGTTCGTCTTCCTAAGATTTTGCCTTTGAAGATGTTGTTAAGAAAGGGGCTTTGTCTAATCAAGTGCCCTATAATCTTGCAACAACAATATAAAAACACAATTCACACAATCCGGTGGTTTTCAGCCAGCCACTCGTCCTCCGCTCTTGAAGCCGGGCGAACCGATCTCCACCCCTTTTTTTTCACGTCAATATTCAAAATTTTCCCATATTCCTTATTTTCCCTTTCCTCTTGTTTCAATTCTGGGATTGGCTTGCAGCAATTTCTTTCACTCTTCTCTGTCTTGTGCGGCCATTTTAAGGTCTGCATATGATGAGCAGCGCACGTCCTCCAACAGGTCCTCCAGGTATTCTTGGCGTGGACGTCCCCTAGAACTGGTCCCCTTGGTCATCTCCTCACAACGCAACGCAACTAAGCTACACGAATAGTGTAACTTCTTGCCGCGTTATCCCCGAAGGGGTCGCATGTGGCGAGTTGAACCTATTTATTTTTCATTTACCCTCCATTATGGAATGCAAGAGACCTTATTGTCGTATCACATGGCCGATCCATCTTGCACGCCTTTCGGACAAGGTTCTGAGCAGATGCCTTCCTCTTTTGATTCTTTGGAGAACCTCCTCATGTGTAGTGTGGTCTCTCCAGGAAATTTCTAGTAGGTAGTCTTCTTTATGACCACATCTCAAAAGCCTCTAGTCTCCGTTTATCTCTTTTGGATAGGCACCACGTCTCGCAGCCGTACATCAAGATACTCCATACATAGGTTTTGATGAGGAGTAATTCCTACATCCCTATTAATAAATCCTTTTGTTACAAACTGTGATAATTTGTACACTTTGTTAAGGACAATTATGATGATCATACGATGAAGTTCATTTCTTCAACGAGGTGTTTGTTTTGAAGTCGTCGTAAAATTTATTGTTTCATCGGCGGGAACAATAACACTTTTGAAAATAGACAATCAACCACATTGTCCACCTCATTCATAAAAATGTTTTAATTTTTAAACCAGTATATACTCGGTTTTCTCATACTAATAAGCTGGTTTAACTCTGGGTTTTGGTTCAACCAATCTAATGAATAAGGCCCTTTAAATGTTTAACTTTATTTCACCATCACAATCAATAATAAAACACAGCACATAATAAATAACAGAATTCACATTCTTGTGGCTCTGAAGCTACAGAAGCAATCCCTTTTTCTTGAAGGTCGATCATCTTCTGTTTTCATATTCAAATTCTATTCCATATTCAAACATTCCTATGCTCTTTATTCTCCCCACATACTAATTAAATCCTTTCGTCACAAAACTAAAAAGCCAGTATGGTCATTGTGTTGTGAGGTATAAGTCAATACAGTATCAGTAATAAGTAGATTAGCTTTGCTTATTCAGAAAGACCTCTATGAATAGATCAGGCATGTCAATGGAGGGGATTTGCCTCCAGGGTGAGCTCATGTCAGTGCATTGCCAACCAGAACAAATGGCATGCATCTGTTATTCCGAGCGACTATTCTACCGCTGATCCGAGTATCAGTGTCTGCTAAACTTTTGTATTAGAGGCACCACAATCCCAAGTTTTATTTTTTAATGTTTCGTCCTTTCAGTGATTGTTTGATTTATTTGTTTTTGTATTTGTATTTGTATGTTTGTCGGTGTTATAGCCGCGGGGATCAAGACAGGTTATTTGGAACCGGATAACGCTGGTTCGATAACTTCGACGATAACTTCGACCCTGGTTCAACAGATGCCGTTGCATGCACACAAGCTTCTGCTTTCGCATGAAGACAACTGGCCAGGTAAAATAGGTTGGTGGATTGCATTCCTTTCCACAAATCTATTTAAAAAAAAAAAAAAAATTATACCATTTGAATCAAAGATGTACTTGAAATGAAATTGTCTTTAAAACCGCATTTGGTAGAATCTGAACTAAGAAAAGAACATAAAACATGATAATGTGAGAGATATTTTAAAAATGTTTTCAAAATAAATTTCTAGCATTCATAAGACACATTAGTCCAGTACACATGCAAATATTGCTCATGAGAAATTATCTATAATAATAATAATAATAATAACAGGCTGATTTATTTTAAATTACACATGATAAGAGAGCGCCGTTTTTGTGTGTGTCACACCTCAAGGGCCCTCTCCGATCATGGATAAGACTTTCTAAACAAGTGTGTCTTGAGTGCTCCTCGAAATGCACCCACAGATTTGGAGTTCTTCACTCCGGGTGGCAGTCTGTTCCACTCCACCGGCCCCGCAACACGGAAAGCGCGGTCTCCGAAGTTTGTACGAATCTGACGGCGCGGCTGAACCAAATTGACTACTCCATCACCCGCAGATCTGAGTGTCTGCCTCCTAACACCCATTTCAACAGGTGAAATCATATCAGCCAGATAAGGTGGGGCCAAGCCATTGATGGCTTTAAATACCATTAAACAAACACGGAAGACCACCCTCTCCGGGAAAACGAAGCCAATGAAGTTTTTTTAACAGCGGGGTGATGTGAGCGAATTTGGGAATCCCGAATATGAGTCTTGCTGCCGAATTCAACACAGATTGAAAGCGATTAAACTGTTTCTTCGGCTGACCACTATAAAGCATCGAGCAATAGTCAATCCGAGACATCACAAACGCACTCACCAGGGTCTTAACCGCATCTGACGGCAGACATTTTCTTATTGCCTTTATTTGGCGAAGCGAAAAAAAAGAAGAAGCTATTGTGGCATCTATTTGCCTATCCAGTGTCAGGTTATGATCCAGTAAGACTCCTAGAAGTCTTACCGAATCAGAAGGCTGGATTAGCTTACCTCCTATGGAGAGTGGTACTCTATTCACCAGAAGGTGGTCACGCCTCGATGTGGCTGCCCAGAGTATCAAGAAGAAATGGAGGAAATTCGTATTCCTTGACTTAAAGGTTGGTATGAGGCTGCCCACCCATACTGTAAAAATGGTTCATTTTGCAAAGTCACCCTTGTGTCAGGGAAGGTCGGCAAAAGTTGTAGGGCTTATTTTCATTTGAGGTTTGGATTTTATTTGTAAGTACACATTCAGCATTTGTAAGCACGAACTACACGTGTTGGTTTGTGGGCATACATCTGAGAGCTTTAATTGAATATATCCTTGCAACTTACATTAAAGATTACAGATTATAGAGGCAGCTCTGCAGAGGCTTTGGCTAATCCTAGTGGAATGATGATAAAGTTTTAAAATCAATCACATAAAACGCTTCTAAACTACATATATAACGTTACTGTTTGTCTTGTTTTCCTTAAAAGGGTAGTATGTGGCCAGTGGAAACTATTTATTTTCACACGTAAAGGGGTCGGCCTTACGACAACTACTTCAGTTGAAGTGGGTGTTTCCCAGCTCTGACTCTTTTCTTGATAAGACTGAGTAAACCCTACCCATATTTAATTTTGGTTTTTAAAATAAACACCTAAACAGAAAATCATTTCTGACACTCTCGCCTCGGTGAGATTAGAACCCAAACTCTCGGCATGAATGCACTCTACGAACTGAGCTATTGGCTGAATTAGATTTTATTGTTATGAATACGTAATTTTGTGTTTTTACTTGTCTGTGTTAAAGTGTGTGAAGTCTCTAGATGCTATATACTTATTGTATTTGTATTGCTCAAGATGGGTCGTCTAGTAAAACCTTGCATGTACCAATGCTCGATGATTCGAGAATTACCCGTAGTCTTACTGACCGGTCCGTAGCTCAGTGGTAACACTGCGGACTCTGAATGGGAAGGTTGTGGGTTCGATTCCCGGCGGAGCACAAAAAATATACCATTTATATTTTCAAATTTGCTCTTCGCCTGGTTGAAAAATTCATAAAACCTTTACCAATGACCGGTCACCAAAGGTCCATCCAGCCCAACAGCAACTGGGTCTTGCTTGAGAATTGGCGCTTTGTAGCGACGACGACCAAGCTCGTAAAATGGTCGATAGCTCAATTGGTAGAATGCTTGCATTCCATGCCGAGAGCAAGGGTTCGATCTCAAAGGTTTACTCAGCCTTCACAAGAAATGAGAACCAGCCCCCCCGGGAGCTGGGAAACCCCCACTTCAACTGAAAGTGGATGGTGTGAGGCCGGCCCCCTTACCTGTAAAAATAAATAGGTCCCGAAGCGCCACATGCGACCCCTTCGGGGATAACGCAGGCAAGAAGTTACACTATATCATCTATATGTGTAGCTTAGTTGCGTTAGTTGCGTTACTATAAATAACGGCCAGATCTCTCTGCAGCCAGAGTAGTCAAGCGACCGTTGGATTGTGTGGGTAAATAGTTAACTCTGAATGTGAACCGTATCTGAAATAAATATCCACATCAACCGGTTCCTAGTCCAGTGGAAACACTTTGAACTCTGAATGGGAAGGTTGTGTGTTCGATTCCCGGCGGAGCCCAAAAAAATACCATTTCTATTTTCAAATTTGCTCATCGCTGTGTTGAAAAATTCATAAAACCTTTACCAATGACCTGTCACCAAAGGTCCATCCAGCTTTACAGCAACTGGGTCTTGCTTGTGAGTTGGCGCTTTGTAGCGTCGACGATCGTAAAAAAGTCGATAGCTCAATCGGTAGAATGCTTGCATTCCATGCCGAGAGCAAGAGTTCGATGGCAAGGTTTATTCAGCCTTCACAATAAATGAGAACCAGCCCCCCCGGAAGCTGGGAAACCCCCGCTTCAACTGAAGTCGTTGGTGTAAGGCCGGCCCCGTTACCTGTACAAATAAATAGGTCCTGAATCAATTGCCACATGCGATCCCTTCGGAGACAACGCAGGCAAGAAGTTACACTATTTGTGTAGCTTTTTTTTTTAAATTGAACCTGGTGAAATCATAACAGTTACTATCGGCACACAGTTTGGCAAGCACTGCCACGGATGAACAGCGTACATGGAAAAGGAGGAGGTAGACCGGCCCACAGTAGGGAGGAGGTAGCAGGAAGTGGGCTCGTCAATGCTGATCGCTTTTATTTTTCGCGTGTTGACTGTCAACCGGCTTAACGATTAGTTCGGGCCAATGTTGGCCGATAGCTTAAAAAACAGCCAATTTACTGTTTACTAAAAACAGCTCTATCGAATAGTTACCGTTGAAAATGTTTACTAGTAAAATTTAAATCTAGCCTTCATTTTATATTTATTTTTTTCTTTTTGTGATTTCAATAGTAATCCTCTTCAAACAGATATAATAAAATTATTAATATAATAATGAAGACAGCAGCCTATAGACAGCAATGGAGAGGATTGGAGGAGGCTTACGTTCAGGAGTGGACTGAGAAAAGCTCAGGAAGAAGAAGAAGACGAAGATATTGTAATAATAATAATAATAATATTCACATTTTAAATTCATATTAAATGCATGCCCGCAAACAAACTTCATTGTAAGTTCGCGCTTTCAAATGCCGCATATGTACTCGAACAATTAAAATTCAAGCCGCAAATGAACATACACCCTTCAATTTTTGC
Source organism: Agapetus fuscipes (assembly GCA_951799405.1). Taxonomy (NCBI): domain Eukaryota; kingdom Metazoa; phylum Arthropoda; class Insecta; order Trichoptera; family Glossosomatidae; genus Agapetus; species Agapetus fuscipes. The sequence goes on along the minus strand of OX637353.1, from coordinate 11,893,596 downwards.
CAACCTTCCCTGAACAGGGGTGGACATTGACAAATTCAAACATTTATTATAGCTTTATAATAATATTAATAATAATAATTGGACAATTTGTATACAGCGCCATTTAGTGGCACTAGCCACCCCAAGGGCGCTTTTATGTGTTTTATGTGTTTTCTGTTAAACAAATGTGTCTTAAGCAACTTCCTGAAACTGCCAACAATGGTCTCTGTTCTCAACTCCAAAGGTAGACTATTCCAGCAGGATGGACCAGCCGAACTAAGAGCCCTGACTCCGAAACCGGTTCTGTTCCGTCAAAGAGGCAGTTGAAGCCTGTTTACGGCGTCACTCTGTGCAGAACGAAGAGTGCATCGTTATACCAACCTTTAAGTCAAGGATGAATTGACTTTAACATAATATTATGTCTTTATTTTCGTGGTTTGAGGCGAATGGTAAGATGACGAAGGAATTAGAGAAGCGTGCCAGCAAAGGAAGATGCGTGATAGGAGCGTTTGGTAGAATAGCGAAGAATAAAAGGATACCAAAGAAAATGAAAATGGCGGTACACAATTGTATATTGTTGCCGACCCTGATGTATGGAAGCGAGTCATGGACGGTGAATGAAAGAGAAGTAAATAAGGTATGCACCGTAGAAATGGCTCATTTAAGAAATATGACAGGAAAAACACTGAAAGATAGAGTGAGAAACGAATGGGTTCTGAATGAATGCGGAGTAAAAGAAAGCGTGAAAGTGAAAGTTCAAAGAAGTGTGATGCGATGGTTTGGACATATTGAAAGGATGAATGAAGACCGACTGACAAAAAGAGTGTATAAAGGGAATGTAATAGGTAAGCGTGGAAGGGGAAGACCTAGAAAAGAATGGATTGATCAGATAAGTGAGATTGCGAATGAATGGAATTTACAGAGTGGAAACAAGAGAAGAGCATGCATGAAAAGAGTGATGAAATTAGATGAGATGAAAGAAGTATGCAGGGACAGAGTCAAGTGGAGGCACTTATGTGGAGGTACTGGCCACCCCTAGAGGAATGGCGGCAGGATACAAGACAAGACAAGACCTAATAATAGGTAATTATACTGTTTGTTATTTTTTAAAGAAACATACGTACGCCATCTAAGTCTTTTATGATGATCGATGTTGGTTGCGTTATATGTGCAGCTTAGTTACGTTAACGTTTACGCAATGAAGAAAACAAAGAACATGAAATATTCTAGAAATCTAAATCTAAGTCGCAAAGATATGTATCATTTGATATTCATATTAAATGCATTCCAACAAGCAGACACGCAAAATTTCGCGCTCACACATGCCGCATGTGGACCTATAATATAAAAACCTCAATCTCAAATGAACATAAGCCCTGCAACTCTTGCCGACCTACCCTGAAACAGGGGTGACATTGGCAAAGTGAACCATTTTTTACAGGATGGGTGGTCAGCCTCATACCAATCTATAAATCAAGAAACATTACTCTGGCGTATTCACATAATATGATAATAAGTTAATTGAGCACATCAGACAGCTCTGTAATGGTTTCGCTGACACTGTGATGGATTTACTGGTTGCGCCACTGTCCTTTGTTTTCAGATATGCGCGTCCTGGCTTTATGGTCTGGTAAATTAGAAGCCAGTGCAGTGGCCGGTTCTATGATAGAACGACACAGTGGCAAAACGACAAACGACATAAAAACCAATCAGAAAGGCACATGACAAAACAACACATGGCAGAACGACGCATTACAGAACGACACATGTCAGAACGACACATGACAAAACGACACATGACTGAACGACGCATTACAGAACGACACATGTCAGAACGACACATGACAGAACAACACATGGCAGAACGACGCATTACAGAACGACACATGACAGAACGACACATGTCAGAACGACACATGACAGAACAACACATGGCAGAACGACGCATTACAGAACGACACATGACAGAACGACACATGTCAGAACGACACATGACAGAACAACACATGGCAGAACGACGCATTACAGAACGACACATGACAGAACGACACATGTCAGAACGACACATGACTGAACGATACATGACAGAACAACACATGACAAAACGACACATGACAGAACGACACATGACAGAATGCCACATGACAAAACCTCACATGACATAATATTACAATTACAGTACATCACCCCTTCAACACATACAAGAGCTTAGTCTCTTTTTGGTGAGGTATAGCACAACAACAATTTAATCAAGAATGAAAAAGATGTAAGGAAAAATAATACAAAACATCACAATGACAAAAAATCACATCAAAGTACGTCGCCATGACAATATATCATAATAGATAATTTGCGATTTGATGTTTTTTCTCATCGTTATGTTATGTCATGTGTCATTATGTCATGTGTCGTTTTGTCACTGTGCCGTTCTTACCCTTACCGCAGTGGCCATCTCTCCCCACTAAATCATCATGGGAATTAATGCCAGCCAATGGCTTGGAAAGATCAATGAGCTATAAAAATAATTTAATATCTGTCGTATTCTCGGACCGTTGTCCGGCCAGTTGTGTTGTACGAATGTGAAGCCTGGAGTCTAACCCCCAAGATCTTGAAAACAAAAGGCTTCATCCTGTGCCCCTAGTATTAAATAGTGCGTTAACTCACCTCGATTGCGTAAATTGAAAAAATCTACGAAAACTAAGTCACTCTTTAGTTGTGCCCATACATTTTTGATAATCGCAATCTAGATGATATTTAAGTTACAATGTTGCTTACTCAGAGTACTATTTGTTTCACTAAAACAGAGATGACACTGGAAAAAAAATGAGTTTACTTGAAGCGCAGGCACGCAGGGTTGCAATACATGACCAGTCATATCAAATACACATACCTAATGTTTTGCATTTGAATCAAATAAATTAATACTTGTTTCTGGCCAGGGAAATGCATTCCTTTTTTCAAATAAAAAAAAAACTCGTTTCTTTCTATAGCAAGAAAGTCTTGGATTTTTGCTCGTGGCTGAAGACCCGGCACATATTGTCCTGTCTGGCTGTGTGTCTGTCTATAGTCTATACATTACGTTGTCTAGCTGGGCAATCTAGGCAGACTCTGTGCAGCTGCAGCCCCCAATATGTTGTACTGACTGCTGACTGCGACACAGGAGGCACGTCTCACAGCTCCACGCAATGCAAGCCAATGCATTCCGGCTTCCCTCGACCAGACTATCAACCATTCCAGCTATTCCCATTTTAAACGTATTACATGGGACTTGCAGTGGTCGGGAAGTTAAAATCGACGAAACGTATGCGATGGGGGAAAATTAAATAGAATTGGGAGAAAATTCCATTGAAAAACAAGGTCTTGTCTTGTATCCTACCGCCATTCCTCTAAGGGTCGCCGGTACCTCTACACAAGTGCCTCCACTTGACTCAGTCCTTGCATACTTCTTTCATCTCATCTAGTTTCATCACTCTTTTCATGCACGCTCTTTTTTTGTTTCCAATCTGTAGATTTCATTCATTCGCAATCTCTTATTATTATCTGATTAATCCATTCTTTCGTAGGTCTTCTCCTTTCACGCTAACCTACTACATTCCCTTTATACACTTTTTTATTCAGTCGGTCTTCATTCACCCTTTCAATATGTCTAAACCATCGCATCACACTTCTTTGAACTTTCACTTTCCCGCTTTCTTTTACTCCGCATTCATTCAGAAGTTTGTTGATTTAAGGAAGGAAAAGACGGAAAAAATATTGGGTTGGTCAAAATAAGTGAGACTACAAATGACTAGAACATACAAACAAGATAAAGTGATGGTATTCTGTAAATATGTTATAGAGTTCTATAACCGAAACGTTTGTAACACAGGAAACTGCAAAATATTCTCGTAATGGTTCCTGTGAAGCTCAGTGCAGATCGAATTAAAATCAGTTCTCTATTTCTCGATTTTCCAGCTTAACGGTCGGAAATCTCTGAAACCACCCAACTAAAGGACGCCGAATATACATCAAAGATTAATATTGCAACCTTCGGGATGGTTTATTTATGTATAATCAAAAACTTCTTTAATTTATTTGTAATCAGACTCAACAACAATAACATGTGACAGGGTACGGCTAAGCTTTAAAATTTATTGCGTTCTTTTTTTTTAAGAAGTCCTGTGTGGGAGACTCCCTAGATTCCAGAGACTCTAGGGGTCTATGACACTAGTTGTAGTGCCGCAGAGGTGTACGAGCTTGATCGTCGCTACAAAGCGTCAATACTCAAGCAAGACCCAGTTGCTGTAAGGCTGGATGGACCTTCGGTGACCGATCATTGGTATAGGTTTATGAATTTTTCAACCCAACGAAGAGCAAATTCGAAAATATAAATGATATATATTTTGTGCTCCGCCGGGATTCAAACCGTGTTACCACTGAGTCCGCAGTGTTACCACTGAGCTACGGACCGGTCTACTTTATTTCTTTATTTTATACTTCTAAAATTCTAATAGGGTTATTCACATTACATTTGATCTACAGCTGATCCATGGATTGACGTTTTTATTTGTTTTAATATTTCCGTTAGGTGGCGGTTGAGCCGTGCTTTTGTTGTGTGTGAATAACACAGTTATAGTTGATTCTGTTCTAATTTTTTTTAGTATTTCAGTTTTTTGTGGCACTTTTGACTAATGAATTTGCCGATCACTGAACTAGGCTCATTTCAAGTCAACCTGCCTCCGACAGCAACCCCCCCCCCCAAGTATTTTTTCTCAACCCCCACCCACCCCAATCTAACCCACCCTCTGTCGTTTTCCACGAATTCGGGCTCCGTGACTTCTTAAGAATATTTTAAATAAAGAAAACACTCTTCTGTTTTCTTTTTCGCAGGTAAAATGGACTAAGTAAATTAAATTTGCATTATCTGAGGAAATCACAAAAGGAAACGTCAGTCGCTTGAAGCAATCGATAAGCAGAAAAAATATTTACATATTATCTATTAAGAGATGAACAATAACTTGGTTGCAAAAGCGTTTTTATGGCATTTAATATTTTTACCATCACAAAATCCTATTATGTCTTGATTTTAAATTGATATTTTCTCCTTGCCTTGTTTTGTTTTTCTTATAAACGAGAAAAAATATATCTTGTATCTTTACAAGAAAATATGAAAAAAAAGTTTTTCAATCAGAAAAATGTCATTCAATCAAAATGTAGCCGAAACTCTGATAAGTATTAAGTTTACCTGAAAGTACCCTTAATTGCTTTATGGAATTGACAACCACTTACTTTGGAGTTATTGAAATTTTGTATCATGATGTTCATTCAATAATAAAATATTTTTATTATTATATTAAAAATAATAAATAATAATTATATTTATATTATTAAATTGTGTTCCATCCGTTTCATTTTATATTTATTTTCTAATCTAGATTTTTTTATTCAAGTAACCTCTGTGTTTTACTATGAAATACAATAGTTGTTATTTTTTTTATTGTTTCAGAAAGTTAACCTATATTCGTATTATTTTTTATAAAAAACCTGCTGTTTAAAAACAACAAATTATCCCTATTATCATCATTCTTATCACCATCATCAGCATCAACACCTCCACTATCTTAAGAATCATAATAAACACCATCATCACCAGAATCGTCATCATCAACCTATATAATCACCATCATCATTATAATCATCACCTTTGCCATCATAAACATTATCATCATTATTATCAAAATCATCATCATCAGCACTGCCATCATTAAAACCATCACTACTATTATGAACTTCTCTACCAACATCATCAGAATTATCATCGCTATTATCATCCAAGTCATCATTCTAATAAAGATCATCAGAACAATCATCATAAACATCAATATAATCATCATCAGAATAATCACCACCATCACCATCAAAATCGTCATCAACATCACCAATATCATCACCACCATCGTCATCACAATAATCATCAACATCATCATCAAAATCATCAATACCATCATCATTAAAAATAATCATCATCAAAATAATCACCCCCATCGCCATCAAAATCATTATCAACATCACCAATATTATCACCACCATCGTCATCACGATAATCATCAACATCATCATCAAAATCATCATCACCATCGTGATCAATACCATTATCATTAAAATAATCATCATCAAAATAATCACCCCCATCGCCATCAAAATCATTATCAACACCACCAATATTATCACCACCATCGTCATCACGATAATCATCAACATCATCATCAAAATCATCATCACCATCGTGATCAATACCATTATCATTAAAATAATCATCATCAAAATAATCACCCCCATCGCCATCAAAATCATTATCAACACCACCAATATTATCACCACCATCGTCATCACGATAATCATCAACATCATCATCAAAATCATCATCACCATCGTGATCAATACCATTATCATTAAAATAATCATCATCAAAATAATCACCCCCATCGCCATCAAAATCATTATCAACATCACCAATATTATCACCACCATCGTCATCACGATAATCATCAACATCGTCATCACAATAATCATCACCATCGTGATCAACACCATCACCATAAAATAATCACATCATGATCAAGATCATCAGAACAATCATCATCAAAATCATCACCACCATCATCATCAAAAACATTATCACAAATAATATCATCACCATCATCATCAAAAACATCATCATCACCATCATCATCACCATCATCAACATCATCCTAATCATCAAAATTATCACCATCACCATACTTTTAATTGTAGAAAATTGCAATAACACTTATTAAATAACGTAATCTCACAATACGGTACCGCACAGGTCAGACCGCAGGGGTTGCAAACGCAGGCCCGCGGTCCTGGTGGAGCCCGACCGCGACCCCACATACTACAGCCCTGTCAGATACAAGTGTTGGCGACATCTGTACATGCCATGTACCATTAAATAATCCCTGAATTAAATGTATTCAAATAAATTTCTGAACCAAAACTTGTTTAAAAAATGAATAATCTATAATGTTGGTTGCTAAGTTAAATAAAAATTTGAGATTCATATTTTGAGGTATGCCCACAAGCAAAAACGTGTAAGTTTGCGCTTACACATGCATCATGTGCACTTAATTACAAAATAAAAACCTTAACCTAAGATGTAAATATGCCTTTCTAGTTTAATTTGATTTCTTCACATGTCAAATCTCTTCACACCTGAAAAATACACATCATAAGTTTTTAACTTAAGGTTATGAAGTAACTTAAATAAATTTCTAGTTTATAACATAAATAGGTATATAAAATAACTTAAATAAATTTGTTATTACTATTGACTAAATTAATTGTGAATCCCTCACCACACACAAGAGCTTTGACTCTTTTTGGTGAGGTATAGCATATAAAACAATTGAATTATTATGTAGTAGAAATAAGTTTCAAAAAAAAATCAAAATGTACTTAAAATGTCTTATATTAATAAATAATAAAAAAAAAAAAAAAAAAAAACTTTTGAATATCTTTCCGAAAACAGGGGTGGAATCGGCGAAGTGAACTTAATTTGTACGGTTTGGGTGATCAGCCTTATACCATATCTACAAGCCAAAGTGGAAATAATTTAATATTGTTATGATTTTCACGGGTTCAATTCAATAAAAATTACGGAGATTTATTTTTAAACAATTCATTTCAGATACGGTTCCCACGCAGAGTCACATTACACCTTCACAATTCGGTCAGTTGGCTTCTCTCTCCTACAGACAGCTTTGGCCCTTTTTATAGAGAGAATAAGGATGATTCTCGAATCACTGAGAACTAGCACATGCGAGACTTTACTAGAACACTCGATCAATCTCGATCAATACAAATACATCCATAAAGTACCTAACACCTAGAAACTTCACCGACTTTATCACATACACTAACACAGACAAGCAAAAACACACAACTAAATTCGCAACAATTGGCATAAAAAGAGACACTTACAAAGTATGTACCTACATTTTAAAATAGTATTGTTTAATTTATAATTTTTGAAGAATTCAAAGAAAACACTGTTTATTTTCACTAAAATTTATTTAGAAAGATTAAAATCTTTAAAACAAATAACAAACGCGTTTTCGACCTAGTAGGTCATCATCAGGTATGTATGTATCATACGTGATGATGACCTACTAGGTCGAAAACGCGTTTGTTATTTGTTTTAAAGATTTTAATCTTTCTAAATAAATTTTAGTGAAAATAAACAGTGTTTTCTTTGAATTCTTCAAAAATTATAAATTAAACAATATGAATTTTCACAGTGTATGAATTTTCACAGTGAAGTTTTCACACAAACAATACAAAATACAAAATAGTATTGTATTTATTTATATTTTTTTTTTTTAAGAAATCATGTGCGGGAGACTCCGTAGATTCTAGAGACTCTAGGGGTCTATGCCACTTGTTGTAGTGCCGCAGAGATGTACGAGCTTGGTCGTCGCTACAAAGCGCCAATACTCAAGCAAGACCCAGGTGCTGTAAGCCGGGATGGACCTTTTTGGTAACCGGTCTTTGGTAAAGGTTTTTATGAATATTTTCAAGAGCATATTTGGAAATATAAATTGTATATATTTTTTGTGCTCCGCCGGGATCCGAATTTACAACGAGTCCGAAGTGCTGCCACTGGACTACGGACCGGTTCAAGAAATGCCAACGACACGCGGTGGACCTGAGCGGTCACCCATCCAAGTAGCATCCGCGTCCAATGTTGCTAAACTTCGGTTATCTGATGAGAACCTGTGCTTTCAGCATGGTATCGTCGTCGACAACTTTTTTACTTTCTAATACCAAATTAAGTGATAAAAAAGTGTTTTAAGTCAAACAAAAAAAGCATCATTCAAAAGGAATAAAATATAATTTGTAAAACATAAATTCAAAGGCAAAAAAGTACCCGGCATCGTTTGTCAGTAAAATTGAGAAGGCGCAAGACAAGAGTATCAAAGAGCATTGCGAAGATATTCCCTTTCAAGAAAAATATACATTTCAGTGTAGAGATTCTGCGAGAAGTGATTGTGGCGAATATTCGAATAAATACTGAGTCCGGCTCGAAGGACCAGTCTTTACATAGTCTCGCGATAACGCTTCGAACTCGTAAATGGAAAGTCGTGGGTTTGAATCCCGTCGGAGCAGAAAAAATATGCTTTCTGTTGGGTTGAAAAATTCATGTTCATTTACCGAAGCCCGGTCACCAAAAGTCCGTTCGGCCTTTCAGCAACTGAGTCTTGCTTGAGAATTGGCGCTTTCCACAGCAACGACCAAGATCGTAGAGGGCTCTAGGGGTGGTTCACACAAAAACTGCGCTGTTTTATGTTTATTTTTTAGGTTAGATTGTTTAGAATGTGATTCTTAAGATAATGTCATTGAAAGTTCATCTTTTAATCAAGTGGTAGATAAGCTACACAAGCACAGAAGGATGAGATGTCGAGTAATAAAGCAACTATTCGTTTTTTTTTTTAAATAGACTTGTGAAAAGGAATGCAATTCACCAACCTATTCTGCCTGGCCAGAAACAGGTATGAATATCATCAATTAATTTAAATACATTATTAATTAATAGTAACCCAATAACATAATATGTTGAACCAGGGTCAAATGACCCAGGCGGGAATCGAACCAACGTTGTATTATTCCAAACACGCCAGAAAGATTGGTGTTATGCCCACTTGGCCCCCTCGGCCATTACACCGACATTTGGCATTACTCGAAAATAATTTCAAGTCATTCCGAATACCGAATAACGGCGAGTATTCGTGGCATCTCTACATTTCACTATTCACGGGCGCGAAAAAAAGGGAAAAATTGCGTTCGTGTCACATTTCTCGGCGGGCGTTGACGCTTTAAGTGACGTCATTAAATTTTTCCTGTTCAGCACAGATTTTTCTCCCCTCCTTTCAGTTGCTTCCTTAAAAAGAAGCTTTACCTGGGTATGAAATTATTTATTGAGTATTAAGGTTGCGTAATTCCAGAAAAACATGTGTATGTATTTTGTAATATAAAGGGCACAGCTTTAACTTGAATTTTGTTTGTTTCTCGGCAGACAAACGTCACACTTTGATGAGACTACGTTCAACTTAGACAAACTATGTCAGACAAAGTAGTCAATACTAAAAAAAAATATGTTTGCACATTGACAGAGGGAAAATTCATTGTTAAACGTTACAATAAAATAACTTTGTATGAAAATTTAAAGTTTATTGAGTCTAACGGTGTTATTCTCAAACAGCAAGACATGGCTCATCCGCAGCCTACAGAGAGGTTTCCGTACAAAAACGATGATTCATGGATAAGTCATGGATCTAATGTTTTGTGAATAGCACTGTGATTTGTGAATATCACTGTTCGGAGTGAATGGGGCTCTCCTAGGTGCGGTGCATGCCAACTATGAAAATAGTAAGGCATGTGTTCGTATTGATGGTGAGTATAGCGAGTGGTTTGAAGTTTATAAGGGTGTGAGGCAAGGATGTGTGATGAGTCCATGGCTATTTAACATAGTCATGGACAAGTGTGTCAGAGATGCTAGACTTAATGATTGTGGATTGATGATAGGAGAGAGCAAAGTGAGTGTTCTACTGTATGCAGATGATGCAGTTCTTGTATCTGATTCAGCAGTAGAATTGCAAACAATGCTCTCTAGATTGAATGAAGCTTTGTTAGGTAACCATCTGAAGTTAAATGCAAGTAAGACGAAAGTATTGATTTTTGAAAGAGATGATGAAAGTATGAATTATGAATTTAAAATTAATGGAATGAATGTTGATGTCGTAAATGAGTTTGTATACCTGGGAAGTAAGTTTGAAAAAGATGGAAGAATGACCGGTGAATTTGAAAGAAGAGTAATGAAGGGCAGGTGTGTACTGGGTGCCACAACTTGTATCGCCAAAAATCAAAACATATCAAAAAATGCTCGATTGGCGGTACGCAGTGGCATACTTTTACCCACCTTGATGTATGGAAGCGAGGCCTGGACGGTGAATGAAAGTGAAATTAGTAAAGTCCATACTGTTGAAATGGACTTTCTAAGAAGTATGATTGGGAAAAAACGGAGTGACAGGGTGAGGAATGATTTTGTAAGAGAAGAATGTGGTGCAAGAGAAAGTGTGAAAGTGAAGATTAAAAGAAGTTTGTTAAGATGGTTTGGGCATATGGAGAGAATGAATGAGGAAAGACTGACGAAGAAAGTATATGTTGGTAGAATAGATGGATGTCGTGGTAGAGGAAGACCGAGAAAGGTATGGATGGACCAAATATCCGAAATTGCGAATGAATGGAATATCCAGAGTCATAATAAAAGAAGAGCTTGTATGAAGAAGGTTATGACTCTGGAGGAAATGAAAGAAGTATGTAAGGATAGAAAGAAATGGCGGTTGATCTGTGATGTTGGCGGCTGAGGTTTGTTAAAGTAAAATTGGTTTTATGATTTAGTTTTTATGTCCATGTATATATTGTGATTTATTGTTTTTAAAAAATGTAATTTGTCATGTATGTTCCTTGACTTATAGGTTGTTATGCGGCTGACCACCCATAATGTAAAAATTGGTTCACTTTGCCAATGTCACCTCTGTTTCAGGGAAGGACGGCAAGAGTTGCAAGGCTTATGTTCATTTGAGATTGGGTTTTTATATTGTAGGTCCACATGCGGCATGTGTTAGCGCGAAATTATACATATCTGCTTGTGGGAATGCATTTAATATAAAACTTAAATGATAATATCTTTGCAGCTTAGATTAGATTAGATTAGATTAGACTGTGATTGTCGGTGTTATGGCCGAGGGAGCCAAGAGGCCGATCTTACTAGCGTATTTGGAATGGAATAACGTTGGTTCGATCCCCGCTTGGGTCACTTGACCATAAATTTGACCCTGGTTCAACAGATGTTATTGGGTTATTATTAATTAATAATTCATTCATATAAACAATAATGAATTATTAACTGATGATATTAAAACCTGTTTCTGGCAAGGCAGAATAGGTTGGTGAATTGCATTCCTCTTCACAAATCTATTTAGAAAAAAAAAAAATTATCTTATCCCTAACAACCAACCAACATAGTGGCATTTAGAACTCATATTTAATGCAAACCTACAAGCAAACCTACAAACCTACATTTGTAAGTTCGTGTATTTTTTGTGACATGACGAAAACTTTTATATTGTAAGTGTTTTCTTTGACTCGCAAAGTAACGACTCAATGCTGTAAACAAGAAAAAAATCCCTGATAATCGGGAATCCATTTTTTATAAATTTACTATTTGTTACGTCATATAGCCAAAGGGTATTTTAAATATGCAGAGTTTATTTGCAGCAAAATAAAGGAAAAAAAAGCTTTCAAGTTCTTGAACTACGAGTCCTTGAATACAGTTCAAGCAAGTCAGTCGCTATCTCCGCTATTTCACTGACTACATCCGTCCAGGTGAGACTGCCGGGTAATTAACTAAGTTGCCCCAAGTCTCGTTTTGTTGGGGCAACAATACCAAACAAAATAAAGGGTAATTTATTCGGTGGGGGCAGCGAGGAACTACAAATGCTGATCGCTGGAGAGATTTACGACTGGTTGGATCACTGGGAGCTACTAATGATCTGATAACTCTAAGGCAAGTTACTCTACCTCTGAAGTAACTCTAACTAACAAGGTAAAGGAAACTGGATCAAATAAACGACAGTTTGTATTTATATCTGTCATGGTTTATGGATTTTTGATGAATGGCAACATTCAAATTTGATTATGTTATGGGTTATCCTTTATTCTGTTTATACCTATGGATTCTAAAAAAATATGTTTTAAATCATGGAGTTATTAATTCCATACATACATGTTTTAAATTTATTAAAAGATTATATTGTGCATTAAAGGTTAATTTATAATTTAAATATGCTCTTCGCTGGGTGGAAAAATTTATATACCTTTACCAAAGCCGGTCACAAAAGCTCCATCTAGCCTTACAGCAACTGGGTCTTGCTTGAGCATTGGCGCTGTGTACCGACGACCAAGTTCCTAAAAAGTCCAGACGATAGCTCAGTTGGTATAGTGCTTGTATTCCATGCCGAGAGCTCGGTTTTAAATACCACCCAAGTTGTCAGAAATGATTTTCGGTTTCGGTGTTTATTTCAAACCCAAAATAATACCGTCGAGGCTTACTCCGCGTTCACGAGAAATGAGGACCAGTCCTCTCGGGAGCTGGAAAACCCCATTTTCCAATTGAAGAGATTGGTCTAAGGTCGCTACCCTTACATGTATAAATAAATAGGTTCCACTCGCAACATGCGAACACAACAACTCCTTTGGGGATAACGTGCCAAGAAGATTCACTCTATGTGTAGGTCGACCGGACATACCTACAAATATAATAATAACAATAGGGTGATTTATTTGGTGAGTGCTGTTATTGTGTGAATCACACCTCAAGAGCCCTCTGCAAGCTTGGACGTCGCTGTAGAAAGCACCGATTCTCAATCAAGACCCAGTTGCTGTAACGCTGGATGGACTTTTATTGACCGATTTTTGGTACATAAATATGATTTTTTTATCCAGCGAAGGGCATACTTGAAAATAGAAATGTATATTTTTTGAGCTCCGCCGGGACTCGAACCCACAACCTTCTATTTACGAATCAGAACAGTTTACAGGGTTAACCACTAGACTACGGACCAAAGTCTAATCTAAGTTGCTAAAGTATGTTACAATGAGGATTCAAATTATATACATTTTCAAAAGCAGACACATACAAGTTCACGCTTGCACATGCCGAATGTGAACCTACAAGATAAAAAACCTAAATCTCAAATGGATATACATCCTGCAACTCTTGCCATCCTTTTCTGAAACAGGGGTGACATATACTTATCAGTACGCTCCCCCAGTTCTAGTTTGCCGTATAGACCAATTCTGTCAAATATTACTTTTTAATGCAGTTGTCTTAACAAGAATCAAATTCTACATAATCTGAGCTAAGAAAAAACATACAACTCGATAATGTGAGAGTTGTTTTAAATATTTTAAAATCAATTTCCTGTTTTCATAAGACACATTGGTCCAGTACACATCGCAAGTTTAATAATGAAGAGCAATAACTCAAAAAACAAGAATGTTGGGAAATCACGTTTAAAGTTCAGACACCCAGTACAACTTGTATGGGATGAAAAAGGCGGCCAATGTTTTATCTAGGTCATATTCGTCCAAATTGAACGGCTGCCGCATTCTACCTATTCTTCTCGCATTGTTCTTGCGTTTTATTACAAAATCTCGATTTTCCCAAATTTCGAGTTATTTCTCTTTATTATAAAGCGTGCGACATGTAAACATTGCTCATGTAAAATTAGCTTAATGGTCTTTACGGCAAGCAAGTACTAAGGCAGCGAGTAGTAAAAATACGTGCTAAATCTGGGTATGCAAACTTCAAGGTCTTTTCAAAATATTTTGCAATATTGCGCGCAAGGTCCAGGAGGGTGTTAATTAGCTATTGTGAAATGGCGTCGCTGAGGTCCGGCCGCGTTTGAGAATGTGATTTATTCAGGGCCCATGAATAATTGCTGCTGTTTTGTTTGAGGCCGCATTACGGTTTCACACCCTCGTCACTTTTCAGATCTCCTGATTTATAATTTAAGCTTGATCTCGCTTTAAAACCTGAAAAAAAAAAACGGTGATAGATTAGAACGGCACAGTGACAGAACGACGCATGACCTAACGATACATGGTAGAACAATACATGATAAAACCGCACATCGCAGAACAACACTATGACAGAACGACATAATATAACAGAATATCACACTGACAAAACATCGCTTTGACGAAACAACACAGAAAATACATCACAGGAAAAAATATTACATACCTAAAACAGAACATACCACAAACGGTTAATGAAAAAACTACACCCAACATTTATTTTGTTTCCAAACTCCATTTGTGACTCTTTTGGGAATAACGTGGTAAGAAGTTGATTTTTTTGAGCAGCTTAGTTAAATTATATATATCTAAAAATGATAATCGGGAACGTTATTTTTTTTTTAATCTTTACCAAATAATATTATATGCGTGCGTTCCATTTTATCATGTTTCTTATGTTCCACTTTTTTACCGTTAATGGTATTTTCTGTTCTGTGATGTTTTGTTATGTGCCGTTTATGGTGTTTTTGGTTTGTGATTTTTGTGAAGGAACGCTGCGCGGGGGACTTCCTAGATTTAAGAGACTCTAGGGGTCTATGACACATGTTGTAGTGCCACAGACGTGTTGGTTATGTGGCAGTTGATATCTTGATCTTGTTGCAGGGCCGTTAGCTTCGCAGTGCTGTGGTGTGGGTTGAGTTGTGCTGTGTCGAGGGATGTCTTACACCGCGTGTCGTTGGCATCTTGGACCGGTCCGTAGTCCGTAGTGGCAACACTTCGGACTCGTAAATGGAAGGTTGTGGATTCGGATCTCGGCGGAGCACAAAAATTTACCATTTATATTTCGAATGTGCTCTTAGCTGGGTTGAAAAATTCATAAACCTTTACCAAAGACCGGTCACTGAAAGGTCCATCCAACCTTACAACAACTGGGTCTTGCTTGAGAATTGGCGCTTTCTACAGCGACGACCAAGCTCGCAGAGGGCTCTTGAGGTGTGATACACACAAAAACAGCGCTCACCAAATAAATCATCCTAATATTATTATTATTATTATGTCTTGTCTTCTGATTTGTGTCATTGTGATGTTCCTACTTTCCTGTAATGTTTTGTCTTTATAAAGTTCTGTCATGTGATATACTGCCATTTTAATGTTCTGTCATGTGTCGTTTCGTCACTGTGTCACACTATCATGGAACCAAAAAAAAACATGTAACTCTCAGTAATAAAATATGAGATTGTCGCTGCTGTCTGGATGTGAACAGACGTCAACATGTGTTTCAGTAATTTTACAACACAGATTTTTCGTCTAGCACAGCTCTTTCTTGTCAAACACACAATAAGAATTTAATAAAAAAAAAGGTGAAGAAAACAATCTTTTTGAAAAGGAGTTTTTGGCTCACACGGCCGGCTGATGGTGCTGGAGAGTTGTTTTCCGGGATCTGTGTGCGGCTGACCACTTATGCTGTAGAAAATGGTTCACTTGCCAATGTCACCTACTGTTTCAGGGAAGGTCGGCAAGAGTTGCAGGGTGTATGTCCATTTGAGATTAGTTTTTATGTTGTAGGTTCACATGCGGCATACGCAAGCGCAAACTTGTACGTGTCTGCTTGTGAGAATGCATGTAATGTGAATCCCCAATGTTACATATCTTTGCAACTTAGATTATACTAGATTAGATGTTTCTGTAGTCTGTGGGAGCTGGAGCTTCCGGACGTTTCGCACAATGAATACCAGAGCAGAACTCCTGATGTCCATCAAAAGCCAAAAACTGTTCATTCGACCACCTAATGAGAAATGAGAAGTATGTACTCCTGAATCTCATCATTCAGAGAAGAATTAAAGGAGGACAGCTCCAGATCGAACAAGAACAT
Organism: Agapetus fuscipes; assembly: GCA_951799405.1. NCBI lineage: Eukaryota > Metazoa > Arthropoda > Insecta > Trichoptera > Glossosomatidae > Agapetus > Agapetus fuscipes. Next base: position 11,877,104 of record OX637353.1, on the reverse strand, counting down.
CTTGGTTAAAGAACCTGAAATAGTGGAATAGTAGCAGAAGTACAAGATCCCTCTTTTGTGTTGCAGTATCGAAGGTGCGAATTGCTGTCACAGGAAGAATACAGTTTCATCAAGATCATCTTTGTTATTTATGTTTTACGCTGAAAAAGCCCATCATAGACATGCGTGAAACCGTCCGGAAGATTCAGCTTCCACAGACCCTGGCAACAGATCCTGGAAAGCAACTAATCTAATCTAAGCTGCAAGGATATATATCATTTAAGATTTATATTAAATGCATTCCCACAACAGACATGTATAATTTTGCGCTAACACATGCCGCATGTGGACCTACATTATAAAAACCCAATCTCAAATGAACATAAGCCCTGCAACTCTTGCCGTCCTTCCCTAAAACAGGGGTGACATTGACAAAGTGAACAATTATTTACAGTATGGGTGGTCAGTCGCATACCAACCTATAAGTCAAGGAACTCTTCAACAAAAAACTTTTTTTTATCTCATCGATCGTTTAAGAATACATGTAAATACAGTAGAGCATCGATTGTACGAACTAATTGAAATAAAAAGGTGCTAATCATCAAATTATTTACTTTCATGGATCAACCTGCAAATAAACACATATTTTTGAACCGGAACATATTTTTAGTACACATAAATGTTTATAACAAAAAAGGATGAAAATATTGTATGTAAACGCTCATTTCCTAAGTAGGTACGGTATGTTTATAAAATAAAAGTTTTCAGCGATCTTTAATTTTGGACTTTGTAGGTTGACCGGTTCGTAGTTCTGTGGTAATACTTCGGACTTCGGAAGGTTGTGGGTTCGAATATCGGCGGAGCACAAAAAAATATACCATTTATGTTTTCAAATTTGCTCTTCGCTGGGTTGAAAAATTCATAAGCCTTTCCCAATGACCGGTCACCAAAGGTCCATCCAGCCTTACAGCAACTGGGTCTTGCTAGAGAATTGGCACTTTGTAGCGACGACGTGGACGAAGAGATTGGTAGAGTGGAGACCTCGGGAAGAAAAGAGAAGCAGAAGGAGACCTCCAACGAGATGGTCGGATGATATAAGAAGGCTTGCTGGAGACTGGATTGAAAAAGCGTAAGGCAGAGATGGATGGAGAGATATGAGGGAGGCCTATGTCCAGCAGTGGATGGAAATGGCTGTATAAGAAGAAGAAGAAGCGACGACGACCAAGCTTGAAAAAAGGTCGATAGCTTAATTGGTAGAATGCTTGCATTCCATGCTGAGAGCAAGGGTTCGATCTCAAGGCTTACTCAGCCTTTACATGAAATGAGAACCAGCCCCCCGGGAGCTGGGAAACCCCCACTTCAACTGAAAGTGGTTGATGTGAGGCCGGCCCCCTTACCTGTACAAATAAGTAAGTCCTGAATCGCCACATGCGACCGCTTCGGGGATAGCCCGGCAAGAAGTTACACTATATGTGTAGCTTAGTTGCGTAAGTTTCGTTGCGTAGGTCAAACAAGACCTGGCGGTTAAAAGATTTTTCGTTTAATCGATGCTCTATTATATTCGTTTCCACGAGTATTTTTTCCCCGTTTTTATACGCGAAAAAAAAAACATTTTCAATAGGAAAATAAGTGTTTAGAAAGTTTGAATCGATAAAATACTTTGCGAACTTTGCGAGATATCATGAATCGAATACACTTTATCAAATATCTGGCAACCTTAAAGTTGATCCACTCTAATTTCCGGTTCGGGAAAGATTTTACATTTTCCGAGCGTTAGGCTGTACTGGAGGCTCGCAGTGGAGCGATGTTTGTTTTCGAAGCGAAAATCTTATGGTGGAAGAAAAAGGGGACCTCCAAAATAATGCCTAGAGAAAAAAAAACATATTTACCTTTTTTGTTCGTACAGTTGGCTGTTGGAAAATGCCAGCTAAATAGGATTTGTTTTGAAGATATTCTTTGAGAATTTTTTTGCAGAGAAAGTATAAACTGCTGAAAATATTCAATGATAATAATCTATCACAACTTGAAACAAATCTGGGTAATATACATAATGTTATGTAAATGACAAGTGCTATAAATGTTAGGTAGGTAGGTAGATGTGGTATAGCCGTGTAGTATAGTTGGAATAATTATTTAAGGTACCTAGGTTAAAGAAATCATCTAAACTATGTACTCGAAGTAACTAGAAATCATAATTACTATTTACCTACTCGAAGCTTTTGGAGCGTTCGAGAGGATTCTAGCTAATTGGCCTCTAGAGACTACTATCTTTAGGAATATATAAGGCGCAAGTCGCCTACAGGTGGAATTTTCAGTTGTAAATATACGCAGATAAAGTATAAACTGGGAAAATTGGGCTTATTATGTGTGGAAATCGACACGGTTTATATTGAAAAAAAATATTGAAAATCGGAACTATTGTTGATACCTTGTAAAACGTCACTTTATAGATAGTTCAATGTGATGTTGGATTGCTTTAATTTAAGAAGTTGTTTTTGTTGTTAAAAAAAAATCAAAAAAATACCCCTTGGTTTTTTGAAGTTTGAAGGCTGTAACCCTCGTTTAGCTGTCAAAATTCAGGTAATGTTAAGTATACTTTAAGCTATGAGTTACTTTTTTTTTCTAAAAAAAAGTCAGCTGAGAAAAAACCAGGTGATAATAAATTAATCAGGGTAAATTTCTGCTGTTGCAAAATTTACCACAGACTATTTTGGTTTTCGCAAATTTCATTTTCCATTAATCCCGGTATAAAAACAAAACGGAAAATATCCATATTTTATAATCCTGCATTTAAAATATCAATTGCCGAAAAATTTCGTTCAAAAAATTACTGAGTTGGTAAATTCCGCGAAAAAAAATAGGTTGCTGAAATAATCCGTAGGAGAAATTTTAGGTGTAAGAAAATTTCAGTGTTAAAGAATTGGGTTCCTAGAATAACAATGTTTGTTTTTGAAACGAAAACCGTCTGTTGGAGGTAAAGGGGACCTTCGGAGTAAAGCTCCGCTTAACGTAAAAAGAGGTCCAGTACCTTATGTAGGCAACTTCATGCTTAAACTTGACTACAGAGTTAACAGAAAAATGTAAGGCGTCATCAAACTGGAAGCGTTGTTAACGCGCGTCAAAGCGTTAAAGCGTGCTGGTTAATGGCGTAGCGGTTTTGTATTGAACATGGCTACACCCCTGTCAATCAGAGCAAACGCGCTAGCAGAACGCGACAATCCTTCGCAGAATCCGGACGTCGCGTTGTATTTGGTTACAAAATTTTCTTTTGACACCGGGGGTTTTTTATATCAAAATTTTCAATTTTGGACTGAAAAAAGTATTGAATGCGTTAAAAACCGTGCTTGTAAAAAATATTCCCACAAAGACAGCATTTTGCCTGATAATGCGTAGGTAAAGCAGCCACAAAATATTTTTATCTGAGTCGCTGAACTGCGTGATAAGTGAATAACGTCGAAGCCGTTCAAAAACAAACAAAATCCGTGACTTTCTCTTCTTCCTCAGCCTTTCTTAGTCCACTTCTGGACGAAGGCCTCCTCCAATCCTCCCCATGTTTATCTATCGGCTGCTGTGTTCAACCATCCTCTGCCTGAAGTTCTCTTGATGTCATCTAGCCTCCTCAGTCGGGGTCTCCCTGATTAAAAAATTAAATAAGGCTGATTTATTTGGTGAGCGCTGTTTTTGTGTGTATCACACCTCAAGAGCCCTCTGATCCCCGCTTGGACATCCTGGGCCGCCACTGGATGATATTTTTCGACCATCTCTCATAGTCCTGCATTGCGGCGTGACCAACCCAGCGCCTCTTTAAGCAAGCCACTCACTGTATGACATCAGTAACGCCAGTGCGTCTACGGATCTCCTGGTACAACTTTCGATGGCTGTTTAGCGCGTCCTCAGTCTGTTAACGCTATACTGAGTGAGCCCTTTTGTTTCCAGGGGGATACTGAAAGCACACATGACTCAAAGACCCTGTGTTTCAGGTTAACAAGCGTTTTCTTGTCATTGAGGATGTAGTTACGGCGTTTTAACGCTGACGCATTGTCGCGCGTTGAAACCTCATTCTGTTTGACAAAACTTTAACGCTTATGGTGAGCGTTCTGGCTTCTGAACATTTTTGTTTGTTCAGTTTAAACGCGGCGCTTTTATTTAGGGCTTAAACACAAGCCAGACTTTTGTTTCATACAAGATTGTTGGAGGGAGGATGAAAATCCGGGACAACTACCGCGGGACACTTTTCGGTAATTTTATCCGGAAAAGTGGCTAAATATACACATTACAAACAAAGGAAACGTAATAAATTACGCCTATTTTGTGTGGGGCTATTTTTGTTTTTTCGGCTTGATGTCGCATTGCTGGTTTTTTTTAATGAAAAGTTTTTCAGCAAAGCGAAAGTACGTTACAGGAAAAACGTTCAAGTTTTTGCTTGATTGAATTTGAACGGTTTCGTATTGTTTTCTCACAGCTTATGGATAATATTAATTTGTTTTGTACTTGTACATTAAAAAACCAAGTTTAACTATTTATACTGAAATTTATTTATTTTTTCTCTTATTTGAAGAATTTATATTATTTTGTTAAAAAATATCTTGCATTTATTGCACATTTTTTTTATATTATAATATAAAAAACTATTAGATTATGTACAATATTAATTTTATCATGATTTATTGTGTGAGCGCTGTTTATGTGTGAATCACACCTCAAGAGCCCTCTGCAAACTCGCCCCATAGAAACGCCAATTCTCAAGCAAGACCAAATAATTGTTAGAAGCTTGATGGACCTTTACTGACCGTCTTTGGTAAATAAATGGTTTATTTTTGGACTCCTTCGGGATTTGAGCCCACAACCTTCCATTTACAAGTCCAAATCTTTACCACTAAACTACGAACCGTTGCTAAATGGCCTTTTTTATGTCAACTTTTCCTATGATAACTGAAGTCGGTGTTATGGCCGAGGGGTGCAAGTGGACTGATCTTTCAAACGTATTTGAAACAGAATAACGTTGGTTCGATCCCTGCCTGGGTCATTTTATCATAACTTTGACCCTGGTTCAACAGATGTAATTTGGTTATTAATAGTTAATAATTAATTAAAATATAAAATACTGAATTCTTAATTGATGATATTTATACCTGTTTCTGGCTAGGCAAAATAAATTGGTGAATTGCATTCCTCTTCACAATCTATTTAAAAAAAAAAAAAAAACGGAATTCCACACCACACAATTTTAGAAAACGAGACCTTTAAATAGAATAATCCCCCCTCTCTCTCAGGACCCTAAATAAAATGATCAAAAATCCAAAAGCGGGCTCACAGAATTTATTTGTTTTTTTTATCCCCAGCGCGCGCGCCCCTCATAATGGCGCGAAAAAAAATTGATATTCACAATGCAGACTTTTCATGATAACAAAGTGAGTACCACCCTATACTCCAATTATACAAACCCAACGTTCATAGCTTCCCAACAACAAAAATATAAAGAAAATGAAAAAGCGCCCCTATTGAGTTTTTCAGTTTCCTACAATTTTTGATGAAACGGTTCTGATAATGGCTTGGCGCTCCAATGGATGGATCTTGTATTGACGATTGAAATTCAATCAGGAAGACCTCCGGCCGAACACGTGACCTGCACATTAAATTATCAGTCTCCTGTCTCCTCTTGTCTCCTGTGATTTTATAAACCATCATATTCTGAAAAACCCTCGGTTCTATTATAATTGCATAGTGCGTTATTTTGCTACTTCCCAATGTTTTCATCAACGGAATTTTTGCCATTCAAAAATCCCTCATCAACGGAATTTTCGTTACCGATTGTTTATTCGCGGAATTTTTCCGGAACTGATTTTTCATCAGCGGTATTATTTCGTTACCGATTGTTTATTCACGGAATTTTTCCGTAACTTACTTTTTGTTAGCGGAATTTTTCCGTCACCGATTGTTCGTGTGCGGAATTTTGGTTAAAAGATTTTCATCCTTATGTAAGTGCTGATTGTTTTTTTGGTAGATTTTTGATATTGTCAATTTAACAATGTTTCATTAGAAGAATTATTTCAATTAAACTATTCATCAGTTATTTTTTTATATTTTTCCCTTATACTCTTACACGACACTCTCAACGTACGATTAATTCCGTATCTCAACCATTTAATATTTATTTAACCATCTGAAGATGCAAACGGATTGTATGCAAAACCGGTCGTGGAATTTTGATATACTCTTTGTAATCTAAAACAAAATTGTTTATTTTCTACCTTCTTCAGTTTTCCTTGACTTATAGGCTGGTATGTGACTGACCACCAATACTGTAAAAAATGGTTCACTTTGCCAATGTCACCCCTGTGTCAGGGAAGGTCGTTAAAAGTTGTAGGGCTTATGTTCATTTGAGGTTTGGATTTTATTTGTAAGTACATATTTAGCATTTGTAAGCGCGAACTACACGTGTTTGTTTGTGGGCATGCATCTGAGAGCTTCAAATGAATATATCCTTGCCACTTAATTGTAAATTATTATAGATAAGATGAACGATTGCAAAGTGAAAATTGTAGATACAATCAATACAAAGAAAGCATCCTTTATTATATATATAATACCCTTCGCCGTCGTCATTCGCTTACAATTTCAATTTTCAAATAACCAAAACGACCGACCGGGATTCGAACCAGGGACCTGAGCGCGGTCACGCCTCAAGGCATAGCGTCTTGACCACCTAGGCCACGTCGCTTCCTTGGAAGTGGGAGAAGTTTTTGTTTATATAAGCTACAAATTTAAGCATGGATTCGAACCTAATATTTTTATAATATAGGGGCGCTATCCTATTTTCAAGCAAAAATTTATTGAAGATAAAAAAATACATTGTACCATTATTTTGTAAAACAATACTTACAATAATCTTTAAAAAAAACAATTAAAAATCAAAATAAAGTAAGTAATGGCATACCAACTTTTACAACTGAAAAAATAAAAAGCAAAGCACCCGATCAGATCGGGATTCGAACCTACGTCTTTCAAAATCTAAACGGACGAAAAAAGATGCGCCTACGCGCGTGAGCTACAGTGAGACATGACGTCAGTGACAAGTTAACAACATATAAGCAACTGCGAAAAGTTACCATGTACCATTTTTGTAACATAGAGGCGCTATCCTATTTTTAAGCAAATATTTATTAATAAATGAAAAATATGAAAAATCTAAATACAAACCAAAAATTCAATATGTATCATTTGAGATTCATATTAAATGCATTCCCACACGCAGACATGCATAATTTCGCGCTCACACATGCCGCATGTGAACCTACAATTTAAAAACCCAAATGTCAAATGGACATACCTACACTTTGCAACTCTTGCCGTCCTTCTCTAAAACAGGGCTGACATTGGCAAAGTGAACCATTTTTTACAGCATGGGTGATCAGCCGCATACCAACTTTTACAACTGAAAAAATAAAAAAGCAAAGCACCCAAAAAAGCGGGATTCGAACCTGCGTCTTCCAAAATCTAAACGGCTCAGCAACCGAACGCCCAGCGCGTTGAGCTACCGGGAGACGTGACGATGGCGAGAAATTAACAACATATATAAAGTACTGGGAAAAGTTACTTAGTTTTCATAACATAGAGGCGCTATCTTATTTTGAAGCAAATATTTATTAATTCAAAAATAGAACACAAGATATTATAATGAATTAAACTAACAATTATTCTGTAAAACAATATCTTTAAAAAAAACTATGAAAAATCAAAAATTCAAAAACCAAATCTAATCTATTCTAAGTTGCAAAGATTTATGTTACATTGGGGATTCACATTAAACCTATGCACTCTCACAAGCAGACACGCTTGCACATGCCACAATATGTCTAAATCTAAGTTACAAAGATATTATGTATCATTTAAGATTCATATTAAATGCATTCCTACAAGCAGACCTGCATTATTCTTTTATCTCTTCAATATTCATCATATTTTTCATACATACTCTTCTCTTCAAACATAGTCCATTTCAATAATATGGACTTTTCTAATTTCACTTTCATTCAACGTCCAGGCTTCACGTCGTTACATCAAGGTGGGTGTAAATATCGTACCGTGTACCGTCAAATTTCATTCTGGCAATATTTGACTTTGTACGGGGCGAGATTTCCCCAGTTCGTGAGTGACTATAGTAATGAGCTGTTACTGTATCCTGCCGCCGTTCCACTAGGGGTGGCCGGTACGCGTCTTTCCATTCTACCCCCCCTTTCGACAGACGACACACACGAAAAATGTTTCTTACACTTTATGGCCTTTGTAAAGAAGTGACATTAATGGAAAAAATCACGCGTGTTTATTGATTTTTTATCTAAATTTTAAAGTTAAAATATTTTATAAAACTTAAAAAATGACGCTACAAAAAAATATTTAAAAAAACACGTTTTTGTTCACATTTTTTTCTTATAATTTTGTTGTTAATTATTTTGGACATATTTTTTTTCTTCATAATTATAGAATGATACAATGTCTAGAGAGTGTTTGAAAAATATTTTAGGTAATGCGAACAGTTTTCGAGATAATATGAAAAAACTGAAACATGATAATTAATTAAATGTGCGCGGTACTTCAGCGTGAATTGAAAGACGCGGCCGGTACCTCCGCAGATGCGTCTCCACTTTTCTCGGTCCTTGCATACCTTTTTCATCTCTTCAACATTCATCACTTTCTTTAAATGTGCGAAAAAACTGAAACATGATAATTAATTAAATGTGCGCAGTACTTCAGCGTGAATTGAAAGACGCGGCCGGTACCTCCGCAGATGCGTCTCCACTTTTCTCGGTCCTTGCATACCTTTTTCATCTCTTCAACATTCATCACTTTCTTCATACATACTGTTCTCTTATTCGCACTCTGAAGGTTCCATTCTTTTGAAATCTCACCTATTTGGTCAAATGAGAATAAATTAGATGATAGGGATGTGCAAAAGTTTCTTTTAAATGGTAGTATTCGCAAATTTTGCAAACAAGTATATTATTTTTTTATCCATTTCTAATAATTATACGAATTTTAACGCGGAGAAGTCATGCTGCAAAGTTCCCGTTGCCTTAATGTTAAGGGGTTGGGCTGCGTAGCAGCCAGGGGCGGAGCCCCTAGTCCTTTATTATATTGCCCTTCGTCGTCGTCATTCGTCGTCGAGTTTCGATTTTCAAAATCAATGCCATCACAGCAGATGAAACACATTCATGCTCTATAGCAAATTAATTTTTGTATATATGCTGCAATGCGGCGAGCTTACGCGTGTGTGTTTACAAATGTATGAAAACTTTTAGGAATTAATATGTTTGTTCATACTAAAATTGTATGGAACAATATTGACATCTAGCGGCAAAACGTAAAAGTTTTTTTTTACATATTCTTTTATTTCATGCAAATAAAAAATAAAAAAAAAGCCAAATAAAAATGGATTTCAATCTGTAATCTAAGTTGCAAACATATATAACATTTGAGATTCATATTACATGCATTCTTACGAGCAGACATGTATAAGTTCTAATCTAATCTAATCTAAGCTGCAAAGATATATATCATTTAAGATTTATATTAAATGCATACCCACAAGCAGATATGTATAAGTTCCCGCTTACATATGCTGCATGTGTACTTACAACATAACAGCCCATTCCAAATGAACATAAGCCCTGCAACTCTTGCCAACCTTCCCTGAAACAAAGGTGAATTTGCAAAGTAAACCATTTTTTAAAGTATGGGTGGTCAGCCTCATACCAACCTATAAGTCAAGAAAATTATTTTGTGTATTTCTTTACATAATCTAAGTTGCAAAGATACATACCATTTAAGATTCATATTAAATGCATTCCCACACGCAGACAGGTACAAGTTCACGCTTACAAATGCCCAATGTGGACTTGCAAAATAAAAAAAACTAATCTCAAATGAACATAAGCCCTGCAACTCTTGCCGACTTTTCCTCAAACAGAGATAAAATTTGCATTGTGAACCATTGCTTACAGTATGGGTGGTCAGCCACATACTAACCTTTTAGTCAAGGAAATTATTTTGTTTAGTTCATTAATCTAAGTTGCAAAGATACATACCATTTGAGATTCATATTAAATGCATTCCCACAAGCAGACAGGTATAAGTTCGCGCTTACAAATGCCCCATGTGGACTTATAAAATAAAAAAACTAATCTCAAATGAACATAAGCCCTGCAACTCTTGCCGACTTTTCCTCAAACAGAGATAAAATTTTCATTGTAAACCATTCTTACAGTATGGGTGGTCAGCCACATACTAACCTATAAGTCAAGGAAATTATTTTATTAAGTTCTATAATCTAAGTTGCAAAGATACATACCATTTGAGATTCATATTAAATGCATTCCCACAAGCAGACAGGTATAAGTTCGCGCTTACAAATGCCCCATGTGGACTTATAAAATAAAAAACTAATCTCAAATGAACATAAGCCCTGCAACTCTTGCCGACTTTTCCTCAAACAGAGATAAAATTTTCATTGTAAACCATTCTTACAGTATGGGTGGTCAGCCACATACTAACCTATAAGTCAAGGAAATTATTTTATTAAGTTCTATAATCTAAGTTGCAAAGATACATACCATTTAAGATTCATATTAAATGCATTCCCACACGCAGACAGGTACAATTAGTTCACGCTTACAAATGCCCAATGTGGACTTGCAAAATAAAAAAACTAATCTCAAATGAACATAAGCCCTGCAACTTTTGCCGACTTTTCCTCAAACAGAGATACAATTTGCATGGTAAACCATTGCTTACAGTATGGGTGGTCAGCCACATACTAACCTTTTAGTCAAGGAAATTATTTTGTTTAGTTCTATAATCTAAGTTGCAAAGATACATACCATTTGAGATTCATATTAAATGCATTCCCACAAGCAGACAGGTACAAGTTCACGCTTACAAATGCCCAATGTGGACTTGCAAAATAAAAAAAACTAATCTCAAATGAACATAAGCCCTGCAACTCTTGCCGACTTTTCCTCAAACAGAGATAAAATTTGCATTGTGAACCATTGCTTACAGTATGGGTGGTCAGCCACATACTAACCTTTTAGTCAAGGAAATTATTTTGTTTAGTTCATTAATCTAAGTTGCAAAGATACATACCATTTGAGATTCATATTAAATGCATTCCCACAAGCAGACAGGTATAAGTTCGCGCTTACAAATGCCCCATGTGGACTTATAAAATAAAAAACTAATCTCAAATGAACATAAGCCCTGCAACTCTTGCCGACTTTTCCTCAAACAGAGATAAAATTTTCATTGTAAACCATTCTTACAGTATGGGTGGTCAGCCACATACTAACCTATAAGTCAAGGAAATTATTTTATTTAGTTCTATAATCTAAGTTGCAAAGATACATACCATTTGAGATTCATATTAAATGCATTCCCACAAGCAGACAGGTATAAGTTCGCGCTTACAAATGCCCCATGTGGACTTATAAAATAAAAAACTAATCTCAAATGAACATAAGCCCTGCAACTCTTGCCGACTTTTCCTCAAACAGAGATAAAATTTTCATTGTAAACCATTCTTACAGTATGGGTGGTCAGCCACATACTAACCTATAAGTCAAGGAAATTATTTTGTTAAGTTCTATAATCTAAGTTGCAAAGATACATACCAATCGAGATTCATATTAAATGCATTCCCACAAGCAGACATTTATAAGTTCGCGCTTACACATAATGCATGTTGACTTACAACATAAAAACCCAATCTCAAATTAATATAAGCCCTGCAACTCTTGCCAATCTTCCCTGAAACACAGCTGAAATCTTCAAAGTGAACCATTATTTAAACTATGGGTGGTCGATTTTCTTTTACAAAGGCTGCATGTTTTTATTTTACATGTTTTCCGAATTTTAACGCGAGGAAACTATGCGCAATATACACATTCACCAAATGTTAAGGGGTTGGGCTGCGTAGCAGCCAGGGGCAACGCCCCTAGTACTTCTAAAGTTTCTTATCAAAAATACTGTTCCATACCTTTGCATTGAATTTACTTTGGTAACAATATATTTATTTGCGTAGGTTTGTTGCGAGTAATAAAATGAAAAGTAACAAGATCACAGCAAACTAAGTTCATTTCAGCGGTAAGGAATTGTTTTATCTCGGAGAGAGAGAGCGGCATTATCTCTTTCGTTTTCACTTCCAGCAGTGTGTACACGTTTAAAAGGGAAAATTGTCACCGTCGCGGAAAATCCTCCGCGCAAACAAACTTTGCGAGCGGGCAACACACAAAAAAAAAAAACGCAAAAAGTTGGCAGCACCGGCGGCGCTACAGTCAATTGAAAGATTTTTTTTTTCAAACTGTTGGATTTGTTTGTAAAATTCATTTTTGTCATTCTCTAACTTTGATTTGCATATCCTTTTGTAAATTGTATTTATATTCTTTCTTACTTTTTGTTATAATAAATGGAATTTATAAGAAAGTTTATTGTTTCTGGTAAGTTTTTTACTGTTATTACTAATCTAAATACCAAAAGAAATGGCGGTTGATTTGAAACGTTGGTGGCTAGGGCATTAATTTTATGTTTGATATTACAAGCTGAATTTTAATTTTACTTTTTTACCTTTCTTTAAGTATTTTTTGTACATCATTAATATTTTTTGTGCTCCTTGACTGATAGGATGATATGAGGCTGACCTCCCGTGCTTTAAAAATGGTTTACTTTGTCAATGTCACCCCTGTGGCAGGAAAGGTTGGCAAAAGTTGTATCGCCTATATTCATTTGAGGTTTGAATTTTATTTGTAAGTAGGTACACATTCAACATTTCGCTCCCCCAGTTCTTGTTTACCATATACGCCAATCTTGTCAAATACGACTTTTTCATGCAGTTGCATTAAGAATACAATTCTACACAATCTGAGCTAAGAAAAATCGTAAAACTTTATAATGTGAGAGTTCTTTTAAGTATTTTTTAAATAAATTTCTTGTTTTCATAAGACACATTGGTCCAGTACACATGCAAATATTGCTCATGTAAAATTTTCTCAATGGCGTATACGGTAAACAAGAACTAAGGCAGCGATTTGTAAGCGCGACCTACACATGTTTGTTCGTGGGTATGCAGGTGATATGAACTTTAAATGTTAATATATCTTTGCAACTAAGATTATAGATGATATGTGTGGACTACAAACATTTCGACGAATATATACACTGCATTGTATTTCCTTGACTTATAGGTTGGTATGCGGCTGACCACCCATACTGTGAAAAAATGGTTTACTTTGCCAATGTCACCCCTGTCTCAGGGAAGGACGGCAAGAGTTGCAGGGCTTATGTTCATTTGAGATGGGTTCTTATAATGTAGGTCCACATGCGGCATGTGTTAGCGCGAAATTATACATGTCTGCTTGTGGGAATGCATTTAATATGAATCTCAAATAATACATATCTTTGCAGCTTAGTTGTAAATTTTTTAGATTCTATCCGTTTCAAAATAGTCGACCGCAAATTGAAGTGAGGTACTTCACAGTGTCATTTTGTTGTAAGCAAAAGAAAAACTCGGGCTTTCAAAAAGTTGATAGCTTTAAAACTCACGCCTGCGTAATCATTGTGCGCCCGCGTTATACATCTTATGATCGGTAAATTTGTAATTTTTTCAAGTGGTCATATTTTTGTAACTTTTGATCAAGTGACGTCACTTTTTTCCCAACTTGAAATGCGTGGACTTCGTATTAAATACATTTTTAAATTTAGAAATAATCATATATTTACTTTATTAAATATTGAATTGCCAAATATTATACTTAACGAGTGCATATTATTTCAAAATTTAATATGACCGAACTCTCAGTACCCGTAGTACGAGTTTTTTCACGATACTTGAAGTATCGAGTATTGTGAACAAAACTCGTACTACGGACCCTGGTGTACGCGTGTATTATTAAACCCTATCGATGCTATTCTCAAACAGCAAAGCCATGGCTCATCTGAAGTCTACAGTGAATCTTCCATACAACGCAATCAATGATCCGGAGATCAGCTATGGATAAAATGTTTTATGAATAGCACTGTGTAAATTTAGAACAATCTGGAAATACATTAATTAGAGTATAATAAAATTATTCCATTAGGGATGATACAAAGGGTGGACAAATTAGTTAAAGGGACAAAACAAGTTATATTATGACATCATTGGACAGAAAATACTTGTGAAAAGCGACTAAGCTACTCATATAGTGTTACTTCTCCCCGGTCCCATATGGCGATTGTAACCTATTTATTTTTACGGGCAAGGACTTTACGCCAAAAATTTCAGTTGAAGTAGGGGTTTCCATATTCATTTCCTGTGAGGGCTGAGTAAACCTGGCCGTTATTTATTTTGGGTTTGAAATAAACAACGAAACATAATTTTTTTGTGAGACCTTAACAGATTTTTTTATTATAACAAAAAAATACGAATGAAGCTGATTTCCAACTAATGTACATTTTGCGTCATAGAAGTCCTTAAAATGACCCCCTATAATTCTGTCGCTAAATGAGGCCAGAGACACTGCAGATTTGTCTCCACCCTGTGTTTGCAAATCTTTTTTAGTTCATTAAAACCTTTGTCATACATTAACTTTTTTTACATTCACTCAGTATTCGACTCAATATTTCGTCGTATTTAATTTAAAAAAAAAAATGTTATTTATAATATATTTTTAAATTTAACATGTAACTATTTAACCAGTATATTTTTCATAACTAGTCACGTATTGCAACCACCGCGTGACTACGCTGAAATAAAACCTTACTATTGTTACGAACGTATGAGTTCGTGTGGACGTGAGCCTGAGCCCGCTGATTGGTGTGTGTAATGTCTCTGGTTAGTGTCGAACAATCCTAGTGGAAGTATCTACCATGTTCTCTTACATGCAATAATCGTCTCTGTCGCCCATTTAAATATGGGCAAAGATTCTGAGGAACAGACAGAGTCTCTTAGACCATTGTAACGCGAAGACCTGTTAGCAGAGAGTGAACAGTGAACAGTACCCTTAGTACGAGTTGCACAACTTGAACACTTTATAGTCTTAGTAAAAGAGTTACAGTGATGAATAAAATCAAGTTCAAACAAACAAAAACGGCAGATTTTGGGGGAAATCCCTCTTTAATAATTGCCGTAAACTTTACATTACTCAAGTTTTGCAAATCGTACTAAGGGTACTGTACATTGTAACCTATATTTTGAAAAGTTAATTTTGTGAAATAAATTTTAATTGCAGTTTAATTAAAATAACCCTTAGTCAAATCATAACATTTTTCTTATTTTCATGCAACTGAAAAGCAAAAACACACTGACATAATTTGCAATTTTTTTTTAAATTTGTTTTCAATTTTTTTAATCGTATTTTTTGCAGTTTAGGTGTGTAAAGATTCGGTGTTGCCATCAGTTCCCTGGCTATCCCTTTCCTTGGCCGGGCGTAATAAATTAACGACGGGCAACATTACAGACTAGCACGAGTGAGCTCTAGACTATGCTAATGGTAACGAATGAGAAAACCACTCACTGGCGCGTAACTTTTAGATACTTGCTAATTCTTGCTGAAAGTGGGAAGGTGTGCTGGAGATATTAATTGAAAAAAAATGTGTGTGTGTCTGGAATCTTCGAGTGAATGCTAATATTTAGTGCAGGTAAAATGTGCATTATTCTAGCATTGCTCCAGGGCGCACTGGTTTTTACTAATGTGTGTGAGAAATCTTCGAGTGAATGCTGTTATTCAATATAAATCAGCACAATAAAAAATGGCATGGCTATGTGACAACAGCCATAGTAAATAAAAATGGATAACTGATTATCAGGGATTTTTATTGTTAACAATATTGTAAAACGTATACATTTGGCAGCTATGTATGGCAGTACATAGATCTTTTGCGTCTTTTCAAATTACTTACTTACTTACCGGCCCGTATTTCAGTGGTAGCACTTCAGACTCTGAATGGAAGGTGGTGGCTTTGAATCCCGGCGGAGCACAAAAAAATACCATTTATATTTTCAAATTTGCTTTTCGCTGGGTTGAAAAATTCATAAACCTTTACCAATGACCGGTCACTAAAGGTCCATCCAGCCTTACAGCAGCTTGGTCTTGCTGGTTGTAGCGACGACCAAGCTCGTTAAAAAACATTAGAACCCTAAAAACACTACAGTATAAATATTTATTTTAGCTCAAGTTAGACATATTGTTATAATTTGATAATTTGTTTTGGGGGACGGTCTACCGCGTCTTATTTGAAACAAACTTATCTTTCAACATTAAAAAATACTTACCGCCCCCCCCCCCCCCCCCGTTTGCTTGGATCCATGAATATTTGAATTTAAATTTTCCACGATTCCCCTTTGTCATATTTCCACTTTTCGTGAATTGAAAATGTCAGTGGGCGAATGACTGACGAGATTTTGACAAAAAAAAATTCAAGAGTGTAAATTTGTCATGCAAATGTGTAAATTTCTCCAGTGTAAATGTAAACATGACGTAATGGTGTAAATTTCACATTCATTGATGTAAATTTTTCAATTGAAAGTGCAAATTACGAGCAACTTTTTTGAAATGTTCATGTGTATGTAAAAATATTTTTTTATCAAGGCAAAAAATACATTTTGCTGTAAACTTTTTGATCTTTTTTGCGAGAAATTTTGTCGAATAAAATACATATTATTATATTAGGTCCTTACATATGAAATTGGCGTTTTGCCATACAGGCCACTTTGATCTCAAATATCTCCTCTTTAGTTAAGAATTCCTAATTCAAATTTTTACAGCTATTTACTCATGTATTTGTGTTTCAAAAACTTTTATTTATTTGTTCGTAACTCAATTGTTTTTTTCTTTCCGTCACTCATTTTACAAAATGGAAAACTTGAAATATCGCGTTGTTTACGATTACGAGTTCCACCGTGGCACCAGTGCTGCAGAAACGGCTCGAAGGATTAATGATGTGTATGGCAACAATGTCAAAAAAGAAAACATAGTGCGTTTTTGGTTACAACGTTTTCGTTCTGGAAATTTCGGCCTGCAGAACAAGCCTCGTGGACGGTCGGAGACCAAAGTTGATAATGAGGAATTGAAGACTTTTGTGGAAGCGGATCCATCGCAAACCCCGTCTGAGTTAGCTGTAGGCTGCAAAGTTAGTGATAAAACTGTTTAAGGTGAAAAAGCTTGAAAGGTGAGTACCTCACTAATTGAGTGAAGCAAATCAACAATCGCGCGTGCTGCTGCGTTGCACAAAAGACGGCTACCAGATTATGGGAGCTTTAATTGGAATGTTTAAGACATCTCCCGTACTCTCCGGGCCTTGTTCCAACAGATTACAATTTTTTTCGAAATTTGAATAACTTCTTGCAAGGGAAAAAAATCAACTCCGATAGGGCAGTCCAAACCGCCTTCAAAGATTGTATTGATTGCCATCCGAATGGTTATTTTTGTAAAGGGATCAATTAACTACCTATGAGATGGCAAAAGTACATAGATAGCTATGGTACATATTTTGATTAAATAAATATATTATATTTAAAAAAAAAATGACTTTTTGTTCCTCCCATACAAAACGCCAATTTCATAATGTAAAGACCTAATATTAAAAAAAATATCCACGATTTCTCAAATCAGTGAATCAACACGTCTTATTGAGTTTTACTTTGAATCTTGAATTTTGAACATAACGACATTTGAATATTTAACTTAATACGAGTACACTTCTAAATTTTCGAACCGTTTTCTCAAGTAATCATTTAATAAGAAAAAAAATTATGACTTTATTTTTTTATGGTTTAAACTGATGAATTATGAAGTATAATGTTACTAACAACTCATTGAAAAAAAAAACAATGCTTTGATACATGTTTTATTTTTTAATGTGGACTTTTTCATATTGTTTCAGGGTAACAATCATTTGATTTGATTTACAAGTAGTTTTTTCGTTTTGAATGTGTAGCAACACTTTGAAGATATTTAAAGCAAGAAGTAAAAGTAACAATTAGTTCTTATTTATACATGATGATGATGTGAGGATCAAATAAACATACAAATTTTAAATAACAAATAATGAAAATTAGCAGTTTTCCGAGGAAATAATACAGTGTGCTTCTTTTAATCTCTTCAAAATAATAAGAACTTATTGAATCTTACATTTGTGTTTAAAAAAAAATTCTTATGAATTTTGCTTTTGTTTTGGAAAAGAAAAAAAAATGTTTTGAAAATTGTTTTGAAAATTATTTTATAAAAATATATTTGTAACCATTCTGCTCTTGAAGATGCCTTATTAGGCGAAAATATTCGAGCATAAACAAATAAAATAAAGTGAATTAAAACAATGTTTTACCATTTATATTTTTAAATATTTATAAAAATGGACTTTCACTGTGTTAACAGATCAACACTAAAAAATATTTAAAAAAACATGTTGAAACGTGGAAAAATAAAATCAAAATCAACATATAAAAATACTATTTTAATCTTTCATAAGTCTCTCTTTACATTTCCATTTCAGTCAATTCGTATTCACTTTGAAAACTGTAAAATTGTCACACAGTACTGCAGTTTCCACCATCGAATATTTATATTTTCAATTTCCCATTGCACACGTCGCCCTTCGCATTTTATCACATTGTCTGCAGTCTCACAATGAAAATATTTCTCGTGCCATTTTTATTTTTTTGTTGTTGCAAGTCTAGTTGCGAGTCACACACATGTGTTCTGAAGATTTCGCGCGTGCGCGGTAGTTTTCAGGTTCTGTGCTCTCTATCAGCTTGCCGTACCCTGAAGGCTTTCAGTGCCCGGCCAGGCGCCGAACCTGAAACAAGTGGCGAGGATCGTTTGTCCTTTGCTGAAAAATACACAACGTACTCTCCTGATTGACGGTTGAAAAGTCAGCGTGCGTTGCAGACACGTGACAGGAAAATAAAAACATAATTATAAAAAAAACCGGGATTAATATTCAAGATGATTCCGAGTCGAGGTCGTTTGTAAAAGTCAGCATTGAAAGGTATAAAAAAAACAACTAACTTAATTATTCATATTTTTTAAATAAATTGTCTTACTTTTTATTTTGTTTGTAGTTTAATTGCTTATTTAAAATTTAATTTTTATTTCATTTCAGCAGTAATAAAAATAGTTTACTTAAGTAAGTTTGTTTTAAGTGAGTTTTTATCTTTTGCATATTTTAAGATTTAATTTAATTTTGTTTGCATCTTTACTTCTTTTATTTAAAATATGTTCCTTGACTTATAGGTTGGTATGCGGCTGACCACCCATGCTGTAAAAATCGGTTCACTTTGCCAATGTCACCCCTGTTACAGGGAAGGACGGCAAGAGTTGCAGGGTGTATGTCCATTTGAGATTTGGTTTTTATGTTGTAGGTTCACATGAGGCATGTGCAAGCGCAATCTTGTACATGTCTGGTTGTGAGAATGCATGTAATGTGAATCTCCAATGTAACATATCTTTGCAACTTAGATAAGATTAGATTAGAAGGAACAGCATATTTTTCCATTATTTTTAATATTCTTGAAATATTCCTTTTTTTAATCGCTTAGCATTTAATTATACAAAATATATTGGACTTTCAAATATTGTACAAAAAAATGTTTAACATAATTCATACATGACTCAACGTTTAAAAATATTTTTAATGTTTTTATTTAACAAACTTTTGTTTTTAATTCTTCCAACTATTTCATAATTTATATTAATTAACAATTTAAATTTCAATTTATAATTGTTCTGTAGTGCAGCATTATGATAATTTCTTGATAATGATATTAAAGGTCAATTGAAAGAAGCAAAAGAAAGCAATCTATACTTTTTTATACAATGAGATAAAAGCATACTTGATAACTTTCGGATTTCTTGTAAATTTTCTGTGTTTTCATGTATTTACGTATCTCATATTTTCATCAATATTAAATTAAAGTAAAGCTAAATACGCGGCATAACCTAACAACGGGTTTCTCAGATAAATGCATCTTTTGACCTATTTTTTACAACAGAAAACACAAAAAAGTGTACAAATCCTGTAGTGTAGGATTTTGCAATTAGAAATAGTGTATAATGAATTCACTTACTATGAGAAGTAAACTCCAGTAAAATGTTTAATCTACGATTTCTCAAATCAGTGAATCAGCAATTATTCAGGTGGCGATACCTTAGATTGCCGCTGTGGAGTCTGTGCGACTCATTTACAACGCAAACTTACAGGCTAGATACTCAAGTAAAACCTGAAAAAAACTTTTATCGTTTTTAAAGCGACAGGAGTGTATACATCGGTTTTATTTTAGAACGACACAGTGGCAAAACGACAAATGACATAAACGAAACATGATGGGACGACACATAACAGAACGATATAGTGACAGAATGACATATGATAAGACGACACATGACAGGACGACACAGAAACAAAACAATACATGACATAAAGGCACATGACAGAACGACACATGGCAGAACGACACATGACAGTATATCACATGACAAAACTATGACAAAACCACACAGAAAATACATCACTATGAACAAACGACAAAATGGCAAAAATCACATGATAAAACATCACATACCTAAAAAAAAGCTCAGACTGAGATGGAAGGATGAAGTGAGGGGTTCCATGTTAAAACGACACAGTGACAAAATTACACATGACAGAATGACAAAGTAACAAAACTGCTCATGACAAGGCAGCATGTGACAAGACATCACAATGACAGCACATCACTTGACAAAACATCACATACCAAAAAAAGCTCAGACTGAGATGGAAGGATGAAGTGAGGGGTTCCATGTTAAAACGACACAGTGACAAAATTACACATGACAGAATGACAAAGTAACAAAACTGCACATGACAGGGCAGCATGTGACAAGACCTCACAAT
Source organism: Agapetus fuscipes (assembly GCA_951799405.1). Lineage (NCBI taxonomy): Eukaryota > Metazoa > Arthropoda > Insecta > Trichoptera > Glossosomatidae > Agapetus > Agapetus fuscipes. Next base: position 11,856,221 of record OX637353.1, on the reverse strand, counting down.
GACAGTACATCACTTGACAAAACATCACTATGACAAAACATCTCAAGACGTCTTTCTTTCATGTGATGTTTTCTCGTGTGCCGTTTATGGTATTTTCTGTTTTCGGCATGTTTCGGTACATGTCATGTGATGTCCTATCACAGTGTCGTTATGTCATGTGTCGTTTTGTCACTGTGCCGCTCTACTCTGTCACCGTGTACATCTACCCCTATGTATAAATAAACGCATTATGATAATAGGCTAGAGCGTCGGCTGTGTTACTGGTACCTGTGAAAAAACTGTTTTTTCTTTTAAAATTCCCTTTTTTTTCGGCGCCGAGAAGTGTCGCCGGAATAATTTATGCCGAAGCAAAGCGACTACCAGAATAGACTCGAGATTTCACAAAGTTGTTCTTGAGTTTTTGCTCTTAAATAAATTTACTATGTACAATGTTAATTTATCAATCCGAAACGGGGAATGTTAATCTCTTTTAGTGTTTTTTTAATGTGCATACTTTGAAAACAATTTAAATAAATTCTCTAACGTGTAATCTAAGTTGTATTTTGCCACCTTATAGGTAAAACAGAATGAATGCATGAAATTTTTTATTAGTTGTAACTTCTCATAGTAAGTGAATTAATTTTAAGGAAGTGAAGTAAATTGTAGGTCCACATGCGGCATGTGTGAGCGCGAAATTATGCATGTCCGCTTGTGGGAATGCATTTAATATGAATCTCAAATGATACATATATTTGCAGCTTAGATTTAGTTTTTATTTAGATCATTGATTTACATTTAGACATTTAGATCATGATTGGGAAAAAACGGAGTGACAGGGTGAGGAATGATTTTGTAAGAGAAGAATGTGGTGCAAGAGAAAGTGTGAAAGTGAAGATTAAAAGAAGTTTGTTAAGTTGGTTTGGGCATATGGAGAGAATGAATGAGGAAAGACTGACGAAGAAAGTATATGTTGGTAGAATAGATGGATGTCGTGGTAGAGGAAGACCGAGAAAGGTATGGATGGACCAAATATCCGAAATTGCGAATGAATGGAATATCCAGAGTCATAATAAAAGAAGAGCTTGTGTGAAGAAGGTTATGACTCTGGAGGAAATGAAAGAAGTATGTAAGGATAGAAAGAAATGGCGGTTGATCTGTGATGTTGGCGGCTAGGGTTTGTTAAAGTAAAATTGGTTTTTATGATTTAGTTTTTTATGTCCATGTATATATTATAATTTATTGATTTTAAAAATGTAATTTGTGATGTTTGTTCCTTGACTTATAGGTTGTTATGTGGCTGACCACCCATACTGTAAAAAATGGTTCACTTTGCCAATGTCACCCCTGTTTCAGGGAAGGACGGCAAGAGTTGCAGGGCTTATGTTCATTTGAGATTGGGTTTTTATATTGCAGGTCCACATGCGGCATGTGTTAGCGCGAAATTATACATGTCTGCTTGTGGGAATGCATTTAATATAAATCTTAAATGATATATATCTTTGCAGCTTAGATTAGATTAGATTAGATTAGATTAGATCCAATTATTTTACAGTATAGATGGTTTAGCACATCAACCAATCGATAAGTAAATGAATTAAAATCCCTTAATTATTGAATTACACCTTTGATAAATTTATTAATTTAACTTAAATTACACACATTAAAAACACATTTCAAAAATCATCATAAAAAAAACGTTTTTACTGTTTTAATTTTTTTCTGAATAAAGTAAATCAGATTTAATAATTTGAGTGTGTATTTGAAATTAAATATGTTTTAATGCTGAAAATCAACCGCCAATGCTAAAATCCCGCCAAATTCACATGGTCATTAGTGTGAGCGAGGTGCCATACATCATTTAAGGTCTCATTGAACTGTCAACCATCGCCTAATAGCACCGCCCGCCAAGTTTTCTAATTAACTGACTAAACAGTGTTTGTATGGCCGGCGGCACCCCTGAGGCACAATTCGGCTAGCACACCCAGCGGCATAATAATTTAAGCAATCGGTAATTTTTACCAATGCAAGTAGATTTTACGCACACACTGACAGTAGCGAAAGGTGCCATACAACTCGATTCCCATCGGCTTCTCTTTTAAAATGAGGCAACAAAGTAGTTTTAAAATATAGGTACAAAGTAATAAAGTACATTTAAAACCAAAGAAACAATACGTATTTTTCCCCATCGAAACCATGCAGTCTTCTTTATTATCATTTTTGCCTCATTTAAAAAGGGAAACCGATGGGAATCGAGTTGTATGGCAGCCTTCGCCACTGAGTGTGACACACTCCCATTGCCGACACATCTATTATCTATAATTCTAATTGCAAAGATACATTAACATTTACAATTCGTATTAAATGCATGCCCACAAACAGACACGTGTAATTTCACGCTTACAAATGCTACATGTGCACATACAATTTAAAATTCAATCCTCAAATCAACATAACTGCCCTGACCTTTTCTGAAACACGGGTGACATTGGCAAAGTAAATCATAGTGTACAGTATAGGTGGTCAGCCTTATACCAGCATAAACCCTAAAAAAATATCAAAATTTATTACGAAATGTAGGAAAAACTATTTTTTCCGCACAAACAAAATAACCAAGAGTCAACAGGAACGAATGTTTGTGATTGCTTGCTTAAAAATCATGTGAGAATTTACCACTTGGCAATTTCCATTCAAAGCACCATCATTTTTACATGATTAATTTTTTGTTTATTTGACGCGGGTGTTTTGTCAATTTGTTAGCATTTTTCTATAGCACTGCTGCCAGCCCTCACTGTCGATGCAATCTGTCATCCATTGTGACCCTTTTCTGCAAAAAAACTACGCACGCAATAAACCATTCGTGAAAGTTTCTCATTGTTTACTTATCTCTTTCACAAATACTTACTTTGAGTATTTTTTTAATGCATGCTTAGGAGCAGACAAATATAAGTTTGCGCTTACACATGCTGCATATGTAGGTACTTAAAAAAGAAACCAAACATCACATGAACATAAGCTTTTCAAATCCTGTCGCAGGGTAGTATAAACAAAAGTTAATCATTATTTTTTTACAGCATGGGGGGCTAGCCTCATAACAACTTATTAGTCAAGGAACCCCTTTCTCGCGATAAACGCAAAATGACAGTCTATGAAATCTCAGCCCTTTTTGGTTGAGAGGTTGGTGGGAGGAACTGGAGGAGGGGGGGGGGGACTGGACACCCCTTGGAATGTTCTGGAATTCGGCCAAGCCCCCCCCACCCTCCCCCCCATGTGAGTGAAATGATTATTATTATGAGTTATTTCTGCACACATACAATTATGATGCACTCCACTGAGTTATGATTTAATTTGATGACCTTTTTGGTGGTATGCCCCCCCTTTTCATGCAAATTTAATTAATTTTAAAAGTTTGGATTGTAGAATGGAGTCAGTGCATTAATAAATAGGACTTCACACTAAGTAAATAAAAAATGATTGCCCGGGGTTTTTGTGGTTTTGGTTTCATAAAATGTTTATTATTGTTTTAGATCCTTGACTTAAGGCTGACCACTCTAAATGTAATTGGTTTACTTAACTAATGCCACCCCTGTTTCAAGAAAGTGCAGCAAACGTTGCAAGGTTTTTGTGCGATTTAAGATCTGGGTTTTTACATATGTTTTTTGTGGGCATGCATTAAATATGATTTTTGAATGTTAAAACATCCTTACACATTTTAACCTAGTGAGGACATTGTCTCAAAACATATACATGTTTACTTATCGTTGACTAATAAGTTGGTAAGAGGTGACCCCCGTGCTGTAAAAATTTTATTCACTTCTGTCAATACCAACCCGTTTTAGGGAAAGGCGGCAGGAGTTTCAAAGTTTATGTTCATGTAAGGTTAGGCTTATTCTGTATGTGCACATGCAGCATGTGAAAGCGAAAACTTACATCAGCCTGCTCTTGGGCACGAATCAAATATGATCCTTAGATCTCAATATATTGATACCTTAAAGGTAAATCCGAAGAAGTGAAATATTAAGCTAACATGGGTTTCTCAGATAAATGTAACTTTCCTCCTATTTTTCGAAAAAACCACTAAAACAGTGTGAAAATCCTGTAGTTTAGAAGTTTTTTATGAGCACTTTCTTATAATGAGTTCACTTACTATGAGAAGTTACACACAATAAAATGTTTTATTCACAATTTCTCAAATAAGTGAATCAGCACTTATTCCGGTTGTACCTTTAACGTGACAATACCCGTACCTTTGCAACTTAGATTACAGATTTAAATGACACAAATATTATTTCAAAATCATAACCTCAATCTTTTTCCACCACTTCTCTCACAATATTAAAATTTGATGACACACACAGACATACTAAAGCTACGACAAAATTTCGCACATTATTCTGCTGACTTTGTTTTCTGTGTCTTGTCCAACGGGTACCTTAAACTTACTCTCCGAATAAAACCCCTTTCAGAACAATCCAACACTCCGAGTTTACATTTTTTACGTTAAACTCAAATGCAACGTTTAAAAGAGGAAATAAAAAAGTACCTCTAGTGTAAGCAGGAGTTTTCTTAATATTTTCGTTGACTGTAAATGTCACGTTTTTCTCTCCAGGTAAGGAAGGGATGTAAAGACGTCTTTGTATGTACTGTCCCCGCTTTTCTTTTTTGTTTCACGGCTCTTCCATTGGCAGTTTTCTTTGTGATTCTTTTGTTTACATTCGGAAGAACGGCGCATTTTCCATCTGACAAGATGAGATGTTTTGTTGCGCTTTCAAATATCCATACGTCGTATGTGTTTCTTAGATATCAAACCAAAAAAGTTTTGTCTCTATAGAGTGATCGTCTGTAGTATAGTGGAAACGCTTCAGACTCGTAAATGGAAGGTTTTGGCTCCGACCGGTCGATAGCTCAGCATTCCATGCCGTGAGCTCGGGTTCGAATCCCACCGAGAAAGTAAGAAATGGTTTCCCGTTCTGGTGTTGATTTCAAACCCCAACATAAATTACCGGTAAGGTTTATTCAGCCTTCACAAGAAATGAAAAATGAGCCAGGAAACTCCCACTTCAGTTGAAGTGGTTGGCGTAAGACCGGTCCCCTTACCTGTAAAAATAAATAGGTTCAACTCGCCACATGTGAAACCCTTAAGAGATAACGCGGTAAGAAGTGTTAATGTTATGTTTAAATAGAAAGGTATCTTCCAGGATATACCTACAGGATACTTACTCCGGCTAGCTATCATCAGCATCACTCTCAGGGCGTGGGGTTCTTTCCTAGTGTTGCTTACTTGTATTTTGGGAAGGGTTGTATATTAAAAGATAAGTTTAACATGAACAAATAAGCCACAAATAGCCAACGTCTGAATCTGTTCACATCTTGCCGAGAACTGACGAGCGTGGGCCGATTAGATCGCACGGCGCAGTTCGGTTGCTTCCGTGGACGTTCGGCTCTGTTCGGCCCACGACACATAGGTACTGCACAATTCGACAATGTTCTATTATACGTTATTTAGTAAAATAACATAACAGTGTAGCTTAGTTCCTTTGTTACGTTGCGTGAACTCGAATCCCCGCGGTCCACAAAAAAATAAACCATTTATTTTTCCAATATTATGTTCATTGCTTAGTTAAAAAAACCATATACCTTCACCAAAGACCGGTCACCAAAGTTTCATCTACGCTTACAGATACTGGGTCTTGTTTGAGAATTGGCGTTTTTTATAACAACGACTAAGTTTTCAGACGGCTCATGAGGTGTAATTCACACAAAAACAGCGCGCACCAAATAAGTCATCCTGATATTATTATTATCATGTCATCCCTGTTTCATGGAAGGTCGGCAAAAGTTGCAGGGCTTATGTTCATTTGAGGTTTGGATTTTAATGAGGCAGCATTTGTAAGCGCGAACTTACCTACACGTGTCTGTCTGTGGGCATGCATTTAATATGAATTTTTAATGTTAATATATCTTTAAAACTTAGATTTTAGATCGTCACCTCTAGTGCAGAGAAACGACGTATCAATTGTATAATGTTTTGTATGAAAAGAAAAAAAAATTAACACCAAAGCAATACTTTCTAGCTATCCCTCCGAGACCGCAAGAAACTAAAAATGTACCGCAATTTATCCATACACGGGGCATCAAAATCAGATCCACCCTGTTCCCTTATTTATGAGTTTCCTATTCACATACAAGGAAATCATCACAATGCGTTATTCATTTCGCGTTAATCAAAACGACGCGGCCGGTGTTAATAACGACAACATTGTACGTGCGTGGGGCGCGGACGTGACGGGCGCAGGACGGCGGCTAGAGACGCGCGTGCAAGGCTACTTCACACCGACGTCTATCTACCTACTACTGATCCATGGACGGATCTAGATGAAATTATAATGTGACAATTTTTGTTATACTTGGCATACAACATTATTTCGAAATGAAATCGGTAAACGTCGGTGTTATGGTCGAGGGGTCAAGTGGGCTGATCTTTTTAGCGTGTTTGAAATATAACAACGTTGGTTCGATCCCCGCCTGGGTCATTTGACCATAACTTTGACCCGGGTTTAACAGATGTTATTGGGTAATTATTAAATTATAATTCATAAAAATAAACAATAATGAGTTATTAATTGATGAAATTAATACCTTTTTCTGGTCAGGCAGAATAGGTTAGTGAATTGCATTCCTCTTCACAAATTTAAATATATTTTTTTAAATACTCGGCTATGTGACTTCACCCATAGTGAAAATAAACTGGTCTCCAAATAGTAAGAGTTTTTTTTTCTACAGGATTGTAAATGTCTCGAGTAATGCGTTTACCAACGAACAGTAGTTCATTTTTATTATATAAATAGATATTTGTTTTGTCCAATCTACCATCTGTAGGACTTTTTGCGAGCTTGGTCGTGGCTACAAAGCGCCAATTATCGTGCAAAACCCAATTGCTGTATGGCTGGATGGACCTTTGGTGGCCGGTCTTTTGTAAAGGTCTATGAAATTTCCAACCCAGCTAAGAGCGTATTTGAAAACATCGACTTTACATTTTTTGTGCTGTGCCGTGATTTGAACCCACAACCTTCCTTTTTCGAGTCCAAAGTGTTATCACTGGACTACGGACAGGGTTGATTTTGAACAATAAATTCTCTCGTTGCACTGTGAGTGACAAAGAAATGAGTAAAGTACATATGTACAGTGGAAATGAAGCATTTGAGAAGCATGACAGGAAAAACTCTGAAGCATAGAGTTAAGAATGAATGGGGAAAGAAATAATATAAGTGTGAAAGAAGATGTGAAATTTAAGGTACAAAATAATGTCATGAGATGGCTTGGACATGTAGAAAGAATGAACGATGATAGACTGACAAAGTATATAAACAGAGGAAGTGTGAAAGGAAAAAGAGGAAAGGGACGACAGCTGAGAACGGTATGAAGTAATCAGATTGAGGAGAATGTGGTATACAAAGTAAGTGGAAAAGAAGAAAAAGGTGATGAATATGAATGAATTGAAATAGATAAGTAAGGATAGGAATAAATAGAGGTAGAGTTACAGTTACGTCTTGTTACCCACATACCTCGGCACGTCCCTGTTTCACCGGGACCGGTATTCGGGTGCTCCTATGCAGACCCCGGCATTACATATTCATTAGATAAGCTCCCGGTACCTGTTTCAGGCTCAGCCAGATTGCTTTGTCTTTGATGATAATTGAGAGAGGGGCCGGGGAGAGGAATCTCCCGGAAAAGTTTCAATCCCGGTTTTAATCCCGGACTCCGGTGCAATAATTATTATTTCTCGGCCCCCGTATTTTTGGGGTCCTGTGTGCATTGCAAATTTTAGCGCAGCTGTGTGCGTCAGGTTTGTAAGCTTCTTAAATTTTGTGGAAAATTTGAGAAATGAAAAAAAGGTAAATAGAATCTTTCTGTTGTGTACGCAAATATGTTTTGATGAATTATGTGTTTTTCGTAGTTTTAATTTCTCACTTCTAAATTACATCGTTTCGACATACTAAAGGTTAAACTGAATAAGTGACGTATTACACTTTCTTGTTTAAAAAATCCTGTGCAAAAGACTCCCTAGATTTCAAAGACTCTAGGGGTCTGTGACACTTGTTGTAGTGCTACAGAGGTATTGTTAACGAGCTTGCTCGTCGCTATAAAGCACAAATACTCAAGCAAGAGTCAGTTAATGTAAGGCTGGATGGACCTTTAGTGACCAGTCTTTGGTAAAAGTCTTTTGAATTTTTCAACTCAGCAAAGAGCATATTTGACAATATAAATGATATATTCTTTGTGTTCTACCGGGATTCGAACGAACAACCTTCCATTTACGAGTCCGAAGTGTTGCCACTGGACTACGGACCGGTCCAAGATAAAACTAAGAATAGGAATAAATGGAAGCAGAGTTACAATTACTCGTTTTCCACATACCTCAGCACGCCCCTGTGTCACCGGGACCTAATATGGTACCTAATTAAAATTTCAAGTCATCTTTAAAATGTTTCTTTAGAAAAATTCTGAATGATTTTTATCGAGACTTTTTGCTTCTCCACAGTACACGCGCTTGCTACTCGTATATACGAGGACTTTATCTTTTCTTTTTAAATAATATTAGAATGGCTTCATAATTTTTTAGGCAATAAAAAATAGACGCAAACCTTACCGTACGTTATTAAAGGCTACAATTTCACATGAAAAAACATTTTCCCTCTCCGTGTAAAATATATAATAATAACGAGTCTGAATTTGACATTTTCTCAAGTCCCTCTTGTCGCGTCGCCGACAAAAGAACATCAATAGATTTCCAAAAACAGCGCCCCAAACACGGGAGGCCCCGAAAGTCAGCTGATTAAAACAGGACCTCGAGTAAAAAGCCTTACGAAACCTTAAAAATATATTTGTAAATGAAAACAGCGCTCATATTGAGTGATTTAGTTGAGATAAATTTTTGGGAAGACTTTGTGTTTGAGTTAAAACGTTGAGTTATGTTTGAAGTACTTTTATTCAGGTAGGAACGCTCACTCTTGTGACAGCAATCATTTCTGTCGTTATTGTCTCGTGCCACTTGTCACGGTGACGTGACAGAACGTTTGATTCGTCACGCCTCCCCTTGGTAGCATCTCAACGTGACAAAACGGCATCTTCCGCCCCCCAAAACAGTCGATTTTCCCCGAGTCAATATTAACTTGTTTAGTCTCTGTCGTCTTTCAATGAAAATGCCATTTTTCCGATTGGCATTTTTGTAGTCTACTTTTCCGGGCTAAGCATTGGCAATCATGGAGATTGCAAAAAAGAACTAAACTAACGCAGAAATCGAATAACGTCTCAATAGAGACATGTTTCATTCCAATACAGCATTCCTTTACGTGAAAACTCATTCGTAACGTAGAACCAAAAATTCCTGAAAACTGAACCACTCCCTACAGACTTCATTTTAAATTTCATACATTTTTCAGGAAACGGTACGATATAGTTTAGACATTATGTTTTGTACTTAAGGTTCAGTTCTCGTTAATGGATATGGAATCTAGAAAAACGACAAGCAAGCCATTGATATAAAGTAAATAAAATTGACTGCGATAAAGTATTGCTTTTGCGGAAATGATTATTTGATAATATTTTACGTGCTCTGAAGGCTGTGTAATGTTTAAGCCGAAATTCTTTAAAAAAAAAGCTTTCTTTGGTAACCAATGGAGTCGAAAAATATTTCCAAACAAAAAGTGAATTAAATTTTTTAGGGTTTGTGTATTGACATTGTGAAGAATTAAGTTCTTCGTCACAAGTTTATTTATTTACTCGAGCGCTTTCGATGTTCTCATATCATTTGTCCGTCATATCGTCACGTCACTTGTCTTCTTGATAATGACGTGATAACATCGAAAGCACTTGAGGCAATAAATTTGCTCATGAAGAAAAACTTTGTGTTTTATTTTTACATTATTTAAAAAGTGAAATGTTTATTTTTAAATGATATGTATGTTGGAGGAAAGAGTTAAGATAAAGTTTCAATAGTGGATGTATTCAAAGTATCTAATATGCTTATTTTTATTAAATTGTGTGGTTAATCTTAAAATTATTTCTATGATTTATCCTATTTTTATTATTGTTTTATTTAAATCAAATTTCCACTTAGTATTACATCAAAGCTAAGGAAATTCAATTTGTGTGTCTAGCACTGTCATTACACAATTTTGCCTGGGTTCAAAATAAAACGGTTTTTTTAAGTTATTCAAATCACCGACTTTAATTTGACGTAGATTCAAAAACATTTTATTATGCAAGAAATTGAGATTGAAAAGTAATTTTATATTTCCTACGATTAGTATCAATTTTAATGTGTATTTTAAAGTCAAACTTAATGAAATGTAATTAATGGAATGCTTGCATTCAATGCCGAAAGCAAGGGTTCGATCTCAAGGTGTACTCATTCTTCACAAGAAATGAGAACCAGCGCTCCCGGGAGCTGAGAAACCCTCACTTCAACTGAAAGCGGTTGGTGTGAGGCCGGCCCCCTTACCCGTAAAAATAAATAGGTCCCGAATCGCCACATGTGACCCCTTCGGGGATAACGCAGGCAAGAAGTTACACTATATGTGTAGCTTAGTTGCGGTATACTTAATGAAAAATAATAAAACTGTTTCGTCTTTGACTCACGAAATGCTGTGAGCTAGCGGAAATTCCCTAATAATTATCGGGAATTTGCTATGTGTGACTTTACATAGCCGAAAGATATTTTTAATGTTCAGACCCCACGAAATGCTGTAAGCTAACAAAAATTCCCAGATTATCGGGAATTTTCTATGTGTGACTTCACATAGTCTTGGAATATTTTGAATGTTCGAACCTCATTCGAAACCTTTCGCCAATGAAGAAGTAATTTATTTTTTCGGACGTTAATTCACGCACAAGGCGCACGAAACTTCCGCACCCCGACATTATTATGCCCCAAAAGAACTATTTCCACATAAAATACCTTTGCGAAATTGAGTTAAGCATTTGTATTGGAGTCTGTAAATTGCCCTTCGCTGGCCCAAAGGGACGTGAGGTTGGGGTCAGAAAAATCTGTTACAGAAAGTGTGTGGTGAACGGTGATGTGGGGGAGGGCGGGTGTGAGGGAAGGTTGTCATTAACTAGAGTATTTACTTTCACTGTAACAGAGTTTTTCATTTATTTTCATAACATCAAAGAAGTATGTTGTGTTTTAGGAATAGAAAAAGGAATGAAAGCATTTCTTATAATAAAATAAAGAGAGAATTTATTGTAGAAATGACGATACCAACAGAACGTGTTTCTGCAACGTTTGCTTTTATGAAATTAAACTTATTAAAATCTGACTACACGAATCTTAAAAGTTCTTTGTTTTTAAAATTGTATGATCGCTTGATTTTTATATATATTTAAATTTTACAAAACATGCCAGAAAAAAATTGTTGTCATTGTAACCTTAAAAGCGACTGTCAAAATATTACAAAATTTCAGCTTCAAAAACATGTATAAATATTGAAAGTCGAAAGTATCGCATGATTTTTGTTTGGTCGAAAATATGATGGCTTTTGTGTGGGATGAAAAATAAAACTTATGATACGAAAAAAAACTAACTATTTTTACGATCAAAATGAAAGGTCCGTCGCGATAAGCACGCAATAAAAATTCATAAAGCAATTATAAGGCCCGCGAAGCCTCAAACAAAAAATTATGCGCCACCGTGACAAGGAAAAATTTCATCTGAAATTGCTTTTATTAGTACTATGAAAGTGCTATGATTGCACGTACAATATATTATGTAAAACGCATGTCCTGTGTATTTTTATTTTTCTAAAAATACGTTTATTTTAAAATGTATTGTTATGTTTTTAGGGCTCAAATAAAAAAAAACTGGTCGTCGTTACATTATATTTATTTTACACTTAGATTTATTTTTACAGTTATATTTTTTTTATACACTTTTACATTTATTTAGAAATTTATATTTATTTTACCGATGTTTTTTGTTCACTTATACTGTGTTTTGTGTTTAAAAGTAGAGTGTAGTATAAAGACTGTCTCCTGCAAGCCAGTCTTTATATATACTCCAGCGATAGTAGTTACTAGAAGCCAATTTTGCTGGAACCTTCGAGAGAACGATCTTCCAAAAGCTTCGAGTACATAATGGTGATGATTGCTAGTTACTTTCTTATAATATCTCTTTACCCTAGGTACTTATAATAATTAATCCCAATTATAAACAGCTCCCATCAGCTACAAACGTTATATCTACCTACCTAAATATTTATGTGTATTTGTTATTTACATAAAAGTATGAATAATTTAAATACTTGAGGTTTGTGTGAAGTTTTTCACTCATACTGTAAAAGTTGATTTAATATTGCCAATGTCACCGCTTTTTTAACACAAAGGCAGGAAAATTAGCAAAGTTTTTAATATCTATTGCAAATTTGTCTTCAAGATATATTATGCTTAAATTAAGAATACTTTTAAGCATTAAAATCTACACAAACGGATTGAAAAAAAAAACGTATTTAAGTATTTTATTAAGTACTTAAGTTATCCCTTGAATTAAAGGCTGTTGAATGAAGCTGACCACCTGTATATAAATGGTTCACTTTTCCAATGTTTACTCTGTTTAATAGAAAGTCGGTAAAAGTTGCAGGGCTTATGTTCGCAAAAAAAAAAAACGCAACTAAGCTACACATATAGCGTAACTTCTTGCCGCGTTATCCCCGAAGGGGTCGCATATGGCGAGTTGAACCTATTTATTTTTACAGATAAGGGGGCCGGCCTTACGCCAACCACTTCAGTTGAAGTGGAGGTTTCCCAGCTCCCGAGACTGCTTGTACTCATTTCTTGTGAAGGCTGAGTAAACCTTGCCGGTATTTTATTTTGGGGTTTGAAATAAACACCGAAACGGGCAATCATTTCTGACACCCTCGGTGGGATTCGAACCCGAGCTTTCGGCATGGAATGCAAGCACTCTACCACCTGAGCTATCGACCGGACTAATGTTGATTTGAAGTTTTTGTTTTATTTTGTAAATACGTATGAAGCATGTGTAAGCGCAAAGAAACAAGTGTTTTTTGTGGGTGTGCATTACAAGTGAGAATAAAAAAAAACAATTTAAACAAATCAGTAATAATAATTGATTGTTTAAAAGGTTTGAAACTTGTTTGTTTACAAAATTAAACACACTGTAAACCAAAACAAAAAAGTTTTTACTTCGTTTTGAATTAATTTAAATTTTCAAAACAAACGATCAAATGATTTATTGCAAAAATTTACGGGCGGGCAATAATCACTTTTTGTTTTTGCATTTATATCCTTTCGCAAATATCCATTAAAAACCGCTCGATGTCAGTTTGCGAAAAATTATGCCAACACCTCTCTCTCGGCACAGACAAGTTTTAAATTAAAAAAAAAATTTAATGCAAAATAAGGGGGGGAAAGTGGAGGAATAGAGATACAATATACAAATAGATTGTGCTATTTTTTTTCGCGCCTTTTTGCATTTAAAAGTAAATAGGCGGTAATAAAGGGGGATTAGGCGAAAACATATCGTTTCGCAAAAATGGAAAAATTACAAAAGCGCTTTGGCGGAATGTTGGCCATTAGGTGGAGCAGGGTATTAGCGGTGGCCTCGCTAAAGATTGGCATATATTTCAAGGGAATTTTGTACCCTTGCGCAACTTCCGCAGTTTCCCCTCTTACCCTATTATACTGCATAAAAAGTATAGAATATTAGTAAAATTACAATACATTTGCAGTTGAGGGCTCTTGAGGTGTGATTCAAATTTAAAAACAGCGTTTACCACACTTTTTACACAACGTTGTATTTTCAAAAATGCTCTTCGCTGGTTTGAAAAACTCATACACCAATGACCGGTCACCAAAAGTCCATCCAGCCTTACAGCAACTGGGTCTTGCTTGAGAATCGGCGCTTTGTAGCGACGACCAAGCTCGTAAAAAGTCCGGTCGATAGCTAAGTTAGTAGAATTCTTGCATCCATCCAGTATAGAAATACTGGATGGCATTGGCAAAAGTGAACCAATTTTTAGAGCACAGGGAGTCAGCGTCATACCAACATATCAGACAAGGAATGATGACACTCAAAGCGCTGGAGGAAATAAATCCTCTCGAAAAGAAAAACTTATTTTTTGTTATTTTTAGACTTATACAGGTTCAGTTAATTTGTTTAGTATTTTTTAGTATATGTGTAAATAATTTTTCTAGAGTTTCTAGAGAGCATTCACAGAGGGAAAATTTTATTTAAATTTTCATTAAAAAAACTTTTTTAAAACTTTTTTTTAAAACTTTTTTAAAACATAGTTTTATTTTCACATTTTAGCCTCTGAAGATGGACGGATAAAGTCCGATAGCGCTTCTAATCTAATCTAAGTTGCAAAGATATGTTACATTGGAGATTCACATTACATGCATTCTCACAACCAGACATGTACAAGTTCGCGCTTGCACATGCCTCATGTTAGCCTACAACATAAAAACCAATTAGCATTGTAAACTCAAAAAATGTGAAAATAAAAGAAGATATGTATAAGTTTGTATGTGTGTGAATGAGTAATTTTATGTGTATCTGTGTGAATGTAGATGTAATGGATTAATTTCGCTACCAGTGACGTAACGAAGGAAAACACCGGTCTGCGGGGGAGGTAAATTAAAAGCCAACTAATCCTCAGTTTGTTTTTGTGGAGCCCCATACACTTAGGCGGGGATCGTCCCAAATAACTATTCAGTAGCGCACCATGAAAACACTACGTTTCAACTAGGACTTTGCGTTCATTTTAACGTCATTACGCCACTGGAAAAATATATGGTGTTACGAATGTGTGATTATGTGTCTGTGTATGTTTACTTATAATCTATAATCTAAGTTGCAAGGATAAATTCATTCAAAGCTCTCAGATGTATGCCCACAAACAAACACGTGTAGTTCGCGCTTACAAATGCTGATTGTGTACAAATAAAATCCAAGCCTCAAATGAACATAAGCCCTGCAACTCTTGCCGACATTCCCTGAAACAGGGGTGACATTGGCAAAGTGAATCATTTTTTACAGTATGGGTGGTCAGCCTCATACCAACCTATAAGTCAAGGAATACGAGTAATAAATAACATTTAAGTATAAAAAAAAAAACAACAAAATCTTAAAAATAAATCTATACAAAAAAAGTAATATAATAGTATAATAATAGTAATAATAATAATATTAGTATGATTTATTTGGTAAGTGTTGTTTTTGTGTGTGTCACACCTCAAGAGCCCTCTGCGAGCTTGATCGTCGCTGTAGAAAGCGCCAATTCTCAAGCAAGACCCAGTTGTTGTAAAGCTGGATGGACCTTTCAGTGACCGGTCTTTGGTAGAGGTTTATGAATTTTTCAACCCAGCGAAGAGCACATTTGTAAATATAAATGGTATATTTTGTGCTCCGCCGGGATTCGAATCCATAACCATTTATGAGCCCGAAGATTGGACTACGGACCAGTCTAAGATTATATGATTGTGTTCTATCGATAGCTTAGTTGGTTGAGTGCTTGCATTCCACGACGAGAGCTAGGGTTCGAATCCCACCGAGGGTGTCAGAAATGATTTCCCGTTTCGATGTTTATTTCTAAACGCAAAATAAAATACCGGCAAGGTTTACTCAGCCTTTACAAGAAATGAGTACAAGCCCTTTTGGGAGCTTTGAAACTCCCACTTCAACTGAAGTGGTTGGCGTAGGGCCGGCCTTACCTGTAAAAATAAATAGATTCAACTTGCCACAATAGGTTCATTTCGCCACATCATAAGTCTATTTCCGGAAAAGTAAAAGAAAATAATAAACAACTACTGGAGGGCATTACATACCACGTACGGTACACAACTGTTTGTATGAAAACGTGTAATCGAGATGAAGGCGTCATGTTAGCTGCATCTTTTGAAGAAGTTCAAACGATGCTCAAACCCTCCTCGTACCCGTCCTGTATGTATGTGTCAGAAGGACCCACAACGCATGGACGCTCATGCAAAGCTATATATTTTCTCAAGTGGCGAAAGGCCTTCCCGTGAAGTGAAAGCAACGGCACGACAAAACAAGAACCTCTAGGTCAGAGGCGTGCCCATGACTCTAAAAGTAAATGGTTCGATGTTACTGAAGCTAATAGCATACCTCGGGTAGCATCCTTATGGGATTGTTGCTAGATCACGAGTAGCGTGAATAATGATACACATAATACGAAAAAATAATTTTAATATAAGAATAGGATTACTGTGAATCCGATGCGGATGCAGCTTGGCAAAATGAAGCGCAAAATCGCTCAAAAGCGGAGAAATTTGATTTTTTAGCAACAAAGTCTGCGTAACCGACTGGGCCAATGGCTGGCCGTACTGCAGCAAGGAGCGCAACCCGATCAGAGTGTCGGAGTGCCATAATATGGAAGTGTCAGAATTATCGCTAGGAGCAGACAGGACACGAACCAACGCTGCTTTATTTCATACAAGTTAGCTTACCATCTTGACTCTCTAGGCCAGGGGTCGGCAACCTTTTGTTGTAAAAGGGCCAAATATTTTACATGGGATTTAGTGCGGGCCGCACTTGGGCAGTGGCGATCTAATGGTCAGCATTTCAGCAAATGCTGACTAGCATCCCCCTCTCCCCCCCTCCCCTGCCGCAGCCCGTGGGACCCTCTTGTGAGTCATGCATCGTAAATATTAATCAATTGACGTGCGAACTACAAATGAAAATTACCCCCAAAGTCACTATTAATTCTACCCCCCAAAAAAAAATCATATTGTAGAATTCCCGCCAATTCAATTTAGGAATCCCACGATTCTTTCAGGTTCTCATTCAATACGCTTATTTTTATAATTTTAAATTTCTTGATAAACGCTTTTACTTTGTCATTTACTGAAAATCGATTTGTAGTTTTCCGGCACGTGCGTTGCGGGCCGCACCAAGACGCCTCAAGGGCCGCATGCGGCCCGCGGGCCGCAGGTTGCCGACCCATGCTCTAGGCCATAGCACAGACATTTTCTGAAAATAACTTTTAATGCGTTTCAAGAGTCACTCAAACAAAACAAAAACAATTCGCTAGCATATTTTCCGTTTCCCTTTATATCGACCGTGAAAAATAATTTATTAATATATTTATTCAAATGTCCGTAGGTACTTGCGTACGATTGGCGGCATTATCTCGCTGAGTTATGACGATTGTTTGCTTTTAACGTTAAGGAACTGTCGAGCCTCCACTGTAGAGATGTAGGGGGGGGCTCCCACCCGGGGGGGCTCCCACCCGGGGGGGTTTCCACCCTCAAGGGTCCCTGGGGGTGTAGGCAACGGCCCCCTTTGTTTATCAGGGTTGAAGCTTGACAATCCGTTTTTGTGATTTTACGAAGCACAAATTCGAATGTAGATTTTTTCTCTTCGAGCGCTACAACTCTTACCTTTTCCTTAGAAACATGGTAGTATCTAAGCAACGCATACGCAAACGCAACTAAGTTACACATATATTGTAGTTTCTTTCCAGCGTTATCCCTGGAGGGGTCGCATGTGGACATGTTTATTTTACGGGTAAGGGGGCCGGCCTCACATCAACCACTTTCAGTTCTCTTTTAATTAAACTGCATTTTTTTATTTTAACAGAATTTATTTAACACGGTTTGGTTCACAATTTACAATCATTAATAATCATTGCTTATTGGTCTTCACGGCAAAATGCTCTGAGTCATTAATTGCTCTCCGCACCATTGCAGTCATATTTACCACCATGCAGGCATAGATATTTAGGTACAACAGAGATCTTTCTTGCATATTCCAGATCATTCTTCGATTTCTCGCTCACACCAGAACGCCGTTCTATGCACTACTCCCACACTATCGTACATGTATAGGTACTCGGAGTTCGTAATAATATTTAAAACAAGTAAATAATCATTTTCAGTGCCTTCCCTGAATTCACGCAGAGGCTGTTAGCTACTCAGGTCACGCCTTTTCTCTCTGTCCCCCAATTCACGTGCCCTGTCCCCCAAACACCTTCTCTGTCCTCCATCTACCTTTCCTGTCCCCCAATCTTCCCTCCCCCCTCCAAACAACGCTTAAATATAAATAAACCTGTG
Source organism: Agapetus fuscipes (assembly GCA_951799405.1). Classification (NCBI taxonomy): domain Eukaryota; kingdom Metazoa; phylum Arthropoda; class Insecta; order Trichoptera; family Glossosomatidae; genus Agapetus; species Agapetus fuscipes. The sequence goes on along the minus strand of OX637353.1, from coordinate 11,838,155 downwards.
GGCAATCTTCGAGAAACCTGAAAAATACAGTTGGCAAAAATATGTTCCTGAAAAATCCACAAATAAGATACAATCAGATTTGTTTTGCTACACTTTCAGTCAATCTTATAAATATTAATGATACCATAAGTATGGTTTATTTAGTGAGCGCTGTTTTTGTGTGCATCACACCTCAAAAGCCTTCTACGGCTTTGTTTGTCGTTAAAAAAAATTACAATTCTCAAACAAGACTCAGTTGCTTTAAGACTAGATAGTCCTTTAGTGACCGGTTATTGGTAAAGGTATAAAAATTTTCCAACCCAGCGTTCAGCATATTTGAAAATATAAATTGTATATTTTATGTGCTCAGCCGGGATTCAAGCCCACGACCTTTTATTGACGAGTCCGAAGGGCTAACCAATAGACCCGCCGGGGTTCGAGTCCACAACCTTCCATTTAGAGTCTGAAGTGTTACCACTAAACTACGGACCAGTCTACGAACTACGGACCCCACAGATAAAAATCACAGTACACCTTATTTTTGAACACGAATCGCTATCTTGTCTCTAATTTAGCAGAATATCATTTCTGGCTTCGTCGGCCATGATTCCGATACTATTTGTAAGAATGGACTTGAAAATGCAAAATGGTCAGAAATAATCTTTTACCAATTTGCCAATAAGAAAATCATCTCATTTTTCAAATCTACCCGATGTAAATATTATTATTTTGGTTAACCTGCAATCAAGTTTACTTGTGACATATCTTGTCAATATTTTTTCGTGAAAAATAATGATGCGTTTTTTTGGTCGGACGTGAAAGGACAAAAATATGTATTTTTTTTTTCGTGTTGTTCGCTCCGTTTTCTGGAACTGAGTTTTTGCAAAGGGCTTCGCGAAAAAAGCTGAATATTCAATAAATAAAAAATCCTGGAAAAAAACGACTATTTGGGTATTAAAGATTATCATGTAAGGTTTTATTCTGTTTTTTTTTTTTTATTTCAGGATTTTTCTGAAAAACAACGATTGTGTGTGTGTTTTTATTGTATTTTTTATTAACCTTTAAATACTGACACGACGTTTTATGTTAGATAATATCTTAAACAATTTTTCAAGTATTCATTTTAGTATTCAATAGTGAAAAAAAAAACACTAAAATTGACAATTTTATATTTTTAATCAAATATTTTTTTTTTAATAAACCTGGATTGTTGCACTACAGATTTTTAAGATTTAATAGCGATGCTTTGACAGGACAGGCTTTATTTGACATGCGCAGCTTTGAAATCAAACAGTGCCGTTTCAAATTCCCTCAGGTCTTTTTGGCAATTGATGACTATTAGTGAAAATATGTCATCAAAATAGGTTTGAGAATAAAACAACATAAAAAAGCTCTTTAAATAAAAGTTTATATTGTTACAATTTACAGGTTCAATATAATAAATAACTTCAATTGAGTTTTTTCACACAATTTATTTTTGGATTCCGTTCACATTTGGTTCGGTTAAATTTTGTACTGTATTATGTAATATATATACAAGGATTAAAGATTACTGTATTAATCTCTAGTTCACAGCTTTCGCCCTGTATATAGCATGACATAAGGATGGTTCTCGAAACACTGGGAACCGGGACATGCGTGACTCTGTGAGCAAACTATATTTAGAATCTAAATCTAAGTTGCAAAGATATGTATCATTTGAGATCCATATTAAATGCATTCCCACAAGCAGACACGCATAATTTTGCGCTCACACATGCATGTGGACCTACAATATAAAAAACCCAATCTCAAATGAACATAAGCCCTGCAACTCTTGCCGACCTTCTCTGAAACAGGGGTGACATTGGCAAAGTGAACCATTTTTTACAGTATGGGTGGTCAGCCTCATACCAACCTATAAGTCAAGGAATTTTCGAGTAAATACTCACAATATCGAACAAACACAAGTATAGTTACCCAAACACCTATATTTAGAAACACAGATACACTCAAACAAGTAAACACTCACGGACACACAATCACAAATTCGTAACAAGATATACAACAAAAGCTCATTCATTTCATTGAATTTTTATCTGATCACTTGGTATACATCCATTATTACAGTGGTCGTATAGCGAGTTAGATCCCTATTAGAGGTGCTTCACCGTACCACCTCAGGTGGCGCTTCTGTTTGTGAATTGATTTACTCCCATACTAAACCTTCTCGCGAGAATTTACTTTTCTATTTGTGTTACAAGCTGAGTTTCTCACCCCCATCCTTTCTCTCTTTCTCTCTAATCTCACCTTCTCCCCTTTTAAGGCTGGTTAGAATGGTTCACTTACGTTGCGGCCTACTATGCACATCAACCGACCGACTGACTGTCAGTTTGACCGACATTCAGACCTCTTCTGACCAACAAACTGACCGTACTGCGCCTATAGACATTTAATTGTATGTGTGCCAAGGGAATATCTGATTTCTGCTGACTGCAAACAAAGTTTTTATTGTTGTATTTTTCCATTTCTTGACTGATAGGTTCGTATGAGTTTGACCACTCATACTGTAAAAAATGGTTCACTTTGTCAATGTCACCCCTGTTTCAGGGAAGGTTAGCAAGAGTTGCAGGGCTTATGTTCATTTGAGATTGGGTTTTTATATTGTAGGTCCACATGCGGCATGTGCGAGCGCGAAATTATGCGTGTCTGCTTTTGGGAATGCACTTAATATAAATCTCAAATGATACATATCTTTGCAGCTTAGATTTAGATTTAGATTATTTAGACCCATAAACGAGTAAACAATTGAAAACTTTAATAATAAATATCAAAGATTTCATGTGACTTAATATATTAAACTGAATTTCAATAAATTTTGATCCTGAAAAAGTAATTCAAAATTGTTTAATTCGTTTCAGTTTCAGTCAGTTTTAATGCAATTGTATGTTGTATATTTTATCATATTCGTTTTTGAAAAATAAAGTTAACTTTTATTGTGTTAACGGTGTATGTAAGAAAATAAAAAACCTTCTAAAATGATTTTTAGTCATTTTATTCACAAGGCAGCGAAAATATGATGCTCACCTTGACCCATCGTTTTCAAGACACAGCTGTGGTGGAAGTCTCAACGAACGTCGATAAATCTTATAAGAACTATTTAAAGATCCAAGCGAGACGGAGTATTCTGGACCTAATGTTCCTATTCAAACTCATCCAGGGTAACGTGTCTTGCTCCGAACTCCTGTCTGAAGTGGGAATCCGAGTGCCTAGGATGACGTCAAGAAACACCAAAATCCAGCTCTATATTCCGTCTCACAGAACAAATTCATACGGAAACTCATTCCTCTTGAGAGCTTCGCGGTTGTTCAATGAAAAGTTTAGTGAACTGGATATTTTTTACCAATCGACCAATACTTTGAAAAAGTTAACGACGGCCATACTTTGCCCTTAATTCTTGATTAATGATGTAAAATAATAATAATAATAATAATTGTAATTGTAATAATAATAGAAACGTGTTCATGAAATATAATGAATTTTGACTAGAATTTCAGTGTGTAGGTATTAGTGAGTGGGAAAAATTAAAATTATAATTAAAAATATTGGCATGTTCAAGTGAATGTAAGGCTGATTTGATATATGTAATTCTGTTTTTATCTTTTATTGTTTGGTGTCATTACGGTTATCATGATTATTTTAATAGGTTTTTATATTTTATATTTTGTGTTTGAAAAAAAAAAGGAAAAATATCTTACTATCATTAGTATTTATATTTATATTCTTTTTTTTTATTTTAATACTTATATTTAATGTCAACATTGTATGAAAAAATATCTTATTGTCATTAGTATTTATATTTATATTCTTTTTTATATTCTTTTTATTTTTAATACTTATATTTAATGTCAACATTGTAATTGGGAAGGTACAACATCAATTGGATATATTTTTATTATTGTTTATATATTTTAATGTATTTTCCTGTTTTGTTGAATAAACTATTTAAAAAAAAAAAAAAAAAAAAAAAAACAACGAAATAAAACATTGTGGTGTATTAACAGCTAACCGACGCGACGGTTGCAGTGCGTAGCGGTAACTATTTGACGGTCGGTGAAGCATTGTAACCGGCCTAACGCTACGACTGCTCCTCGCTTGGTGTACTACAAAACTAAGGGTTAGAATTCCCACAGAAAAGGTTACACTTTTATTTCATTGGTAAATCAACCTTAACTGCTACTTTTGTGGTAAAAAAAATATTTTTAAAGTATTTTAATAATTTATGTTGTCAAAAAAGTTTATTACCTTACTGGAATGGAATAAACCTTGGAAGTTTTAAAATCAACTTCCAGTTTTCATAAGACACATTGATACAATACACATACAAAAAAATCGTGTGAAATTACCTCTGTACCCTTAGTACAAGTTGCACAACTTCAGTAAAGTTTACTGCAATTAATTATTGAAGAGTGATTTCCCCCAAAATCTACCGTTTTTGTTTGTTTGAACTTGATTTTCTTCATCACTGTAACTCATCATTGTAACTCTTTTGCTAAGACCACAAAGTGTAAGAAACAAAAACGGCACAAACACAAACGGTCAACTTTACTTTTCTCAAGTTTTGCAACTCGTACTAAGGGTACTGATGGATATGAGACAAACATGCACTAAGTATACGAAATATACCCATAGCTTTCTTTGTATTGATTTGCGAAGGCAGAGCTTAACCAAAGGACTACGTCTACGACACTTGCATGACACGTTTTATATATTTTTAAATAACTGATTTGGTGATTTAATTTAAACCAGCAGAGAATAAAATAAAATTGAATGTAATGGCAGCAGAGTGAAGTTGGCCCAGTTTTAACTTTCATGTTAACAAACCTAATAATCCAGATCATAAATTATAAAAGTTTGTCGGTGAGAAGTGAGACGGGAGGGGTGCGGGAGATCTCTCTAGATTTTTCTTTAGCGCCATTAAAGGAAAAGTGAAAAGTTTGTGTTTTAAATCAACCCAACTCCAACTTGCATAATTATGTTCACTTCAATTTAATGCATTTTCAGGTGGTACTACATACATAGTGTGTTTTTTTACCGCAATATCCCTTAAGGGTTTTGCATATGGCGAGGATATCCTATTTATTTTTACAGGTAAGGCAACGTGAATGTTTCCCAACTCCCAAAAGGCTGGTACTCATATGTTGTGAAGGCTAGGTAAACCTTGCCGTTATTTTATTTTTTTGTTTTGAAATGCGGAAAATTATTTCTGACACCCTTGGTGAGATTCGAACCCAAACTCTCGGCATGGAATGCAAACACTCCAATTCAGCTATCTACCGGCTATCGATACTTTTTATTTTTTTATATAATTCTGTGATAAAAAAATGCAAACGCAACTAAGCTCCACATATAGTGAAACTTCTTGCCTGCGTTATCCTTGAAGGGGTCGCATGAGGCGATTCGAGACCGATTTATTTTTAAATGAAAAGGGGCCGACCTCACACTAACCCGTTTCAGTTGAATTGGAGGTTTCCCAGCTTCCGGGGGGGCTGGTTCTCATTTCTTGTAAAGGCAGAGTATACCTTGCCGGTTTGAAATAACACCAAAGCGAGAAATAATTTATTACACCCTCGGGGGGATTCGACTCCGAGCTCTCGGCAAGCAATGCAAGCACTCTACCAACTGACCTATAGAAAGGCTATTGATTTTTTTTTTTTTTTTTTGTGAGGAAGAATGTAATTTTGTGAAGAAAAATGTAACTCACAAAAAAAAAACGATTACTACAAAAATTGAAGACGTAGAAATATTTTTACAAATCTATATTTTTAATCCGAATTCGTTGAATTGTGATTTTAACAATGGCTTTGTAAGCATTAAAAATTATGTCAATATTCAAACGATGTTAATATTTAACTGTTTTTGCGAGGTTTTCGTTCAGCGCTTTATAATATTCAGACGTTTCAACAAAATCCCTGCGCCAAATAAAAGCTGGATTTTGTTAGATTTTCCAAAAAGCTTTTTGGCACTCATTTCCGATTGAATTTTTAAAATTTTTTTTTTATAAGAGCACTTTTTCTTTTTTCATATAAAATATTATTACGATTTACTTGGGTTCAATGTAATAAAACTTGGATAAAATTTATTTAACATGATTTATTTTACAATTCGCTTACATTTGGTTTAAAGGTTATACTTCTGTACTTCTCACTTAACGGCTTGGATACTAATTGGGTACCCGTCCTTTCATAACACTGCAATTCGTATTTATAGGTAACTAAAGGTTATTCTAGTTTACACCAGACCATGCCAGAATCGTCTTCAGCAGAACCTTCGAGTAAACACGAGTAGGTATAACACCCCAAATATTTACGCTTAGAGACACATATACAAGTAAGTAAGAACATACAGATACACAATCATAAGAAAACATACATAATATAAGCTCATACATTTGTAACAATTTCTCTATAATCTATACTCTCCCCATACAATTATTAAATCCTTTCGTTACACTGATCACATTGTGCTCTAACGTAATCGCGTTTTAATGTTTGCTATTGATGATTGATCCCCAGAAGGAGCCGTGATGTGGTTGGTTCTGGCCTTGACCCTGTTCACTGCTGCTGCAGCCAACAACTCCTCAGTCATCATCTGTCCAAGAGAATGCATCTGCCTATCACAGACTCAGGTAATCCACAAGTACTCTCATAGACTCTTTATTGTTCAAATATCTTTAAATAGGTCATCAACACTAATACATACTTAGGGCATGTTGCCAATCAGATAAAAATCAAAATTAAGTGTGATTTCTCTCATCAAAATAAAACTTTGGTTGCATATACGACCGATCCGTAGTCTAGTGGTAACACTTCGGACTCGTAAATGGAAGGTTGTGAGTTCGAATCCTGGCAGAGCACAAAAAAATTACCATTTATATTTTCAAATTTGCTCTTCGCTGGGTTGAAAAATTCATAAACCTTTACCAAAGACCAGTCATCAAAAGGTCCATCCAGCCTTACAGCAACTGAGTCTTGCTAGAGAATTGGCGTTTTCTACAGTAACGACCAAGCTTGCAGAAGGCTCTTGAGGTGTGATACATACAAAAACAGCCTTATAAATCAGCCATTTTTTTTTCAATCATCCGATATACATCATCTTTCCTGTATAAATTCCATCATATTCTTACCCACTTCCGAGAAATATTTAACCGAGGTCCCTATCAGAATTGAGCAATAAAATTTTATGTGTCAATCATATATGTGTTGGAGGTTTTGTGTAACAGGCTCTTACTTACTAAGTCAGCCATTTTTGTCCACTGCGGAACATATTTCTCTCCAGTCATCTCTGTCTTAGACCTTCTGCATCCAGTCACGAGTAATCTTCTTTCTGTTCTCTGACTATTGTGTTTAAGACCTTCCTTTACTTCATTTATCCTCACGAGGTTTCCACTCCACTATCTTCAAGGTCCATTTTTGGTCATTGAATCTGGTAACATGCCCTGCCCACAATCATTTCTGTTTTGCCACTTTTTTATGGTGTCAGTTGATCTTCTCTGTGTATCTCGTAAAAATTCGGATCCGATATGACGTCGTATGTGTGTACAATAAAATTCAGTGGCGAAGAGTGCCATACAACTCGACCCCATCGGCTTCCCTTTTAAAATGAGGCAACAAAATAGTTAAAAAATATAGGCACAAAGTAAAATCAAAGACACAATACGTATTTTTGTCCCATTGAAACCATGCAGTCTACTTTATTGTCATTTTTACCTCATTTTAAAAGGGAAACCTGTGGAAATCGCGTTGTATGGCATCCTTCGCCAATGATTGTCAAAAATGGACCTATTTCTATAAATTTCATCTAGGAGGTCAGTTTAATTCCAAGGTAAAAGTCAAAATAAACTCTTTATCTTTTCTTTGTAATTTGTTATTTTTTGAAGTCGTAAACAAAATTTCCGTAATGAAACTGTTTGTTTTATTTTTACCACATAAGTTTATATGATTATTTATCACACAAGTTTACAAATAATTTATCACATGAAGGTAAGACATGTTATGGCTACCTACGCAGGAGGCTCCCCACAACAAAGCCTCTCCGGGTTTGCTCTTAATTAGTAAACTTCCTTCAAGGAAACAAACCCGCGGTGTGAGACGTACAACGCGCCGTTATTAAACGCCATTAGCTCAATTATAATTGTCGACAATTGTTTTTTGTCGAGTAGCTATTTAACAATTTACACGGCTCAAAACATTTGGTTTGGGTTGTGCAAAAAACACCTATAATGCCATGACATTTTAAAGGTTTTTTTGTATCACGAGTTGATCATTAAATAAATATTCTAAATATATAATCTAAGTTGCAAGGATATATTCATTTAAAGCTCTCAGATGCATGCCCACAAACAAACACGTGTAGTTCGCGCTTACAAATGCTGAATGTGTACTTACAAATAAAATCCAAGCCGCAAATGAACATAACTATAAGCCCTACAACTTTTGCCGACCTTCGCTCACACAGGGGTGTCAGGAAAGGTCGGAATATTGATAATAAAAAAATAAAGGGGGTATTCTTAGATATTTTAGTCGTCGGTTGAGCCCACGCTTTGACAAACTATTGATGCAGCGCCTGGAAGTTTCATGACCACGGTCATTCTTACCTACCGAATTTTGGTAGTTTTTGTATGAAGACTATAATCAGGTGTTCACTTGCGGCCATCTTGGATTGACAGGTCTTAATACAAATGCATCATTAGTTTATCAAAGCGTGGGCTCAACGGGCGACTAAAATGTCTAAGAATAGCCCCGCCCCGCAAGAGTTGATTTATTTCCTCGAGTATTATTATAAGAAAAAAGTTAGAAATGTTTACCATATTTCCAATAAAAAAAGCAACAGAGTCACTTGAGAGTAAATAACGAAATGTATGTAATAAAAGAACGTACTTGAATCGATGTATGTATGTACTTTAAACTTTGCCGTTAATTAATAAATGGTATGAGTATGAATTAAAATAAAACAAAGCAGATAGGGACTAGACATTTAAGAGTATTTCAAGCTTGAAAAATCCCGCAGTCTTAGTATAAAATATAACGTCTGAAATCCAATCGTAAATTTTTAATCCAGCCATTTGTTTCTGTTACAGGTCCTGTGTAACAATGGCGGACTAACTGATATCCCGATTAAATCGCTGCCGATCACCGTGGAGCATCTGTCACTGTCGAAGAACGACTTTCCTGTGATCAGGAGCGAGGCATTCGCAGGTCTTCGATCCCTCAAACATCTTTCCATCGATGGAAACAACATCTCAGCTCTGAGACCCTTCGCTTTCAGGGGTCTCCCAAGATTAAAAGACCTCTCCATCCAATACACAACCTTGGACAACATAGGACAGTTCACATTCGCAGGACTTCAAAATATAACATCAATTTTATTGAGCCACAATAAAATTAAAAGGATCGAAGGTTATGCATTTGCTGGGACATCTAATATTAAACATATTTCTTTGAGTTCAAATCCAACGCACACGATAGACTCTAATGCATTCTCTGGTTTAACAAATGTGGATCATTTGATTTTCCCTTCTGGGATAAAGAATCTGGAAATCGACGCATTTTCTGGATTGACTTGGGTGAATTCTATAAAACTGGCTTTCATGGACTTATCGCAGGTGCGACGTTACACGTTTAGAGGGTTGCTTTACGTTAATGTGCTCTCGATTCAGGAGTCTGATTTGGGGGTGATTGAAGTGGGTGCTTTTGAGGGGATGAGCTACATTGGTTTGCTGAATATTTTCAACAACAAAATCGATTTTATAAAAGAGTTTAATATAACTTATAATAACAGTGTGAATTCAATCAGATTTCATGGGAATCATCTGCTGGAGAATCCAAATCCTGAAGAGATCATCATTGAAGGAGTTAAGAAGTTGGCTGTGACTTCTAATCATTTTCCTTGTGATTGTAAAGCCAGAGGGATGGCGGATGGACCTTTTGGGAATGCAAGTACTGGAGACTTCATGGGGAGAAACTATTGCATCTCTCCACTGACTTCTCGTGGAAGGAAAATGAGAGAGCTGGAACCTGAGTTGACTTTGCGTTGTTTGATTAACAAAAATGCTAGTGGGGATGGTCCGGGAGAGTTGGGGGTGAATTCAGCTCTTGCTAAAACTGTTAATGTTTCGTTAAATATTTGTATTACAATCGTTGGTTATTTTGCAAAGTTTTTTATGCAAAGCTGATTGTTATTCCTGTAAACAATAAGAATAAACTGATGTTAAAATTATGAACATTTTAAAGCCTTTCTTTAGATTTTTCTCATTCTTTTAGAGGTAGCCAAAGCCTCTACTTTTCCCCATTTTTTCATAGCCTTCTTTATTTATTTATACGTGTCACCCATTGCGTGCATTTTTGTTTAAGTCTATAATTATCTAAAATCTAAGTTGCAATGGTATATAAGCACTTAAAATTCATATTTGCTTACAAATTGTGCATGTGTACTTAAAAAAGTAAACTGCAAACCTCAAATCAATCTAAAAACTGCAACTTTTACAGGCTTTCCCTGAAACATGGGTAACATTAACAAGGCAGCTTTATACTCGTATCAACCTATAAGTCAAAAAATGACGTAACTGAATAAAAAAAACTTTTGTATCTTTTTTTTTATCTGTTAGTGTAGATTTGATGCTTAAAGGTGTTCATAATTTTGTCACAATATCTGAAAAGTAAATTTGCAAAAGATGCTTAAAAACGTTATCTAATACTATGTATGTTAACTGTATTTCAAACCGTTTAAAGATTGTGAATAGCTTTTAATATTTTTAAAGTTTTTTCTTGAAAAAAAAAACTACAAAAAATGGGTAATAATGTGTAATTAAATATAATGTTGTTTAATTAAAAAAAATAATGATTATAGTTTAATGACCGTATCTGATGACTGAAAAAATAAACTCAGACTGAGATGAGGTATTAAACGTTAATAATATGAAATATTATTGTAATTTATGATTATAATTAATTAACTATTAATGATAATGTTTGTTAAATGTAATTATAAACTGTATCTAGCTTTGTGTATTATAAATTTAAGTTTATTAAATTAATTAAAATATACGAAACAGACCTGCTTTAAAAATATTTAATAATGTTTTGATTAAATAAAAAATAAGACATGAAGATTTTTGCTTAATGAAAACATAAATATTTATTGTTTCTTACCCAAAAAAATTATCCACATTTAGTTGCAGTATTTTTTTTTTTTCACACGTGAAAAAAGAAAACAAAACTCATCTTAACTGATTTGTATATATAATATTTAAATTTTATAATAATAATATTAGGATGATTTATATGGTGAGCGCCGTTTGTGTGTGAATCACACCTCAAGAGGCCTTTGTGAGCTTGATTGTCGCTGTATAAAGCACCAATTCACAAACAAGTGGTGTAAGGCTGGATGGACCTATGGTGACCGGTTTTTGGTAATGGTAGATTATCATGGATATAATTGTATAGAGATTCAATCAGAGAAGAAGTTATCATCATTTTTAGATAAGTAGGTAGTTTTCGAAATTTTAGTATTTTTATTTGATGAATCCAAATTTAGGTCTATTAATTGAAAATGTTTTATTTTAATAAAAATTTCACAGCGGAATGTTTGAAAAAAATATTTCAATTTATGCAAAAAAAAATTGGTCTTCCGACATACTTTCTAGCTATTTCAAAAAGAAACAATCATTTCATAGAAAATCATTAAAAATATTAAATCTTCATTTTATTAATTTTAATAATCCAAAGATGTTGTATTTATAAAAGAATCAAAATCAAAGGTTTTTGAATAGCAAAAAAAATGCGCCTATTATCTATCTTTCTACAATCTAAACTGCAAAGATGTATTACATTTAAGACTTATATATAAAATGCATTCCCACAAGCAGACACGGATAAGTTCGCGCTCAAACATGCCGCATGTGAACCGACATCATAAAACACCCATTCTCAAATGAACATAAGCCCTGCAACTCTTGCCGAACTTTTCTGAAACAGGGGTCACATTGGCAAAGTGAACCATTTGTTTACAGTATTGGTGGTCAGCCTCATACCAACCTATAATAATATTTTAAACACGAAAAATTAATTATTTTTGTAAGAAAAGTTTCATAGATTCAAAACGACATGCATACGCATAGCTAGCTTTGCTGTGCCTTCTCTTAGTGAAACAACTATATGGAGCTTAAATCTTCCGCATACATATATCAAACCTTGGTATAAACTACCTCCAACCCCTCTCCATACATTTTACCAAGTACAAATTTTACGTTCATATTCAACTACACAACTTACTAAAAATGCATGGAGAGTAAAATAGCGCCAATAGTTTTCATACATTTTTTTGGTGGACACTATGTTGTGTATGTTTTGCTAGTACACACATTCGTCATCAAAATTGTCTCAACCAAATGTATGGTGCACTCAGCCGTACTATAAAATTGTTTTATGCATGCGATTTCACTATAGAGGTAATCAAGGTAATAAGTTTTATTCAAAGGTGACCGGTCCGTAGTTCAGTGGTAACTCTTTGGACTCTGAATAGAAGGTTGTGGGTTCAAATCCCGGCGGAGCACAAAAATACATACCATTTATATTTTAAAATTTGCTCTTCGCTGGGTTGAAAAATTCATAAACCTTTACCAATGATCGGTCACCAAAGGTCCATCCAGCTTAACAGCAACTGGGTCTTGCTTGAGAATTCGCGCTTGGTAGCGACGACGACCAAGTTCGTAAAAAGGTCGATAGCTCAATTGGTAGAATGCTTGCATTCCATGCCGAGAGCAAGGGTTCGATCTCAAGGTTTACTCAGCCTTCACATGAAATGAAAAACAGCCCCCCCGGGAGCTGGAAAACCCCCACTTCAACTGAAAGTGGTTGGTGTGAGGCCGGCCCCCTTACCCCTAAAAAAAAATAGGTCCCGAATCGCCACATGTGATTGTGAATTGTTAATTAACTATCCCCCTTCGGGGATAACGCAGGCAAGACGTTACACTATATGTGTAGCTTAGTTGCGTTTTTTTTTTTTTGCGATATATTTATTTTCACACAGTTCCTTGACTTATAGGTTGGTATGAGGCTCACCCTTGCTGTAACACATGAAAGATAAAATAACCCATTTTATTTGTAAGCTAACTATACGTAAATTTTAATCTACAAAATGCAAATTTGATCCCAATTAATAAATAGAGTAAGAATAAGAGAAGATTATGTATCAGGAAAGTAAGTGAATGTTAAAGAGATGAGAGAGATATACAAGGACAGAAAAAAGTGGAGACGCATCTGTGGAGGTACCGGACTCCCCTGGTGGAACGGCGGCAGGATACAGTACAGAACAGATCAATAATTAATAATCAATTTGTAATAAACTAAGGACTTGTATTTTCAACGTTAGCATATGGTCTTTTAACTGATCAAAAAACTACCCACACGGTAGTTATTATTGCATTCTTATCATGCAGCATAAAGTCTCTTTTTTATTATTAAAAACACAAACTTTAGGGCATAGTTTTTTTAACGTAAGCATAGTAACTTTAAACTGAATAAATCTAATCTAATCTAATCTAATCTAAGCTGCAAAGATATATATCATTTAAGATTTATATTAAAAGCATTCCCACAAGCAGATATGTATAATTTCGCGCTAACACATGCCGCATGTGGACCTACAATGTAAAAACCCAATCTCAAATGAACATAAGCCTTGCAACTCTTGCCGTCCTTCCCTGAAACAGGGGTGACATTGGCAAAGTGAACCAATTTTTTTTACAGTATGGGTGGTCAGCCGCATAACAACCTATAAGTCAAGGAACATACATGACAAATTACATTTTTAAAATCAATAAACAACAATATACCTATACATTGACATAAAAAACTAAATCACAAAACCAATTTTACTTTAACAAACCCCAGCCGCCAACATCACAGATCAACCGCCATTTCTTTCTATCCTTACATACTTCTTTCATTTCCTCCAGAGTCATTAATAAATAAAAAGGATTTAAATTTATTTAAAGGATACAAATTATTTCATAGTCCTTCGAAACGTTGAAAATACCATGACTAAGACATGAGAGTTCCAATGAGTCTCCGATTGCGTCATGATTGATGTAAGTATATTTCCTATATATTGAGGGGTAAAGGACTTCTTCTCTGATATAGACCTCCCACCCTTCAATGGGTCTATCTCAAGAGGTTGAGAATAGCAAATCTGTTAAGCTTCGGATTAACTGCCAATACCTTAACCCCTAACACCGGTAAGTACTTATGTATTGCTATAGACTACTTGTTTAAGAAATTCAGCCCAAATAGTCCAGGGCTGGTAGTCTCATCACTACGGTAATTCTTACCGTAATATTTATATGAAGACTAATCAGCTGTTCACTTTCGGCCATCTTAGATTGACAGGTCGTCATACAAATATTACCGATATTCGGTAGGTAAGAATTACCGTGGTGATGAGACTTCCAGCCCAGGTTATCAAGGTTAATTAAAGGGATTTTGCAATAAATCACCATGTTTGACAGACGTGAGACCCTAACTGAGGGGGCTGGACGACATCAGTGGAACTGCAAGCAGACGATGGCTGAACAAAGCAGCCGATAGACAGCAATGGAGAAGATTGGAGAACGCCTACGTCCAAGAGTGGACTTGGAAAGGTTAAGGAAGAATATGGAAGATTGAGGTTAAGTTTTTAAAGATATCGATGGTTATAAGGCAATAAGCGACATAAACTAAATTGTTCAGCAGAGCAGTTTAAAGTTTGGCAATGCAGAAATATGGCAAAACTTTTTTATTTGTTATCATATCGTTAAAATCAAAACAGCTCTAAAATAAAAATAAAAATAAAATATTGGCATTCTTATTAATGCGGTTTTACCACGACAACAAAAAACCATCGTAGAGCTACGGGAGTTAGCGCATTAGAAAGAGCGGATTTATTAAAAGTAGAATGGCATTCATAACTCATTTTTGACCAATACGTCACTTATGCACTACTTCCTTTTAACCGTCGCGTCGATATGATATTACAAACTCAATTAGACATCATAGTGTAATACATTTTTAGCAGCATCTGTAAAGGAAAAATGACGAACTAGAAGTCATCCAGGAACTTCATACTTCCAGGACTTGAAGCAACTCATGGATGTCTCCTCACATTCACTGCTCAAGAGGATGCCAACCAATAGAGAAATATCTGGCTAGTACAAAAAGGCTTATGCAAGGTCAATAATAGCAACGATAGCTCGCTCCCCCAGATCTTGTTTACCGTATACA
The DNA here is from genome assembly GCA_951799405.1 of Agapetus fuscipes. NCBI lineage: Eukaryota > Metazoa > Arthropoda > Insecta > Trichoptera > Glossosomatidae > Agapetus > Agapetus fuscipes. The sequence goes on along the minus strand of OX637353.1, from coordinate 11,822,880 downwards.
CCAATCTTGTCAAATATGACTTTTTCATGCAGTTGTCTTATGAATCAAATTCTACACAATCTGAGCTAAGAAAAACCGTAAAATTCGATAATGTGAGAGTTTTTCTTAATATTTTTTTAATAAATTTATTGTTTTCATAAGACACATTGGTCCAGTACACAAGCAAACATTGCTCATGTAAAATTTTCTCAATGGCGTATACGGTAAACAATAACTAAGGCAGCGAACTCTTACCGACCTTCCCTGAAACAGGGGCTACATTTTTTAAAATAAAAATAAAAATACAGTATGGTTAGTAAGCCTCATACCAACATTTTAGTTGAAGAAATTCACTTTTTTTATTTACAAGGGGTGTCCAGGGATTTTTTTATTGTGCCTCTTGACGCTTTTTCTTAAAATGGCACACATTATATTTAAGAAATAAAAAAAAAAACAAAACACAAAGTTTTTTTTTCAAAATACGAATTTTTTTCACTTATAAAATACAGTTGTGAATTGCAGTAAACTAAAAATATTTTTTATGACCGTGTAGAATGCAGAACGGAAGCATTCCCACACCCCAAGTATGAAACTGTACGCTTATACTGAACAATTGCGTTTTCACAAAAATGTGTGAAAACCAATACACTCACCGGAGGCGCTATTCTAATTTTAATACATTTTCATAAAAACTTTATACTCGGGGTAGTGGATAGCATTTGTCGGAAGTAAGTATGCGAGACTGCACTCGCACATTATTGCAACCGCGAAATTTTTGCACCAAAATGCAGAAAGCCCCAGAAATGCTAGATAAAATATATTTGTGTGAATTTCTTGTTGAATTTTTTCAAGTCGTGTTATCTGCAAAAATAACAAAGTTTATTTTTTTTAAGAAATTTTTAAATACAATATACAGAAAAATATTTTTATTTCATTTTTCTGTTCAAAAATAGATTAAAATGAAGATAAATGTCATTCACCAACTTTTTTCCCTGGCCAAAAACAGGTTTTTTACATTATCAATTAAAAGTTCATTATTTTATTAATTTTCATGAATTGTTAATTAACAATTACTCAATGGCATCTGTTGAACCAGGATTAAAGTTATTGTAGATAGAACACAACGCAGGAGGGTTCAAACTTGCAATAAACAATAACGCAAATTCGAGTACCGACGCTTTACCCCTCGACCATATCAGTGACAAAATTGAACAAAATTTGATTTTTAAAATTGTATATTAACCTGTCAGATCGATAGCTCAGTTGGTAAAAATAAATAGGTTCAACTCGCCACATGCGACCCCTTCGGGGATAACGCGGGAAGAAGTAACGCTTTATACATATTATGTAGCTTAGTTGCAATTTTTAACCTGATATAGAATAGGTACAAGGGAATACGGTTAGATGGTTTGGGCATTTAGAAAGAATGAAAGATGACAAAAAGATTTCCCAGAATTTAAAACAGCAAGACCGAGGAAATAACGGATGGACCATAGTTTCTTGATTTATACGAGTAGATTGGTATAAGGCAGACCACCCATATTGGAAAAAATGCTTCGCTTTTCCAATTTATAATCTATAATCGAAGCTGCAAAGATCTGTAAATATTTAAGGCTCATGCATGCCCAAAGACAGGCACATGTAGGTTCGCGTCTACACATTTTGCATGTGTGCATACAAACAAACAAAACCTCACATGAATATAAACCTTGCAACTCCTGCGATCTTTTTTATGAATCAGGGGTGACGTTGGCAAAGTGAACCATTTCTTACAATATAATATGTGGTCGTTAAACCAACATAAAAGTCAAGAAAATTTATCAACAAACAAAAAAATTAAACCTGTTCTCACATAATATGTTTCTGAATGCTCCTTGACTGATAGGTTCGTATGAGGCTGACTCCCGTACTGTAAAAATTGGTTCACTTTTGCCAATGCCACCTCGGTGTCCGGTCGATAGCTCAGGTGGTAGAGTGCTTGCATTCCATGCCGAAAGCTCGGGTTCGAATCCCATCGACGGTGTCAGAAATGATTTCCCGTTTCGGTGTTTATTTCAAACCCCAAAATAAAATACCGGCAAGGTTTACTCAGCCTTCACAAGAAATGAGTACCAGCACTCTCGGGAGCTGGGAAACCTCCACTTCAACTGAAGTGGTTGGCGCAAGGCCGGCCCCCTTACCTGTAAAAATAAATAGGTTCAACTCGCCACATGCGACCCCTTCGGGGATAACGCGGCAAGAAGTTACACTATATGTGTAGCTTAGTTGCGTTGGGTTGCGTTTCAGGGAAAGACGGTAGGAGCTGCAAGGCTTATTTTCATGTGAGGCCTTGTTTATTTGTACACATGCAGAATGTTTAGCCGCGAACCTACATGTGCCTTACCCTAAATGTTAACATATCTTTGCAGCTTAGATTATATATAGATTATAGAAACTTGGACTCTGTCCAAGCTTGACTAAGACTCTTTCAAAATATTTGAAAGGAAAATTCTCCGCCATGTTTACGGGCCAATAAAAGACAGGAACTTACGGCAAAGAAGACTCAACTCTAAACTATACGACCTGTACCAAGACGTTGATGTAGTCAGGTCAATAAGAGTCAGCAGACTGCATTGGTCGGAGCCTGGACACTGATCAAGTGTGAGTATAGCTCTCTCAACATCTTGAAAAGGAAAATTCTCTGCTGTATTTACTGCCCAATAAAGTCTGGAGTCATATTATCGCGAAGAAGATTTAACTTTGAGCTGTACGATCTGTACCAAGAGGTTGCTGTGGTGTGTTCAATAAAATCCAGCAGACTGCATTGACTGGGTCGCGTCCAGTGAATGGACCATCAGAGACTGAAAAAAATGTTTGTGGTTATGGACCACATAAATGAGTGTTTTTTCTACAATATTAAATATATCATGTTTCTTGATTTATAGTTTGGCATGAGGCTGACCCCACATGCTGTATAAACTTAGTTCACTTTTTATAATGCCTTCCCGGTTTCACGGAAAGGTGGCAGGAGTTGCAAGTTCATGTGAAGTTTGTTTTATTTTTTTTAGTACACACTTACCATGTGTCAGCACGAACACACACGTGTCTGCTTCTGTTTGTGGGCGTGCATTAAATACAAGCCTTAAATTTCAATTCATCTGTGCAATTTAAATAAGGTATTATATTTAGAGATTTGAATTTTAATTTTTAAGTACAAATGCGGCATGTGTGTGTATGCGCCAACTTATGCGGGCATGCATGTAGGAATACAAATCTTACATGTTAACACCTCGTCCCTTCAGTGCGTGTTTGGCTTATCTACCATTTGATTCAAAGATGACCTTTCAATGGAATTGTCTTAAAATCACATTCTACGCAACCTTAGCTAAGAAAAAAACATAAAACACGATAATGTGACAGTTGTTTAAAATATTTATAAATCGATTTCCACTTTTTTTATAAGACACGTTAGTCCAGTAGGTACACATACAAACATTGCTCATATGAAATAACCTCTGATGGACATAAGACAAACAAGCACGATATATTTGCGACTATGATTATTGATTATAAACCATTTTTTATGCATTTCTATCAGAATTATAACTTACAGGATTCTAATTAAATTAATTAAAATTAAATCAAATACTGTTCTAAGTATAGAAACTATCCTGATGAATCAATTTTGAATGTGGGAGTGAAAGATGGTGCCTACGTCACAGATGGCTGGTTTGAGAGGTCTCTTGGACCCTTAATGTGATCGAAGGAAACGAAAAATCGTTAAAGCTTAAAATAGAACCTGTTAGAATAACATTATTACTAATTAAAAGCAAATACTGAGATATTTAGTTTTAGGACTCCTTGAACGTCAACCAATAAGTTAAGGAGCTGTACTCAATTCGTTATTTCATCAGTCTTGCTGGTTTACGTTTTGGACAATCTTTTTGTAAGCCTTTCATCGCCCATTCTTTCTAGATGCCAAACCATCTAACTGCATATTTTTTTTAATATACAATTCAAAGAAGGACCATGTACACAACACACAACTAAGCCACACATATAATGTGACTACTTGCCGCGTTATTCCCGAAAATTTTCGCATGTAGCAATTGGAGCCTATTTATTTATTTATACAGGTAAGGGTTAGCCTTACGCTAACCAGTTTAGTTGAAGTATGGGTTTCTTAGCTACCGAAGGGGCTGATACTCATGTCTTGTGAAGGCTAAGTAAACCTTGCCGGTATTTTATTTTGTGGTTTAAAATGAACAAAAAAACGGGAAATCCTTTCTGACAACCACGATGGGATTTTTTACCCGAGCTCACGGCATGGAATGCAAACACTTATTTTGCCAATGTCACTCCTTTTTTAGTTACAGGCCTTATGTTCTTTTGAGGTTAGATTTTCGAAGTATTTATAAGCGCGAACTTTCACGTTTCTATTTGTGGGCATGCATTCAATATCAGTTATTTTAATATATCTTTGCAACTTAGATTAGATTAGACGGCAAGAAATGATTATGGTCTATGTCAAATTATGTCAATTTTCTTATCTATAAGGGCTCTTTCATTGGTAGAGTCGGTTCACACCCTGACGCTCAGTTTTTTATGTCAACAGCCTACACGAATTTTTGCAGATTCCGTGTATTTTTTTTAAGATCCATCTTTGAACCTGTTTTGTGGACATTAAAGTTTTTATACGCGTTAATAAAGCCATAAAAAGGGTTCCATATATTCCGTTAGCAGGGATACACTTTAACATTTCTTATAACAGATTCATAAAATTCACACCCCTTTTTATGCAATATTTTTATAACGGGTCGTAAAATAAAATAATTTATGGTACGAAAATAAAATGCACCGTTTGCCAGTGACGTAGAGTATAAATAATATCAATTTCAATTTAGAAATAGCTTTAAAAAACCCGTGAAATAATACTTGGCTTTTCACAAGTTTTTTGGTAAATTATGACGGTTTATAGAATTCCAACGTTGTTTTTTGTGTCTTTTAAGAAACTACTAGAGAATATGAAAACATTTTTTATAATAACACTGCCTAAGGATTTTAATATAAATGTTCTTCTGTGACCTGGATACCATATTTAACCAATCTTTTCTGAAGAATGAGATTCAAGATTAAATACCTCTTACTTCTCATTATGTACCCAAAAAAAATATTTATATTTGAGTATATGGCTGACCTCATCATGCTGTACAAACTTGTTTACTTTTACCAATGCCACCTCGGTTTTATGGAAAGGCGGCAGGTGCTCAAATTCATGTAAGATTTGATTTATTTTGCCGGCAATATTATTTACAATAAATCTTTGCAACTTAGATTGAAGATTATGGTATGTACCATAATTATAAAAAAATGATTTTTAACATAGTTACAGACCAGAAAACTGTCATACTTAAGTTTGTGGTCGTAAAAAATAAGTTTAAGTTAAAGAATTGTACTTGAAAATATTTTAAAACATGCAGATTTTTCCCAAAATCAAAAGGTACAATTTTTGCATACTATAAAGCTTATTGTACATTATTACCATTTTTTGATAAAATGCGCGTGGTAATTGAGTGTTTAATTAACATATTTTTTCCATAATCTTTCTTGATTATTATCAGTTCCTCCTTTAATCGCAGCTTGACTGGAAAATGATTGAACAGAACTTGCAAGTATATTCACTTCTGAATGTCCCTCCGCCACTGCATTTTCTTGGATTTTATGGGTTTCCCCGGGCCAGACTGCTTACGGAAGTATAGTTTGGACAAGTTTCATGTATTTCTCGATCTCCGTGAGAGCGCACGGGTGGTGGAGGATCTAGCTGGCTTAGGGGTGGCCGCAGCCTCTCTGTCTGGGGACAGAGTGCAGCCTGCAGGAAAATTACCGATTCCAGGGACGTTACTCACATTAATGTCCGTGTTACAAGGCACCGCAGACCTGAAGGTTCCGCTAAAAATCGGTTACAGACAGATCGACCATAGATTGATTGGTCTCACGATAGTTCGTCCAAACTTTTCCGACAGGGATATATAAGTTAAAGACAAGTCGGGAACAGATAATTTGTGCACCGACAAATCATTCACAGACAATGCGGCCACACGGCTCTTTATTTAACAAAAAAACGTCGATATATATCAAAAATATATTGACTTTTTTCGGATAAATTTATTTTTAAGGTTTTGATGTTTTTGTATACATAAATGTTATTTTTCTGTATGTATGGTATGCGGCTGACCAACCATGCTGTAGAAAATGGTTCATTTTGCCAATGTCACCCCTGTTTCAGGGAAGGTCTGCAAGATTTGCAGGGTGTATGTCCATTTGAGATTTGGTTCTTATATTGTAGGTTCACATGCGACATGTGCAAGCGCGAATTTGTACCTGTCTACTTGTGAGATTGCATGTAATGTGAATCCCCAATGTTACATAATTTTACAACTAAGATTAGATTAGATTCCTTGATTTATAGGTTTGTATGAGGCTGACCACCCATACTGAAAAAGTGCTTCACTTTACCAATGTCACCCTTGTTCAAGTGTTGGTCGGCAAAATTTGCAGGGTTCATAAAAGTAATAATTAATTGGTCAATCTCATACAGCGCCGTTTAGTGGCACTAACCACCCCAAGGGCGGCTATGTTCATTTTAATCAGATTTTAATTTGTAAGTTGCAAATATACAACATACAAACATTATTTATCATATAAAATGCACGCCCACAAGCAGACACGTATAAGTTCTCGCTTACGAATGCTGAATGTGTAAATCAAAACCTCAAATTAACATACACCCTGAAACTCTTGCCGACCTTCCCTGAAACAGGAGTGACACTGACAAAGTGAACTATTTTTTCCATTTAGGTACTGGCTTCAAAAGTGAGGTAAATGATCGTTTCCAAATACCTACCGGACAACTTGAAACTATCATCTCTGTTGAAATTTAGTATGTGACCAAAATGTCGTGTGGACCAACTATCGTATGACTGAATTGTCCGTGGACGAGTTATATTTAACCAATTTGTCGTGACACAGACTTGATCGCTACCGGCTACATGTATATTAACCCCCCTGGACGGGGCGCTTCGACACATTGAGATCTCCTTATGCAAATGTTTGCGCTTGTTAATGTAGGAGATTCCACTTTTTGACCCACCATGTTATCTTAAAGCCTTTGAATGCATTTGTGTTTGTTGTGGGCTGGAAGTCTCATCCCCACGGTAATGATTACTTACCGAATATCTGTCATATTTGTATGAAGACTTATCAGCTGTTCACTTGCTCATCTTGGATAGTGTAACTTTTTGTCTCATTTTCCCCGAAAAAATCGCATGTGGCGAGTATAACCTAATTATCTTTAGAGGTAAAGGGGCCGTAGGTACTAACGCCGAGCACTTCAGTTGAAATGGGGAGTTTCCCAGCTCCCGAAAAGCTGGTTCTCATTTCTTGTGAAGCATAAGTAAGCCTTGCCGGTATTTTATTTTGGGATTGAAATATACATATGAATATGTTGAATATATAAGTGTCTTACATTTTTTTCCGGAGAGATTTCACATTATTGACTCACACAGACAAACACAATACGCAACTACATATTCGTAACAATATTAAATAATTCTTTTTTAATTTTTTTTTTCACCCCTTGGTTGGTCAAGATTTTTCCCTTCTAGTCTTAAATAGAGCCATATAAAATAATTGCGGGCTAAATGAAACGCACGGTTGTTTCATGATTGCAGCTAATGCACCATTAAGGCGCACTAATGCCCCAAACAAAGCCCATTTCCATAGGGCTAGCCTGTAACAGGGGCGGGGTAGGTTTTAACAGGGGCGGGGTATAATGAAAACTGCTTATTGTTACATTAATAACGCATTAAATCGAAGCGCCTTTGAAAATTTACCGTACGACTAATGAAAACGCTACTTTCTCCCTATTACTAATATAGAGTGGTACGATAGCATTGAGTTCGCAAAACGATCATATAAAATTCGATAATCCAACGTAGGATCATTTAGAAAATTTTAATACCTTTTAATTTACATACTCTCTTTGTTGGTTCTTAATTATCATTTTAGGTTTTTTTTTTTAAGAATAAGTGTGAAGAGGAATGCAATCCATAAACATATTTTGCCTGGCCAGAAACATGTTTTATTAACATTGTCAATTACTGATTCATTACCTAACATTTTAATTTTCCTTTCATCCGTTATTGCTATAGAAAATGATTTCCTTTGCCAATGTCACCCCTAGGGAAGGTCGGCAAGATTTGCAGGATGTATGTTTACTTGAGCTTTGGGTTTTTATGTTGTAGGTTCACATGCGGCATGTACAATCTCTAACTTATACGTATTTGCTTGTGTAAATGCATATAATGGGAATCCCGTATGTTACAGATCTTCGCAACTTAGATTAGATTCGATAGATTATAAAACATTTTAATTAATTATTAATAAATAATTAACCAAGGGCATCTGTTGATCCAGGGTCAAAGTAATTGTCAGTTTATTGAAATATTTCAGTTTGAGATCACTAAAAGACGAATGGGCCCGAAGTGACGAGCACCGTTCCAATGTCAGTCAAAGGCTTTGACACAAACAACTGACTACGAAAATCAGGTGTCAGGCCAAGAAACTGGATAACCAAACAATTAATTTTTCGTTGGCGGCTATCTTTATGTATTGTTACGAATGTGCAATTGTGTGATTTTGATTGTGTGAGTTTGTTTGTGTCTGTAGATGTAGTCGTTTTAATAATTGTACTTGTATTTGTTCAGTGTTGTGTCTGTTTGCTCGAATATTCTAGGTGAAATTCTCTGTCAAAATCTTGTATGTTCAAGTTTCCAATGTTTCAAAAACCATCTTTATGCCATGCTATAAAAAGAACCAAAGCTGTCTGTAGCGTTAGACTTGTATCGGAGCTGGCGAGCGATACAGTAGAAAAGTTTACTGTGAACGGAATCTTAAAATAAATTGTGTGAAATAAATTAACAAAAGTTTTTTAATAAATTGAACTCGTAAATTGTAACAGTATCCTTAGTAGAAGCTGCTAAAAAGATCTATCGATTAAAATATTAAAACAAATTAATATTTTTAGAAAGAATACACTAATTTTTGTGCGTTTTGTCAATTGTATGCTATTTTTCCTCAGTACAATATCGTTGTACATATATAAAAGCGAGTCGCGTTCTTATAATGAAACTTTAATTTTTTTTTTTTTTTTTTTTTTTTTTTATTTTACTTACGGACATAATAGTCCAATTACATAGTTATATGAAAAAGTAATTACAGAAAATGACAAAGAAAATAATATAATACAAGAATTAATATTTCATAATAGCATAGACATAATTTATTAGGATTATTATTGTTCTACGCCTTTTGAGTAGCGTAGACGTCTAGTGATAATTTAATTCCATTTTTTGAGAATTTTCCATATAATTTTTGACACTTCAAAAGGCTTCTATCATCATATTTTGTTTAATTGTAACTGAATTTTCTTCTTTTAAACTCATTCTGTACATCCTATTCTTTCAAGATTCCACCAATCTGATCGAGACATACTCATTTTGGTCTTTCCTTTCACATTTCAACGTTTGTAAATTTAATAAATCTTTCATCATCCATTAAATAAAAATAATTGTTTTGAAATAAATTTACTTTCATTAAACCTGAAAAATATAATTAAACATTTTTTTTTAATAAACACTACGGCCGAGCTCAAACGTAGCCTTTAAAGTCAACCAAAGAGTTAACTAGTTGAGAACTGTTTTTTACTTAAAAAATAAATGAAAACCAATACGCCCGTTTGAGGTGTTACTTTATTTCAATACATTTTTTGATTGTTTAAAGCTACTAGTGATTTCAAACGAAAACAATAATTAAAACAAAATTATATTTAAATTTAAATGCTCACTAGATGTGCTAGCTGGTTTTTGATACAATTTTTTGGTCAACACTATTAATGATTTCAAACGAAAACATAATTATATGAAAAGTAAATTGCTCACTTGATGTGCTAGTTTGTTTTCAATGCATTTTTTGGTGAGCACAACTGTTGAGTTTAAATGGAAAATTGGGGTAGGTGTTGTGATAACAGACACCTGTCTTCTGGAAGGTTCGCATGTCTGAGGGTAGAACACGTTATTCCCGTCAAATCTTTAGACTAACAGGCTTTGAAATACATCGTTCTAAATAGAACTGAGCAGGTTTGTGATGTTGTTTATGTTACGGAGCTAGCTATGCACGCAAACGAGTCAAAAAGTTATTATGAATATATGGTCATCTTTTTTTTTTTTTAAGAAATCCTGTGCGGGAGACTCCCTAGATTCTAAAGACTCTAGGGGTCTATGACACTTGTTGTAGTGCCGCAGAGGTGTACGAGCTTGGTCGTCGCTACAAAGCACCAATACTCAAGCAAGACCCAGTTGCTGTAAGGCTGGATGGACCTTTGGTGACCGGTCATTGGTAAAGGTTTATGAATTTTTCAACCCAGCGAAGAGCACATTCGAAATATAAATGGTATATTTTTGTGCTCCGCCGGGATCCGAATCCACAACCTTCCATTTACGAGTCCGAAGTGTTGCCACTACGGACTACGGACCGGTCCAAGATGCCAACGACACGCGGTGTACCTGAGCGGTTACCCATCCAAGCACTGACCACGCCCAATGTTGCTTTGAATAAAATGGTAAAAAAGTAGTGGGGGACGTTCGGTTAGTTAACACAGAAATGGGAAATGATTTTAGACACCCATCGTGGGAATCAAGCCCTAACCCTTTGCTTGTGAACAAAATTTTTCTACTAACTGAGCTTTCGAAAGGACAAAATAAGTATTTTCAGTAAATTGAAAAATCAATCTAATATTCTGTCCAAAGGCTTCACAAATGATAAAGGTTTTGCCATCAACCCACTCGAACAGAGTGGATCGCGTTCCGTCGGGGTTGTATCAAATTAAAGTGCCATCAATATTCCCGGCCGTCAGATGACATCAACTCAATTACAGTTTTTGCTGGTTGAAATTTAGCTATTGATTTATTATGGCATTGATCAATTAATTGCGACAGTATTTGCCGATACCAGTTAATTATGTCACTAATATCACTATCGGAGGGATAAAACAATACCTGATTTGGTTTTACTGCCAATAATCTAAAATGGATTATGGATAATTCCTTGACGTATAGGTTGGTATGAGGCTGACCACCCATACTGTAAAAAAATATTCACTGTTTCAGGCAAGAGTTGCAAGGCTTATGGTTGTTTTCGACCGGTACGTAGTTCAGTGGTAACACTTCGGTCTCTGAATGGAAGGTTGTGGGTTGTGGAATCCCGGCGGAGCACAAAAAATATACCATTTTTATTTTCAAATTTGCTCTTCGCTGGGTTGAAAAATTCATTTTTTTTACCTAGACACACTTATTTAGAAAGTCTTATCCATGGTCGGAGAGGGCTCTTAAGGTGTGACACACACAAAAGCGGCGCTCTCTTATCATTTGTACTTTAAAATAAATTAGCCTGTTATAATAATAATAATATAATGACCGGTCACCAAAGCTCCATCCAGCCATACATCAACTGGGTATTGCTTGAGAATTGGCGCCTTGTAGCGACGACGACCAAGCTCATAAAAAGGTCGATAGCTCAATTGGTAGAATTCTTGCATTTCATGCCAAGAGCAAGGGTTCGATCTCAAGGTTTACTCAGCCTTCACAAGCAATGAGAACCAGCCCCCCCGCCGGGAGCTGAGAAACCTCCACTTCAACTGAAAGTGGTTGGTGTGAGGCAAGCCCCCTTACCTGTAAAAATAAATAGGTCCCGAATTGCCACATGCGACCCCTTCGGGGATAACGCAGGCAAGAAGTTACACTATATGTATAGCTTAGTTGCTTTTTATATGTTGGTATGAGGCTAGCCGCCTGTGTTGTAAATAAAAAGGTTCGCTTCGCAAATGTCACCCCTGTTTCAGGGCAGGTCGGCAAGAGTTGAAGGGCTTATAGTCAATTGAGGTTTGGATTTTAATTTGTAAATACACATGCAGCATATTTTGTTATCGCTTACTTGGACGTGTCTGCTTGTGGAATTGCATTCAACTAAAACTGCAACAATAAACCTACAACATAAAACAGGAGTGACATTGATAAAGTCCAGTATTGTTTACAGTGTGAGTGGTCAGCCACATTCCAGCCTAAAAATCAAGAAGTAATTAATTGGTGATGTTGATACCTGTTACTGGCCATGCAAAATAGGTTGACATTTCTCACTCTATGTTTTATTTACAAAAGCCTTTGAAATAAATAATTCATTTTTTTTAGAACCAACACAAATTCCAATTATGCTCACAGTCTAAATTTTCTATTTTTAATGGACTCAGTACTACGAATGCATTTTCTTGTTACATAATTTTAATTTTCACTGAAATAAAACGCTCTTGATTAATATGGTATGGAAAATTGATGGAGTTTTCCGAGAATAAAAGATTATGTATTGTAAAATATTTTCCTAGAATACTCAGAAATTTGTTAAAACGCCAGAACCCCAATTGTGAACCAACCCCTAAGCGTTTTATATGAAAACGTATCAAAACCAAAGCAGCACTTATATCGAGCGTTTAACTTTCAATATATTTTTGGTAAATTGCGTTATGTTTTACACTTGAACTGCTGATACCACTCGAAAATGAAGTATTAAAGAGGGATTATAAAATGGAAATTGTACACATTTTCCATTTTAACAATAATAATAAACTCGATGCTTTGAGAGAAGTAATATATTAAGTGTTAGATTTAAATTTTGAGATAATTAGTGTAAGATTATTACCTTACCTGTAAAGATAAATGATAACTATCTTATTTTTCTTCCTCAGCCTTTATCAGTCCACTCCTGGACTAAGGCTTCCTCCAATCCTCTCCATCCTGTCTATCGGCTGTTGTGTTCAGCCATCCTCTGTTCCTTCAGTTCCCTTGATGTGGTCCAGCTATCTCAGTTGGGGTCTTCCCGCTCCCCACTTGGACATCCTGGATCGCCACTGGACGATCCTTTTTGGCCACCTGTCATGGTCCTGCCTTGCGACGTCACCAGCCAAGCGCCACTTTAAATTAGTGCGTCTACGTATCTCCTGATAGCTATAAGAAAATTTCATTTATGTTGAATTAAATGTAGGCAAACGTTTGGGACATTTTTAATCGAACAGTGTGGGCGCATTTATAGTTTCTTTCTTCTGCAGAGCTACTATAAGGATCTTTAAAAAGTAAAAACACGATGCATTATTCTATATGGTAAACGATCTGGCCACGGCCGAGTGACGCAACAATTTTCCACACTAGCTTTTTTTGTTCTCCATTAAAATACATACCATGCACCGCAACTTAGCTGCATATCAATTAAATTAATGTTACTAACATATTTATTTTTACCAATTAGATTACCAGCCTTACGGTCACCCCTGAACGTTAAGTGAAAGTTTCCCATTCTTGAGGGAGGATTTTTTAACTTCTTGCGAAGGTTGAGTCAACCATTCTGGTACTACAATTAAGGTTTAATTAAAACGCTGACGAGGATGGTAGGATTCGAACGTTAGCCTTCTGGCTTTCAACGCATGCACTCTACCAACTGAGCTATCAACCAAAAAGGTTCTACCAACAATTGAGGTTTTTTTAAAACGCTGACTGTAAGTTATGTCAAACACACGTGGTGGGATTCGAACCCTAGCCCTCCTGTTTTGAACGCAAACATAATATTCTATCAACTGAGCTATTTACAAGATTACGTTCTAACTAGTCCATTAGAGCAATCTTGTTTTTTTTTTTTTTGTATCATTAAGAAACTCTGCTATGGAAATTCAATTTTTATACAGTGAATTTTTGCCACTTGAAAAAAAAAGATTCTGTACTCCAAGTGGAAATATGTTTTGCCTTACTTTTTTTTCGAGTTTCATCCCGAGAATTTAGTATATACTCAACAATCTAAAAATGTATATAAATTAATTCATTCACTGGAGGCACTGTAGCTTATTTCATATATTTTTTCTGTCTACGCGATTGTTGAGTGCGTATTAAATTGTATACTAGAGCACTTGTCTCTTCGACTGCCAAAGGCGCATTTTCCGATGGAATGGTTTTCCCAGTTGAATAGAAAGGATATCACCTTTTCCCGGTTCCATGTTAGAATGACACAGCGACAAAACGACACACGACAGAATGACACATGACAGAATGACACATGACAGAACGACACATGACATAGCTACACATAACAGAAATACACTTGACAAAACGACACAGTGACAAAATAACACATGACGGAACGACACAGTGACAAAATGACACATGACGGAACGATACAGTGACAAAATGACACATGACAGAATGACACATGAAGGACGACACAGTGACAAAATGACACATGATATGACGATAAATAACAGAAAATCGCAATAGCAGTACATCACTTGTACAAACATTACAAAAGTCATTTTGTTATGTGATGTTTTTTCATGTGCCGTTTATGGTCAGTTTGTTTTTCAGTTTGTTATGTTTTATCATGAGATATACTGTCATTGTATTGTTCTCTCATATTACGTTCTGCCATGTGTTGTTCCTTCATGTATCATTATGTCATGTGTCACTGTACCATTCTATCTTGTCACCCCTTTTCTCATATGATTTTCCACGAGGACAAAACATCACATCACAAAAAATAACATACCGAAAACAGAACAAACCATAAATGGCACATGAAAAAGCACGACTTTTTGTCACTGTGTCGTTCTTTCATGTGTTGACTGTTGTTGTATCATGTGTCGTTATGTCATGTGTCGTTTCGTCACTGTGCCGTTCTAACTGCCACCCCTTTTCCCATGTGATCGCAGCAGAGATCGGATATTTGACTTTTGATATCTGCGACGACGCGATCTTTTTGAGAGAGTCGCTTATTATCGTACAATCTCAGAAAGAAATAAAGCATCAATGAATAACTCTTTTCCCTACTTCTGTTTCAATCTCAACATTGCTTTGCAGCATTGTTTATCACATGCGGCATGTGCAAGCGCAAACTTATACGTGTCTGCTTGTGGGCATGCATTTGATATGAGTTTGAATGTTCATATATCTTTGCAACTTAGATTATAATAATTACATAGTACGTTTCACTTTGTAGCTTCCAGTGGCGAAGGGTGCCATACAACTCGATTCCCATCGGTTTCCCTTTTAAAATGATTATAAAGTAGACTGCATGGTTTTAATGGGGAAAAAATACGTATTGTTTCTTTGGTTTTAAATGTATTTTTTTTACTTTGAGCCTATATTTTTTAACTACTTTGTTGCCTCATTTTAAAAGGGAAGCCGATGGGAATAGAGTTGTATGGCACCCTTTGCCACTACTAGCTTCTGTATTAGCGGTTTCACGGCTTCGCTGTTAATGGATCACTGATGATTCGCAGAACCACCGCCCGTATTTATACGTGACCAATGACCTAATCTCGCGTGTTCCATACCATACGAGACACCTCTGGAATGGATGTTTCCAGAGAGGATGTACGAGAAATAACAACAGTTTCTTAATGCTTGTCCATCAGAGATAATTTCACATAAGCAATATTTGTGTGTGTATTGAACAAATGAGTCTTATAAAAAATGAAAACCGAATTTAAAGAATATTTCAAACAACTCTCACATTATCGTGTTTTAGTAAAATGTAATTGAAAGGTCATGTTTCAATTAAATTGAAGATAAGTCAAACAAGCACTAGAGATGACAAAATATCAATTCAGACGTGTACAACAATCGGAGTAATGCCAACAAATTCGCACCCGGATTATTCTCTGTTACAAATGTCGCTTCATTATTTGCAATCAGTTCATAGGAAATCCAATCAGCTCCATCTTGCCGAATGGGAGAGAGGGGTGACGTTATAGATAGAGACGTACGGACCCCGTATTGGAGGGTGACCTCTCTTTGGGACAGTGATTTATGGGGTCAAACTTTGGCACTTCGATCACAAATGATTCTAGGTGAGATGACCCCAGTATGGTCAGTCATAAAAAGGTGTTGCGTCTAAGCTACGTATATATTCTAACATCTTGCCTGCGTTATCCCCGAAGAGGTCACATGTGGTGATTCGGGGCATGTTTATTTTTACGGGTATAGGAGCCTGCCTCACGCCAACCACTTTAGTTGAACTGGGGGTTTTCCATCATTTCTTGTGAAGGCTGAGTAAGCCTTGCTGGTATTTTTAGAAATAAATATTTTTTCAAAAGTATCTCCTTGACTGATAGGTTGGTACGAGGCTGACCACCCGTGCTGTAAAAATCGGTTCACTTTTGCCAATGCCACCCCGGTTCAGGGAACGGCGGCAGGAGTTGCAAGGTTTATGTCCATGTGAGGTTTTCTTTATTTGTGTGCACAAATGCGGAATGTGTAGGCGCGAACCTACATGTGCCTGTCTGTAGGCATGCATTTCATATGAGCCTTAAATGTTAACATATCCTTGCAGCTTAGATTATAGATCTGCGTATACATATTTATTTTCAACTGGATCTTGCTTGAGAATTAGTACCTACTTTGTAGTGACGACTATGCTAGTAAAATGTCCGGTTGATAGCTCAGCTGGTAGATTGCTTGCATTCCATACCGAGAGCTCTGGTTTGAATGCCATACCCCAATCAGTCTTCACAAAACCAGCCCCCGCGGAAACTGGGAAACCTCCACTTTAACTGAAGTGGTTAGCGTAAGGCTGGCCCCTTTACCTAGGTTCCAATCGTCACATGTTACACAAAACGCAAAAAGTTTCACAATATGTGTAACATAGTCACGTTTTATTCACGTTACTTACGCAGACAGAAGTATATTTACATAAATAAAGGACCTGAACACAAACATTGTTTCCGTACAATATTCCTCTGTCTTTTAGATTCAAGAGTTCAGAGTACGCAGCTTGTCATTACTTTGTAAGTATCCGCTAAGGTGCTGTCAGTCATTCTTTGAAACTGCAAAGTGTAGTCGTATTAGGGAGCTGGGTAACTTTTCATTTGTGGCAAATTGCAGCAACCCGGCTGGCTGGTTGCTACGCTCAGAAGTTTGCTCACGTCTGGATCCAGCCATCCGGCTGTTACCTATAGCACATTGTTGCAAGACATAGAAGCATCCCGTATAAAAAAAAGAGACAGACGCTTCAAATTCTCAAAAAATATATTTTTTTAAATCTAGTTCGTTATCAAGAGTCATCATGAAAAGAGAGAATTGTTAAAGAACAAAATAGTGAGTGATTTTAAATGTTAACGGCCAAGGTGTTGAAATTTTTATTTTAGATTTCATTGTCAACTTGCATTCTTGGGAGGGTGGTTATTTTTTTTTTTTGGTTTTTCATATAGTTTTGTTTGTCCAGTCGATAGCTCAATCGGTAGAGTGCTTGCATTCCATGCTGTGAGCCCGGGTTTGGATCCCACCGAAGGTGTCAGAAATGATTTAGCATTTCGGTGTTTATTTCAACCCCTAAAATAAAATATCAGCTAAGTTTACTTAGCCTTCACAAGAAATAGTACCAGCCCCCTCGGGAGCTAGGAAAACCCCAATTCAACTGGATCGGTTGGCGTAAGGCTTTCGGGGATAACGCGACAAGAAGTAACACTATATGCGTAGCTAAGTTGCGTTTTGTTTCTTGATTTACAGGTTGGTATGATGCTGACAACTCGTACATATTGTAAAAAATGGTTCACATATTTGTTTACATATTACATGGTAGAGTGGTGAGAGATGCAGGGCTTAGATATGTTCATTTGAGGTGTGGATATTTATTTTATAACTTTACATGCAGCATGTGCAAGCTCAAACTTTAGCGTGTCTACTTGAGGGCATGCATTTCTTATGAAAAAAAAAAATTCACGTTATTTAAAGCATAGATTGTAGATAATTGTACATAATACTCTGTAAGAACAAAACAACTGAAAAATTAATATTTCGAAAATTCTGGCTTTATTTAAGTGTCCTTCTTCCAGTTCTATTATTGTTAAGTTTAATGAATTTCTGATTGGTTTTCAAACACAAATTCCAAAATATGAATTGAGTACTAAAGAACCGAAGTTGCCAATCTAGCTTATTTAAAAAAAAACAGATAAATATATAAACAAGATGAGAAAACTTTTCTTGAATTTTTACATACTTAACTAATTTTCAAAATAAATCTTAGATTGTTGATTTTGGTTCGGTACGACTCAATTGTTCTGCTATTCATTGCCCGTATGCATGTCCCAGCTTTTGGGTGCCTCTCTGGTTGTGCTGCTTCTAATGCCACTCAGGTAAGCAATACGAGTCGACGAGGATCCAATACAGGTGGCCCTAGTTCCATAGCCAATGACAGCGTAGACACTCGTGCCCGCAAGACACGATAACTAAACATTCAACAATCTTGCGTGATGTATTTTAGGAGTTTTTTTTTTCATGAGCTTTATTAACCTACGCAATAGCAAATACATAATTTTTTTGGTTTGCGTTCTTGAATAATCTATAATCTAAGCTGCAAAGATATATTGACATTTGAAATTCATACTAAATGCACGCCCGCTTACAGACACGTGTAAATTTGCACTTACAAATGCTGCATGTGCAAATTAAAATCCAAGCCTTCAATGAGCATAAGCCCTGCAACTTTTGCCGACCTACCTTGAAACAAGGGTGATATTGGCAAAGTGAACCTCTTTTTACAGTATGTGTGGTCAGACTCATACCAACCTATATTATACAAATAAAGAAGACAGCTTAGTTTGGTTTTTTATAGTTAGTAAACCTAAGTGACTTAAAAAAAAACTACCCACACAATTGACATCAAATGCGTCTTTTTCACTCTGTATAAAGTCATTGTACTAACGTTGAAAATACCGGGATAAAGTTTATAACATACTCTTGCAAATGAGTAATTGTGTGTCTGTATGAGTTGTATTTGTATTTTCTTGAGACTATGCGAGCGTTTACTCGAATATTTTGGCAAAATTTTGCATGTACCAGTTCTCAATGATTCGAGAATAACCCTTATTCTCACCTTTAAATAGAAACCAAGATGCTCTGTATCTAGACTTGTATCTAAGCCGGCGAGCTATACAGTTCAAAAGCAACTCTGTGTACGAACTGAATGTGCCCCGCATCTGCAATAAATAACCAGTTTTTTTTTTTTAAATTGAACGCGGTAAAATGAGTATTTGCCAATCAAGCTCAGCAAAAAAGAACCCATCATTGATGATGCCCCTCTTGGAATTATTCCTTAGAGCCTGCTGCACCAAACTCCAATCAGACGAAAATCAAAATTAAGTGTGATTTCTCCCTTTCAAATCAAACAATTGATTGCATATACGTAAGTCAGCTGATGTGAATCATATTTCCTGTTGAAATTCCATCACATTTTGACCAACTTTCGAGAAATATTTAACCGAGGTCCTGACCAGAACTAAGCAATCAAATTTGATGTTTCAATCAAATATTGATTGGAGGTTGGTGCAACAGGCCCTTAAAGTCCACTTATGAATAAACGTGCAAGAATGACACTCAGGAGCGATGGTTTGTTGCGGCGTTACAGGCAAAAGCATCTTCTGAACAAGAATTCTAGAGGTTGCCATAACTTTATTCTCATTGGGCACTTCGACAGACCTCTGCGGGTCCCACAGTAATAGTGCCTTCCTTGCAATACTCGTCCAAGGGTTTTATGCAAATATGGGGATTACACTCTGAGTGTATTGTATGCGCTATGATTGCAATGGTGAAATCAAAATGGCAGAATAAAATAAATTATTTCGAATATTTTTTTGTTTTACATTCAATTAAAACAGATTCACTTATGAAGTAAATTTATTGTTAAATAAAACCCCAACTAAGCTACACAATATATTATAGTGTCACTACTAAAAGGGCGAGTGGAACCTTTTTATTCTTACAGGTAAGGGACACCAACCGCTTCAGTTGAAGTGGGGATTTTTCCAGATCTCGAGGGGGCTGGTACTCAATTCTTGTAAAGGCTTAATAAACGTTGTCGGTTTTTTATTTTTGGGTTTAAAATAAACACTAAAACGGGAAATCATTTCTGACACCCTTGGTGGGATTCGAGCCCGAGCTCACGGCATGGAATCCAAGCACTCTACCAATTGAGCTATTGACCGGACAGATATGGAGTAATTATTATTATAACAATAATCTAAGTTTCAAAAGTACATTACATTTAAGATTTTCGTAAGCACACACGTATAAGTTCGCGCTTACACGTGCTGCATGTGGACTTGCAACATAAAAAAACAACCACAAATAAACATTACTCTTGCCAACCTTCCTTGAAACTGGGGTGACATTGGCACAGTTAGCTAATTTTTAGGAGACGCTCACCAAATAAATTAACCAAACAATGTCGTGACACACAAAGCAAAAAATGATTATTTTTTGCACTTACAGGGTACGACGTTTTGCACTCAGTCTTTAATTTATACTTTCATTGCACTGTTTCAATTGCAATGTGAGACATTCTTTCTACAATGATTTAGGCCCTAAATTTTAGGGCATAAATAAATATACTATAAGACTACATAGGTTCAACTCGCCACTACGTATATAGCGCTTACAACTCGACAGCGTTTTTGGACGATAGCTTCTTAAGGTTCAAACTATAAAAAAAAACGTAACTAAGCTACACATATAGTGTAACTTCTTGCCTGCGTTATCCCCGAAGGGGTCGCATGTGGCGCTTCTACACTTTTACAGGTAAGAGGGCCGGCCTCACACCAACCACTTTCAGATGAAGTGGGGGTTTCCCAGCTCCCGGGGGGGCTGGTTCTCATTTCTTGTGAAGGCTGAGTAAACCTTTGAGATCGAACCCTTGCTCTCGGCATGGAATGCAAGCATTCTACCAATTGAGCTATCGACCTTTTTAAGAGCTTGATCGTCGTCGCTACAAAGCGCCGATTCTCAGGCAAGACCCAGTTTGCTGTAAGGCTGGATGGACTTTTGGTGACCGGTCATTGGTAAAGGTTTTATGAACTTTTCAACCCGGCGAAGAGCAAATTTGAAAATATAAATGGAATATTTTTTGTGCTCCGCCGGGAATCGAACCCACAACCTTCCCATTCAGAGTCCGCAGTGTTACCACTGAGCTACGGACCGGTCAAACATGAAATACAAACATGAATAACAAACTATGAAATTTGCAATTTAATTTATCAGAAATGACAAGATCGATATTCCCTTTTCGCATGCAGAGGCTATTCTTCCACCTTCACATACTATACCCCAAGTATAAAATTACTTATATAAACTCCCTTCGATAGCGTGAATCACAAATGTACGAAGACACGGCAGCACTCCCAGTGAGTGAATTAGTTTACATACATTTTTTTAAGATTTACGTGATCGTTGGGATGAGACGTGATGTTTTATACTCGTGGCACGGTTTGTCACTTTAGTGCTTGTTTGTCTTATGTCCGTCAGATGTAATTTCACATGAGTAATGTTTGTACGTCGGTGTTACGGCCGAGGAAGTCAAGTCGCTATTCCTGACTAGCGTATTTGGAACAGAATAACGTTTTTTACAATAATTATAACTACACAGTTTTTTTTATCGGATATTACACGAACCGTTATAAGAGAACTTGCATTATTCTCGAGGTTTCGTAAGTAGCTAACGTCTTCAGGAGACATCCTCTCTGCACGGCGACTGAGGATGAACTTTATCGTGCTCCTCAGTTCATCCTCAGTCGTCGTGCAGAGAGGGTGTCTCCTGAAGACGTTAGCTACGTCGCTATCGAAACGTCGAGAATAATGTAAGTTCTCTTATAACGGTTCGTGTAATATTCGATAAAAAAAACTGTGTAGTTATCTATAATCTAAGTTGCAAAGATATATTAACATGTAAAACTAAAAATTATCAAATGCATTCCCAAAAACCAACACGTGTTGTTCGCGCTTACAAATGCTGAATGTGTACTTACAAATAAAATTTAACCCTCAAATGAACATAAGCCCTACAACTTTGGCCGACCTTCCCTGACACAGGGGGGGGCATTGGCAAAGTGAACTATTTTTTATAGTATTGGTGGTCAGCTTCATACCAACCTTTAAGTCAAGGAATGTTATAAATTATTGTTAATCTGTCAAACGACCGTAATTCCAACCTAAACCTAACAGAATAACGTTGGTTCGAATCACGTCTGGCCTATTTGACCATAACTTCGACCCTGGCTCAACAGATGGCATTGCATGCTCATAAGTTTCTGCTTTCGCATGAAGGCAACTGGCCAGGTAAACAATAGATTGGTGAACTGCATTCTTCTTCACAAATCTTTTTTTTTTAAATGTATACTGGACCAATTATGAAAACTAGAAATTGATAGTAGAAATATTTAAAACCACTCTCACGTTGTCGTGTGTTACGTTTTTTTACGCTCAGATTGTTTAGAGTGTGATTCTTAAGAAAGTTTCATTGAAAGGTCGTCTAATTGAATTAACTGGTAGATACGCCAAACAAGCACTGAGGGCACGGGTTGTGCATCGCGTACAGGGGCGTGCGATGACTCGGCAGAAACTGGATATTGTTTTCAGATCGCGTAGGGAATCGTTTTATCCGGACATATGAATAAATTTCGCCACGCCACTGAACCATGAAAGGTATCCACCGGAATAGATCTCAGGTAGGCATTCGTTTCAATATTTCCCGAATTTCGCCATCTTGCGTGACGTCATATTATAACAGAAGGTGTACCCTTAAATAAAAGTACTGTTATGTAAATCGTAGGTGTATATATAGGTGTACATCGTAGGTAGCATTATTTATTAAAGTGTTATGTAAATACTAGATTAATATAGGTGTACATCGTAGGAAGCAATAATTATTATAGGCTTAAGAAATCTATAAATGAAATAATCCCTTTGTACTCTTGAAGCTGGTAGAACGTTCGAGAGTTTGTTGGCAAATTGGCCCCTAGAGACTTATGTCTCTAGGGTATATAAGGAGCAAAATTGGGTGCATAAGGACAGACAGATAGTCGCCTTTGATTGAAGAGTGTGTGAGGTGCTGAACTGTGAAAATAAATTTGAGTTGCTAAAAGTGTTAAAAATAAATGTTAACTGTAAAATAAATGAAGTGAAAATAAATATCCAGAAAGAAGACCAGTATGTTTTAATTCAGAGACTATCTGAACCTATAAACACTACAGTACTAATATAGTAAGTAACATGTAACTACATCATAAAACCTATAATCTACTTATAATAATTATTGAGAACAAAATGCTTCGTCGCATTCCCGTAACTGTATTTGAAGATGACAGGTGGCGTATCCGGACCAACGCGGAGCTGATGTCCGTGTTTCAAGACCCAAACATAGTGTCGGTAATGAAATCAAGAAGACTCCAGTAGGCCGGACATGTAGTACGTGCAGAGGACTCTAGGATCATCAGAACTGTCTTGGATGGTGCCCCCTCAGGTGTTAGACCACTCGGACGTCCCAGGATGCGGTGGGCAGACAACGTTGAAGCCGATGCCGAAGTTCTGGGAGTGAGAGGATTATGGAGGGAAGCAGCACAAGACAGAAAACCTGGAAGATTGTGGTGCGGGAGGCCCTGAGCCTTCAAAGCTTATGAGCCGCAGAAAGTAAAAGTAAAGTATATTATGATGTAATAATAATATTAAGATGATTTATTTAGTGAGCACAGTTTTTGTGTGAATAACACCTCAAGAGCCCTCTGCAAGCTTAGTCGTGCACCAATTCTCAAGCAACACCCATTTGTTGCTAGACTGGATGGGCCTTTGGTAACCGGTCTTTGGTAAAGGTATATGAATTATTCATCCCAGCGAAGAGCATATTTGAAAATATAAACGGTATATTATTAGGTATTGCTCTGCTGGGATTCGAACCCACAACCTTCCATTAACGAGTCCGAAGCATTACCACTAGACTATGGACGGGTCAATATCCGAATTAAAAAAAATGACTGTGTAGTTATTATAATTGTAAATAAAATGGTAAATAAGCCGAATAAGCACTGGAGGGACAAGCCTGTATAAAGTCGCTATGATAAAGTTGAAAATACTGGGTAAAAGCTCTCGCAATTTTTGCTGATACTGCATGAAAACGGTAGACCGCACGTGTTGCAAAATAAGGTACACTTTGTTACACATTTCAAAGGTTCCCGGATGAATGGGGCATTCTAATATTATTGGGAATAGACTGTTCGGGAGCATAGTTAGCCGGGTCTTTGGCTAGATAAAGTCCCGTCTATGAAATGCGGGGTCGGGGGGTGGGAAGGATCTCTATAATCCTGATTGAACTCCTCCCAGGAATGTATGTACACTTGTATACAAGTAGATTTTGTATCTTTACAATAGGAACGTATAAAAAAAGATAAAAGGTTTTTTTTTGACAATGACTATAGATTCTTCTATCGGATTTTTTTTTTTTTTTTTTTACTGAAATGGACTTTTATTATTCTTTTATCTCTTCAATATTCATCATATTTTTCATACATACTTTTCTCTTCAAACATAGTCCATTTCAATAATATGGACTTTTCTAATTTCACTTTCATTCAACGTCCAGGCTTCACTTCGTTACATCAAGGTGGGTGTAAATATCGTACCGTGTACCGTCAAATTTCATTCTGGCAATATTTGATTTTTACGGGGCGAGATTTCACTTTCTCGGTCCTTGCATACCTTTTTCATCTCTTCAACATTCATCACTTTCTTCATACGTACTGTTCTCTTATTCGCACTCTGAAGGTTCCATTCTTTTGAAATCCCACCTATTTGGTCGAATGAGAATAAATTAGATGATAGGGATGTGCAAAAGTTTCTTTTAAATGGGAGTATTCGCAAATTTTGCAAACAAGTATATTATTTTTTTATCCATTTCTAATAATTATACGAATTTTAACGCGGAGAAGTCATGCTGCAAAGTTCCCGTTACTTAAATGTTAAGGGGTTGGGCTGCGTAGCAGCCAGGGGCGGAGCCCCTAGTAATATAATATATATGGCAATATGGGACCTCCTGTTAGCACATCAGGTCCCTTTCAAGATACTTCAAATTTCAAGTAACACCTCGAATGCAACAGATTGTCTCACTATTCAAGTTATATTTTGTGCGCGTTTACTTACATATGTGTTTGCCAACAATAAACTGCCATCTAGCGGCGCTTTTAAAAATTACACATAAAGAAAATATTTGTTTGATAGAAGTAAAATTATAAACTAACCGAGAGTTTGTTTCTGCAGTAGCAAGCAGCAGCAAAAACGCCTACTGTCTCAGTGCTTGTTTGGCTTATCCACCATTTAATTCAAAGATGACCTTTCGATGAAATTGACTTGAAAACTCCTTTCTACACAATCTGAGCTGAGAAAAAAACGTAAAACACGATAATGAGAGAGTTTTTAAAAATATTTTTAAAATCGATTTCTAGTTTTCATAAGACACTTTGGTCTGGTAGGTACACATACAAACACTGCTCATGTGAAATTACATTTGATGGACATAAAACAAACAAGCACTAAAGCGACGTGTTGTGGATTATCTGTGTAAGTGTCGTATAAGTCTCTAGAAACAAATAGATTTTTTAGTACTTAGAGGGATTCCTTGACTTATAGGTTGGTATGAGGCTGACCACCCATACTGTAAAAAATGGTTCACTTTGCCAATGGCACCCCTGTTTCAGGGAAGGTCGGCAAAAGTTGTGGGGCTTATGTTCATTTGAGGTTTGGATTTTATTTGTAAGTACGCATTCAGCATTTGTAAGCGCGAACTACACGTGTTGGTTTGTGGGCTTACATCTGAGAGCTTTAAATGAATATATCCTTGCAACTTAGATTATAGATTATAGATAGGGATAATAGTTATTCGAGATCGGTTGAACCGAATTTTCTGGCAAAATCAAGCAAGTAACGCTTAGTCATGTTTCGAGAACGATCTTTATTCTGAGTATAAAATAAGGACCCAAACTTTCTGTAGCTTTAGAAACATTCTACCAATGTACCTACTGTGCAAGTGTAAAGTGACTCTGTGTCCGAACCGAATGTGGAATAAATCGTGTAAAATAAATCACCGCAGTTTTAATTTCAAAAAACATAAAAGTTTAAGAGCGCGGTAGGAAATTTCTCGAAAACACAGTTTTTGACGTTATTTTTTTTCAATAAATATGGACAAATATAAATTTTTGACAACTTTTAGAGTTAGTTAAACATTACATTTGCAATATGCATTAAATAATATATGTCTATAAACGCTTTAATCGTCGCCTTACTTTCTCAACCTCGTATCTTAAATTTTACAAGTTTTCAGGAGAGACAAAAAACTAAATAAATTGAGTAATTTTATAAGCATACAAAAATTTTAAATGAGGTTTTGTTTGTTATAAAAAACCACATGTTTTGAGTTATTTATTTATTTTTTATAATTTATTATAAGGGAGTAATATAACATTTTAGAGATACGTGTTTATTGTATTCAGTAAACATCAAAATATTTTTACCTTCATACCTAAGATACGAGGTTGCTGCAGCTACATTCAATAATCAATTACTATGTATTGTTAACAATTCATTTAACTTAACAAGATTACAGAATTTTATCATAACTGTCACTAGAAACGTCAAAAGAGAATGTAAAAAACTTAAAAAAAAAACAATTTTAGGCATAGTTTTTAAATTAGAATTTGTTTTCTGTTTAGTTTTTTATGTCGATTCATTATTATTTGTGGATTTTAAAAATGTACTTTGTTGCATATGTATGTTCTTTGACTTTTAGGTTGGTATGCGGCTGACCACCCATGCTTTAGAAAATGGTTCACTTTGCCAATGTCACCCCTGTTTCAGAGAAAGTCGGCAGAAATTGCATCAACATACTCTTTGGCAGTGCTCTGTCGACAGTAATGCGAAGGCATTTTTGGAAGAGCCATCAAAAATGAAGTGAAGTGCTCCACGTTAGTTGTGTTGATTGCGTTTAATCGTTTCATTGGTTTCTGCTTTTTTGGCATCCCAATTTCGATTTTTCGTTCTTGACCCAGTTTGCCACATACCATTCGCCTAAGCACAGTATCCCGCAAAACATTTTTTTTACAAACTGGTCTTATTTCACCATCAACTTTGAGGAAATATTCCAGAGTGTATGTCCTTCTAGATGGAGTCCTTTGGTGTGGGCAGTTACTGGTTGAAGCGTGACCATAGACGCAACATGGTTTTTTCTCTTCGAAAGTTAATTTATAAAATCTTTCTGTCATCATTAGATACTTTATGACATTCCTTGGAAAACATTTTGCTTCATTTGTGTGGATCATAATTGATTACAGACATCTAAGTTGTAGTGCACTTCGTTTCCTCTTTTCTACTCCTGCAGTTCCTTCATTTTTCTTTCTTTTAATTGAAGAACTCTCTTTCTCCATCATTCTTTTAAGTTTTTATTCTCTTGCCCTTTTTGAGCACTTTTAAGATTCTTGGTTTTTCGACATCTGGTTCTGATGATGAAGAATTGGCATAATCGTCACATGAATGAATTCGGATTCACTGTGGTGAAAGTGGGGGTGTAAAAATGATGGCATTCTGCATTTCTGCTTATGAGTTGTGGTGTGGAGCAGTGACATCTGTATATTTTGTAAGTATGTGAAACTGTGGCGTATTTCAAAAAATTATCTTGCTTCTACAGGTTTTTTACAACAGATCCCGGTACGCTCTCCAGAAAAATAATTGTAGGTTATCTACTTATAAAATTAATGCAAATAGGTTCGAAGACAAGAAAACAAGTTGTCACGTTGCCACTTACCTTTTAAGAGCGATATCAGAAAACAGTTTTCTCCAATCATAACCACTTATTTCTTATATAAACATTCAAATCTGGCTAAAAAATGGCGGCTTTCACGCATATCTATACACTAATCGTCCTCCCAGTGCTTATTTGGCTTATCTACCATTTGATCGAAGATGACCTTTCAATGAAACGGTTTTAAGAATCACATTCTTCACAATCTGAGCTAAGAAAAAAACGTAATACTCGATGATATGAGATTTGTTTGACATTTTTTTTAAATCAATGTCGGGCATTCATTAGATACATTGGTTCAGTACATATACAAACATTGCTCATGTGAAGTTACCTCTGATGGACATATGACAACCAAGCACTAAGGGGTTGTAATAAGAGCGGCAATCTTGCATCTCACTAGGCAAGGGGAAAAATCTTCTGGATGAGTTTTAAGTTTATATTGTCTTTTATTCAAAAAAAAATTCCCGTTGTTTTTTAAAATCAGTTTCTTATACTTTATGACCTTAGTAAAAGTTTGACATCAATGAAAAAAATCACGCGTGTTAAATAGTTTTTTTTCTTAATTTCAAAGTTAGTTTTTTTATCATTAATTGATGAGGCATTCACTTTGTAACCTTTCATTTTTAAAAAATTAAAATTAAAAATAAAAAACAAATTGTATAAGGCTACGGGGCGAGTAAAATTTAATAATGTACGACCGGTTTCGGAAACAATGTTTCCATCATCAGGTACAAAATATTACTGACTAACAAAATAAAATATAAATTAGTGTAACATTCTTTTAAGGGGTGGGAGTAGTGGAGGGGGGGAGGGGTGAGGAAGGGAACAGAGCGCTGGGATTGTTGGTGACAGATTTATTATTATTTCTAGGAAACAAGGTCAGGAGAGGAGATGGATTAGGGATCAAAAAGTTATTTAGTAAGGAATTGACAGTACTTGAATTTTTATTAATTTCTATGGTCTCGAGAGCTGTTAAAGTCGGTCTGTATGTGTTTGTATGAAGAAGTTTGATTGTATGTTTATTAAAAGTATGTCCTGATTCTATAATGTGGTTGGCAAACTCGGAGAAGTTATTATTAGATAGACAACGCCTGTGTTCGTCCATTCTAATTTTTAAACTTCTACAAGTCTGCCCAATGTATACTCGATTGCAGTCGCCACACCGAACTTCGTATACTCCACATTTTTGTAAAATGTCCATTTTCGATTTAGAATTACAAAGTAAGTTTCCCAATTTATTATTGGTGTAAAACGCAGGTCTGATAGAGTCGGGTAGAATCTTGGAGATTTTGGAAGAAATTTCACCCAAGAATAGTACTTTCCTCCAAGGTCGGTCTAGGTCCTCTCGAGTGTTATAAGAGTGGTAAATGTGTTGTCTGTATAGTGCTGTTTTGGTTTTTTTGTTGAGTAATTTGTCTATTATTTTGACGTCATATCCGTTATTTAAAGCAATTTGTCTAATAGTGTCAAGTTCGGTTCTGTGGTCAGCATCTGTTAGTGGAGTCCTGATAAGTCTCTCAAGCATGGAGTGGAAACTTGATAGCTTGTGTGAAATTGGATGCGTGGAAGAAGAATGAATAATGGTGTCGGTGTGTGTGGGTTTTCTATAAATAGAATATGCAATCTTGTTATCACTTATTTTAAGAGAATAGTCAAGGAAATTAAGAGTATTATCAGGGTTAGATTCTAATGTAAAATTTATGTTAGGATGTAATTTATTGATAAATTCTAAGAGTGAACTAAGTTGTCGGTTGGTTCCCTTAAATAAGCAAAAAATGTCATCTACGTATCTAATCCATTTAACAATATGTGTATGTGTAACAATGAAATGACATTCCCATAGAAATCCAGACGTAATCCAATCTTTACCATATACTCAACACATATTCAATATTAATACTAATAATACACCATTTTAACTTACCGTATATTGTCTACTTTGTCCAATTTTTGACACAAAAACCACCTCTCTTCAGAAAAGTCCTCAGTCAGTGAACATTAAAACATATTGGTCATTTTAAAACCTTTATATGACTCTTTGGTCATGTAAATGTTTTCTCTGTACTCTTATACAACGTTTTGGGATTTCTGTAACCTTTATACCATCTTTACTCAACTATTTGTTGTTATCATAAAACCTTTATTTAACCATTATACGACCAATAGGTCGTATAATTTGCGCCACTTTCGCATTTTATAAACGTTTTCGTAACGTTTATATGACCAATTTTATCGGACCAGAAGTTGCAGTAAAACGTTTTCTCAACTTTTATACGACCTTTTTTTGCTAGTTGGGTGGATTGGTAAATTTTTCACCACCATAATACACAGCAGTAAACTTCCAAAAGCTTGGCTAGAAGCCAGAGTTATAGCAATCCTGAAACCTGGAAAAATATCAAGTGATCCTAAAAGCTATCGCCCAATATCTCTACTTTCTGTAACCTATAAATTATTTCAAAAAATAATAGCCTCAAGAATATGTCCTATAATTGACAAGGCTCTACCCGTTGAACAGGCCGGATTTAGGGAAGGCAGGAGCACAGGAGAGCAGGTGCTGTCACTCACAACCCACATCGAAAATGGCTTCCAGACCAAACAAAAGAGTGGAGTTGTGCTCCTTGACCTTTCAGCTGCCTATGACACCGTATGGAAACAGGGACTGCTCCTGAAGTTTGCCAAAGTGTTTCAGTGCAGGGCAACAATTAGACTCATGGAACAAATGCTTTCTAATAGGAAAATAAAAGTTTACCTGAATGACAAAGCAAGCAGACACCGTATCCTGCAGAACGGGCTGCCACAGGGATCGGTGCTGTCCCCCGCACTCTTCAACTTATACACTGCAGACATCCCTGAAACTTCCTCCCGAAAATTCACATATGCAGATGATATAGCGTTAGTGGCCCAACATGATTGCTTCAATAAAATAGAAGAGACACTAAATGGAGATCTAGAGATTCTGTCTAAATACTTTAGAACATGGCACCTATCTCCAAATCCTACAAAATCAGCGTCAATTGTGTTCCACCTTAATAACCGAGAAGCAAATAGGAGTCTTAGTGTTCAAATGAGCGGGCACAATATCGCTGCTGAAACCACCCCAAAATATTTGGGCATTAAACTAGATCGGGCCCTCACATATAGAAACCACATAGAAGCCACCAAAGCAAAGGTTAAAACCCGCAATAACATAATATCCAAACTGGCAGGCACTACATGGGGAAGTGACGCAAGGACACTGAGAACTTCAGCTATGGCTCTGAAGTGCAATTCTCGATGTTCGGTTGCACTAAAGATATTAGTTGCCGGTGGAGATTAATAGCCCTTGCGAAAGAGTTCCTTTTCCGTTTTGCGATTCTCGTTCCTACCGACCTTCCGACTATCCTTACAAGGGACAGCAATGGGTTTTGTATGTTTTTTCTCGATTGGCCAGACTGACGGATGATCGATGTGATAATCGTCCGACAGGTGCCAGCTCAAAGGGTAAATTTCCCCATATATTTAAAAAAAAAACTAAAACTTTATCAAAAAGCAGTAAAACAATAATAAGTGCAAATAAGTACGTACCAACTGAATGGAAATACATAAAACTACATTACAGTGTAATGAAAAACTCAGTTCTCAACAATACAATGTTTGGTGAAAACTATTGTTTATATTGTACTTTTACTCCTTCAACTTGTTAAAACTAGCCCAATTTATTTTAATTAAAAAATTTAAGGTGATTTGTTTATTTCAAATATGTTAAAATTAGGAAATGATTATAAATAACATTTTATGTGAAATTATTTTTCCTTGGACTTTGGGGGCAATTCTCATAGTTCACAGCTCTCGCATAGCAGGCTGGCAAATCAGGCTAGCTTCACGTCTGCTGTCAACTGACATTTGACAATTAAATCTATGCTTAAATCTTTGTAAATTGAGCGTTATAATGATTGAAAATCACTTGTAAATAATTATGTATACAATTTATCACAAATGAAGATGAAACTGTGAAAAAATAACGCAATTTCTTAGTGCAAATTTATTGTTGTCAAAACATTGAGGGTCAAAAGCATAATAATTATCTGCATGACGTACTTAGCGACGCGCATATTATGCCGTTCAGAATGCCAATTTTCGTAAGATCGTAATTCCTATTCTACGTCATAATTTCCTATAATAATGTCACGTGGGTCACAAATAAACATAAGGAATGAGTTTTCGAATACATTTATTTAGGTCATTAAAGAAAATAAGTCATATATTTGTAATAATCTACTGACAATTTCTGTCCTTCGCTGTACGGCGGGGTAAATCGGCCGCGCTATATTTTGACAGTTCCGGGAGATTCCTCACCTTTATAAGAAATAGCCTTCAGCCAAATTTTTAAACGAGAATCACAATTCACCTTTCATTCGGCAACGAATCGGTATCAGTCGCCTTCGGCCTCGCCTTTGAGATCCCGAATAGCCCTTCTGGTGTACAGTGCGGCGGAGTACTGCGCTCCCGTCTGCGTGTTTCCCTTCTCACTGTAGGTTCGGCGACAATTCACGCTGAAGTGCTGCCGCGCACATTAAATTAATTACCAAGTTTCAGTTTTTTCATATTATCTCGAAAACTGTTCACATTGCCTAAAATATTTTTCAAACACTCTCTAGACATTGTATCATTCTATAATTATGAAGAAAAAAAATATGTCCAAAATATTAAACAACAAAGTTATAAGAAAAAAATGTGAACAAAAACGTGTTTTTTAAAATATTTTTTTGTAGTGTCAATTTTTAAGTTTTATAAAATATTTTAACTTTAAAATTTAGATAAAAAATCAATCAACACGTGTGATTTTTTCCATTAATGTCACTTCTTTACAAAGGCCATAAAGTGTAAAAAACATTTTTAGTGTGTGTCGTCTGTCGAAACGGGGGGTAGAAAGGAAAGACGCCTCCCGTCTGGGCTCGTAGCGATCACTGCAACAAGCTGGATGTGGAGCTGAACAAAACCATGCGCTCCATCTCAGGAACCGTAAGGTCTACACCCGTCCAGTGGCTCTCGGTCCTGTCCAACATCGCCCCTCCAACCCTGCGTAGATCCCTGGCATCCATAAAACTGGTCGACAGAGTGAGAAGTGACCCGCTGCTCCCTGCTTTCAAGGACATCTTCCAGCACCCAAACAAGCGACTCAAGTCCAGAAACCCCATCTGGACAATTGATGATCGGAGTAGGGATGCTACACTGCAATGGAAGTCCATATGGGAGGAGAAAGGCTTTAAAAACCACGAGCTGATCACTCTGCCACACCAGGAGGTCCCAGGGTTTAATCTTGCGAGAGGACTGTGGACGACCTTGAATAGGATCCGAACCGAGCAAGGCCGTTGCAACTTCTTGCTCCATAGATGGGGATTAGCTCCATCTCCAGGATGTGACTGTGGGGCGGAGAACCAGACTGTCCGGCACATAGTGGAGGAGTGCCCCATCAGAAGACACCCTCCTGGCCTGAAGGACCTCCACGAGGCCACACCAGGAGCAGGGAAGTGGATGGAGGGCTTGGATCTTCGCCTCTGACGCGGCCCAACGGCCAAGTGATTTGCTGTGCTTGCCGGCCATACGAAAAGTAAGTAAGCTGACCACCCATACTGTACAAAGATGGTTCACTTTGCTGCTTCTGGGAAGGTCGGCAAAAGTTGCAGGGCTTATAATAATAATAATATTAGGATGATTTATTTGGTGAGCGCTGTTTTTGTGTGTATCACACGTCAAGAGCCCTCTGCGAGCTTGGTCGTCGCTGTAGAAAGCGCCAATTCTCAAGCAAGACCCAGTTGTTGTAAGGTTGGATGGACCTTTCAGTGACCGGTCTTTGGTAAAGTTTTATGAATTTTTCAACTCAGCGAAGAGCACATTCGAAATATAAATGGTATATTTTTTTTGTGCTCCGCCGGGATCCGAATCCACAACCTTCCATTTACGAGTCCGAAGTGTTGCCACTGGACTACAGACCGGTCCAAGATGCCAACGACACGCGGTGTACCTGAACGGTCACCCATCCAAGTACTATCCGCGCCCAATGTTGCTTAACTTCGGTGATCTATGGGAACCGGTGCTTTCAACATGGTAACGTCGTTGACAATGTGTTCTTATTATGTTCAATTTATGTTCAACTTCTATGTGTGTGCTTGTGGGAATGCATTTAATTTGAATCTGAAATGATAAATATCTTTGCAACTTTAATTTAGATTAAGACTTTGATACTTAACTTAGAAATTTATCATTACTATTTTAGAAATAATCGGTCGACATTCTTCATCCTACGGATCTTACGCAAAGAAAAATTCTATTCATCAAGAAAGCGAAATTGCGAGGAAGGAAATGCAATTTTACAGGATGTGAAAAACTAAATATTAACTAAGAAATACTGCGTGTATGATATTGACCACTATTTTCAGAAAATTCCTTGGAACCTTCACATATCCATAGGTAACATATGTAGTTACGCTGACGAGTAACTAAAAACTTGTTTTTTTTTTATTTACATGTTTTTCAAAGTTCTAATGAATTAATATAGTGGAAATACACAAACCATTACCAAGACCCGTCACCAAAGTTCATCCAGCCCTATAGCAACTTGGTCTTGATTGAGAATCGACGCTTTCTTTAGCGACGACCAAGCTCGCTGAGGGCTCTTGGGGTGTGATTTACACAAAAACAGCGCTCGCAAAAATCCTCCTGATATTATTATTACTAAAAATATAATTTGCGAAACTATTATTTTTTTGATAAAATAAGCCGAAGGAAGTTCATAGAAGTTTCATCTTTTATTCACATCTCAGTCTACCCATACAATCAAATATATTTTTAGTATCGCTCTTTTCTCTTTTGAAATATGAAATATTTGTGGTGTTATTTATACAAGGATTGAAAAGGTTGAGTCTATCTGCATCGCATAAACAACGACTGACCTGAAGCTAGCGACGTAGCTATTCATGAGTAATAACATAGAGGAGCGGAAACTAACCTGCTGATTTGATACATATTTCGCTCCCCCAGTTATTGTTTGCCCTATAGACCAATTTTGTCAAATATGACTTTTTAATGTCTTAAGAATCAAATTCTACACAATCTGAGCTAAAAAAAAGGTAAAATTCGATAACGTGAGAGTTGTTGTAAATATTTTTGAAATCAATTTCTTGTTTTCATAAGACACATTGGTCCAGTACACATGCAAACATTGCTCATGTAAAATTAGCTTAATGGTCTATACGGCAAACAAGAACTAAGGCAGCGACATGCTACCACTTGCGTTTCTCTCCTGTCACACGTTGCAGTGGTTATAATGAAATGAGTGATAAAGTTAAAATATGTATATACAACTTGAAAATATGAAATATTGACACGAATTTTGGTGATCACAATATTTATAACGTGTGTTATCTGTCAACTCTAGTTATTTCCGGTCTAGTCGGCAGCCGTTATTTGAAATGGTACCAACATTCAAGATTTTTTTTTCGTTGTGCCGAGTTTTTTGTACACATGGAAATGCAACTGTGAAGTTGTTTGTTATTTTTATAACTAATGACCATTTTCGTAAGTAAGTCTACTTTCGTAAGTAAATCTGTTTTCGTAAAAATAATTTCTAGTCCACTGATATTGTAAGTCAATGCTTTCTACCGCCACATCGAATTTGCCGAGAGCGCCACTGTGGTAAAACTGCGAACGAAGCGAACGCGAATTTTAAAATTACAAATCTGCAAATAAATTAATAATATAAAAATTGAACA
The DNA here is from genome assembly GCA_951799405.1 of Agapetus fuscipes. Taxonomy (NCBI): domain Eukaryota; kingdom Metazoa; phylum Arthropoda; class Insecta; order Trichoptera; family Glossosomatidae; genus Agapetus; species Agapetus fuscipes. The sequence goes on along the minus strand of OX637353.1, from coordinate 11,787,412 downwards.
CAAAGATTTTCTTCACGAGTTTATTTATTCCCTCGAGCGCTTACGACGTTATCACATCATTATCAAGAGGACGAGTTGTCCTTTGTTACATTACTCTTATTAGAGATAAAACCTTAGCCCTCTGGCATGGTACCCACACAAGCATTATACCAATTGAACTATCGACTGGAATGCGTTCGAATATTTATTTTAAAAGTTTTTTTTTAAGTCGACAACCCAACGCACGCAACTAAGCTACACATATAGTAAAACTTCTTGGCCGAAGGGGTCGCATGTGACGATTCGGGACCTATTTATATTTACGGGTAAGGGGGCCGGCCTCAAACCAATCACTTTCAGTTTAAGTGGGGGTTTTCCAGTTCCCGGGGGGGGGCTGGTTCTCACTTCTTGTGAAGGCTGAAAAACCTTGAAATCGAACCCTTGCTCTCGGTATGGAATGCAAACATTCCACCAATTTAGCTATCAACCTTTTTACGAGCTTGGTCGTCGTCGCTACAAAGCGCCAATTCTCAAGCAAGTTCCAGTTGCTGTAAGGCTGGATGGATCTTTGGTGACCGGTTATTGGTAAAGGGTTATGAATTTTTCAACTTAACAAAGAGCAAATTTGAAAATATAAATGGTCTATTTTTTGTGCTCCGCCGGGATTCGAACCCACAACCTTCCGTTCAGAGTCCGAAGTGTTACAACTGAACTACGGACCGGTCGAATAACAGATTAATTTCATTTTTTTTGTTTATTTTCCAAATAAGAAAAACACATTTCACCATGACATTATCTAAATCTAAATCTAAGCTGCAAAAATATGTATCATTTGAGATTCATATTAAATGCATTCCCACAAGCAGACACGCATAACTTCGCGCTTACACATGCCGCATGTGGACCTATAATATAAAAAACCCAATCTCAAATGAACATAAGCCCTGCAACTCTTGCCGGCCTTCCCTGAAGCAGGGGTGACATTGGCAAAGTGAACCATTGTTTACAGTATGGGTGGTCAGCCGCATACCAACCTATCAGTCAAGGAATACAAGCAATTAATACATTCAAATATATAAAACAAATAAACTCTAAACAATTAAACAGTAAAAAATTAAAAAACTACAAAACATATTTAAAAAATTTAAAAGCCTCAGCTTTAACCGCCAGCATTATAGATTAACCGCCATTTCTTTCGATCCTTGCATACTTCTTTCATTTCATCCAGTCATAACCTTTTTCATACAAGCTCTCCTTTTATTATGACTCTGGATATCCCATTCATTCGCTATTTCGAAAATTTGGTCCATCCATACCTTTCTCGGCCTTCCTCTTCCACGACATCCATCAATTCTTGCAGTATATACTTTCTTCGTCAGTCTTTCCTCATTCATTCTTTCCAAATGTCGAAACCATCTCAGTATACTTCTTTTCATCTTAACTTTCACACTTTCTTTTACACCACATTCCTTTCTAACAAAAGCATTCCTCACCCTATCACTCCGTCTTTTTCCAATCATACTTCTTACGCAAAAAAAAAACGCAACTAAGCTACACATATAGTGTAACTTCTTGCCGCGTTATCCCCGAAGGGGTCGCATGTGGCGAGTTAAACCTATTTATTTTTACAGGTAAGGGGGCCGGCCTTACGCCAACCACTTCAGTTGAAGTGGGGGTTTCCCAGCTCCCGAGAGTGCTGGTACTCATTTCTTGTGAAGGCTGAGTAAACCTTGCCGGTATTTTATTTTGGGGTTTGAAATAAACACCGAAACGGGAAATCATTTCTGACACCCTCGGTGGGATTCGAACCCGAGCTTTCGGCATGGAATGCAAGCACTCTACCACCTGAGCTATTCTCCTATCTATGTCTACTGTGTAATTCTCCTATCCATTTCTACTGGACTATCCATTTCTACTGTATGGACTTTACTTATCTCACTTTCACTCACCGTCGAGGCTTCACTTCCATACATCAGAGTGGGCACTAGTATACCACCGTGCACCGCCAGTCGAACATTTTTTGAAAGATTCTGGTTCTTGGCGATGCTAGCGGTAGCACCCAGTACTGTAATGTTCCCCCCCCTGACGAAGAGAAGAGGCGGAACAAGTGAAGGGAAGAAGAGGAGTACTTGTGTCTCCTAAGGTAAAAGGTAGCGATCGAAGGTGCAGGAGAATACCCTGGAGTCACCAGGTCAACTGCAACAAACCTTCTCTGAAGGAATAGCACTAGGCTGCTTCGATTCTTTTCCACCCCTCAGTTTTAGTTGCTGAAAGAGCAATCTACCCCTACCGAGGTAGTAGTTATTTTTGGCCAATTATTAAGTGATCATCTAGCTAAGGGTAGGACGCCTCGTTGTGTCATAGGTAGAGAAATAGAACGTTGTGTACTTTTTTGTTTTACCATTTCACCACCCACTTTTGTGGGAGAAACCCAAGTACTTTTTGGGAGGTGTACCTCTCATACATTTCTACCCTTTTCTTAAGGTTATAACGAGTATTTATTTTACGTTTACGCGATCAGAGATGAGGTAGTATGAACTACAATTAATTTTAAGGCGACGAGATTTAAGCATTATTAATTACGGAACGGTCTTAAGGTGTGCAAATTTAATTAATTGGAATATAAGGTAGTTGGAAGTATTTGCAGATAAAACATAAATGACAAAAAAAAATGCGAGATGAAATGCAGTTAGGTTTTAGTTTGTTAGTGATAGTGATAGTGATTACATGCAAGGCGATCTATTCTTTGTTGTAATCCTTACCTTTGTGCGTCCACCTGTAAATTGATAGGTTCATGGCTTTTACGACACTTTTCTATGACCACCGGTCATCGGAAAGGCACTGCAAAATGGACCTTTATTAGTTATTTCAAGGAAAGGATTCGAGTACACGCGGCGTGAATCTAAGATTTCGACACCCTCGTCGATTAAAATGACTCTAATTAAATATGGCACCATGGCCTGTGGGTACCTCCTCCATCCCCAAGTACCCTACCCATCTTCTTTGTTTGGTAATCTTTTAGCTGCAAAAAAACACGGGACAGGAAGGTTAGTCAGGATTAAGTGTGTTCAGCTACAAGTTACTGTAACAGTGTTGGCTCCAAGCAAACTCCAAGTATATATTATCAGAGATACTGTAACTGTAACTGTAACTCTGTCGCCATTCCGCTAGGGGTGGCCAGAGCCTCTGCAGAGTTGCCTCCATTTTTTCCTATCCTTACATACCTCTTTCAATTCATTCATATCCATCACCTTTTTCATGCATTTTCTTCTTTTACGCTCACTTCGTATATCCCATTCTTTCACAATCTCCTCAATCTGATCACTCCATACTTTTCTCGGTCGTCCCTTCCCTTTTTTTCCTTTCACACTTTCTTTGTATACATACTTTGTCAGTCTATCATCATTCATTCTTTCCACATGCCCAAACCATCTCATCACATTCTTTTGTACCTTAACTTTCACATCCTCTTTCAAATTACATTCTTTTTTTACCCATTCATTCCTAACTCTATCCCTCAGAGTTTTTCCTGTAATGCTTCTCAAATGCTTCATTTCCACCGTACATACTTTACTCATTTCGCGTTAGAGATCATGGAACGTTAATCCAGCTGAGTGAGCCCAGATCATTTCAGGAACTCTCGTTGCGATCAGAAGGTCAGGAACATATCCGGATGTATTTGGCCAGAGGCCAGCTGCCAATTTTCAGGAACTTTGTTGTGGTCGGGAACATATTATGACCAAGGTCACTCAGCGGTTTTCAATAATTCAACTGCATTAGGTACATCATTATTATTCCTTTGTGTATCTCGATATGAGATTGCAGGCAGTTCAGCTTCAGCACATACTGCAGAGTTGTTTATTTATAATTTATTTATGAAATTTGTATTTTATTAGCTTGGCCAACCCCTAGTGTGATGGATGTGTAATGGTGTGTTTGGAATACATTTTCACCTTCAGGTGGATTACTTTCAGGCCTTACTTATAGGTAATTCATTCAGCATGCAAATTCTTCATAATCATTCTTTCATTCTCACCACCCCAAGGAGAACGGGCATACATCTGAGAGCTTTGAATGAATATATCCTTGCAACTTAGATTATAGATTATAGATTACGGTCGTTAGACATGTTTTGGAATGAAAAATACGGACGGTACTGACCGTGGAAAGAGAAGAACGATTTTCTCTACGTTTCAGCAGACTCATATCTGACCTCTTCAGGAGGCGTGTGTCTTCTACAAAGAAGAAACACGAACTGTTGAATTATTGTTGTTTGCTCGAGGTCGACGGTTGTAGGTGCATTTATTGACCTGCGGTGATGCATGCGACATCTATGAATGCATTTAATGTGGATCGGATACAAACATTGCTTCCGTCCTTCTGTTCCGTAAAGCTGACCCCGTTACCTGTATAAATAAATGAATTCCTTATGCTCAAATGGTGTGGTGAAACTCACTCGGCGTTATTCACACACAGCAAATCCATGGCTCTTTTTGTGGTGCACTGAGATTCGAACTCACAACCTTCCATTTACTAGTCCGAAGTGTTAACCACTAGACTACAGACCGGTCAAGGTATCAGTGGCAAAGGGTGCCATACAAGCCGATTCCCATCGGTTTCCCGTTTCAAATGAGGCAAAAATGATAATAAAGTAGACTGCATGGTTTCAATGGGGAAAAAATACGTATTGTTTCTTTGGTTTTAAATGTATTTTTTACTTTGTGCCTATATTTTTTAATTACTTTGTTTCATAAATTTAAAAGAGAAGCCGATGGGAACCGGCTTGTATGGCACCCTTCGCCACTGCAAGGTACGTATTTAAGTACCATACTTTTATTCATTTCTTGAGAGACTTCTCAGACCTTATTAACTCACACGCACAAACACAACAACTATGTATTCGTTACAATATACAGATTGCGGTTTTTAATTTTAGCGACAATAAACGGCGTGCCAATTTGTCGGCATGTTTTGTGGACAAAACAACATAATTGCAGTAGTAATTAGTACCGGTTGATCTAATGCAATCATCATTACCTCTACGGTTGCAGTGTTTGACTGCTGTTTATCATTGCAGGAGGTTTCGCGGCCAAAAGTCAATTAAATAAATGATGTGTATAAAACTAATTAATGTATAACTAAACAATGTTCAAAATTGTGAGTCTACATGTGAGGTTAAAGCATTACCATCGCATAATTATTCACCATTTGTCACTGATACAAAATAATGCAATCCTAGTTATTTTATGCGGTTCTTAGTCTAGTGGTTGGCGTTTCGGACTCGTTAATAGAAGGTTGTGGGCTTGGATCCCAACGCAGCATAAAAATATTTACCATTTAATTTTTTAATAACCACTGCTTCCAAATGAACATACGCCCTGCAACTCTTGCTGACCTTCCCTGAAACAGGGGTGACATTGGCAAAGTGAACCATTTTTTACAGCATGGGTGGTCAGCCTCATACCAACCTATAAGACAAGGAATACAAGCAATCAATTACATCCAGTTATACAAACAAAAATTATACAATCTACAAAACATCTATAAAAATAAAAATATATTATTGGCCTTAGCCGGCTACATTACAGATCAGCCGCCATTTCTTCCGGTCCTTACATACTTCTTTCATTTCATCCAGAGTCATAACCTTTTACATACAAGCTCTCCTTTTATTATGACTCTGGATTTTTATATTGTAGGTCCACATGCGGCATGTGTGAGCAAAAAATTATGCGTGTCTGCTTGTGGGAATGCATTTAATATGAACCTCAAATGATACATATCTTTGCAACTTAGATTTAGATTTAGACTTCTTCAATGGCCCTACAGTTTATATCTCCCCTTGGCCTCCATCAGCCTTCGCCTTCAACTCCTCCTGTCTACCGCTGCGGCTTCCAGTCTGTCACCTGCAGTTGTTGGTTTGCGTCCTTCATCACCTTATCCTCCCGTCTCAGCCTAGGTCTGCTAATTTTTCTTTTCCCACCAGGATGTTCCTCAAAGATCCTTTTTGGTGCCCGTGAAGACGGCATTCTCTGCACATGTCCGGCCTATCTTAATTTGTTTTATTTAGCGTGTACAGAGAGTCTGGGAGTCTCATAGGTATTGTGTATCTCTTCGTTTTGTTTTTTCTTCAGTTTTTGCCATCATTCATGGTGCTAGTATTTTCCGAAGTACTCTAAATGCTCTTCACTGGGTTGAAATATTTATAAGGCTTTACTAAAGACTGGTTACAAAATATGCCTCCTTCCTTACAGTACAGTGGGTCTTGCTTGACGCAGCTGGACGCAGCTTGACGCAGTTTACAGCTCTGACGTGTGATTCACACAAAAACAGTGCTAACCGAATTCATCATCGAAACATAAAAATAATTATTATCATTGATTGATTTGTAATATTTGTTCTTGTGTGAAGTTGTACAACTGATTTCTTATTCGGTAATCCAATTGTTTTCTTCCATTAAGGCTGTAATAAAAGTGACCCTCTATGCTTCACTTTTTCCTAAGTCGGTTATCCTTGAATCAAATGGTACAAAAGCCAAACAAGCGCAAGGTAGTAGCTGGAGAGCAAAAGCGATGGACAGGCTAGAATCCTGGATTCAGCCAAGGCTAAGATAGTGCAGTGGATCTCATGATGATGCCTGATAGGGGATTGAAGGAGTCACACAATGAGGCCTAAGACACATTGCCTGAGGTACCTGGTAACCAACCCTGTACAATTTGTCACAGGGTAATCAAATCTTGGTGTTATTTATTGCCGAGTCAACAATTAGGTTCCATCAGGCGGGATCATCAGGGATTATAAATGGCTGCGTGACGTCACGACAGACAAAGCAGCCTACTCGTCTACCTAGGGGATGAAGGGGTGGGGGAGGGGGATGAGGAGTGAAGAGGAGGGAGGAGACGTCTAGAGTGGATAGCAGCTTGTAAGCATGCCTTACACGGATTTGTTTTTAACTGCTACGAAAGAAATCGATCAATCAATTTAAATTCGGATTTTTTTTCAGTCAACTTTTTTCAGCGCTATTTCATCGTAGTCTACGTAGTTGTTTGTCTTGTCTTCTTCTTGTCAGTAATGTTTGTATTTGTACTGAACCAATGTGACTTATGAATGCTATAAATTGATTCTGAAAATAGTAAAAACAGCTCTCGCCGTATCGTGTATTTATTTTTCTCAGATTGTGTGGCATGTGATTCTTAAGACAGTATCATTCGAAGGTTATCTAAAATCTATGATCTAAGTTTCAAAGATATATTACATTTCAGATTCATATCAAGGGCAATCCTACACCCAGACACGAATTACGTTCAAGCTTACACATGCCTAAGTGGGCATGTATAAGCGTGATGGGCCACCATAGTTCACCACATATAGCCACCATATGTGGGCATACAACATAAAAACCCAATTTCAAATGTATATAAGCCCTGCAACTCTTGCCGACTTTCCCTGAAACAGCGGTAACATTAGCAAAGTGAACCATTTTTTTTTACAGTATATGAAATATTTATTAAACATGGTCCACCTATAATAAAAATAATTCTAATAATCAACTATAAATTTTTGCTTAAAATATCAACTCTTGAAGTTGCAATTTATAATTTTGAAAACGTCACTCCAAATCACATCAAAACCAAAAATTTCAACGTGTTTATTGCACAGCCCCTTCCTGGCATGGATACAATACACACTATATTTCCCTCAGAGTAGGTTGGCACAACATTGCTCCGGCGTACGTGCGTCTTCAAGACGAATGGCATTGTGGCGCACAAAGGAAACATGCCCACTGGAGCCGACACAAAGCGCGCCCTAGGAAGATGACGTCATGACAAGTGTCCTCAGTGCAGGAGCACCGACACCCAGATGTGACAGCTGCGATACCTTATTAATGGCAGGTGTCGCTAATATAATTAAGCGATTTGAGCGCTTGTAGCGATGATCGCTCGAAAAGATTGCCAGAAACCAATAACAATATTCAAATTAAATAACGCACAAAATAAATACAGTTTTTTTTCACGAGTAGATTTATTTCTCTAGCGTTTTCCATGTTTTCACACCATTATCAAGAGAGAAACTAAAATCTAAGATTACAGCATTGATCAGAGAGTTTTTGGGGGCGGAGTTCCTTGACTGATAGGTTGGTATGAGGCTGACCACCCGTGCTGTAAAAATCGGTTCACTTTTGCCAATACCACCCCGGTTCAGGGAACGGCGGCATGAGTTGCAAGGTTTATGTTATGTGAGGTTTTGCTTATTTGTATGCACACATGCAGAATGTGTAGGCGCGAACCTACATGTGCCTGTAGGTGAGAATGCATTTTATATAAATCTTAAATGATATATATCCTTGCAGCTTAGATTAAATTAGATTAGATTAGGGTAAGCCTTTGTTTGGTGAAAAACTCCCCCCTCACCCCACCATAGCTCCGCCCCCAAAAACTCTCTGAGCAATGCTGACATCTTAGATTTTAGTTTTTCTCTTGATAATGTTGGGAAAATATCGGAAGAGCTCGAGAAGTAAATCAACTCGTTAAGAAAAACTATGTATAATTTTATTTCATATTATTTTTCAAATGAATGAGGGCTTGAGTTCAATCCCCAATATTTTTTGCCCCCCAGTGCTTGTTTGGCACAATTGCCATTTGATTCTTCGATTTGATTATAGGTTGGTATGCGGCTGACCACCCATGCTGTAAAAATGGTTCACTTTGCCAATGTCACCCCTGTTTCGGGGAAGGACGGCAAGAGTTACAGGGTGTATGTCCATTTGAGATTTGGTTTATATGTTGTAGGCTCACATGAGGCATGTGCAAGCGCGAACTTGTACGTGTCTGGTTGTGAAAATGCATGTAATGTGAATCTCCAATGTAACATATCTTTGAAACTTGGATTAGATTAGATCAAACATGATATTTCAGTGAAATTTTCTTCAGAATCAAATTCTACACAATCTGACAGTAACTGTTACTCTGTCATCGTTCCGCTAGGGGTGGCCAGAGCCTCTGCAGAGCTGCCTCCATTTCTTCATATTTTCTTACATACATCTTTCAATTCAAATACATCGCCATTTTCATGCGTTTTCTTCTTTTACATACATTCACTCTGTATATACTGTAACGAAATACACTGGTAGATGTTTATTGGTGTACGTGTGTTTTGAGAGAATGTTCTGGCCCAGACGATTGTAATTGTAAGGTGTGTATGTAGGTAGGAAATGGACTCTTCATGAAATAAATATGTCCAGAATCGTCTATACAACTGTGGTAGTGGAAGTTTCTAGGGCAGGCTGGAATGGCCCCTAGGTTCCGCTATAAGAAGGGCGACAATGGGCTGAAGCGAGTCAGTCTTCGAAGCACTCACACAGAGGAGTATCTAGTTGCCAGGGCGACCAATAAGGTGTAAAATAAATGTAATCTGTACGAAATAAAGAAGTGTGTTAAAATAAATCTGTTAGAATAAGTCTGTTAAAAATAAATCTATTGTAAGAAAGTCTGTGTAAATAAACTGTATGGCTAACTTGTGTTAAACTTGTGTTTTAATTAAAAGAACCCAGGTAAAACGTAACAATGGTGTCGGTGTGAAGTTTAAAACCAAGTACCAAGTAAAAACTGTGCTTGAGACTTTTGAAAAATATATGTGGACAACATAATAAAAACTGATGAATAAAAAAAAAAAGTTTTAAATAAAACTGATTAAACTTGAATTAAAAACGATCGTGTGGTTACCCGCTAAAAATTTGATTGAAGTGTGGATAGATAACGTGTTAATAATATTGCGTTAGTGTTTGTAAATACTCATTAGCCGATGACGAAGCAAAGTAAATAATCATTATCTAATATTATTATTTGAAATTTAAAAATAAATATTAAAAGGCGGTACCTACCTACCGTCAGTATAATTAGATAAATTATTATTTTGCTAAAGTACGTATTTAAAATAACTTTATATATAAAACTCATAACCCGTATTAAATAAATTTGCAAATATTTTTGTTTTGAAGTTTGTTAAAATAAAAAATGGCTAAGGTGAACATCAAGGACCTCAAAGCCTATGAGCTTAAGAATGAGCTTCTAGAGAGGGACCTGGAGACCTCAGGAGGGAAGGCGGCCTTACAGGCACGCCTCATGGAGGCCTTGGAACAGTCAGGCGAAGACCCGGCATATTTTGTCATGGCGTCTGGAGGGGACCGCGACCGAGCCGTGGAAGAGTTTAAAACAAAGATGGCTGCCAACTTCAAGAGCTTGAGGGAAGACCTAGCTGGTTGGAAGGAGGAGAGGGCTAAAAACCTAGCCTTAAAAATGTCGGTGGACACTGATAGTGTAAAATTAAGTGATAATCAGGATGACAAAAAGGCCGATATGTCAACTGAGGATGAGTCGTCTCAGAAGTTGGGGAAGGGAGACCTGAAGGCCAAAAACAACGGCCAGCTCAAGGCTGAGGACGCAGCTGACAGCAAAGATGACAAAGATGATGTCAAGTCGGCTGAAAACGGCAAGAGTGACTCGGCCGAGGTGAAGGCTGAGAAGGATGCGAAGGAGGAGACGGACGCCAAGGAGGAGGATGAGGACGCCAAGGACAAGAAGGGCAAGGCCAAGAAGGCCAACAGTGTGAAGAAGAAGCCCGCGCCCAAGAAGAAGGCGGAGGAGGCCGTGGAGGAGGCTCCCAAGAAGAAGAAGGCCGTGGAGCCGCCGGTGCCCGTGCCCGCGGGCCGGGGCATCCCCATCGACCACATCCCCGACGTGGAGGTGGCCATCTCCAGGTTCAAGATGGAGGACCTCAAGTTCCGGTACAATCAATTGTGCCGCACGAACCTCATCAAGCGCAACAAAAAGAAGTTCAAGGGCTACGAGTTTGAGAAGGACACGCCTGAGCACAAGGCCAAGCTGGAGGAGGTGCAGAAGCTGGAGCCCAAGCAGCTGCGGACGCTGTGCGAGAAGCTGGGCTTGGACAAGAGGGGCGCGCCCACGGAGCTGGCCAGCAGGGTGGTGGGCTTCCTGCTGCTGCCAAAGCAGGTCTCCTCGCACGCCAGGGGGCTGATGAAGGAGAGGCCGGTGACTGACCGCGGCGAGGCCACGGGAGGCAGGCCCAGAAGGTCCGCTGCTGCTATTGTCAAGAGAGGTTACTCTAACGAGGAGTATGAAACAGATCCGGAAACCAAAGTGCGGGGACCCAAAGTCAGCAGGGATGAATTAGGGGATTCAGATGGCTCGTACAACCCGAGTGGCTCCGGACAGGAGGCGGACTCTGACTTTGACCCGTCAGTGGGGGAGGGGGGCGCTCTCTCCCGCAGGCGCCGCGCCCCCGCCCGCAGGGGCTCAGCCAAGCAGAGCAAGCAGAAGGGACGACCCAAGCATGGCGCGGCAGGAAGCCACTCAGCGAGTCAGAGGACGAGAGCAAGAGTGAAAACTCCGCTTCCGAGCAGGAGAGCGGCTCCGACAACCAAGGATTCTGATCCTTTGACGCAGGAGCCGGCGAGCAAGCGGAGCCGAGAAGCGGTGGCTGACCGGGGACGCAAGGCGGCGCCCCCAACCAAGGAAAGGCGCCCATGCCGGCCGCCAAGAGGAAAGCACCCCTCCCGTAGGCGCCGCGCCCCCGCCCGCAGGGGCTCAGCCAAGCAGAGCAAGCAGAAGGGACGACCCAAGCATGGCGCGGCAGGAAGCAACCCAGCGAGTCAGAGGACGAGAGCGAGAGTGAGAACTTCGCTTCCGAGCAGGAGAGCGGCTCCGACGACCAAGGATTCTGATCCTTTGACGCCGGCGAGCAAGCGGGGCCTAGGAGCGGTGGCCGCCCGGGGACGCAAAGCGGTGCCCCCAGCCAAGGAAAGGCGCCCATGCCGGCCGCTAAGAGGAAAGCACCCCCCCCCCACACCAGCCAGCAATGACGGGCAAAACCCTAAGGGGAAAATTCCGTGGAACGTCATTTTTCCTGACCACTGGATGCAACTGTGGGTCAAACTGCCCGTACCTTCTTAAAGAAAAGACTGTTCCGCGGCGGAACAGTCTAAGGGGGGGATAATGTAACGAAATACACTGGTAGATGTTTATTGGTGTACGTGTGTTTTGAGAGAATGTTCTGGCCCAGACGATTGTAATTGTAAGGTGTGTATGTAGGTAGGAAATGGACTCTTCATGAAATAAATATGTCCAGAATCGTCTATACAACTGTGGTAGTGGAAGTTTCTAGGGCAGGCTGGAATGGCCCCTAGGTTCCGCTATAAGAAGGGCGACAATGGGCTGAAGCGAGTCAGTCTTCGAAGCACTCACACAGAGGAGTATCTAGTTGCCAGGGCGACCAATAAGGTGTAAAATAAATGTAATCTGTACGAAATAAAGAAGTGTGTTAAAATAAATCTGTTAGAATAAGTCTGTTAAAAATAAATCTATTGTAAGAAAGTCTGTGTAAATAAACTGTATGGCTAACTTGTGTTAAACTTGTGTTTTAATTAAAAGAACCCAGGTAAAACGTAACAATACCATTCTTTCACAATCTCCTCAATGTGATTGTGACACTTATTAAGTACATAGAGTAAGCAAATATGATATAAGTATTAAGTAGTATAAGTATTAGGAACCTTGTAGAATATGACAGATGTTTCCAGACGAATCTATGCCCAGAATGTTCTGATTGTAGTAGCTATATAAGGCGAGATTTGCTTGAAAGTAGCTTAGTCTCCAAATACTCTTGGCCATTACAGACCAACTCAGTGACAGTCAACCATTCAAGTGAAATTGTGTAAAATAAATTGTGAACTAAAATAAATAATTTTTGGCTGTTTCAATTAAGAAGACCATCATTCTAAATTTTAAAACATTAGAACCCCAAGAACACTACACTACTTTTCTCGGACATTCCTTACCTCTTTTTCCTTTCATACTTCCTCTGTACTTTGACAGTCTACGATCATTCATTCTTTTGATATGCTCAAAATATTGAACTAAGAAGAGAACGCAAAACATGACAATGTGAAAGTTGTTTTACATATTTTAAAAATCAATTTCCAGATTTCATCAGACATATTATTCCAGTAGAGATAAAAGCATTGCTCATGTGAAATTACCTTTGATGGGCTTAAGACAAACTATCACTAAGGGGACGAACTATCTAGATCCAGGATGCAAAGAAATGTTCACATTTAAAATTCATATTAAATGCATGCCCACAAACAGACGCGTGTACGTTTGCACTTACAAATGCTGCATGTTAATATTTATATTGATTTCAAACATTTTTCTACACAGCCCTTGCAACACTCTTTTTTAAAATCACTGGCACTATTTTTTCGTTTTATCTGGATAGCAAAAAAATAACAAATTAATTTTATCCAACTTGTAGTAAAAATATTTTTTATACTAACATTACGAAGCATAAAGTGTTAGTATAATAATGTCGTTGTATTCATAGATTTTATCGCTTCATGTCATTTGTTTGGATGTCGGAAAGCTGTCGCGATTACAATGCCACCCCGTGATAGACATTCTGGCGGCAAAAGCGAACGTGCCGATACTTGCTCCGCTGGCCGGATAGCAAACGTGTCCTTTTTGAAAGTGGCCAATCACTATACCACCCATCCTTCATGGTTGCCGTACCCGAAGTATAAAAGTTAACGTATTTACTCAACCATAGCGTTTATGTTTCAAACACTCGCAATATAAAACAATATGGATGAATAAAGTGATATTTTGGTCATAAATGAGTTATGAATGATATCCTATGTAGGTGCTTACTTGAAATTTTCCGCTCTTTCTAATCCGCTAACTCCCATTGCTTTACGATGGTTTTTGTGTTGTTTATGCCCAAGAAATCAACTGCGTATTCGAAGTATGGTTTATGGCATATGATAAAAAATAAAAAGTTATGCCATTTTTTTGCAATTTCAAACTTTAAACTGCTCTCCTGAACAAGTTAATTTAAGTCGTTTATGTCCTACTGCCTTTTAACCGTTTCGTTGCTCACAGATAGCAAAGTCCAAATCTTCAAGATCGCTTCAGGTCGATTCTGACATATCGCCACCTAAAAGGTTAAGCTGAATAAGTGCTGATTCACTGATTTGAAAAATTGTAGAAGTAACATTTTACCAAAATAAAATACCGGCAAGATTTACTCAGCCTTCACAAGAACGGACTAAAGCTGGGAATTCCCTAAGTCAACTGCAGTGATTGGCGTTGGACCAGCCCCCTTACCTTTAAAAGTAAATAGGTTTTACTCGCCACAAGCAAACCCTTCTGGGAAAACATGGCAAGAAGTTACACTATATGTACAGCCTAGTGGCGTAACAGATTATTGATCTAAAACAAGACAAAGAAGATAAGACTCGCTAGAGCCGCTTTTTCAAAAGACTTGATTTTTTTGTATAAAACGCAGCGCTTGAGTTTTAACATATTACATTAAACTTCGAGTATTGATTGACAAGATCAGAATAACGTTTGCCAGATACCGTATTTCATATTGAAACATTTGACATTTCTTATGGAGCGTTTTGTTTTTGGTGAATTTTGCTTCCAGGTTGAAAAAAATAACGCTGCATTTTTTGTTCTTGTTTTTCATGTATTGTTCTTTCAAAAAAAAATTTTTTTTAAAGTGTCAAGTTTTCACATTGATTTCTACCCCCTTAAACAATTAGTAAGTGCAAAATTTTAAGATGGTTTATGTGGGAAGTGCTGCTTTTGTGTGAATCACACCTCAAGAGCCCTCGGAATACTTGATGTACCTATAACAAGAAATATTATATAATATACAAGATTAATGATTAGATTTTCCCTATAGACTCCTAAACTGCTAATTTTTTCAGAAAATATGTAAAATATTTTCAGAATGCTTCGTGTGAAGTTTGATGTCGAGTGAATAACATTTTTTTTTCACAATTTGTTTTGTTTTCTACATAAAATATCCAAAAAAATATCTCACGATACCTGCCTAAAGCGCACATCCGATTTTGACCAAATTTTCAGGAAACTTGTATATTTCTCTCCAAGTAAATCTTGTTAAGTTTGATGTTGATAAGATAAGACATTGAGCGGTCCGTAGTCTGGTGGTAACGCTTCAGACTCATACACGGAAGGTTGTGGATTCAAATCCCAGCAAAAAAAATATACCATTTATATTTAGTCACCAAAGGTCCATCCAACCTTACAGCAACTAAGTCTTTCTTGAGAATTGGCGCTTTCTATAGCTCTCTTTCAAGCTTGCAGAGGGCTCTTGCGGTGAGATCACGCGGTAATGATTGCACTCTAAAAAAATATGCGTGGGTTCTCGATTGCAAAAAAACGCAATTTAAAAAAACAAATAATAAAATTCACACAATAAAGCACAAAAACTGGGGTGACCTACACATTATAAATTCTCGCCGACCAATTTTTACACCGAAATAAAAAAAAATGGCAGTCAAAAAAGCAATGGCCGGTAATGTATGGTATTTTATTATGGTACCAACACGCTGTCGACAGGCGGGTTGTTTATGTACCATGTACGGTTAAATGCGAAACTTATATTTTTTTACCATTCATGTTATTTTTTAATGTCCCAATTTACATGCAGTTTAATAATAAATTTGCCATTTTAAAGTACGGCTTTGTGTGTGCTGCGGTTCTCTCTGACACATACATGCGGAACGGGATTTTGAGCACTTGAAACAGAAAAAATAAAAAATTTCGTTCGTAATTCGTATTGACCATAATCTAGTTGTTAAAGCTACGGACTCGCGATAGAAGGTTGTCGGTTCGATAACCTGCGTAATTAAAAAAAAAACATGAAAAAAAACGAATTTTCAAAGACCTGGTACAAACGTGCATTCAATCTTAACCAGTAATTCACCAGTAATGCCTTGACTTATACATAGGTTGGTATGAGGCTGACCACCCATACTCTTAAAAAATGCTTCACTTTGCCAATTTCACCCCTGTTTCAGGGAAGGTCGGTAAGAGTTGCAGGGCTCATGTGCATATGAGATTGTTTTTTTTTATGTTATAACTGCACATGCGGCATGTGTAAACGCGAACTTATACGTGTTTGCTTATTTAATATGAAATGCATTTAATATAATTTCAACTGTAATATATATTTTTGAAACTTAGATTAAAGATAGTTAGTTACACGCCTGGTCTCTTGCATGCCATAATGGAGGGGATGACCGAGGGGACCAACTCTAGGGGACGCCCACGCCAAGAGTACCTGGAGGACCTGCTGGTGGACGTGCGCTGCTCAGCATAATATGCAGACCTAAAAAGAGCCGCACAAGACAGAGAAGAATGGAGAAGAAGAGTTAAAGATATTGCTGCAAACCAATCCTAGGATTGAAACAGGAGAAGAAGACACGCGTGATTTTTTTTTATAAATTTCGCTCTTTTATACCATACCTACATTGTAAAAAACATATAAAACAAAGTAATTTATCACTAATCTTTTGCATTCCTTGCCTGTTTTTGCCTCTACGGCACACACGCTTCTGTTATAGTCTAAATGTTCAAATGCACGTACTTATATGAGATTGGATGCAGAGGGAAAAGTTTTTGCCAGTGTTGTAACTGATTCGCCAAATTTTGCAACTTGTAATTTTATTTCGACTGAAGCGCCAGCTTGCGAATTAAAATGTCATCTAGACAAGCCGCACCTGACTCTGCTGGAAGAGTTGCCGTAAACCAGAAACCATAGCTTTGTCACCTGCATACACACATATTGTTCATATACTTACCAGAGCTTAGATTCGAATACAGTTCGACTGCTCCAAGGAAGAAGGCAGTAACTCCGAAATTGAGGTTTTTGACTCATTTCCATTTCTGAAGGTAACAAATCATTATCTTCATTCCAAGATGACGGCCGTGTCTCTATCTCTTTTAAATTCGTTAATAAATTAATGTAAAAAAAAGTTTATGCATTGTTCTCCATAGAATAAATAACATTCAATTGGTTTTCCTGCAAAATTATCTTTTTTGACTTAGTGCTGTATTCCTTGGAGCGGTCGAATTGATTCGGCACATTTAAAATATCTCTCAGCTATGTCACGTCACACACAGTAAATTAAAAACGAAATGGATTACCGGTCCGTAGTTCAGTGGTAACACTTCGGACTCTGAATGGAAGGTTGTGGGTTCGAATCCCGGCGGAGCACTAAAAATATGACATTTATATTTTCCAATTTGCTCTTCGCTGGGCTGAAAAATTCATAAACCTTCACCAATGACCGGTCACCAAAGGTCCATCCAGCTTTACAGCAACTGGGTCTTGCTTGAGAATTGGCGCTTTGTAGCGACGATGACCAAGCTCGTAAAAAGATCGATAGCTCAATTGGTAGAATGCTTGCATTCCAAGGCGAGAGCAATGGTTCGATCTCAAGGTTTACTCAGCCTTCACAAGAAATGAGAACCAGTCCTCCGAGAGCTGGGAAACTCCCACTTCAACCGAAAATGGTAGGTGTGAGGCCGGCCCCTTTACCCGTAAAAATAAATAGGTGTGAATACATGCGACCCCTTTGGGGATAACGCAGGCAAGAAGTTACAATATATGTGTAGCTTAGGCCCGGTAGTTTCATCGTTAGCATAGCGACTTTATACAGCATGAAAAGGACGCACTAATGTCAATCGAGTGGGTAGTTTTTTTTATCAGTTTAAAGTCACATATGCTAACGATGAAACTACTGGGCCTTAGTGGCGTTTATTAGAAGAACCGATACTATTATTTTTTTATGGGTATTTTTTTCATATTCTACAGCATCTGAAATACGAGTATATATCATTTGCATGAACTCTACTGCATCGCGTTTATCGAAAACGTATTGCATATGCGACAGAACCTCGAGAGAATGATTTAGTTTTCATACATTTGTTCAATTAATGCGATCGATGGTAGTCTATGCATTAAAAGAGTCTCAAAACAGGACGTCACCCCAGTGATTGTTTTGCTTCAAAGATGACCTTTCAATGAAGTCCTCTTAAAAATC
Organism: Agapetus fuscipes; assembly: GCA_951799405.1. NCBI lineage: Eukaryota > Metazoa > Arthropoda > Insecta > Trichoptera > Glossosomatidae > Agapetus > Agapetus fuscipes. The sequence goes on along the minus strand of OX637353.1, from coordinate 11,769,504 downwards.
ACATTCTACAAAATCTGAGCTAAAGAAAAAAACGTAGAACACGATAGTGTGAGAATTGTTTTAAATATTTTATAAATCAATTTCCAGTTTTCTTAAGACGCATTGGTCCTGTACACAAGCAAACATTGCTCATGTATAGGGACTGGAAAATTTCGCGATCGCGATAAAACGAATTTATTCACGAATTTTGATGTTTTTACGCGAATAACGCGAAATTTCAGGTTTTACGCAAATATCACGAATTTTCGTACTTTTGGTAGAAATTATGCGAAAAAGTTGTCATGTGTCGCTTTTACAACGCAACGATTTTGTGGGAAAGAAAAAAATCCTGCGAAAACCCTTTGCAAGTTGCAAATCACAGGAAAATTGGTCTCTTTCAACGTTTTCAAACACGCTAGAACGCTAGACGTGGGGTTCGATCCCCACCATTTGACCATAAATTTGACCCTGGTTCAACAGATGTAATTGGATAATTAAAAATGAATAATTCATTAAAATAAACAATTACGAATTATTAATTAATGATATTAATACCTGTATCTGGCCAGGCAGAGTAGGTTGGTGAATTGCATTCCTATTCACAAATCTATTTTATTAACAAAAATAATGATAAGCAAAACTGTCCTGGATCATCCAAGCAGACTTGAATCGTGACATCAATGAAGGAAAATACTTCAAGGAGTGAAGCTGATGCTGGATTAGCCAAGAGCACAACTTGAACCTTTCATAAAAGCCAACATCCCTTGAATAATGAGATAACCCTCATCTAGAGACTAAATGCACAAAAATTAAATATTTTAAAAGGATATTTGCAGGGTATTCGGAGTGTCATTGAAATATTAATACTTTTTTCAATCAATGGTTTTTTGTAAAAAAAAGGATTATTTAAAAAAATATAAAAAAAAATTAAGAAACTAAAATTAAAAAACATTGTTTTGTACCACTTGAGTATTTTTTATTGCAAAAACGTTTTCGGTGGGTACTTCCACCATCTTCGGTTGCAGATACTCGTATTGATTCAGATGTTGTTTATTCATTGTTTTTGAAGGTACATATTGTTGTTTACATAATAAATTGTAAATATTAGTATTATATTTTGTTTAGCAATTATATAAACCTTTATTTTGATCTAATCCACCCTAAAAATTACACCGAATCTCCCCGTTTATCATGAAAAATAACGCGAATTTCCCTGTTTTTGATCAAAAATAACGCGAATTTCACAAAAAAATAACGCGAATTTCTTAAAAAATAACACCACTACTTTCCAGTCCCTACTCATGTAAAATTACCTCTAATGGACATTAGACAATCAAGCACGGGGGGAGACGAAATGGCTCTATCAAAATGACGACAGCGTCAAAACGATGATGGTAAGATATTAAACTCTGGCCAAGTGAAATCACATTTTTCCCACTGTTTTAAATGCGCCGATTCCTTAGGAAATTCTAATATTTTGTTTTCCCAAAACTGGGTATTTTTTTAAATATGTGTAAAATACAGACAACCCTTTTTTCTGTAAATCGCAAACCTTGTTTATTATTTTAGACTCACCTCATTTTTGTTATTGTTAACATTTTGTTTATTTCAAAACGGATTCCCTTAAAAACAAATATTAAATAATTTCTCAAAATCCCGATGAAGTATTTTCACAGCGATTTTGAAAGCGTTTTGACTCTGAGGTCTCGCCAAGACCTTCAATGATTGCTCTCTGTTTCAATCAGATATTGATTCATTCAATGATTGGTGCAAGGCCAACTGCATGGAGCTGAATATCGATAAATGTAAAATTATGTCCTTTTATAAAACAAAAAAACCTGTAAATTTTGTCTACAAACTAAATTGTGTTGACCTGGCAACGGTCACACTTATTAAGGACCTTGGCTTAACATTGGATATCAAACTTTCCTTTCGCGAACACATTGATAATATTGTTAATAAGTCACTTAAGATTCTAGGTTTCATCCTTAGAATCACTTCTGATTTCAATAATGTACAAACTTTAAAAATCCTTTACTGTTCATTGGTTCGCCCACACCTTGAGTATGCCAGTGTTATCTGGTCTCCATTCTATGCTACCCACATTGACCGTCTTGAATCAGTACAGCATCGCTTTCTAAGACGAGTTGCTTGGAAACTGGGTCTAAGTAGAGATGAGTATGACTATAAAGACATAGAGATCACCCTAGGCATTTCATCTTTAGTAACACGCCGACAACATGCTCAACTCATATGTATTTATAAAATCATTAATAGTATTTTCGACTCACCTTATCTTTTACAATGTATCAAATTAAATGTTCCAACTCGAAGATTTAGAATAACTGAAATGGTCTCTCTCAACTTTCACACTTCAAATTTAGGATACTATTCTCCTATTAACAGAATGTGTCGTCTTTTAAATTCTTCCTCTCATCTAGATTTATGCGGCATGAGCCTATCTGAATTCCGTAGAGCTTTGTTTTGCTGAGGAAAGTATAAGTATTTATTTGACTATGCTATTGTAATATTAATTCTTGTATTATATTATTTTCTTTGTCATTTTCTGTAATTACTTTTTCATATAATTATGTAATTGGACTATTATGTCCGTTAATAAAATAAATAAAATAAAAATAAAAAAAAATCTACTTAGTAAATTAATTATTCAAGATGTTCCTTAGAATTCTTCGCACACACTCAGAACTATAACCGTAGTTTTTACGCTTTACGTTTTAACTGAACCATAGCGTCTACCGAAAAACTATCAAAACTAAAACAATGCTTCTATTTGCTATTTTAGCTTATATTATACATTTTTGATAAAACGCTTGAGTTTAACGTAAAGTTAAGATACTTAAGTATCTTCCTCTCTAGGGAATTTCTTTGACGATTCAAGTACGCAGGTATATCAAATCCTATGTACTTCGAATTGAATAAAAACTATATTTTGTAGAACAAGGAATTTTCGGTTCTTTCTTACACACTATTATTAAGTACAAACTCCTAAAAAAGCTGGCTAAGAGGCCAGCGGCACGTCGATACAAAAAAGTATTTTTCTTCTAATAAAACATTTTCCCTTCTTATTTTTCGTTTTGACTTATAGGTTGGATCCTTGACTTATAGGTTGTAATGAGGCTGACCACCCAAACTGTAAAATAGTGTTCACATTGCAAATGTCACCCCTGTTTCAGGGAAGGTTGGCAAAAGTTCCAGCTGCCTGGACATCCCTGCAAGAAGACCCAGCACTGTTTTTTGGAGACAGGGCATTCAAGGCGGCCGCTCCAATGACTTGGAATGCTATTCCCGCCTCACTGAGGGAACTGGATTCGAAGAGACTATTTAAAAGAAGTCTCAAGACTAACCTCTTCGTCCAATCATATGGACAAGCGCCTTTGTAGTGACACACTGTCATAAAAGGCGCTATACAAATTTTGTAATTATTTATATTTATTTGTAAATACACATGCAGCATTTTTAACCGCAAACATACACATGTCTGTTCATGGGTATATTTATATGTTTATTTATCTATCTAACTTAGATTACACGTAAAAAAAAACATGAATAGCTAATTTTCCGACTATTCAAAATAACCTTTTTACTAATCAGTTTTTGCAAATGATTTGCATATTGAATACATTAACGGGAACTAAATTTCCAATCGCTGGATAGACTAACACTTCACAATGTGAAAACTAAACACAGATTAAGCCCTCTGTTTTGGTTCGGTGCATCCAAAAAGCGTATTCAATATTTAGTAGGGAATATTTTGTGAGCCATTGATCACGCTTGCAGGGCAACCAAGTGGCAGTAAATATGTGAGTTAGTGATGACACGAATATTCGGCAACTATTCGACATTCAGATTTTTTTTATTTGTTGATATTGTTATGATTTTACTAGGTCCAATTTAATAAGAATTAAAAGTGTAAAGGTTTGTGTACTCACATTTTTTTTTAAATAAAATAATTTTTAAATAAAATAATAGATTTGTGATGAGGAATGCAATACACCAACCTATTCTGCCTGGCCAGAAACAGCCTAAACAGGTAGTACTATCATCAATTAATAATTCATGTTTATTTAAATGAATGATTATTAAAAAATTATTACCCAATAACATCTGTTGAACCAGGGTCGAAGTTATGGTCAAATGACCCAGGCGGGGATCGAACCAACTTTGTTCTATTCCAAACTCGCTAGAAAGTTCAGCCCACTTGACAACCCACCGACATTAATTTTAAATTAATAATGTAAAAATAAAACACAAAATTTTCTTCACGAGTTGATTTATTTCCTCAAGCGCTTTTGATGTTATCATATCATTAGACGAGTAACAAATATAAAATTACAATTTTGGCTTCCGGAGAAATTCTTGGGGGAGGTGAGGGAAGGGATATTATGTTTTCCCTTTTATGCTTGCTAGGCTCGGTATTTTCAACGTTAGCATAGCGACTTTATACTCAGTGAAAAAGACGCCCTTATTATAAAAATAAGATTCACTTGGTGAGCGCTGTTTTGATGTGAATCACATGTCAAGGGCCCTCTGCGAGTTTAGATGCCATAGAAAGAGCTGATTCTCCAGCAAGACTCTGTAACTGTAACTGTAACTCTGTCGCCATTCCGCTAGGGGTGGCCAGAGCCTCTGCAGAGTTGCCTCCATTTTTTCCTATCCTTACATACCTCTTTCAATTCATTCATATCCATCACCTTTTTCATGCATTTTCTTCTTTTACGCTCACTTTGTATATCCCATTCTTTCACAATCTCCTCAATCTGATCACTCCATACTTTTCTCTGTCGTCCCTTCCCTCTTTTTCCTTTCACACTTTCTTTGTACTTTGTCAGTCCATCATCATTCATACTCAGTTGCTGTAAGAGTGGATGAACCTTTGGTGACCAGTCTTTGGTAAAGGCATATGACTTTTTCAACCCAGTGAAGAACATATTTGAAAGTATAAATGATATATTTTGTGTGCTCCGTAGGGATGTCACAGAAGTCCTCCTTTTACGAGTCCGAAACGCTCGTCCATAGATATTTTTTTTTTTTTTTTTTTTTTTAAATAGATTTGTGAAGAGGAATGCAATACACCAATCTATTCTGCCTGGCCAGAAACAGGTATTAATATCATCATTTAATAATTCATTATTGTTTATTATTAATGAATTATTAAATAATAATTACCCAATAACATCTGTTGAACCAGGGTCAAAGTTAAAGTCAAGTGACCCAAGCGGGGATCGAACCAACGTTGTTCCATTCGAAACACGCTAGAAAGATCAGCCCTCTTGGCCCCCGCGGCTATAACCCCGACGAGTGATGTATAAAATGTAATTTGTCGTGTATGTTCCTTGACTTATAGGTTGGTATGCGGCTGAGCACCCATGCTGTAAAAATGGTTCACTTTGCCAATGTCACCCCTGTCTCAGGGAAGGACGGCAAGAGTTGCAGGGTGTATGTCCATTTGAGATTTGGTTTTTATGTTGAAAGTTCACATGAGGCATGTGCAAGCGCGAACTTGTATGTGTCTGGTTGTGAGAATGCATGTTATGCGAATCTCCAATGTAACATATCTTTGCAACTTAGATTAGATTAGATTAGAGAAGCGCTAACCACTAACCTACGAACCGGTCAACATCGGTAGTAGTCCATAACAGGTCTTTTACACAATGTTTAATGTATGCGTTTGTGATTCATTCTTATAATTACTGTTATACATATTATATGTAGGAACCAGGCCGAGAATCGAACCCACAACCTTCCATTTTTAAGTCAGAAGTGTTACCACTAGACTATTATATTCAGTTTCTCATAATTGATGAATGGTGAGTTCAAGAAAACCTTTTGAATATTAGTATCTTTGACCGATAACTTCAACGAATATTCGCGATTCGAGTATTCGGAAAAATCACTTTCTGCGCATCACTAGCTCCAAAAACATTCGTTATCAGGGGCGTAGAGTTAAACAGAGAGAGGGGGACAGACAGCGCTGATAAAACTTTGTATTTGTAATGTCGCTGTGATACGCCACTGAGTTATTTACCGATACTAAATACTCCACTGAAATCAAAACCAATTGTGTGATATGGAATATGCGTTGTTGTGTTTTTATTAATGGTTTTGATCACTAAATGTACTGAAATGATACTGTACTTTTTGTACTCAGCTACACATATAGTGTAACTAATCTTATCTAATCTAAGTTGCAAAACGTTACAGATTCACATTACAGCACTCTCACAAACAGACATGCACATGTTCGCGCTTAAACATGGTCCTACCATATAAAAACCCGAATATTACATGGACATACACGCTGCAACTCTTGCTGACCTTTCCTGAAACAGGGGTGACATTGGCAAAGTGAACCATTATCATACCAACCTATAAGTCAACTACTTGCCGAATTTTCTTCTAAGGACACTTATGTGGTGAGTGGAATCTTTTTGTTTTTACAGGTAAGGGGGACGACCTCACGCCGTTTTTTTTGATGTGGGGATTTCTCAGCTTTCGAGAGGGCTGGTTCAATTTTTTATTTGAAGGCTGAGCAAACCTTAACAATAGTTTAATTTTAAGCTTAAAATAATTTTAGAAACGGTGTATTGTTTCAGTCACCCTTTATTGGGGATCGAGCCCTCTGGCCCTCTGGCATGAAACGGAAGCGTTATATCAACTGTGCTATCGACTGGATTAAAACCAAGTTTATTTTTAACACTTTGTGGACGGCCTTTCCATGAAGTTGCAAGCAACGGCACGACAAAACAAGAACCTTTAAGTCAGAAACGTGTTCTTGACTCTAAAATAAATGGTTTGATGTTGCTGAAGCTAAAAGCATACCTCGAGTGGCACTCCTTGTGGGATGGTTCCTATGTAGATCCCGAATATCACGACGAATCAAATAATAATTTTATGATATTCCAATACGGATACTGTTGACATACAGTTCGTACACAGAGTCGCTTTTGAACTGTATAGCTTGACGACTTAGATACTAGTCTGGCTACAAAGCATCTCGGTCTCTACTTATAGGTGAGAACAAAGTTCATTCACGAAATATAGAGAACTGGCACATGCGAGATTTCCCTAAAACATTCTACTTAGAATATTCGAGTAAGCACTCACACAATCTCGAACAAATAAAAAAGTAATTATTTTATCTAGAGACTCACACAGACACAAAATAATACATTCGCAACCATAACAATAGTAAATTCATATCCAAAAACAAACCCCAGAAAGCCGTTTTTGATTCTATGCTCCTCATATTTTACGTTCCAACAAAACTTATTAATTTTCCTTCATACATATTTACGTTTGAATTAAAGAAGTAAACAAACATTTTATTACTTTCCATAAAGGAAAAACAAGCGAACCGTATACTTATAGCTCCGTGGTGCAGTGGTTAGAGATTGCGTGCTTCGCATTTCAGTACAAAAAGTATAAAGTCTCATATATAAACTCAACCATTGAGTTGACGACAAAATGTACGTATACTTATACAGCACCTCTAGAGAGTGTTTTATTTTTAAATATACATTTGAAAAGTTTTGTATCTACTTGGAGTACAGACAGGGAATCGAACCAAACACTTTGGAAACTCGCAAGACTGATAAATAATTTCCACTTTGCAACAGAGTTGAAAATAAATCGTGGTAGAAGATGCAAAAATATTACTTTCAAACTACTTTCGCGATCGCATATTTTTCAGTGCGGGAAATGATTACCCCTGCTGTCGTACCATAAAAAACGCTACGCCACTAAGCTTTATATAAAGTGTAACTTCTCACCTGCAGACGTCAAGGGAAATTTATTTATGTGTACAGGTAAGGAGACTGACCTAACGCTCACCATTTTAGTTAAAGTTGTGGGTCCCTTCGAGTGCTGCTGATAATCATGTTTTGTGAAGGCTGAGTAATTTTTAGTCTACTCGCTAGATGATTTCGTTAATTTACTGTTACTGTATTCTGTCACCGTTCCACTAGGGGTGGCCGGTACCTCCGCAGATGCGTCTTTACTTTTTTCTGTCCTTGGACATCTCTTTCATCTCTTTAACATTCATCACTTTCCTAATACATACTCTTCTCTTTATCTATAATCCTAGTTGCAAAAATATATTTTAACATTTGAAATTCATATTTAATGCATACCCACTCACAGGCACGTTTAAGTTTGCGCTTACAAATCCTGCATGCGTAGTTACAAATTTAAATCCAAACTACAAAAAACCTTAACATCCTGCAACTTTTGCCGATCTTCCCTGAAACAGGGGTGACATTAGCAAAGTGAACCTTTGTTTATAACATGGGTGGTCAGCCGTATACCAACCTATAAGTCAAGGAACTCAAGGACTTGAAATGCTGTATGTGTACATAACAATTAAAACCAAATCTCAAATGCACATAAACCCTGCAACTTTAGCCGACCTTTCCTGAAACACGGATGACATTTGAACCATTTTTACAGTATAGATGGTAAGCCTCATACCAACAAGGAAATTCACATTACCCCAATTAATATCTGAATCATGACGCGTACCTACTACCTAAATATTAACAATATGGTCTGTCAAACGGTTTCTAATGTCCATCGCAGGAGTGTCAATTAGGAGGCAATCACAGGTGACGAACCCGAGCCAACTTATCGGTATGTAATCATGGCTAAGTGGTCAACAGAAGTGGGCTTTGGCGAGCACAATGAGAGGTCCGACCTCCGATGAGAGAGGAAATTACAGACCAAACTATCCGGCAGCGAAAAACAAGAATTTCCATGGAGTTTACCGCGAAACGTCATGGGGAGAATGTGTTTTTTTTTTATTTGAAAAACAGAATTCCTTGACTTATAGGTTGGTATAAGGCTGACCACTCGTACTCTAAAAAATGGTTCACTTTGCCAATGTGACTACTGTGTCAGGAAAGGTTGGTAAAAGTTTCAGGGCTTATGTTCATTTGAGGTATGGATTTTAATTTGAAAACACACATTCAGCATATTTGTAAAAGCGAACTACACGTGTTTGTGTTTGGGCATGCATTTGATATGACTTTTAAATGTTAATATACCTTTGCTACTTAGATTAAAGATATTATAGATTATAATGACCGGTGAATTTGAAAGAAGAATAATGAAAGGCAGGTGCGTACTGGGTGCTACCGCTAGCATCGCCAAGAACCAGAATCTTTCAAAAAAATGTTCGACTGGCGGTGCACGGTGGTATACTAGTGCCCACTCTGATGTATAGAAGTGAAGCCTCGACGGTGAGTGAAAGTGAGATAAGTCCATACAGTAGAAATGGACTACTTAAGAAGTATGATTGGAAAAAGACGGAGTGATAGGGTGAGGAATAATTTTGTTAGAGAGGAATGTGGTGTAAAAGAAAGTGTGAAAGTAAAGATTAAAAGAAGTATACTTAGATGGTTTGGATATTTGGAGAGAATGAATGAGAAAAGACTAACGAAGAAAGTATATGCTGCGAGAATTGATGGATGTCGTGGAAGAGGAAGACCGAGAAAGGTATGGATGGACCAAATTTTCGAAATAGCGAATGAATGGGATATCCAGAGTCATAATAAAAGGAGAGCTTGTATGAAAAAGGTTATGACTCTGGATGAAATGAAATAAGTATGCAAGGATCGAAAGAAATGGCGGTTAATCTGTAATGCTGACGGTTAAAGCTGAGGCTTTTAATATTTTTTTTTTTTTTTTAAATATGTTTTGTAGTTTTATTTTTATTTTTACTGTTTAATTGTTTAGAGTTTATTTGTTTTATATATTTGAATGTATTAATTGCTTGTATTCCTTGACTGATAGGTTGGTATGCGGCTGACCACCCATACTGTAAAAAATGGTACACTTTGCCAATGTCCCCCTTGCTTCAGGGAAGGTCGGCAAGAGTTGCAGGGCTTATGTTCATTTGAGATTGGGTTTTTTATATTGTAGGTCCACATGCGGCATGTGTAAGCGCGAAGTTATGCGTGTCTGCTTGTGGGAATGCATTTAATATGAATCTCAAATGATACATATCTTTGCAGCTTAGATTTAGATTTAGATAATGTCATAGTGAAATGTGTTTTTCTTATTTGGAAAACAAACAAAAAAAAAAGAAATTAATCTGTTGTTCGACCGGTCCGTAGTTCAGTTGTAACATTACGGACTCTGAACGGAAGGTTGTAGGTTCGAATCCCGGCGGAGCACAAAAAATAGACAATTTATATTTTCAAATTTGCTCTTTGTTGGGTTGAAAAATTCATAAACCTTTACCAATAACCGGTCACCAAAGGTCCATCCAGCCTTACAGCAACTGGGACTTGCTTGAGAATTGGCGCTTTGTAGCGACGACGACCAAGCTCGTAAAAAGGTTGATAGCTTAATTGGTGGAATGCTTGCATTCCATACCGAGAGCAAGGATTCGATCTCAAGGTTTTTCAGCCTTGACAAGAAATGAGAACCAGCCGCCCCGGGAACTGGAAAACCCCCACTTCAACTGAAAGTGGTTGGTTTGAGGCCGGCCCCCTTACCCGTAAAAATAAATAGGTCCCGAATCGTCACATGCGACCCCTTCGGGGATAACGCAGGCAAGAAGTTATACTATATGTGTAGCTTAGTTGCGTGCGTTGGGTTGTGGACTTAAAAAAAACTTTTAAAATAAATATTCGAACGGATTCCAGTCGATAGTTCAGTTGGTATAATGCTTGTGTGGGTACCATGCCAGAGGGCTAAGGTTTAATCTCTACTAAGAGTAATGTAACAAAGGACAACTCGTCCTCTTGATAATGATGTGATAACGTCGTAAGCGCTCGAGGGAATAAATAAACTCGTGAAGAAAATCTTTGTGTTTAATTTTTATTTATAATTAATCTTCACAATGTCAATCCACCTTAAACTTTTAAATGTTTTTTTAAATTAAAACTGCGGTGATTTATTTTACACGATTTATTCCACATTCGGTTCGGACACAGAGTCACTTTACACTTGCACAGTAGGTACATTGGTAGAATGTTTCTAAAGCTACAGAGAGTTTGGGTCCTTATTTTATACTCAGAATAAAGATCGTTCTCGAAACATGACTAAGCGTTACTTGCTTGATTTTGCCAGAAAATTCGATTCAACCGATCTCTAATAACTATTATCCCTATAAGTACTAAAAAATCTATTTGTTTCTAGAGACTTATACAGACACTTACACAGATAATCCACAACACGTCGCTTTAGTGCTTGTTTGTTTTATGTCCATCAAATGTAATTTCACATGAGCAATGTTTGTATGTGTACCTACCGGACCAATGTGTCTTATGAAAACTAGAAATCGATTTTAAAAATATTTTTAAAAACTCTCTCATTATCGTGTTTTACGTTTTTTTCTCAGCTCAGATTGTGTAGAAAGGAGTTTTCAAGTCAATTATATCGAAAGGTCATCTTTGAATTAAATGGTGGATAAGCCAAACAAGCACTGAGACAGTAGGTGTTTTTTATACTGCTTGCTACTGCAGAAAAAAACTCTCGGTTGCTTTTTTATTTAACTTCTATCAAACAAATATTTTCTTTATTTGTAATTTTTAAAAGCGCCGCTAGATGGCAGTTTATTGTTGGCAAACACATATGTTAATTAACGCGCACAAAATATAACTTGAATAGTGAGACTGTCGTGTGATAACCGGTGGTTTTATTTTCTACGAACGTATCTTGAAAGGGACCTGTTGTGCTAACAGGGGTCCCATATACCATATATTATTATAGGGATGGGCAAATGAGAAAAAAATATCGATATATATCGAATCGATATTTTTAAGCACTATCGAAATATATCGAGGAAAAAATATCGATATTTCGATATATCGATGAAAACAAATATCGAAATTTTCAAAGAAAAAATATCGGTCGCTGACGGTAAGGTCTCAAAATTTTTCAATTTTTGGCCAAAAAGTCTGTCGACGGGGGGAGGGATACTTGCGATTTGCTACGTAAAAATGTTGGCTTCCAAACACATCCTCCTATAAAGTGTTGGGAGCAGTCACATTTGAAAAAAAAATCGTTTTTGATACGATTTTGATACTTGAAAAAAAATATATCGATTAATCGATATTTCTAATATCGAGAGAAATATCGATATTTTTCAAAAAAAAGATCGGTACTTTTGATATATCGATATATTTCGCCCATCCCTATATTATTATACTAGCAGACCATACCGTGCTCTCGCACGGTTGGCTGCTAGGGCCTATGGCTTCGCCATAATTGTTTGCCCATATTATATACTTTATTTCATTGAATGCTTTAAGATATAATTTAAAAAAAATTGTGATAAAAAGGTGATTTAATTCTTTTTATGTTCCGAATATCTTTAATCCACGAAAGACAAATTGTTAAATATGTACGGTATGCATAGAAGTACATCGCATTCACATTCTTTTCAGTTCCAGAATAAATGCATTGTCAGAATAATGTAATACATCAGTTGGTTCATGTTACTAATAAAGAAAAGTCAGGATAGTAATAATAATTAATAAAACAATATTTTTAGTGCCGTTTTGTGAGTTCACCGCAAGGGCACTGCAGAGCCATAGCCCTTCCTGAACAGACATGTCTTCAATATTGATTCAAAAACATTTGCACTCTCTACAGCTGTCAGCTCGTGTGGTAAAACATTAAAAAGTAGAGGGCCGGCAATACAAAAGGCACGATGCAAATAATTGGCCGTGTTGCTCCTGACCGATGACCATCCATGTTGTAAGAATGGTTAAAGGAATAGAAGAAAATATTCATTCTGAAGTGTATTTGCATATATACCCTACACACGTGCCTGTAAGGAGTGCCACCCGAGATATGCAATTACAAAAAAAAAAAATGTACAGTGGCTGCACATGACTTTATAGCATAAAATACGGTCATGTTTAGGTCATAGTCAATTTGATAACAAAACATTTAGTTGTGTGTAAGTAATGAAGCTAATCTTTTGAAGTAATATTTATTTTGCAGTATTATCATTGATCCCGTTTGTATCAAAACTAACACGTTGTTTGGTGGGTATACTTTTCATTAATATTTTGGAAAGTTATGATTGATTATTATGTATACTTACTAAATTTTAAGACTCGCTGCCTAGTATTTAAATTAGGCGTTTTAGTACCATGAATATAACAATATTTTTTTGTACGGAAATTTGTCACTTTGTATGGTGGCTATACCTTATAATATTTTTTTTTAAAAAAAGTAATGATTAATTTATGTAGGTATATATTAGAGCTTTTCAGTTGAAGAACATTATTTTTTAGTTTACCCGTTCTCTGCCAAGTAATTTTAAATTATTGTTTTCTCTTGTATCGCAACCCCCAAAACAAAGAGTATTATGAGGCAATGGTTAATGTTGTTACATAGCACTTGTGCGAATTGTATTATGGGTTTATTTATGGGTATTAGACGTTTTGCTAAAAAAATATTCAAATTATTTTTTGTATGGAAATTTGTCACTTTGTATGGTGGCTATACTATAAAATATTTTTTCTACTCCCATTTGGTAATTTACTAATTACAAAACGGCTAACGCAATCACAATGCCATACATTTCTACACCCGTTGCATAATGTTAACAAGCATAAGAGAGTTGTTGCATAAGAGAAAACAAGATCTTGTCCATCCTAAGGTTGTCTGTAAGATATCGCCATGTGCGATAAGACCGCCCATTGTACATATGTCTCTTTTGTTTTATAATTTTAATGTAATTTATTTGTGTTGTACAATAAAGTTTATTATTATTATTATTATTAATGTTACATTATGCAACCGGTAACCGTGTTAAAATGAACATGTGCGCATGCGCATTGTCAGAATTGGAACCATTTTTTAATTTCAAATGTCAACCTTGTATGGGGGTATGAAGACCTGTCAATCCAAGATGGCCGCAAGCGATCAGCTGATTAGGCTTCATACAATATTAGTGATATTCGGTAGGTAGGAATTACCGTGGTGATGAGACTTTCAGCCCTGTTCAGATGAAAATAAATAAGTATATTTTATGTGTACAGTCAAATAAAAATTGTTAATAGTGCTAAAATTTATCGAATTTATTTATCGGATTGCTCCAAATAAAGCTTTCCTTTTTTCAATGGAAAATAAAAGGCTTGAAAGGAAAACAATACAAAAAATTTCACCGCAAAAAATAAACAAACTCAAAAAGTTACTTGGTTAATAGGTGAGTATGAGGTTGATCACCTATGCTGTACAAATTTGGTTCACCTGCCAATACAACTGCAGGGCATATGTTTATTTGAGTTTTGGGTTTGAATGTTTAAGCTTATATGCAGGATGTAAAAGCGCGACCTTATACATATGTGTCGGCTTGTGGGCATGAATTCAATATGAAACCTAAATATAATTTATTTTTACAACTTAGGTTAGATTAGATAATCGAAGGGAATGATAAATCACACGTTTTGACAAAGGTAAGGTTTTAATTACTTCAAATGGACGAGTACATTATAATGACTATTATTCACTATTTTGTTAATTCTCTCATGGTCGTAGAAAAAGTATTGTATGCCACTGCACGTAATTAGTCTTTGTAACACTCGTGCTTTCTATTGTGCCATTCGGCTGCGCCTCATGGCACAAACTAGCACTCGTGTTAAAAAGACTATCATTACTTGGCAGTGGCATAAATAACTATTTTTGAAAAAAGTAATGATTAATGTATGTAGGTATACATTTTTTTTTTTTTTTTTTTTTAATTGTGCACAACAGGTCACCCTTATTACAGTGCACCCTCACAGCTATCAACACGCTGGGAGGAACTCTATTGCAAGATTTTTAAATGTTAATAAATTACACTCAAAAATGTCTATATTAGACTTATTTAAGAGCTTTATACTCCGAGTCACAGGGTGTTGTGCCACGACATCAGTACGGCTTTTCGGTACATGAAATAGATCATGTCCTCGCCCTCGGGTGTAGTCGTCAGGCACATACAACCTGTAGCCCTCTAACAGGGTGGGACTGTCAATTAAGCCGTTGATGAAATAGGCAGTGATCACTATCTCTTATGTGCTAAAATAATGCTTGGTGAAGTAAGAAAGAAGAAACGCAAGAAGCAAGTAAGAATGACTAGAATAAAAGTAGAAAGGCTGAATGAAGAAAATGTGAAAGAGAAGTATGTATCAGAGCTCCACAAAATTTTAAGTGTAAATGAACTTGAGAAGAATGTGTGTGGAAAAGATATTGAAAGCATGTGGAAAGATCTGAAGGAAGGAATGATTGAATGTGCTAAAAAAGTATGTGGGGTAACGAAAGGTGGAAAATTGAAAGGAGATGCCTGGTGGAATGATAGAGTGAAAGAAGATGTGAAAGTTAAGAAAAAGTGTTATGAAAATTGGCTGAATGATAGAAATGATAGAAAGCTAGAAGACGAATATAAGATAGCTAAGAGAATGGCAAAGACTATAATTTATGAAAGCAAGATGAATGAACAAAGAAAGATTGATGAAAGGATTAACAAAAGTTTCACCGACAGTAAGAAGGAATTTTGGAGGTGGATCAATGCGGATAGAAATAAATCTTCTGCATTGACCACTCCGGGAGTCAAAAGTGCTGCCGGTGAGATGGTATGGGAGAATGAAGAAGTATGCAAGAGATGGAAGAACTATTTTCAAGAAATTTTTGGCCAGGGTGAAAGAAGAATTTATGAACAGACAGATGAAGAGAATGAATTGAAGATTTTGAAAGAAGAAATGCAGGTGTCTATTTCACGTCTGAAGAATGGGAAGTCTGCTGGGTTTGATGGTATAAATGGTGAAATGTTGAAAGCAGGAGGTGAATGTGTGATAGATTGGATGTTTGAATTATGTAAGCTTTGTGTGAATGCAGGAGTGGTACCGATGGATTGGAGGAAGGCAGTCTTCATTGTTCCCATTTACAAAGGTAAAGGGGACAAAAAAGACTGTCAGAACTTCAGACCAATCAGTCTACTCAGTATACCAGGAAAAGTCTTCTGTAAGGTGATTATAAAAAATGTGATTCTGACTACTAGCAAAAGGGTTTCCGATATACAGTCCGGCTTTATGGCCGGTAGAGGCTGTGTTGATCAGATTTTCACTCTACGACAAATTGTTGAAAAACAATTGTCGGTGAGGGGGAAACTATTCACGGCCTTTGTGGATCTGGAAAAGGCTTTTGACTCAGTGGACAGAGGTATGTTGTGGGATGTTTTGAAAGCATACGGAGTGAATGGAGCTCTACTCAATGCGGTGCATGCGAACTATGAGAATAGTATGGCTTGCATTCGTATTGATGGTGAGTATAGTGAATGGTTTGAAGTTTTTAAGGGTGTAAGGCAAGGATGTGTGATGAGCCCATGGCTATTTAACATAGTCATGGACAAGTGTGTTCGAGATGCTAGACTTGATGATTGTGGATTAATGATAGGAGAGAGCAAAGTAAGCGTTCTACTGTATGCGGATGATGCAGTCCTTGTATCTGATTCAGCAGTGGAATTGCAAATGATGCTCTCTAGATTGAACGAAGCTTTGAAAGGTAATAATTTGAAGTTGAATGCAAGAAAGACGAAAATTTTGATTTTTGAAAGAGATGATGAAAATATGAATTATGAATTTAAAATTAATGGAATGAATGTTGATGTCGTAAATGAGTTTGTATATTTGGGAAGTAAGTTTGAAAAAGATGGAAGAATGGCCGGTGAATTTGAAAGCAGAATAATGAAAGGCAGGTGTGTACTGGGTGCGACCGCTTGCATCGCCAGGAACCAAAATCTCTCAAAAAATGTTAGATTGGCGGTGCACGGTGGTATACTAGTGCCAACCTTGATGTATGGAAGTGAAGCCTGGACGGTGAGTGAAAGGGAAATTAGTAAAGTCCATACAGTAGAAATGGACTATCTAAGAAGCATGATTGGGAAAAAACGAAGTGACAGGGTGAGGAATGATTTTGTAAGAGAAGAATGTGGTGTAAGGGAAAGTGTGAAAGTGAAGATTAAAAGAAGTATGTTAAGATGGTTCGGGCATTTGGAGAGAATGAGTGATGAAAGATTGACGAAGAAAGTATATGTTGCTAGAATAGATGGATGTCGTGGTAGAGGAAGACCGAGAAAAGTATGGAAGGATCAAATCTCTGAAATAGCGAATGACTGGGATATACAGAGTCATAATAAAAGGAGGACTTGTATGAAAAAGGTTATGACTCTGGATGAAATGAAAGAAGTATGCAAGGACAGGAAGAAGTGGCGGCTAATCTGCAATGTTGATTTCTAATGTTGGTGTATTCATTTGCTACATTTTTTGCATAGGAAATTTTTGACTTTTTTTGTATAGATTTCTTTGTAAGGTTTTGTTCTTTTTTATATTTAAATGTAATTTATTATTCATATTCCTTGACTTATAGGTTGGTATGAGGCTGACCACCCATACTGTAAAAAATGGTTCACTTTGCCAATGTCACCCCTGTTTCAGGGAAGGTCGGCAAAAGTTGTGGGGCTTATGTTCATTTGAGGTTTGGATTTTATTTGTAAGTACACATTCAGCATTTGTAAGCGCGAACTACACTTGTTGGTTTGTGGGCATACATCTGAGAGCTTTAAATGAATATATCCTTGCAACTTAGATTATAGATTATATTATAGATGACCTTATGAGTGAGCACCATAAGGGACCTGTTGCGCCTCGTTTCCAGGCTTCTAAATCCAGTCTCCCGAAGTAGCTCCTCATGATGCATGAATTGTGGATAACTTCCACACCGCCTCATGAGGAGATACCTGAGAAACTTTTTTTGGACTTGTTCTATCATATCTATGTACTTCCGCTGGTATGGAGTCCAAACCTCGACAGCGTACTCCAATTTAGATCGGATAACGCAGCTGAAGACGTCAACCATCGCTCTGGGCTTAGTGAGTTGTTTGCTCACTCTGATTACTAATCCCAGCAGCTGGTAGCACTTAGTCATCAGCTGCGTTATATGATCAGAGAACTTCAGTCCAGGATCAAACACAACTCCCAGATCCCGCATTGATTTCACACGAGACAGTAATTGCCCACCAATACTGTACTCATGCAAGATGGGTCTGAAAGATTTAGTGAACGACATTGAGACACATTTCTTTGAGTTACAGAAGAGCTTGTTTTTCTCAGCCCAAGCTGCTAATGCATCTAAATCATCTTGCAGATTTATGCAGTCGTGAATATCTACGACTTTCGTGTAAACCTTCAAATCGTCTGCATAAAGAAGACAAGAGCTGTACTTAATGATATCTACTATATCATTAATGAATATAATAAAGGCCAATGGACCCAGATTTGATCCTTGAGGAACGCCGGAAAATGGCTGAAAGGTATTAGAGGTAAAGCCATTTAACTCGACGTACTGTTGCCTGTTCCTCAAATAGGAGGCAAAGAAAAATAAGAGGGATTTAGAAAACCCAAGAACATGCATTTTTTCAAGAAGGATATCATGATCTACCTGATCAAATGCTTTCGAAAAAACGGTATACACTACATCTGTCTGGAGCTGAGAATCCAGATTAGAAGCTACGTCTGTACTCATAATAAGAAGATTAGAGACAGTAGATCTCTTCGGCAGGAAGCCATGTTGATGTATGGTGATACGAGATTTAATATTTTCTAGTAGATTCTTATGAATCAAACTTTCAAATATTTTAGCAAATGTTGATAGTATAGAGATTGGTCTATAGTTATGAACATCTGTCTTAGAATCAGATTTATGTATGGGGATGACTTTGGTGAGTTTCCAAATTTGCGGAAATGTGCATCTTTTCATACATAGATTGAAAATAAATGTCAATGGTTTTGCGATGGATTTTGCAATAGCCAAAATGACTTTTGGTGGAATATTATCTGGACCTGCTGCTTTGTTAGGATTTATGCCAACTAAGCAAGATTGTACCTCATCCAATGTGAACAGGTCAATGCTAATATTATTGGAATTAGATATTGGCAATTTTTTGAGAGTAGATTCCACATCTAATTCAGGGATTCGAGAGCTGTAAACGGATTGAAAATATTCTGAAAACCTTTCACACACTGATTGAGGATCTGTAGTAATAAGGTCTTCATCCATCAGTGTAGGGATTGAGTTACCATCTTTCCTTAATGATTTAACATATTTCCAAAATTCCCTAGAATCACTTCCGATCCCGGACTGAATTTTATCAAGGTAGGACCTCCGAGCACTCTTAATATCAGTTTTGAGCTGCGCGCGCTTTTTTGAGAATTCACCGTAATTATAAGTAGTTCGGTTTTTATAATATTTCTCATGAAGTCGCTGCTTGCATTTGATATTGTCTATAATATCACGAGTAAACCAAGCTGGGTAAGTCCTACCTTGATAATTAGTTCTCTTTTTAGGTGCACAGAGACAAATAATCTTAAATAAAACATTATAAATATATTCCAGTGCACAGTCAGGATTTACAAAATTATACAAGTCATTAAAATCAAAATTCCTTAAAATATCATTAACTCTAATTACATCCAAGTATTTATAATTAATATTATTGTCAGAGGACGGCCACCTTTGTATGTATGAGTGCAATGCATTGCTGCTCTCACCGACACATACATCAGCGTCCCTAGCTCGTACCTGTGTGTGTGCACAGCGCAGAAGCGTACCTCGGACCTTTGCCGTAATTGAGAGTGTGGGGTGGTAGCTGTCCTCAGTTACCAACGGCTCCAAACATCGATCCACTGCACACGACATCCTCTCATTCGTCAGTACGAAATCTAGGATGCCGGCGTGGCCGTTTGGAATAGTGTTGGATCGGGTGAGGAGGTTGCTTTCAAGGAAGCAGGAATACGCGAGGAGAGCAGAACCGCTAACGCTATTCATGTTAAAGTCCCCCAGTATCATAACACTGCGGTTCCCTAGTACCCGAGCATTCCTCTCCATATATTCATAAAAGAGAGTTCTTTCCTCCTCTCCTCCCTGACACTGAAAGTAGACGACGCACACGTAGATGGGGGAATGATTTTTTACAATCTTAATCCACAAGTGCTCTCCGTCCGTTTCCAGGTCAGGCATCCTTTTTGACACCAGCTCATTTCTGACTGCAAGGCAAACACCGCCTCCCCGATTGCCGCGGTCACGCCTATGCACTGTGTACCGATTGTCGAATAGCTCAGATGATAGTACAGAGGTATTCAACCAGGTTTCTGTGAGGGCAACTATGTCTGAGTTTTGAAGGTAGATATTGGTTTGAAAGTCATCTACCTTTGTATTCAGACCTCTCACAATCTGGTATATCGCACTAAAGGCCATCTTTACTGTGGTAGAATTTGGCGATATACACGCCCTTTGGCCACATGACCGGGTTGAACACTCGGTCCCATCCGTCCTCTGGCAAACTAATTTTAAATGACGCATAGTCCCCTTTATTTAGAAGAATTTCCACAATTGCCTCCACTTTGGTGGCTTCTTTTATGTAGTCTTCCACTTGATGGGGAGAAGTGTCCTTGGCGAACCTCCAGGCATGAAGCGTCCGCCTCCTGGTTACCGCCGTATGCTTGCTACTGGAGGCGGTTCCTTGCAACTTGGTCTGCCTACGTGGGCGCCTTGGCCCCTGTATATTCCACGGGTTTGGTTCCTGGGGCTTCAACTGTTGCTGTTGGGGCTGTCGTTGCAGAGGCAGCTTCTGTTGCGACGATTGAGGTGGTCGCTTTTGCAGTAGCTGCTTCTGTTGCTGCTGTGGCTGCTTCTGTTGCTGCTGCAGCTGCTTCTGTTGCTGCTGCGGCTGCTTCTGTTGCTGCTGCGGCTGCTTCTGTTGCTGCTGCGGCAGCTTCTGTTGCTGCTGCGGCTGCTTCTGTTGGTGCTGCGGCTGCTTCTGTTGCTGCTGCGGCTGCTTCTGTTGTTGAGGCTGCTGCATCTGTTGCGATGGTTTAGTAGCAGCCACTTCGTTGTACTTTTTGGGCTGCTGCCCCTTTAAGTGGCCAGTTTGTAAGTCCTGGCCCTCCACAACTATTTCTAATTTAACAATTTTGGCACAAAGCTACTTACGAAAGTAGACTTACTTACGAAAATGGTCATTAGTAATAAAAATAACAAAGAACTTCACAGTTGCATTTCCATGTGTACAAAAAACTCGGCACAACGAAAAAAAAATCTTGAATGTTGGTACCATTTCAAATAACGGCTGCCGACTAGACCGGAAGTAACTAGAGTTGACAGATAACACACGTTATAAATATTGTGATCACCAAAATTCGTGTCAATATTTCATATTTTCAAGTTGTATATACATATTTTAACTTTATCACTCATTTCATTATAACCACTGCAACGTGTGACAGGAGAGAAACGCAAGTGGTAGCATGTCGCTGCCTTAGTTCTTGTTTGCCGTATAGACCATTAAGCTAATTTTACATGAGCAATGTTTGCATGTGTACTGGACCAATGTGTCTTATGAAAACAAGAAATTGATTTCAAAAATATTTAAAACAACTCTCACGTTATCGAATTTTACCTTTTTTTTAGCTCAGATTGTGTAGAATTTGATTCTTAAGACATTAAAAAGTCATATTTGACAAAATTGGTCTATAGGGCAAACAATAACTGGGGGAGCGAAATATGTATCAAATCAGCAGGTTAGTTCCCGCTCCTCTATGTTA
Organism: Agapetus fuscipes; assembly: GCA_951799405.1. Classification (NCBI taxonomy): domain Eukaryota; kingdom Metazoa; phylum Arthropoda; class Insecta; order Trichoptera; family Glossosomatidae; genus Agapetus; species Agapetus fuscipes. The sequence goes on along the minus strand of OX637353.1, from coordinate 11,747,911 downwards.
TTACTCATGAATAGCTACGTCGCTAGCTTCAGGTCAGTCGTTGTTTATGCGATGCAGATAGACTCAACCTTTTCAATCCTTGTATAAATAACACCACAAATATTTCATATTTCTAAAGAGAAAAGAGCGATACTAAAAATGTATTTGATTGTATGGGTAGACTGAGATGTGAATAAAAGATGAAACTTCTATGAACTTCCTTAGGTTTATTTTATCAAAAAAATAATAGTTTCGCAAATTATATTTTTAGTAATAATAATATCAGGATGATTTTTGCGAGCGCTGTTTTTGTGTAAATCACACCCCAAGAGCCCTCAGCGAGCTTGGTTGACGCTAAAGAAAGCGTCGATTCTCAATCAAGACCAAGTTGCTATAGGGCTGGATGAACTTTGGTGACGGGTCTTGGTAATGGTTTGTGTATTTCCACTATATTAATTCATTAGAACTTTGAAAAACATGTAAATAAAAAAAAAACAAGTTTTTAGTTACTCGTAAGCGTAACTACATATGTTATGGATATGTGAAGGTTCCAAGGAATTTTCTGAAAATAGTGGTCAATATAGTGCATACACGCAGTATTTCTTAGTTAATATTTAGTTTTTCACATACTGTAAAATTGCATTTCCTTTCTCGCAATTTCGCTTTCTTGATGAATATATTTTTTTTTTGCGTAAGATCCGTAGGATGAAGAATGTCGACCGATTATTTCTAAAATAGTAATGATAAATTTCTAAGTTTAGTATCAAAGTCTTAATCTAAATTAAAGTTGCAAAGATATATATCATTTCAGATTCATATTAAATGCATTCCCACAAGCACACACATAGAAGTTGAACATAAATTGAACATAATAAGAACACATTGTCAACGACGTTACCATGTTGAAAGCACCGGTTCCCATAGATCACCGAAGTTAAGCAACATTGGGCGCGGATAGTACTTGGATGGGTGACCGTTCAGGTACACCGCGTGTCGTTGGCATCTTGGACCGGTCTGTAGTCCAGTGGCAACACTTCGGACTCGTAAATGGAAGGTTGTGGATTCGGATCCTGGCGGAGCACAAAAAAAATATACCATTTATATTTCGAATGTGCTCTTCGCTGAGTTGAAAAATTCATAAACCTTTACCAAAGACCGGTCACTGAAAGGTCCATCCAACCTTACAACAACTGGGTCTTGCTTGAGAATTGGCGCTTTCTACAGCGACGACCAAGCTCGCAGAGGGCTCTTGAGGTGTGATACACACAAAAACAGCGCTCACCAAATAAATCATCCTAATATTATTATTAATATAAGCCCTGCAACTTTTGCCGACCTTCCCAGAAGCAGGAGTGACATTGGCAAAGTGAACCATCTTTGTACAGTATGGGTGGTCAGCTTCATACCAACCTATAAGTCAAGGAATGTATTATTAAGAAATTGTTGATTGCAAAAAATAATATTTTTGTAAAAATGTAACATGGAAAATCGTAAAATGTACTCGCTTCGAAAATGTTGCATATCACTTACGGACGAATCAAAAGTTTTTTGATGAGAGAGTTTTAGCTAAAAAAAAAAAGTGGAGCAGGAGCAGCTCTGTGGGCGTCGGAGCCCGTCTACGGATTTACGCCGCGAAGCATGCATATAAAAGCCATTTGTAAAATATTAATAAAACTAAGCTCAAGATTGTATTGTTCAATATTTGAAAATAATTGGGCACAAATAACCATTTTATTCGAAGATACAATGAACACTTTTTTGTCAGTTTTTGCTTCTAGATTTATTTTTTGTAATTCAGTTTTGTTCATCTCAATCACACTTTAAATCACACCACCAACTAAAACTGGATATAAAGTATATTTGTAATTTTTTATCAGATTTCAAAATACCACCAATTTACAGAAAAACTGGTTCAAAAATTGTATGTTTTCCACATACCGCAAGAAGGTGTTCGTAATTTTTAATTTTTCAAGTAATAAAAGCGTTTATAGACATATATTATTTAATGCATATTGCAAATGAAATGTTTAACTAACTCTAAAAGTTACTAACTAACTAACTCGTTTGTTTTTTTCATATGGCAGCCCATAGACACAGATTAGCAAGAGTGTTGCCAAACATAATTTATTAAGTTAAAAATTAATTAGTGGCAACTCTAAAAATTTAAGAAAAATTCTTGGAGCCGTTTTTGAGAAAAGTGCAATTTTATGTTTTTTTTGTATGGCAACCATCTTGAATTTTCAAGTTGGTATAATGCCATGTTATTCATACTTAATACATGTCCAAAAAAGTTGATATAGCCAAAATTTGGTATCTCTAGGTCTTATACTTTGGAAAGTGACACACATACATACACACACACACACACACACACACACACACACACACACACACACACACACATACACAAACAGACGGACGTTTTTGAAAGATAGTGTTTTTTGGCATGTCCTGCACCAGGAAAACTCATTTCCGTGAAAACCTCGAAAACAAATTTTCACACCAAATCAATACTTTCTTTATAGCCTTCAGCTATAGCAAGAAAGTAAAAAAAGATCTTATGAAAAAAAAAAATTGAAAAAAATTAAAACTAAGCTCAAGATAATATTGTTCAATATTTGAAAATAATTGGGCACAAATAACCATTTTATTCGAAGATACAATGTACACTTTTTTGTCAGTTTTTGCTTCTAGATTTTTTTTTTTGTAATTCAGTTTTCTTCATCTCAATCACACTTTAAATCACACCACCAACTAAAACAGGATATAAAGTATATTTGTAATTTTTTATCAGATTTCAAAATACCACCAATTTACAGAAAAACTGATTCAAAAATTGTATGTTTTCCACTTACCGCAAGAAGGTGTTCGTAATTTTTAATTTTTTAAGTAATAAAAGCGTTAATAGACATATATTATTTAATGCATATTGCAAATGAAATGTTTAACTAACTTTAAAAGTTGTCAAAAATTTATATTTGTCCATATTTATTGAAAAAAAATAACGTCAAAAACTGTGTTTTCGAGAAATTTCCTACCGCGCTCTTAAACTTTTATGTTTTTTGAAATTAAAACTGCGGTGATTTATTTTACACGATTTATTCCACATTCGGTTCGGACACAGAGTCACTTTACACTTGCACAGTAGGTACATTGGTAGAATGTTTCTAAAGCTACAGAGAATTTGGGTCCTTATTTTATACTCAGAATAAAGATCGTTCTCGAAACATGACTAAGCGTTACTTGCTTGATTTTGCCAGAAAATTCGATTCAACCGATCTCGAATAACTATTATCCCTATCTATAATGTATAATCTATAATCTAAGTTGCAAGGTTATATTCATTTAAAGCTCTCAGATGTAAGCCCACAAACCAACACGTGTAGTTCGCGCTTACAAATGCTGAATGCGTACTTACAAATAAAATCCAAACCTCAAATGAACATAAGCCCCACAACTTTTGCCGACCTTCCCTGAAACAGGGGTGCCATTGGCAAAGTGAACCATTTTTTACAGTATGGGTGGTCAGCCTCATACCAACCTATAAGTCAAGGAATCCCTATAAGTACTAAAAAATCTATTTGTTTCTAGAGACTTATACAGACACTTACACAGATAATCCACAACACGTCGCTTTAGTGCTTGTTTGTTTTATGTCCATCAAATGTAATTTCACATGAGCAATGTTTGTATGTGTACCTACCGGACCAATGTGTCTTATGAAAACTAGAAATCGATTTTAAAAATATTTTTAAAAACTCTCTCATTATCGTGTTTTACGTTTTTTTCTCAGCTCAGATTGTGTAGAAAGGAGTTTTCAAGTCAATTTCATCGAAAGGTCATCTTTGAATTAAATGGTGGATAAGCCAAACAAGCACTGAGACAGTAGGCGTTTTTGCTGCTGCTTGCTACTGCAGAAACAAACTCTCGGTTGGTTTATAATTTTACTTCTATCAAACAAATATTTTCTTTATTTGTAATTTTTAAAAGCGCGTCTAGATGGCAGTTTATTGTTGGCAAACACATATGTTAATTAACGCGCACAAAATATAACTTGAATAGTGAGACTATCGATAAACATTCGGTTCGTGTATAGCCAAAGTATCTTGAAAGGGACCTGTTGTGCCAACAGGGGGTCCCATATTGCCACATATATAATATTCTACTAGCAAAGTCTAGAGGTGGGCTAAACCGTTACTTGAGTGTAATCCATGCCTAGGAAACTTAGGGCATATTTTGGTTCCTGGCAACATTATTTGGGTAGTTATTCACAGTCACGGTTTCTCCGACCAATCAGAGCTCCGATTGGGTCACATGTCTGGTCACGAGGTATACCGCCAGTCCCCATGTGGCGGCCATTTGTGTTTTTGCAATCTACGCAAGGAGCGCTTCCCTTTTGAAAATTCTTTAAATTTTGTGATTTGGCAATTTACAATGTCCAGTCGCCGTTGTTGTGTACCTCATTGTTTTAATACGGAGTTAAAGTAATCGGATTCGTTTCTATTTCACGATTAGTAATGTACTTACTGGAAAAAACAAAAAGTTTGGGTGAACTGTACTTTTTGTATGAAATGAAGGACTGTACTTTTTGTATGAAATGAAGAACTGTTTTTTTTAGAAAAGTTGTACTTTATAAGTGTGAAATGTGTCTTCTTGTGGGAATACATTTAGTGTAAATCTTAAATGTGATATATCTTTTCAACATCAGATTATGGACATAATTATTAAATTTGAATTGAGCAAGTCACAATGTATATATTATGATAGAAAAATAAGTAATAACACATTAAAAAAGAAGAAAATGTATTTATAACATAAATGTAATTTATAATCAATTGTTGTAATGTAATTAAGTTGTGCTATTTGAAGTTTTTTTTTTAAATAAAATATGTTTTACCATCTTCAATTGTTTTTATTTACTTCGCCAACTGAGTAGAACAGTAATAATATAGAATGATATTATGATGATAATTTAGTATTGTCTAGACACGTAGGGTAGTTACTGGCGCTACCCATCGTTTCATATATAAATAATACTACTTGGTTACATTTTTTTTGTTCTAAGACCGCCCTCTATAAACCTACATACTCTGTGGTGTAATCGTTACAACGATTCCAGTTACTTTTGTGTACTGATTTAAAGTAACGGTTTCGGCTACTAATGATTACTTTTGCCGGCGTAGCTATCAGAGGAGCGGGCACTGACGTTTCAAAGAATTTATTCCTGTTACAGATTACAGCTTGGGTCCTTAGCAACCATCAAACAAAATATGTTTTCACTCTTTTTTAAATTTGTCGCCATTATAATAAGGGCTTTATAATCACATGATTTTAATTTTGAGATAACTGATTTATATTTTCAAACTACAGCCAATTTTAATTTGCCGCCGTTCATGCATATCCGGTTCCCCAGCAAGGAGCTACTTCTGTGTACCTACTGACTAAAAGAAACGGTTTCGGCTACTAATGATTACATACTTTCGTTCCAATTTATTTCGGTTATAACCTCAATGGTTATAGCACTTATTATTTGAGATGATGATGATGAGTTGATGATTTTTTATAGCGCCGTTTTTTAATGCAGTCACTTCAAGGAGTACTTGAGAATTGAGATAAAGACGCTTCTTTATTCTGACAGTAATTATATATTGAAGTGTATATGGGTACCAATAATGATCTCAGTAAAAGTATTAAGGTTTTGCAAAAAAACCCTTAATAAAAACTGTGGTTTCACTGTAACTATAACTCAGGTTACCATTCCGCTTGGTTTGGCCAGAACCTTTGCAGAGCTGTGTCCATTTCTTCCTATCTTTACATACCTCTTTTAATTCATTTAAATATCCATCACCTTTTCTTGCAATTTTGAACAAAAAACGTAAAAAGTAGTGGGAAACATCGGTTTATTGACAAAAATACACAGTTTGTGTACAGTTTTATATTTTGATTTTATTTTAATGTCAGAAGTTTTGGCGCCACGGTCAGGAGAGTTTTTAATATAGACAATCACAAAATACTGACCTCAATTACGACTATCAGACCGTAAGCACAATAAAAGAGAGCTAGTAATAAAATAAGATAATAGATAACCTACAAATGCTAGCCAATTGTTTGTTTACAAAACTGTTTGCCGAGTTCTTCATTCGGCGACGGGTGCTTGCAGACAGAAATTAGCATATAAACGATTCCGATTCCGATTACTTTGGAATCGTTTGGACTCGGAATGGTTTGCAGTCACGACGGCTACTTGTAACGATTTAGCTGGAATCGTTTCTTTGAGAATCGTGTAACGATTACTTCTGCACCAATCAAGTAGCGATTGCAAAGAAACGGTTTCAGTATTTTGGACTCACCTCTAGCAAACCATACCGTGCTCTCGCACGGTTGTCTGCTAGGGAGCCGTCCATATATTACGTCATTCGAATTAAGGGGGGGGGGGGAGTCTGGTCTGCGGATGACGGCAAATGACGTACGAGCATGCCGGGCTGAGTCATATAGGACAGTTGGTACCTAAAGAGTATTATAGTTACAAGAAATGCGAAAGTACCCCGCGTTAAAACACATCATACATGATTTACAAAAACACATACATTATTTTATAAATTTGAAAATATTAAAATGAATGTTTTATTTCAAACATCTACTTTTTATGTATTAAAGCAAAATAATACATTACTTTTTATTTTTCGAAACAAAAAAAAAACTTTTTTATTAATAATTAAAACGTTTGATCTGGGCGTAGGGCCACCCGTTCAACAAATTGATATTTTTTTCGTGACGCCGTTCGTTCTGTCAACACAGGCCAACAAAATGAAAAAAAAAATTTGGTGCCAGAAATCTAACATCTGATTTTAGATGTTTTTAATGTGCTGATTCCAAAAATGCCACCAGATTTTTTCTATCAGCTCTAGTTTTTGAGATACACGTTACAGGTTAAATGATATAGTTTTTTCTGATAAAGGACAACAAATAAAGAGATAAATATGTACTTAATCGTAAAAATAGAAATTTCCCAGAATCTAATTAGCCAAATGGATACTAAGGAGGGCCGATTTTTTTTTTTTGGATAATATTCATCTAATAGTGAGAATATGTTGCCAAATGAAGTTTAAATTACGTGTGTAAAATAAAATTCCGTAAAAGTATTAATCATCTGTCTCCAAATCGGCCTCAAAGTTTCGAAAAAATGTCATTTTTATCATTTTTCATGAGGGCTAATAATACTATAAGGAATTGAGATTTTATGGTAATTTCTATATTTTTGTGCATAAAATATAGTAATGCGCACCAATAGTACAAATAAACAAGTTATTTTATCACTAAATGAGCAGAAGAAGGGGTAGAGAGAGCGTCGAATTTCACTATTTTCCAAAGAATTTGTGACCGCGCGTTGTCACTATGAGTTGAATACAAAACTTATTTCAATGCCCTGTGACTGGTAAAATTTGTTTTATTCTTTTAGAAAGCATGAAATGTCATGAAATGTATCTTTTAATGCAGTAATGTAACTGCACAACTGGACAAGAAATGTTTTGAAAATCACGAAAAAACGCCAAAATCTCCAAAAACAACTGATATTGTTTAAAAAAAACCCACCCAAGACTGTTAAGCTTGTGATGAATCTAATCTAATCTAATCTAATCTAAGTTGCAAAGATATGTTACATTGGAGATTCACATTACATGCATTCCCACAACCAAGACACATACAAGTTCGCGCTTGCACCTGCCTCATGTGAGCCTACAACATAAAAACCAATCTCAAACGGACATACACCCTGCAACTCTTGCCGTCCTTCCCTGTAACAGGGGTGACATTGGCAAAGTGAACCATTTTTTACAGCATGGGTGGTCAGCCGCATACCAACCTATAAGTCAAGGAGATGATGAATAATGTGCTGTTTCACATTTATTGTCCTGTAAATGTAAAGAAATAAATCAATGCGCCTTTCATAGAGATTGCGGAGTGTTCGCACAAGAGTGAAGCTTCCTAACTGACTAGCAAACATCAGGGAAAATGATTTTTGGAAATAGGTACAGCCATAGTCGTTATAAAGTAACTAAGAAATTATAGAAAAAAGAATCTACGTAAAAAAGCTTAGATAATCGAACCAAAATACATTGATGGTAAAAGAACACGCCTAAATCTTAAAATAACATACGACACCATCATCATTGAGTATGTATATCTCCACAGCCAGTCTCACAAGAATCATTTCCAAAGCTGCATTGCCAACTTTTCAAAAAAGGCTTACTGGATGTTTCTACATTGTCAAAAACTTTCTACAGGTATTGAGTTTTGGGAAAAGTGGCAGCACTCATAACTTCAAAAGTTCTGCATGGTATCAAATGAGAAACATTTAATTCTATAATCTATAATCTAAGTTGCAAGGATATATTCATTTAAAGCTCTCAGATGTATGTCCACAAACCAACAAGTGTAGTTCGCGCTTACAAAATTAATTAGTTTTCAAAAAAACTTTTAATACCCATTTGATTTATTCGCACGAGATTTAAGTACAGATCAATTATATTTATACAAGTTTGTCTTAGAAAACATAAACTTAGCCCTAAAATTCCAGGAAAAAAATCCTATGCTTGGTGAATTCCGCGAGCTATAGAGCTTAGGATCCCTTAAAAAACTTATTAATTTGGCAAATAATGTTGTTCAAGCATACGTTCTAGCTTGATTTATAATAATATGTCTTATTTATTTAGCAGTAACCTCCTTAAGGTTCATACATACATATACTCAAAAATAATGATTACTTTTCAGTTTAACTATGTTCAGTTACATTTATGGTATTTGTAAGTGCCATCCTATTGCAAAGATGGTTTCCGACATTTATCGAAGTTTATTTAAATTAAAAATATTCACCAGGAGAACCTAAAATGATAATTGATTGCGCCAAGTGAAAAAATAGTTGCTTTGCTCATTCAGAAAACTTGCTGATAGCGAAGTTACGAATCTTCACAAACACCTAAGAGAACTCCTCGCAGATACACGTAAGATTCTAAAAATTCTTATCATGCAAGGTGGGAAAATTGACTCTTACAAGTTCCATGAATTAACTTTGTTGTTGCAACTTACTGTGGTATTACAAATTGGCAGAAAAATACATCTGAACCACTAACATCTCAAAAGACATCTGATGGAGATCTCATTTTTTTTCACAGCACACGGTGGGCAAATGGATCTATCTCATCTGCGTTTATCATACAAAAACTAGCAAAATGTCTTTGAAGAACAGCACAAAAGTCTCTGCAACGTTTTTTCTTTTAAATCAACATTAGAAAAAATATTTAACCTAAAATAACGTCTTGCAGTGTTAGGCCAAAATTCGAAAAAAACGGGCAAATGGATCTATCTCATCTGCGTTTATCATACAAAAACTAGCAAAATGTCTTTGAAGAACAGCACAAAAGTCTCTGCAACGTTTTTTCTTTTAAATCAACATTAGAAAAAATATTTAACCTAAAATAACGTCTTGCAGTGTTAGGCCAAAATTCGAAAAAAACGGATTTTTTACGTTATCAATAACAAAATTTTACTTTCTGTTTAAGTCTATAATTACTTTTTTCTCTCAAATGTGTTATTTTACACCTTAAACATTTGTTTTACATGAGAAATAAAATTAAAAAATCGGGTTTAAAGTCAGTATGTAAAAATATTTTTTTTGTGTTTTTTTTCAATTTCTCGTTATTTCAATGTCAATTTGGAGACAAAAGTTGTCGTTTGATTGTAATGAAACTTTCTGTACAATAAAATTACGTCATTTAACAACATAATTTCACTCTCACTTTCACTTTCAATTAAAATTCAGCGTAATTTTTTTTTTCTCATACATCAGTGGCCCGCCTTAATGGATACCTGGAATTGTCCCTGACCCAATGTTCCTATACTAGGAACTACTCAATACAATGCTCTTAATTACTTTTATACCTGTAATTGCCTATGACCCGATCCTTCTTTACCTGCTTGGCTGTACTTGATTTAGTATATTACTGAGTTTTCCCAAGTAAAGTTGTGCTATCATTTTGTGTAAATTTTGGTCGTTTTGTAGTATCAAGACACTAAACTGAAACAATGGCATCCACAAGCAGACGTACCTGTGTAAATCATCCCGATGTTTTTTGTTATGTGTGTGGTGAATACACTTTGAAAGAGAGCAGAAAAACGATTTCTGACTTTGTGAAAAAAGCTTATCTTGCCTATTTTGGCGTTCATTTAGGAGATCAAGATAAATCTTGGGCCCCACATTTCATATGTAAAACATGTGTTGAACATTTGCGACAGTGCACAACTGGAAAGAGGAAGTGCCTAAAGTTTGGTGTACCAATGGTTTGGAGAGAACCGCGGAACCATCATGACGACTGCTATTTTTGTCTCGTTAATATTAAAGGCATAAATAGAAACAATAGACACAAATGGACATATCCTGATCTAGATTCTGCAAGAAGGCCTGTAGTGCATTCGGAAGAAATACCCGTTCCATCATTCAGCAGTCTACCCGAACTGACAGAAGATGATACAGAAACATCAACGTCTGACGAAGTTAAAAGAATTCAATCAGAAAACGACAGCGATTTTGAAGCAGATTTAGCAACTCCGCAGTGTTTCAATCAAGAAGAACTAAACGATCTTATAAGAGACCTGAATCTCTCAAAGGAATCCGCTGAATTACTTGCATCCAGATTAAAAGAAAAAAATCTACTTTGTCGAGGTACTAATATTACATTTTATCGTAAAAGAGATAAGGATCTGCTGCCTTTTTTCACTCAGGAAAATGACTTGGTATTCTGTAACAATATAAAAGGGCTCTTAGAAAAAATGGGTTTGCCTGAATACACTCCAGATGATTGGCGCCTTTTTATTGACAGTTCAAAACGTAGTTTGAAATGTGTTCTTTTACATAACGGTAACAAATATGGCTCAATTCCTATTGGTCATTCTACTACCATGAAGGAAGAATATGAAACAATAGCATTAGTTTTGAGAAAAATTAAATACGAAGAACATCAGTGGTCAATTTGTGTTGATTTAAAAATGATTAACTTCCTCCTTGGACAGCAGAGTGGTTATACAAAATATCCTTGTTTTTTGTGCCTTTGGGACAGCAGAGCTAAAAATGAGCACTGGGTTAACAAAAATTGGCCTTCAAGAGATGTCATGATTCAAGGAATACAAAACGTGATCAACGAACCTTTGGTTTCAAGACAAAAAACTTACTTCCGCCCTTGCATATCAAGCTAGGCCTAATGAAGCAATTTGTGAAGGCCTTAAATCGAGATGGAAATTGTTTTGGGTATTTGTCACGTAAATTTCCTGGCATTAGCACGGAAAAACTAAATGCTGGTATATTTGATGGTCCTCAAATAAGGCAACTTGTTAAAGATCCACAATTCACCACATCAATGAACGAGACTGAATCTAACGCTTGGAGTTCATTTGTTCAAGTAGTACAAAAATTTCTTGGCAATCATAAAGCAGAGAATTACGTAGAATTAGTGGAAACTATGCTTTCAAATTTAAATATTCTCGGCTGTAACATGAGTATAAAAGTTCACTACCTCAACAGCCACCTAGATCGTTTTCCAGAAAACTTAGGTGATTGTAGTGAAGAACAGGGGGAAAGATTCCACCAGGATAATAAAACTATGGAAGATCGTTATCAAGGACGATGGGATAGCCACATGATGGCGGACTACTGCTGGAGCCTTCAGCGAGACTGCCCTAGTAAACTCCATTCTAGAAAATCGTATAAAAGAATTTTTTTATGTGATTAGTGACTAATGTAATTATGTAAATTAAGTTTTTGCAATAAATACTTAAATCCATGTGTCTTTGTTTTTTTTTACTGTCAATAGTAATATTATATATTATAACAGTTATAACGTAAATTATATACACAATTTTTTTAAAAATCTCAAAAACTAGATCTGATCTGAAAACAAAATCTGAGAACTTTTTTACATTCTGCATCCAAAAATTACTCAGGAACAGTTAAAAAATCGCAGGCACCAAAATGTGTGTTGGCCTGTGAATTATTTAAGTGATTTATTTTTTGTATTCGTGTTATGAAATCACGCTTTATTAACTTTATTAGAATCATATATTTTTCTCGTTGATCCGCTTGTATAATAAATATGAGTTATCACTCGCGTAGAAATGTACATTTTTGAAGCTACGTATTGTGAGGTTATGTGACATGGACTCTCGAACATTTTTGGATTTGAAACTTTTTTCTTGGCAGCAAAATATGTCAGCCTTGTCTGGGACTGCCGTCATTAGCAACCAATACTAAAATATTTGCCTTTTCCCTAAAAACTCCGCTGGGTGACGAGTGATGACACAGTTTTGTCGAAGTGAATTCATGTGCTGACATCGTGTTAGGTTATCATTTCTCAATAATGGTTGTGTAAAATGAAAAAGAGGTATTTTCTCGGTGGCGACTTAAAATTTTCAAGTTTTTATCTTTGTCCTTACAATTTGCATGCTCAGCATTTAATTTAGACAATATTGAGGAATGCTGAAACCAAGTTACAGTAATATTTAATTTATAAGATGTTGTTTTGTCGTTTGTCTTGTCTTGTTTTGAAAAAATATTGTTTTGTAAATATTTACGTAAATAAATAATTAAAAATACTTATAAAAATGGTTTTATTTTGTTGAACAGGGTAGGTAACCTTGAATAATAATACGATAGTAGATATATAATCTCTATATAATCTAAGTTGCAAGGATATGTTCATTCAAAGCTCTCAGATGTATGCCCACAAACAAACACGTGTAGTACGCGCTTACAAATGCTGATTGTGTACTTACAAATAAAATCCAAACCTCAAATGAGCCCTGCAACTCTTGCCGACATTCCCTGAAACAGGGGTGACATTGGCAAAGTGAACCATTTTTTACAGTATTGGTGGTCAGCCTCATACCAACCTATAAGTCAAGGAATACGAGTAATAAAAACAATTTAAGTAAACAACAAAATCTTAAAAATAAATCTACGAGTATACAAAAAAATGACAAAAATTTCTTATGCAAAAAATGTAGCAAACTAATAAACCAACATTACAAATCAGCATTGCAGATTAGCCGCCACTTCTTCCTGTCCTTGCATACTTCTTTCATTTCATCCAGAGTCATAACCTTTTTCATACAAGCTCTTCTTTTATTATGACTCTGGATATCCCATTCACTCGCTATTTCGAAAATTTGGTCCATCCATACCTTTCTCGGTCTTCCTCTTCCACGACATCCATCAATTCTTGCAGCATACACTTTCTTAGTCATTCTTTCCTCATTCATTCTCTCCAAATGTCCAAACCATCGAAGTATACTTCTTTTAATCTTTACTTTCACACTTTCTCTTACACCACATTCCTCTCTAACAAAATCATTCCTCACCCTATCACTCCGTCTTTTTCCAATCATACTTCTTAAGTAGTCCATTTCCACTGTATGGACTTAACTAATCTCACTTTCACTCACAGATAATAATATAAATATAATAATATAGGCATAATAATATTATGTATGTATATATAGTACGATGATATTGTCTATGAATCGTAGTAAAGTTGGCCTCTAGTTACGCCAGAGTCGCTATTGTCCCATGGATAGATTAGTATAGTCCAATATGGATACTTGGGTACTTATGCTCAACGCAGGAGTGGCGTCTCTAAGTACCTTACTCTGTGCGTACGAGTACCAAAAGTGACGTCGTTCTTGGAAATACCAATTTCTACAAAATATACATAATATTATGTAAGATATATAACATTATTAATTATTAAGCTCATCCAATATTACAGCAAGCGGGGGGAGGGGTCATTAGATAATGACTATAGGATGATTGTAAGGGGGGGGGGGGGGGGTCGAAAATCGGCAAAAATCGATGACGTAATTTATGGACGGCCCCTAGGTCCCTATGGCTTCGCCATAATTGTTTACCCATATTAAGTATATACTTTATTTAATTGAATGCTTTGAGATATAATTTAATAAATTTTGTGATAAAAAGGTGATTGAATTCTTTTCATGTTCCGAATATCTTTAATCCACAAAAGACAAATTGTTAAATATGTACAGTATGCATAGAAGTACATCGCATTCACATTCTATTCAGTTTCAGAATAAATGCATTGTCAGAATAATGTAATACATCAGTTGGTTCATGTAACTAATAAAGAAAAGTCAGGATAGGAAAAATATTTAATACAACAATATTTTTAGTGCCGTTTTGTGAGTTCACCGCAAGGGCACTGCAGAGCCATAGCCCCTTCTGAACAGACATGTCTTCAATATTGATTTAAAAACATTTGCACTCTCCACAGCTGTCAGCTTGTGTGGTAAAACATTAAAAAGCAGAGGGCCGGCAATACAAAAGGCACGATGCAAATAATTGGCCCTGTTGCTCCTGACCGATGACCATCCATGTTGTAAGAATGGTTAAAGGAAAAGAAGAAAATATTCATTCTGAAGTGTATTTGCCTATACCCTACACATGTGCCTGTAAGGAGTGCCACCCGAGATTTGCAATTACAAAAAAAAAAAAATTGTACAGTGGCTGCACATGACTTTATAGCATAAAATGCGGTCATGTTTAGGTCATAGACAATTTTATAACAAAACATTTAGTTGTGTGTAGGTAATGAAGCTAATCTTTTGAAGTAATATTTATTTTGCAGTTTTATCATTGATCCCGTTTGAATCAAAACTAACACTTTGTTTGGTGGGTATACTTTTCATTAATATTTTGGAAAGTTATGATTGATTATTATGTGTACTTACTAAATTGTAAGACTCGCAGCCTAGTATTTAAATTAGGCGTTTTAGTACCATGAATATTACAATATTTTTTTGTACGGAAATTTGTCACTTTGTATGGTGGCTATACCTTTTAATATTTTTTTGAAAAAAGTAATCTAAATCTAAATCTAAGCTGCAAAGATATGTATCATTTGAGATTCATATTAAATGCATTCCCACAAGCAGACATGCATAATTTCGCGCTTACACATGCCGCATGTGGACCTACAATATAAAAAACCCAATCTCAAATGAACATAAGCCCTGCAACTCTTGCCGACCTTCCCTGAAGCAGGGGTGACATTGGCAAAGTGAACCCTTTTTTACAGTATGGGTGGTCAGCCGCATACCAACCTATCAGTCAAGGAGTACAAGCAATTAATGCAATCAAATATCTAAAACAAATAAACTCTAAACAATTAAACAGTAAAAAATATGATAATAAAATAATAATATAATATGTAGATAATGATTAATTTAATATGTAGGTACCTATATATAAGAGCTTTTCAATTGGAGAACCTTATTTTTTAGTTTACCCGTTCTCTGCCAAGTAATTTTAAATTATTGTTTTCTCTTGTATCGCAACCCCCAAAACAAAGAGTATTATGAGGCAATGGTTATTTTTGTTACATAGCACTTGTTTAAGCGAATTGTTATATGGGTTTATTTATGGGTATTAGACGTTTGGCTACCAAAAATATTTCAATTAATTACTGAGAAATATTAAATTATTGTTTTCTTTTGTATCGCAACCTCCAAAACAAAAAATATGATGAGGCAATAGTTATTGTTGTTACATAGCACTTGTTTGGGCGAATTGTTATGTAGGTTTATTTGTGGGTATTAGACGTTTTGCTACCAAAAATATTCAAATTATTTTTTGTATGGAAATTTGTCACTTTGTATGGTGGCTATACTATATAATATTTTTTTGAAAAAAGTAATGATTAATGTATGTAGGTATATATAAGAGCTTTTCAATTGTGCAACATTATTTTTTAGTGAACCCTTTCTCTGCCGAGAAATTTTAAATTATTTTTTTCTCTTGTATCGCAGCCCCCAAAACAAAGAAAATTATGAGGCAATGGTTATTGTTGTTACATAGCACTAATATAATGACGATTACTTAAAAAAATTAAAGAAAATCGTAGGAGCCATTTTTGAGAAAATCTCATTTGAAACTTTCAGCTGTTCGGAAGCCATCTTGAATTTTCTAAAATTTGGAAAATGTTTCACTATGAATTATAGTGATAAAAGAGTTCTTTCTATTAAAGTTAAAAAATATAAAAGTTTTTGGCGTTCTGATGGGTTTTTGTAGCCTTTTAATTTCAATTTTTGATATCTTGTAAACGGCCCTTTATGTTATTTTTTTTTTAATTTTTTATTTAATTTTTTTATAGAATTTTATGGTATGTACATATAATATTGTAGAACGTTATTTTTTTGTGAACGCTTTCACTTCTGAGAACATCACAATTGTTTATTTTTTTCATATGGCAACTCATAGACGCCGATTAGCAAGAATGTTGCCATAACTAAATTTGGTAAGAATGTATCAAGAAATTTGCATACTAAAAAAAATTAAAACAAAATCGTTACAGCCGTTTTTTAAAAAAACGCATTTGAAATTTTCAGCTGTTCGGAAGCCATCTTGAATTCTCCAAATAGTGAAAAAAAAAATATTTTGCAAATAAGCATACAAAATTTTCTTTCTTGTGAACTTAAAACAAGTTGTAAAAAATCGCCTTTTTATGGGTTTTTTTAATATTTACGATAAAAAATTTGAGATCGTGTAAACGGTACTTTAAATCTTTTTTTTTAAAAGTGTTGTTTAGTTTTTTGTAGAAATTTATATTGCGCGTAATATTGTAGAACATTATTTTTTAGTCAACTCAGCCATTTCCAAGAAAATCTCAATCGTTTTTTTCTTTCATATGGCAACCCATAGACGCAGATTGGCAAGAGTGTTGCCATAACTAATTTTCTTAGTGACAATTTAAGCAACGACCACACTGAAATCTTAAAGAAAATCGTTAGAGCCGTTTATGAGAAAAGTGCAATTTTTTTTTTTTTTGTATGGTAGCCATCTTGAATTTTCAAGTTGCAGCCATGCCAGTCGGCCCATCAAAATCTGTGGTAGTCAATTCTCTAAATCCAAAAATTGGTGTCTTTGCGATCAGTAGTTCCGGCTGGGACATACATACATCCATACGGACGGACGGACGGACGGACAGGTTCGACAAATTAGGTTTTTTTGCATGTCCTGGTGCAGGACAACTCATTTCCGTTGAAACCTCGAAATTTTTTTTTCGGACGAATACAATACTGTATAACAGTTCCTTCGGACTGCTATAAAGTAAAAATAGCTTCATTTACAACGAACTTTTTACTTTAAAGTTATGGGCACGCCAAGGGCATAGAAGTTCATGTTTTGTCGTGCCGTTGCTTTTACTTTACGGGAAAATGTAACGCCACTTGAGAAAATATTTAACTTTGTATGAGCGTCCATGTGCTGTGGGTCATTCTGACACATACAAACAGGATGAGCATGAGCAATGCCCTGAGCTCGGGTTCGAATCCCACCCTGAGTGTCATAAATGATTCCCCGTTTCGGTTTTTTTTTTCTAACGCCAAAATCAATTACCGGCAAGGTTTACCTACTCACTCTTCACAAGAAATGTGTACCACTCTCTTAGGGAACTGGGAAACCCCTACTTCAACTGAAGTAATTGCATAAGGCTTGCCCCTTGCAACGCAACGCAACGCAAAAAAACGCAACTAAGCTACATATTTAGTGTAACTTCTTGCCGCGTTATCCCCGAAGGGGTCGATGTGGCGAGTTGAACCTATTATTTTTACAGGTTAGGGGGCCGGCCTTACGCCAACCACTTCAGTTGAAGTGGAGGTTTCCCAGCTCCCGAGAGTGCTGGTACTCATTTATTGTGAAGGCTGAGTAAACCTTGCCGGTATTTTATTTTGGGGTTTGAAATAAACACCGAAACGGAAATCATTTCTGACACCCTCGGTGGGATTCGAACCCGAGCTTTCGGCATGGAATGCAAGCACTCTACCACCTGAGCTATCGACCGGACTTTACCTGTAAAAATAAATAGGCTCCACTCACCACATGCGAAACCCTTCGGGGATGACGCGGCAAGAAGCTTACTTATACCGCATGTGGACTTACAACATAAAACCCAATGTCAAACGGACATAAGCAAACTCTTGCTGACCCTGGAACAGGGGTGACATTGGCCAAGTGATTTTTTTTACAATATCATATGAAAAACTATCGTCTGACGTCCGGTAGAGTGCTTGCATTCTAGGTTCTATGCTGTGAGCTCGGGTTCGAATCCCACCGAGGCGAGGGTGTCAGATAGGGATGGGCAAATTAAAAAATTATATCGATATATGTATATCGAATCGATATTTTTAAACACTATCGAAATAGATTTTGCAGTGTTTGTGTATTCACACAGTGAAAATTCATTTTTTTTAAAAAAAAATATCTAAAACGTAGTTTTATTTTCACAATAATAAAATCATTCTTTCAAATCATCCTCGTATACTTTATCAACAACACATCAAGCAACTTTTTTTTTTAATTTGTGATTGTTTTTTTCATGTACCCTTTATGTTTCAGAACTTTGTTAAAAAGAATTACAGTACCTACCGAGCTTTCCGGTCACGTGTTCTCTAGACAAAAATACTTCAAGTACAGAATGTAACGATAGAATTTCACTAAAAATGCGTGAAGACTAAAACAGCGCCTCCACTGAGCCTTTAAGTTTCAGTACATCTTTTGTGAAACGCAATCAGAGAGTTTAGACGTAAGGCTGTATACTTGGTGCCATGGAGGTAGTAATTCAATGGAGTGGTTATGAATGTGATTTAGTTCCAATCGATTTGATGCACCGTATTTGACGTCATACATCGTTGATAGTGCTGTCTCGCTCACGACATATGAAACGTTTTTGCCATTTTCTATGTGAGCAACGTGGTTCTACTCCATATTCAATCTATTCACCATAGAAACGCATGAAATGACCATGGCAACGGTATTTGTTACAAGTGTTGTAGAAAATATCTGATAAATTTCGAATTCAAAAATGTTCCGACCTCATGAAGTACGGGATGATTTTCACGAATCTATCTATTACAGTGAGCATGGAAGTTGCATACTTGAATAAACAAGTACTTACTTGAAAAAGCAAGTACCTACATACTTGAACATCATTAGCTCTACAAATAGCTGTCACTTTTGTGAGCAAATTATTTCGACAAATGGCAAATGAATTATATGAACGTAATCATATAAAAAAGTGAATTATTATTCCACATTAAAAAAAAAAAAAAAATCTTGGCACGTTTAGAAAGTATCTAATTTGGCATTTATTTGGATTGGTTTTCAATCAGGT
The DNA here is from genome assembly GCA_951799405.1 of Agapetus fuscipes. Classification (NCBI taxonomy): domain Eukaryota; kingdom Metazoa; phylum Arthropoda; class Insecta; order Trichoptera; family Glossosomatidae; genus Agapetus; species Agapetus fuscipes. The sequence continues at coordinate 11,728,700 of OX637353.1, read as the reverse complement.
AACACACGTCCTGTTGACAGTTGGAAGGTTACCGATTGACTGTATTTGGATTTTGGGATGATGGGTTAGCGCATTCTGAAAGATAGATTTATACAGGGTCAGTAGCTGCTGTCGTCAGTCCACTGCCGAGTCAGTGCTGACCTAGCACTGCCATCTTGTAAACTGATTCAAGTCAGTACTGCCGCGACAGTAACTGTTGCGTCAGTAACTGACTTCAATATTGCCGCTTGATATTTTTCGGCGTCAGTCCGCTCCCCCTTCCAGCCGCGCCACCGCAACTGACGTCATGTAAATGACAAAGTACGGTGACCACGCTGCGTCACACCGCATCACAAAATGACGCGAAAACTGAGCGACTCGTCAAAGTTTTTTGGCGTCATTCTCAAAGCCAGTTTGTATTCCCCAGGATCTTTAATTCTCAACTGGGTTATCAACAGAGCAGAACCTCCAGTTTTATCTCTGTGATCTATCCATTTTCTTACCCAAATCCGTTTCTGTTTAGATATCTCTTTTTCCAACATACCAATTAGTTCTTGCATCATCACAAATATGTCATTTTTTATGAATAATTTTTTAACTTTTTGCTGTTTTCGAGAATTCATTTTTCCGCACTGACTTTGCGAACGTGTGTGCACCCTAAGAAATATCCTCGACTACTCGCTGCCTTAGTTCTTGTTTACCGTATTAGCCATTGAGAAAATTTTACATGTCTTGTAAACGCAGTACTTGCAAAATGACAGTTTGGAGATAAACGAATGCTGCAGATCCTGTGTGTTAGTTCTGCGTTTTTTCTCAAATAAAACACATAGTTCTAATAAAAACAAACACGGAAATTATGGTAGATTAAAATAAAATATTCTTTATTTAGATTTTGGGCAGTAACTTTGTGAAAGCACATTTTAATTAATTAAAATACTTTTTTAACTTTGTTACAATTCACTTGAGTTTTATTTTTTAAAAAACACAACCAGTTTTTTTTTAAAAAATAAAACTCAAGTGAATTGTAACAAAGTTAAAAAAGTATTTTAATTAATTAAAATATTCTTTGTTACAATTCACATGAGTTTTTATTTTTTAAAAACACTACCGGTTTCGGGAGAAGCAATACCTCCCATCTTCAGGTGTAAATATAAACTAACATACAATACATTATGACATGAGGATTTGAATTACAGAGAGGGAGGTGTTTTTATACATATATTAAGCCCAGGAGATGTCATTTTTGCAAAAAAGTGAACATATCAAAATGTCGATTACTGCATTTACAATTAGCAGGGCAGAGCTACTGACCCTGTATAAATTTGCCTTAATTCTCTAAGGATTTCTTTCTTAGTCCATCTTGTTCTTATTTATCGATGCTTGTCGCAAAGAAAACTCGGTGTGCATTTTTCCCCTGTGTTTACAACCACGTTTCCGTAATATTATTACGCTTTCATCTTTTTCAACCCGAGCTTCTGTCCCCGTAATGGGTGTTCTCACGTTTTCAGTAAACAAGACAGTAGTTGAGTGCTTTAACCAGAGTTGCAAGCATCCCTAAGCTTTAAATTGCATCCAAGCTTTGTACAAGTTGTAAGAAAAAATATTTTACTGTTACTGTATCCTGCCGCCATTCCACTAGAGGCGGCCAGACCTCCGCAGATGCGTCTCCACTTGTCCCCGTCCATATCTCTTTCATCTCTCCAACATTCATCGCTTTCTTCATACATACTCTTCTCTTATTCTCACTCTACAGGTTCAGTTCTTTTGCAATCTCACTTATTTGGTCCACACTATTAACTACGAACTATGAGTTTGTGTGTACATGTATTTAGATACATGCGCCTAGGCACAATGGTGTGTGCAGAGCAATCTGGAAGTGTTTCGAAAAATCCATTGTAGAAGTATATGGAAGAATCTAGAACATGCAAGAATCGTCTCTTTTGTAGGAACCTATAATACGACGAGCCGCAATGGTGCGGAGGGCCAGAACGACTGAAACATTGTGACGTGAAATCGATAGAACTAGAGAAGTACTGTGTATTCGTATATTGTGCAAAATAAATCCTGTTAAATAAATAAATAATTTAAAAAAAATACAAATAAAACCAAACAATACATTCCTTCTTTGGTCTTCCCCATTCCACACTTTCCTCTGACAATTCCTCTGTACACTTTCTTCGTTATTCGTTCATCATCCATTCTTTCAGTATATCCGAACCTTCTCATTGTGCTTTTTTGGACTTCCATTCTCAAATTCTCTTTTATTACACACTCGTTCATCACCCAATCATTGCACACTCTATCATTCAGTGTATTTTCAGTCATTGCTCTCAGGTAAGCCATTTCAACAATACTTTACTCAACTCGCATTCATTAACTGTCCACGCCTCACTTACATCAATGTCGGTACCAATATGCCATTGTGTACCAGCAATCATACAGTTTCCTATTTTTTGTTATCTTTCCAATCGTTCGCATCACACTTCTTTCTCTAATAGCGCGATTTCATAATTATTTCGGCAGTTTTCCATTTGCCAGACAACAAACTTGACAATTTTGTGATAACATCGAAGGCGCTCGAGGAAATAAGTCAACTCGTGAAGAAAAACTTTGTGCTTAATTTTTACATAGCTAACAATAAAATCATTTCAATTATTTTCTGTTTTTAAACTTTGAATTGTTTGTGTATTTACACAGTAAAATTCATTTTTATGAGAAGGGATGTACCTATTACACTTTAAAAGTTAAAAAATTGAGATTATGAAAACAATTTCATTGTTAATAATGTAAAAATAAAACACTACCGGTGCAATTCTTAGACATTTTAGTCGTCCGTTAAGCCCACGCTTTGACAAACTAATGATGCATTTGTATGAAGACCTGTCAATCCAAAATGGCCGCAAGTGAATAGCTGATTAGGCTTCATACATATATTACCAAAATTCGGTACGTAAACATGACCGTGGGGATTAGACTTTCATCCCAGGCATCATTAGTTTGTTAAAGCGTGGACTCAACGGACGACTAAAATGTCTAAGATTCGTACCGTAAGTTTTTCATATTTTTTTTACTGAACACGGAGTTTCATTTTAACGCGTTGAGTTTCCTTGACTGATAGGTTGGTATGCGACTGACCACCCATACTGTAAAAAATGGTTCACTTTGCCAATGTCACCCCTGCTTCAGAGAAGGTCGGCAAGAGTTGCAGGGCTTATGTTCATTTGAGATTGGGTTTTTTATATTGTAGGTCCACATGCGGCATGTGTAAGCGCGAAATTATGCATGTCAGCTTGTGGGAATGCATTTAATATGAATCTCAAATGATACATATCTTTGCAGCTTAGATTTAGATTAAGATTAGAGCATTAATTTCACCTCTCACTTTTTACTAATGAACTTTACTTAATTACTTAGACAGTGCTGGCTCTGTAGGAACACGTAAATATTTTACAAAATGATATAAGTCGTGTCTAGTATAATTCGCACTCTCGCCGTTGACCACGTAGCAGGGTGTCGGTTTTTTGTTCCGACTCCACTCTGCAGTCGTAATGAAGCTCTGTAGGCATTTGTGTCGCAACGTTATTATACTGTGAAGTAATCAGGATTAAATTCGTGATGTTTTGTATAGTTTAAACATTTTTTTTCCATTATCAAAAGAAACAGTGATAATGCCAAAGTGCACATACGCCTTATAGGTAGGCAATATATGGTAAAACCAAAACAATATAAGCTTGAGGTTGAGATTTCTAATCTAATCTAATCCAAGTTGCAAAATATATGTTACATAAGGGGTTCACATTATATACATTTTCACAAACAGAAACGTACAAGTTCGCGCTTAAACATGCCGCATGTGATCCTACAAAATAAAAACCCGAATCTCAAATGAACATACACCCTGCAACTTCTCCTGATCTTGCCTGAAACAGGGGTGACATTGGCAAAGTAAACCATATTCTACAGCATGGGTGGTCAGCCCCATACTAATCTATGAGTCAAGAAACATACACAACAAATTACATTTTTAATATCAAAAAATTAAAACATGTATAGACATCAAAAACTAACAAAAAAGAAATTCTAATTTTAAAAACCCTAGCCGCCAACAACAGATCAACCGCCATTTCTTTCTGTCCTTACATACTTTTTTAATTTCTTCCAGAGTCATAACCACAGATCACTGGTCATAACCTTCTTCATACAGGCTCTCCTTTTATTATGACTCTGGATATTCCATTCATTCGCAATTTCGGAAATTTGGTCCATTTATTTTTCACAAAATAGGTTCTACACTCTCTGCTTACAGATCTTTGCGTTACAATGATCCAAGTGACTCTGTCTGTCCCACAGGATCTTTGCTCGTATTTATAGGTACAAAAGAAACGATTCTTGAATGTTGTAGAACATAGTAGATACTTCTTAGTTGATGTTATTAGAGCATTGTTCCACAGTATACATGAGACATCACACACCAATCAGCGTGCCTAGGCTCACGTCTGCGCGAACTACTACGTTCGTAACAATAATAGACGTCACACTTACAGCACACAATAATGAAAACGTTTTAATATTTAGCATTGCAGAAAGTTTGATGCTTAAGTTAAATGGGTCCGTGACGTATTCCATTGCGTTTGACACTTCTGCCATAGCAAGCCCGAAGTAATTTAAATATAATTTTAACTTGTTTGCCGCCTAAGCAAGTAGTGTAGTTTTGTGCGGAATAGAAGCGGATATATGGCTCTAGAGAGTCATCAACTTCCAGGCGCCAAAACTACGCGCAACCTTATTTTGGAGGCTACATGAAATTGTGAAGTCCCCGACCGTACTTTTCGACGCGCTATCATAAGAGAATTTTCGTAAATTTTAGAATAGAAAGTGCCCATTTTTAAGCAAGATCCAATTGCAAATGTTTGGTAAAGAGTTTGGGGTGAAGGTTTGTGAATTATCCAATAATAATATCGACGGTTAAAAGGAAGTAAATAAGCGACTTTTTTGTCAAAAATGAGTTATGGATGCTATCCTACTTAAAATTTTCCGCTCTTTCTAATGCGCTAACTCCCATAGTTGTACAAAGATTTTTGTTGTTGTTTATGCCCAAGAAAACAACTGCGTTTTTGAAGTATGGTGTTGGTGTAACCGACAAGATTTTGGCCTTTTTTGTGACATAAAAAAGTCGTAAAATATTGTAAAACCACATTAATAAGAATGTCAATAAATGCCTTTATTTTCTAAATTTTAGAGCTGTTTTGATTTTGACGATGTGATAAAAATGAAAAAGTTTTTCCATTTTTCCGCAATCTCAAACTTTAAACTGCTCTCCTGAACAATTAATTTTATGTCGCTTCTTCCTTTTAACCATTGATATGATGATTTATTTGGTGAATTCTATTTTTGTGTGAATTACAACCCAAGAGCACTCTGCAAGCTTGGTCGTTGCTATGGAAGGCGCCAATTCTCCATCATGAACCAGTTTCTGTAATGCTGGATGTACCTATAGTGACCGGTCTTTGGTTAAGGTATATGAATTTTTCAACCCAACGAAGAGCAGATTATATTTTTTGTGCTCCACCCACTAACCCACGACCTTCCATTTACGAGTCCGAAACGGTACCAGTAAACTACGGAACAGTCAAAACTAAATCCAACTAAACAAAGAGCAATTTGAATATAAAATTATAAAATTTGGAGCTCTGCTTGGAATTGAACTTACAACTTTCCGATAACGAGCTTGTAGCGTTCACCACAAAACTACAGACTGGTCCAATTATTTTCATAATCGCAAAAAAATCTGGATCTATTTTCCAAGATCTATTGTCGTGGTCTATTGGAACCTGAGTTTCTGTATGTTTCACCCATGTGTGCAATGGGCTTCTTCAGCGTGACATTTAAGTAATTGTTCTTACATTTTGTTTACAAAAACATCACATCCCATAAACATCACACATAAGAAGCCTAACTTAGACATGGGTAAAACGTACGTAAGCTCCAGCTTCGACGGACCACGGCAACAGATCCTGGAGAACCACCAAATCTAAAATTCAATCTGACTTCTTTGTTTTTAATTAGTATTTTTTTCTGGATTTCCTTACCGATTCTAGAGTCAACATGCAAAACCCTGATTTAAGAAGTATAAATATTTTTGGATTTCAAAACGATTTGCATCTAATAATACAACCATAGACTTTGTGTGACGACAGCCGTACTTCCTACCCTTGGACCAACTACTTCAGAAGTCACATAAACAGATGTCCTGATGAAGCTTTTACGCTTCCTTTTATGGGCGGGAATGGTTAAGCAGACAATGTTCATTTCAAAGCCAAAAATTTTCATTCTAGAAATTAGTTTTCAAAATACAAAGATTACTTATAAAAGAAAGTGGTCTACGGTCGAGCAAACAAGATAGTGGTACTCGAATTGTCTTTTTGAAACAACGCCGGTTAGAGCTCCGTCATGTCCGTTTGAAGATATATTTGACCTTGAGTTAACAGATATCATTTTGTGATTAGTACATTATGAAAAAACTCGGAGAAAATTCCAAAAACAACAAAAATGTGACAATCTTTTCAGTCGTCAATTTGAAATGAATTAAGGATGACTCACGCTAAGCCGTGTCGGGTCCGAGCCGAACTTTGGCAGTACCTAAATGGCAAAACAGAATATATAACTTTTTATACTGCGTGTAATTACAAAGTGAAAATTCATTTTAATGAAAAAGTTTTTTTTAATTATTTATTGAAGTGAAATTAGAGGAGTTTTTTTTTAAATATATACCTTTGCATAACATAATACTATATGGAGTATTAGGTGACCGAGCTAAGACCGAAGCTTTGCTCGGACCTGTCACGGTCATTGTCTATTGAAATAAACAACTTTTCCTGTACATCTCAAAAAATGGTATTATTGCAAAGAACAAAGATAAAATAAGTAACATTTTTGGGTTGTATTTTTTTTCTATAACTATTGAATTTTTACGGTGCTATTCTAAATCAGCAAAGTCATGACTCATCCGCAGCCTACAGTGAATTTTCCATACAAACAAAATAATCATCTATAAACCAGCTATGGATCACGTGTTTTGTGAATAGCACTGTTAGGGTTTAATAATAATAATAATAATAATAAAGCTTTATTCCGGCCTAGTCACGCGAGTAGTGCAATACGTGACTAGCCATATTCAATTTTCAGGTTATTACAGAGGAGATAAAGAAATAACAAAAGAAAAAATAAAATAATTATGAAACAGAGAAAGGAAAATAAATCTGAGAAAATATAAAAAATAAGGCATAGGTACATGAAAAAATTAACAAAAATACAAAGAAACCAGAAAGCAAAAAAATATAAAAAGTAAGCATGTAAAAAAAAAAAAAAAAAAAACATGAAAGCAATAACAGATAGAAGAAAGAGAAAAAAAATAAAAATAAAATGCATGTATACTGATGCACGTAAAAGAAATGAATGGAAGTAGGCAACCTCAGAAAATATTACACTAGAGAACGTGATGGCTGAGTAAGCCTTAGACTCCTTGCCCAATGCTGCCATATGCCCAACTCCCATTTCAGACTTCTGGTTGCTGCGATCAGAGAGTTGTGGCTATTTTCAATTCTCCCTCTGAACCCAGCCATTCGAGTTCGCAATAACCCACTCCACGAGGGTAGATGAGCCGCCGCAAACATCTCACTCGCACTGCAGCTCTTCCGCAGTCGCAGCAATGCTCTGTAGCCCATGTTGTAACATACCCTCATCTCATTCATGTGTTGTGCCTTGTAATTGCACCACAGCTCACTGGTGTACTGCTGCGTGCATAGAACGAGAAAAAGTCTGTTCTTCACTTTGGCTGAGCACTGTGCAAACCGACGTGCCAGCATGTTAGCCTTTCTGCAGTGCGAACGAAGTTGTCGTTTTATATCATTATCATCTACCAAGTTTTCGTTAAGGACATGACCCAAGTATGTAAATTCTTGGACCCTCTTAATACTTCTGCCATTAATGCACAATGGGGGTACAGTTAAGTGCCAGTGTTTGGGCCTGAATACCATTAATTTGCACTTTTCTTCATTATAGCACAAATCCTTTTCCTTTGCAAAGTCCTCACACATCACTATTAGTCTGCGTAATCCTGCTAAAGACGGGGCCATCACCACCATGTCGTCAGCGTATGATATAGAGTTTATCAACTGGCCACCAAGATAGCAGCCAACTCGAGTACTCTTCAGTCTTTCGTGCAGTGCGTCGATGTATATATTAAAGAGGCTTGGTGAGGATATGCCTCCTTGTTTGAGTCCCTTTCTTGCTTTGAAGGCTTCAGATGTGACCGCACCCCATTTAACCTTATACAAAAGGTGGTTGTTCCACACTCTGCACATTTCACCAAACTCTTTTGACATGTTTTTAGTCTCCATTATGACATCTTGTAGTGTTTTGTGGTTCACTGTATCATATGCTTTTTTAAGATCCATAAAACATGCATATACTGGGTTTAGCAACAAAGCCCAAAAACTAGGTCAAAAATTATTTAAATAAAAGATCAAAGCTTTTTCGACTCAATGACTAAAAAATATGCCTATTCAAAAATTATGAAGTTCAAATTGCACCATTAAATATTTAATATTAAACTACACATTTCAAGGCTTTGAGGTGTGACGTACATAAAAGAGCGTACAAGTTTGCGAGGAATTTCTCGGCAATTTCAGTTTATAAATGAACAATTATGCAGCAACGTCGAAACAAAACGAGTATAAATTACCGGAAACATTCATACGAGCTTAATTCGTGGATGTGAGAATAACGTAGGCTCAGCAGGGGCGTGGATCCAATACAGCACATGTCCCAATAGGGGAGGCAAAAATAGGGCCGTTTTGTGATACTTTGTCACCCTAGTGGAGCCCTCAATCATAGATATTTCTGCAAATGTGTGATTGTTTTTTTGTTTGTGTCTTTGTTCTGTATGTGATCTATAATCTATACCTAATCTAAGCTGCAAGATACCGTTTACCCAGTTCCACACTGTAATATTTCAAAATACACTGTTTTGAGATATGGCCTGTCGAAGTTTCATCTGAATAGGCCAGGAAGAAGAACACTTATTTGAATCAACGTTAATTTAGTGTATTCGCTGTAACTCATTTCAAAGGAAAATGATTTTTTGTTTCGAAATGTTGTAGTATGGAATTAAAAATATTTTTCATTTCACTTCCATACAAAACTATTTCGAGATATTGCAATGTGGAATTAAAAATAAAGCTAGATTTATAAAATTCCATAGTGAAATGATCCAGACTATGACAAAAATAATAACGATATCGACTTGTTTGAGTGTGGAATTGAAAAAACAGAGCTTCTTTTATAATATAGCAGGTAAAACTCAAAATCGTGAATTTCGGATTTATTACAGTGTGGAACTGGGCAATCGATATGTTAAGATTTTAGGCTCAAATTAAATGCATGCCCACAGACAGGCACATGTAGGTTCGCGCCTACACATTCTGCATGCGTGCATACAAATAAACAAAACCTCACATGAACATAAACCTTGCAACTCCTGCCGCCTTTCCCTGAAACCGAGGTGGCATCGGCAAAAGTGAACCAATTTTTACAGCACGGTGGGTCAGCCTCACACTAACCTTTCAGTCAAGGAGCTAAGATAAGGTCTGTAAAGTATCTAGATATGAGTTACTTGTATGATTGTACTTGTATTTGTCGAGATTGTGTGAGTATTTACTCGAATGTTCTGGCAAAATCTTGCATGTGCCAGTTCCCAATGTTTCGAGAATCATCCGTTATCTTTCTATACATAGGGACCAGATCTCTCTGTAGACAGAGTAGTCAAGCGACAGGACATTGTTTCAAATCATAACAATACACACACTTAGTTTATGTACCTTGTCACCTCATATATTTTTTACATTGTATGTGTTGTTTTATTATCAATATAAATAAATATCATGATAAATTATTTGATGTTTTTGAGTGATCACACTTTAAGAGCTCTCTGCTTGTTTGTTGGTACAAAGAGCGCCAATACTCAAGCGAGACCCAATGACTGTTAGTCTGAATGGACCTTTAGTGACTGGTCTTTGATAAAGGCAATTGAATGGTTCTGCCTAGCGAAGGCCAATTCTGAAGGATTTTTTCTGTGCTACGCCGGTAATCGAGCTCACAACCTTCCATTAACCATTTAAAGAGCGTTAAACACAAGACAACAAACGTTTCAAACTGTTTATATTCCAAATGAATACCAGTTCCACTAGATTACAAAGGTCATTTTGACTTCGAACATCATCATCATAAGCGCTACAACCCGGTGTGAGTCTTGACCTCCTTGAGGAGTTGCATCCATCATAGCTACAATACAAGCGAATTCAGAATTTATGAAAAAAAAATGAATCAAAAAATATGTTATCTAGTTATTTGCATATCGCCGGCTTAACTCGCACAAATATTTATCTTCACATGCAGGGCCTTTCTATGCGTACCCCGCGTGACCACAGCGCGCTCTGCATACACCAGCCATGAAATCACTTTCAAAGGCCCCGCCCCATACAACCACCAAGGCTCAAATACAAAACTTTACATAAATATTTCACCAAAAATATATGGAAATTAAAGCAGCACATCTAGTGAGCGTTTTGATTTTTATGTGTGTTTAGTAAAACGGGTAGTTGGGTTTAAATGTTTTATACTCGGAGTGTACTAGGCCTGAAAGGAGAGCTTTTCAATGAAAAATTTGCTGAAAATTCCATTATCTCTGTTTGGCAGTTTGGGCCGTGCGAAATGCGAAATGTTGGCGGTGAATATGAGAAGTGGCGGGGAGAATTGCGGGCGAAACCATTCATAGAGAAATATTTGCACATATTTCATACATGTACTACATATGCAATCATTCTTTATACATTTTTTTTTCAGATTTTGACAAAAATTTCAATTGAGTTTTGTTGCTGTTGTTGCCCTACCTGAAAGTTCAAAATGTGACATTTTTTAATTTATTTTAAATCCAAAAATGCGACAAGGACCTCTTTTCATATTTTCATTCTCCCCAAAACTGCACTTATTTCTGTTTTTGAATTTCTTTATTTTTAAAATGTTCCTTGACTTGGTGAGCTCTGTTTTAGTGTAAATCATACCTAAAAAGCCCTCTGACAGTTTTTTCAAGCAATAATTCTCAAGTAAGACCAAGTTGGTATAAGGCTGGATGCACCCATGCTGACCGGTCTTTGGTAAAGACAGATTAATTTCTCAACCCAGCGAAGAGCATGTTTGAAAAAAAAATTATGTACTATGCTGGGATTCGAACTCACTACCTTGCTGTCCGAAATATTAACCACTAGACTACTGGTAGCATTGTAATTAAATACTACCGCTAGGGATGCTATCGAAATTAGATCCAAGGTCTGCGATGGTTGATTAGATAGTTGGTATGCGGCTGACCACCCAATTAAATAGTTCACTCTGGTGGGTTCCTTGACTTATAGGTTGGTATGCGGCTGACTACCCATTCTGTAAAAATGGTTCACTTTGCCAATGTCACCCCTGTCTCAGGGAAGGACGGCAAGAGTTGCAGAGTGTATGTCCATTTGAGATTTGGTTTATATGTTGTAGGTTCACATGCGGCATGTGCAAGCGCGAACTTGTACGTCTCTGGTTGTGAAAATGCGTGTAATGTGAATCTCAAATGTAACATATCTTTGCAACTTAGATTAGATTAGATTAGATTGTCATTTTTACATATCACCACTTAAAAGGTTAAACTGAAAATGTACTGATGCACTGATTTGAGAAATCGTGAATAAAGCACTTCATTGAGAGTAATTTATCATAGTTAGTGAACTAGTTTTAAGAAAATGCTCATAACAAACTTCTAAACTACAAGATTATCACACTTTTTCGGTGTTTTCTTCCGTAAAAATCAGGAAAAAAAGGCATTTCTCTGAGAAACCCAAATTAGCTGAATAATATGTCACTTATTCAGTTTTACCTTTAAGGTAAATATAAAAGGTTCATTAGTGGTTAATATAAAATTTATAATATTAGGATGATTTATTTGGTGAGCGCTGTTTTTGTGTGTATCACACCTCAAGAGCCCTCTAAAGGTTATTATCAGAAAAACTTTTGACATAAATTTCTAAACCATTCCATGCTATCAAAAAACACATAAACAAGAACTACGCCAAAATCAAAATGAATACACCGCATTAATGAATTTATCGCGAATTTGTAATTGCGAAATTAACATAATCATTAATGGAGCAATATGTAGTAGAATTAAAAGATTAAAGGATAAAATACATCATGGCGCTAAAATTTATAGCGTGCTATCCTTTACAGTTGCTAGAGTGAAAGGAAAAAGGTTGTAAGTGACAACATTTTTTATTTCAAGAAAATTTGTAATAAGTGGATGGACTTGGATCATTTTTGAATTTGTAGCTATTTTCTCGGCGAGCCAGTCTTGCATGGAACTGCCGTCCTTAGCAACTTCTTTCCTTTCAATCAGTCTACTCCAGGACGTAAGCTTCCTGCAATTCTCTCCAATTTTGTCTATCGCCTGCTGTATTCAGCCATTCTCTGCCTGCAGTTCCCTTGATGTCGTCCAGATACCTCAGTTGGAATCTCTCCACTTCCCGCTTGGGCATTTTGGGCCCCTAAAAATAACCAAATATTTGTGGGCCTTTTCTATAACAATCAGTCCGTAGTCTAGTGGTTACGCTTCTGACTCTTAAATGGAAGGTCGTGATGAGATGTTTTTGAAACTCTTTTTAAATTAGAAGCTTACTTGAGATTTTAAATGACAATAAAATCACATTGCATGCGAGTTATATGGAAGAACAGAGAGTCTAAAGCCAACCACACACGCAAAGGGACCACCCTGATGATGAATCGTATGACCGGTTCGAAACGTCGGCTCGAAAACAAACCTAGTGAACGGATTACCTTCTTCTTCTTTTCGTGCCACTTTTATCAAAGATCGGCGATCATCATGACTATTTTGACTTTGGATGCTGAGCTTCAAAACAGGGACTTCGTGCTTCTGCCGGACCACCGTCGCAGGTTTTTCAGCCACAATTTCCTTCAGCGTCTCTGAGATCTTCTTCCTTCAATCTTACCCTGTATGAAAAGATGAAGGAGAGGGTATTTTCTCATTTTTCAAAATGAGACCAAAAACCATCAGTTTTCTCTGCTTTATAGTTGGCAGAAGCTCCTTTGTAGTGCGCATTCGTATGAATTACCCGGAAACCTTATATATATGTATGAATAATACTTTCCGTGAAAACTAAAAAATTGAACATAGTTATTTATTTATTTTTGTCAGTTGAACCCTTTTCGTCGCAGAATTTTCAATCGTAACACAAGACATAAATCCCAACTGTACAAAATACTCCGCTACATTTATCAGCGTAATAATTTTATTAAATATTTTGAATGATGACGGAGCCGCACAAAAACCCATTGCGTGAGGGACCTAATTAGGCTCGGGGATCTCCATCCATTCCACCTGCTCTCCTAAACCCGACGCTGACAAAGCTCTCTGCTGGCCGCAGAACCGTTCGAGCTGAGGGTCCTGAAGGCTGCTTCACAGCAGGTAAGCGACAATGGTAAGTGGCAAGTTATATAAATATTATGCTACAAATGTTGATCAAACGTTTTCGTCTAATAAGACATCTTCAGGAGCATAATTTCCGTAAAAATATAGGCATTTATGAAAAATGTATACAATAGGTTTTCCCTGTGTTAACAGAAAAACGGATAAAAATAAACTTGAATTTGTTCGATGGTGTGAGGATTCCCTCGAATGTTCTAAATAATATAATGTTGAGGCGGAGTCGCGAATGTTCCAGTTCCAGATGTTTCAAGAATCGTCCTAGTTTCATACAAAATAAAGGGCTTAAGCTGTCTGTAGCGCAGATTTGTATCAGAGCCGTAAAGCTAAACAGTTAAATAGCCACTATGTATTCGAACTAAATGTGAATGGAATATTCAAATAAATTGTGAGAAATAAATAAACCGAAGTTTTTCTTAAAGTATTACACCCGTAAATCGTAACAGTAATTAGTGGGATGTTTTTTTTTGTGAACCTACAATATAAAAACCAAAATCTCAAATGAACACACACCCTGCAACTGTTGCCGCCCTTTCTTGAAACAGGGGTAACATTAACAAAGTGGACTATTTTCTACAGAATGGGTGGTCAGCCGCATACCAACCTATAAGTCAAGGACCAGGAACAGAAATAAAAATTCAATTCACCAACCTTTGTTGCCTGGACAATTTGTTTCCATACGAAAGCAGATGCTTGTATTGTTTATGGATTCAGCATTTCTATATCTATAATCTATAATCTAAGTTGCAAGGATATATTCATTTAAAGCTCTCAGATGTATGCCCACAAACCAACAAGTGTAGTTCGCGCTTACAAATGCTGAATGTGTACTTACAAATAAAATCCAAACCTCAAATGAACATAAGCCCCACAACTTTTGCCGACCTTCCCTGAAACAGGGGTGACATTGGCAAAGTGAACCATTTTTACAGTATGGGTGGTCAGCCTCATACCAACCTATAAGTCAAGGAATAATTTAATTTGGTTTAACTTCTCATACTAAAAGAATTTATCAAAAGTTTCTAAACTATATGATTAACATGCGTTTTTAGTGTTTTTCTCAAAGGGAAAAGGAAAAAATGTGCATTTATCTGAGAAATGTATGTTGGCTTAGTATGCCAACAAATGATTGGGAATCTATTACTGGCTTATATATTTGTGTCTAGACATACGTAAATATTTGAATTGTTGTACCTACTCGTATTTACTCAAATCTTCTGCTCGAGATGGTTCTGACGTGGTCTGGTGAATGCTAGAATACCTTTTAGTCAACTATAAATATGGAAGCAATTTATTTAAAAAAAGTGAATCTGGACACTGAACTTTAAGTAAACTTCCAATTAACTACTTATAACTTGCTACTAACTACTTACCAGCTATCCCCGTGCACAGCAGCTCTCACAGATTGTCCTCCGAGCTGTGTCTAACTATCTAAACCACTGTCGTAATATTAACACTAAAATTCTCAGGAAGCAGGTTTTGCGAAAACGTAATCTGCTCTAACTGTTACTGTGAGACAAAGGCATTAATTGTTTTAAATCCATGTTTACTCATTAGGTTTATGTGGGTTCAACGCCATTTACCATCAGAAAATACTTAAACTGAATACCCTTTGATAATCAACAATTATCTTTCTTATTTTTAATGGTTCTTTCTATCCCTAAAACTAGGGTGTCATTAAAAAAAGTGAACCAAGTTTGTACAGCATGGGGGATCAACCTCATTCAAATTTATTCATGAAAAAACTCAGACCAATCATATGAATCAAAGAACTATGTCAAAATGATATCTAATCTAATCTTACCTAACTCGCAAGATATGCAACATTGGAGATTCAAATTATATGCATTCTCACATGCAGACACGTATAAGTTCGCGCTTGCACATGCCGCATGTTAACCTATAACATAAAAATCCAAATCTCAAATGAACATACACCCTGCAACTCTTGCCGACCTTCTCAGAAACAGGAGTGACATTGACAAAGTGAACCACTTTCTACAGCATGGGTGATAGCCACATACCAATCTTTAAGTCAAGGAACATTTACAAGTTACATTTTTTGAATCACATATATAATATGTATAAGACAAAATGAAAAGTTTTTTATAAATAAAAGTATAGTAAAAAGTTCTTCGATAAGACTATTGTTATATTCTGCTATCATTGTTCTGGAAGCCTTTTCTTTCCCAGTTGCTTTTCCATTTCACATTCCGGCTTATACTCCACCCAAGATGCATTTGAGGTTTGGAAAGAGTTGGAGGTGAAGTGGGAAGATGAGGAGAGATGGGAGGAGACACAATACCTCCTTATGAATAACAAGTATCCAGAGTCTGGTCCACCGACCACACAGACGCATTCCTATTTCTGTAACAATCTGAATGAAGAGAAATATATCAAAATGTGATTGATGAATTGAAGACAAGTGAGAAAAGAAAAAAAATGTGCATGACTTTATTTAAAATAAAAAAATAAAAATCTTAAACGTAGTTTAATTTTCACAATAATATTTTATACCTCGAGCACTTTATTAACTCTTCATAATGACCTGAGTATTGAAGGTCGTAAGTGCTCGAGATATAAAATATTATTGTGAAAATTAAACTACGTTTAAGAAAAAAAAAAATTTTTTAAATAAAATGATTTTTTACTGTGTGAATACACAAACCCTACAAAATCTAATGCATGACTTTATTTCATGTTTCTTGACTTATGGATTGGTATGTGACTACCACCATAATGTACAAATAGTTTCACTTTTGCCACCGTCTTCCCTGTTTCGGGGAATGTTTGCATGAGTGGCAGGGCTTATGTTCATGTGATATAAGAATGAGACCCTTTTTATCCTCATTCACCGTGGGTGGCAGAAATGATTTTCCGCTATGGTGTTTATTTCAAAACCAAAATAAAAATACCGGCAAGGTTTACTCAGCATTTCTAAGTAGTGAGTGCCAGGCTCTTCGTGAGCTGGGAAACCTTCACGTCAACTGAAATGATTGGCGAAAAGCCACCCCTCTTACCTGTAAAAATAAAAATGGTTCCACTCGGCACGCCTTTCGAGGATCACGCGGTAAGAAGTATCACTGTATCTATAGCTTAGTTGCGTGTTTTTAACGGCAATTTTTACAATCTTTCGCTGAAATAAAAAGTAACATTGACAAAAGCTAACCAATTTTTAGAATATAAAAACAAAGTAATTTTTAAACTTTAAAATAATGTAAATCCACCCATACTGTAAAAAATGGGTCACTTTGCCAATGTCACCCCTGTTTAAGGGAATGTCGACAAGAATTGCAGGGCTTATGTTCATTTGAGGTTTGAATTTTATTTGTAAGTACACAATCAGCATTTGTAAGCGTGAACTACACGTGTTTTATAAATATTTAAAAATATAAATGGTAAAACATTGTTTTAATTCACTTTATTCTTTTTTTTTTGCTCGAGTATTTTCGCCTAATGAGGCATCTTCTTTTAAACCTAACAATAATGCATTTTTGAATCTTATATTTGTGTTTAAAAAAAAAATTATCTATGAATTTTGTTTTTGTTTTGGAAACAAAATTGTTTTTTGAAAATTGTTTTGAAAATTATTTTATAAAAATATATTTGTAACCATTCTGCTCTTGAAGATGCTTCATTAGGCGAAAATATTAGAGCAAAAAAAAAAAAGAATAAAGTGAATTAAAACAATGTTTTACCATTTATATTTTTAAATATTTATAAAAATGGACTTTCACTGTGTTAACAGATCAACACTAAAAAAAATATTACACGTGTTTTGTTTGTGGGCATACATCTGAGAGCTTTGAATGAATATATCTTTGCAACTTAGATTATATATAGATTCTTTTTCAACCCATATTTTTTTATAATGAGCTTATTGATTGAATGGCAGAATTTCAGGATAGAATTTTTTGGGTGAAGTTAAATCACCTTTATCAAATGATCAAATTGGATACATGAATGATTAAAAATTTACAAAATTAAAAACAATAATAACATTTTCGGGTACATATGAAAATGAGTGTTATTCACAAAAGATTTGTGACTTAGATGCATGGAGGTATATTCAATGGAGGGGCTATGAATGTGATTTAGTACTAATCGACATGATGCAACGTCTTTGACACCATACATTGTTAATAGTGCTGTCTCGCTCACGACATATGAAATGCTTTTGTTATTTTCTATGCAAGCAACGTGTCTCTTCTCCATATTCAATCTATGTACATACAACCATGGAAACCCATTAAATCACTATGGTAACGTGTTTGTTACTAGAGTTGTTGAAAGTATGAAAATATCTGATAAATTCCGAATTCAAAAATGTTCCCACCTCATTATGTACGGGTGATTTTCACAAGTATCTTTTACCGCGAGCATCAAAGTAACATACTTGAAGAAGCAAGTACCTATATATTTAAACATCACTAGTTCTAGAAATGGCTGTCACTTTTACGAACAAAATATTTCGACAAACGAAAAATAAATTTTATCAACGTAATCTAAAGCGGAATAATATTCCACGTTCCATAACACATTTACTCTCTTTTGGTAACACACCTGTTGATAGTTTTAAGGTTACCGATAGACTGAATTTGGATTTTTGTATGATGGGTGGGGTAGCGTATTTCTAATTCTCAAAGAATTGATTTCTTATCCCATCCAGTTCTATATCGATGCTTAGATGGCAAGCTCTCAAGAAGCTCTGCAGATCCGAAAGGGAAAGAATTTTATACGAGAAAACTTTCATAGTCGAAGCTCATTTGAGTTTTCAAGGACCGCAGCTCGTATATAGACCTGCTTCATACAAACTCAAATCCATCCAAACTTTATTTCAATATTGTATTCGCAATACAATGAAATTTTTTCTTCATAGTTTGAGCCGATAATGAATTGAACTTTTTGCACAAACTTTGTTGAATACACCCATTAAAAAATAATGTTTTTTTAGTATTATTTTGGAAGATGGATGCTTATCTTTTTTGCACCGTAGAGCCTAGTGCACAACCGTTCGTAGCACGGGTAGACTGCTTCAAATAAATAATTTTACATACATGAGGATAATGAGTTTTTAATTTAAATTTTTATTAAGATCCGGTTGATAACTCAGTTGGTATGCTCATTTGGCTTGCATTTCATGCCGAGAGCTCGGGTTCGATACCAACCAAGGATGTCGGAAATGTTTTTTCCCGTTTCGGTGTTTATTTCAAACCCAAAGAATAATACCGACAAGGTTTTACTCAGCGTTTACAGGTTATGAGTATCAGCCCCCTTGGAAGCTGTGAAATTCTCACTTGAACTGAAGTGGTTGGCGTAAGTTCGGCCGCCATATATGTAAAAATAAATAGGTTTATTTTCCGCATGCTATCATTTAGGGGGAAACGCGGCAAGAAATAACACATAGAGGTTTCTCAACTCTTGAGGGGGCTGGAACTCATTTATTGTGAAGGTTAAGTTAGCAGTGTCGGAATTTTTAGATCTAAATTAATTTTTAAGGTATCTAAGGGCTTACCTATAGGTACATATTTTTTAAAAAAGAAATTAAAAAATACTATAAAATTTGGATTATAATAATATGAATTAGTTAGGGAATTAAATGCGCTTCCGCCTCAGATATACGACGCTCGCGCATTCGTGGCGGCACTGTGAGGGCGTGTGAAGCTGCCTGAATAATAATAATCTGCCACTAATGCGGTAGCCGAGTATGCCAACTCGTGACAGCTGAACTGAACCGAGCAGATTGCGACTGGTCAGTGGTCAAGTGAAATTCAACTTGCGTAGATCGTTGGGGATAGTGGGCAAGTCAAAATGATCTTGACTTATAAATTGTTACATACACTTTTTTTTTGAATGAAAAATAAAACGGATGTTACTGACTGTGGAAAAAGAAGAACAATTTTCCCTCGTCAGAGTCATATCCGACGTCTTCAGGAGGTGTGTGACGTGTGTCTTCTAAATGTCTAACGACGCTATCATATTTTAAAATCTTTAATTTACAAATACGTTCAATCTAATCTAATCTAATCTATGTTGTAAAGATATGTAACATTGGGAATTCACATTATATGCATTTTCACAAGCACACACGTATAAGTTCGCGTTTGCACATGCTGCATGTGAACCTACAACATAAACCCCAAATTTCAAATGAACGTACACCCTGCAACTCTTGCAGACCTTCCCTGAAACAGAGGTGACATTGGCAAAGTGAACCATTTTAACTGTCAGCCGCATACCAACTTATAAGTTAATATATATAAGTTAATACATAAGGAACATGAATAACATTTTTACAATCAACAATAAGTTCATATAAGCGCAAAAACTAATACAAAATTATAATTTAAAAAATTCTAGTCCTAGCCGCCAGCATTACAGATCACCCGCCAATTCTAATAACATCTTGCATAAGTTCCTTGACTTATAGGTTGGTATGCAGTTGACCACCCATGCTGTAAATATGGTTCACTTTGCCAATGTCACCCGTGTTTCAGGGAAGGTCGGCAAGAGTTGCAGGGTGTATGTCCATTTGAGATTTTGGTTTATATGTTGTAGGTTCACATGGGTAATGTGAATCCCTAATGTAACATGACGTAGAATATAATACTAGAAATAAGGATAATTCAAGAAAACCTAAGGCAAAAGCTAAAAAATATGATAGGGGCGCGCTGCACATAGGTTTAGATATTTACAATAAATTAACAAAAGAAAATAAAAACATAGATGAATTTAAAACAAAAATTTAAAAGCATAGATGTGTTAACCGGCCCTAACATAAATTAATTAGGTTAATAGTTGTAAGAACTTTAATAATAATAATAAATGTTTATTCCAGCTTTGTCATGTGGAGGGTGCAATACATGACCAGCCATAGAAAAAAAAAATACAGCAATACAAAGTAAATGGAAGAACAATACAAAATGCAGAAAATACAAAAATATAGGCATACACAAAAGCAGAAATACATGAAAAAAAAACAATATCTAATGTTGTTACAAAAACAATATATTAATTTTATAATTTTTTGATGAGTTAAAAACACTGTTTATTTTCACGGATAAATTTATTCAAAAAGATTAAAATCTTTAAACAAATTACGAACGTTTTCGACCTAGTAGGTCATCTTCGAAGATGACCTACTAGGTCGAAAACGTAATTTGTTTAAAATTTATCCGTGAAAATAAACAGTGTTTTTAATTCATCAAAAAATTATAAAATTAAACAATATGAATTTTCAGTGTTAATACAAACAATACAAAATACAATATATTAAAATTGTTAAGTTGCAATTTCTTGAGTTTTATTTATTGTTTATTTGTTTCCTTTTCTTTTATGTATTTGTTTTGGTGTGTTGTAAATATGTTGTAAATTTGCAATAGCTACTTTTAAATAAAAATCAAAATAAAATAAAATAAACATATCTTTGCAACTTTGATTAGATTAGATATTGGTAACAGTGTCTACTTACTCCGTGTCCCCGGTCTCGGCAGCTGCATGCACCGCGCACCGCCAAAGCGCTGCACATTGCTATGCGAGCCGCGAGCCTCTTTTGTCTCACGGCGGAGGCGAGAGCTCGGAATCATTAGCCAGTAACGCGAGAAGAGACAATTACATTTATCACCTTAACCGAAATGGGACCCGCTGGCTTATTCCGTGACTCGGTCTGTTCCCGACCCATCACACATACTCGGGTAGGTTGACAAGCAATACGTATTGTTTTTTTTAAGAAATCCTGTGCGGGAGACTCCCTAGATTCTAGAGACTCTAGGGGTCTATGACACTTGTTGTAGTGCCGCAGAGGTGTACGAGCTTGGTCGTCGCTACAAAGCGCCAATACTCAAGCAAGACCCAGTTGCTGTTAGGCTGGATGGACCTTTGGTGACCGGTCATTGGTAAAGGTTTATGAATTTTTCAACCCAGCAAAGAGCAAATTTGAAAATATAAATGGTATATTTTTTGTGCTCCGCCGAGATTCGAACCCACAACCTTCCCATTCAGAGTCCGCAGTGTTACCCCTGAGCTGCGGACCGGTCAAATGTATGTATTGTATGTCTTCAGGTGACAACCGTGTTTTATGCTCACCCCAGATCAGCAGTCAAGAGTGACAGTTTTGCCTGTTTAATCATGTATGGCATTCAAGAAATTGTCAGGTGACTATAATCTATAATCTAAGCTGCAAAGGTATGTTAACATTTAAGGCTCGTATTAAATGCATGCCCACAGACAGGCGCATGCAGGTTCACGCCTACACATTTTGCATGCGTGCATACAAATAAACGAAACCTCACATGAACATAAGCCTTGCAACTCCTGCCGCTTTTCCCTGAAACCGGGGTGGCATTCGCAAAAGTGAATCGATTGTTACAGCACGAGGAGTCAGCGTCACACCAACCCCTTCACTTGAAATGGGTATGCTCTAGCTTCCTATCGGGCTGTGGATGAGCCATGGCTTTTCTGTTTTGGAATAACCCCGATTGTGTTAATTTACTCTTGTTGTATATATTTTTAAGCCATTTGGATATATAATATTTTATTTAACAAAGTCCATGTTTTTGGGTGGTGTAAGGGGGGAACTATTGTCGGAGTGGTAAATATTGTAAAAATATTATATTTTATTTATTAATTAACTGCTTTTGCAACTCTTTTATTAATATGTACCTTTTCCTAGTTATTCTATCCTTCTCATCTTTCCTATCCCTTTTGCTCTTATTTATGTTTTTATATTTGGTTTTTTCTTCTGTTTTAAATTTTTGTCTCGTTAGAAATTTATTTTTTACTTAGATTATAGCTATTACTGGTTCTGATTTTGTTGAATTTTTTTTTTGATATTCACTTTTTATATTTGTTTACTGTCTGCTTACTCTTGTTGCTATTCTGGCATTTTTTTTTTTATATGACTAATTTTTAAAACTGAAAAACTATAATTGGCCTTATACTTTGTTAACTGACCTTCTTTATATGTAATTAATATGTGCTGTTGTTTTTAGTATCATAATAAAAAATAAAAATAAATGTGTCAGTCTGCATAAGTGTGTGTGATGGGTCGAGAGCGGGCTGACTTTCGGAGTTTTCTACCGGGATTCGAACACAGGTCCCCCGACTGTACAACCACACAACCACCGAGCTATTGTTTTCACGTAGACGACATTCATGGCGGGAAACAATGGGCATGTCGTCATATCCATTTAACAAACACCCCGCGTCATGGCGCGCATACAAAATTGACTAATTAGAGAGTTGAGTCAATTTAATAATTATTGTGATTCAGTCGTGAAAGGAAGTTTGTGGAATAAAAATTAATATTTTTTCTATTTTCATTTAAAAAAAATATATCTAAACTGATTTATTTGGTGAGCGCTGTTTTTGTGTGTATCACACCTCAAGAGCCCTGTGCGAGCTTGGTCGTCGCTGTAGAAAGCACCAATTCTCAAGCAAGACCCTGTTGCTGTAAAGGTGGATGGACCTTTTCATGACCGGTCTTTGGTTAAGATGTATGAATTTATCAAGCCAGCGAAGAACAAATTTGAAAATATAAATGGTATATTTTTTGTGCTCCGCCGGGATTCAAACCCACAACCTTCCATTTACGAGTCCGAAGTGCTACCACTGGACTTCGGACCGATCATATCTTGTATTATGCTAGCCACACATATATTTCACGTAATGATGTGTTCAAAATGTGAGGGTTTTTCTTTTGATAGTATTTAATTAGGATGTTTGTAATATGTGAGGATATTCACTGCTAACTTTTCGTTCGTTCAAAATCCGCTTCAAGACTCAAGCCGTGCTCAGGAGAACTCTCTCACACCATTTGTGGCTCTGCTACAAATCACTTAATAATATCACTTATAAAACAGATAAGGAATCAAACATTTAAACACACTTTATTATTCCACAATCACAATGTATATATAATAAACCACAGCAATATTATTAATTATTCTTAATTACACCAGCATGTGTTTCATGTAATGAAGGATTAACAAAAGTTTCACCGACAGTAAGAAGGAATTTTGGAGGTGGATCAATGCGGATAGAAATAAATCTTCTGCATTGACCACTCCGGGAGTCAAAAGTGCTGCCAGTGAGATGGTATGGGAGAATGAAGAAGTATGCAAGAGATGGAAGAACTATTTTCAAGAAATTTTTGGTCAGGGTGAAAGAAGAATTTATGAACAGATAGATGAAGCGAATGAATTGAATATTATGAAAGAAGAAATTAAAGTGTCTATTTCACGTCTGAAGAATGGGAAGTCTGCTGGGTTTGATGGTATAAATGGTGAAATGTTGAAAGCAGGAGGTGAATGTGTGATAGATTGGATGTACGAATTATGTAAGCTCTGTGTGAATGCAGGAGTAGTATCGATGGATTGGAGGAAGGCAGTCATTGTTCCCATTTACAAAGGTAAAGGGGACAAAAAAGACTGTCAGAACTTCAGACCAATCAGTCTACTCAGTATACCAGGAAAAGTCTTCTGTAAGGTGATTATAAAAAATGTGATTCTGACTACTAGTGAAAGGATTTCCGATGTACAGTCCGGCTTTATGGCCGGTAGAGGCTGTGTTGATCAGATTTTTACTCTACGACAACTTGTTGAAAAACAATTGTCGGTGAGGTGGAAGCTGTTCACGGCCTTTGTAGATCTGGAAAAGGCTTTTGACTCAGTAGACAGAGGTATGTTATGGGATGTTTTGAAAGCATACGGAGTGAATGGGGCTCTCCTAGGTGCGGTGCATGCAAACTATGAAAATAGTAAGGCATGTGTCCGTATTGATGGTGAGTATAGTGAGTGGTTTGAAGTTTATAAGGGTGTGAGGCAAGGATGTGTGATGAGTCCATGGCTATTTAACATAGTCATGGACAAGTGTGTCAGAGATGCTCGACTTAATGATTGTGGATTGATGATAGGAGAGAGCAAAGTGAGTGTTCTACTGTATGCAGATGATGCAGTTCTTGTATCTGATTCAGCAGTAGAATTGCAAACAATGCTCTCTAGATTGAATGAAGCTTTGAAAGGTAACCATTTGAAGTTGAATGCAAGTAAGACGAAAGTATTGATTTTTGAAAGAGATGATGAAAGTATGAATTATGAATTTAAAATTAATGGAATGAATGTTGATGTCGTAAATGAGTTTGTATACCTGGGAAGTAAGTTTGAAAAAGATGGAAGAATGACCGGTGAATTTGAAAGAAGAATAATGAAAGGCAGGTGCGTACTGGGTGCTACCGCTAGCATCGCCAGGAACCAGAATCTCTCAAAAAATGTTAGATTGGCGGTGCACGGTGGTATACTAGTGCCAACCTTGATGTATGGAAGTGAAGCCTGGACGGTGAGTGAAAGAGAAATTAGTAAAGTCCATACAGTAGAAATGGACTATCTAAGAAGTATGATTGGGAAAAAACGAAGTGACAGAGTGAGGAATGATTTTGTAAGAGAAGAATGTGGTGTAAGGGAAAGTGTGAAAGTGAAGATTAAAAGAAGTATGTTAAGATGGTTCGGGCATATGGAGAGAATGAGTGATGAAAGATTGACGAAGAAAGTATATGTTGCTAAAATAGATGGATGTCGTGGTAGAGGAAGACCGAGAAAAGTATGGATGGATCAAATTTCTGAAATAGCGAATGAATGGGATATCCAGAGTCATAATAAAAGGAGGACTTGCATGAAAAAGGTTATGACTCTGGATGAAATGAAAGAAGTGTGCAAGGACAGGAAGAAGTGGCGGCTAATCTGCAATGGTGATTTTTAATGTTGGTGTATTCATTTGCTACATTTTTTGCATAGGAAATTTCTGACTTTTTTTGTATAGATTTCTTTGTAAGGTTTTCTTCTTTTATATATTTAAATGTAATTTTTTATTCATATTCCTTGACTTATAGGTTGGTATGAGGCTGACCACCCATACTGTAAAAAATGGTTCACTTTGCCAATGTTACCCCTGTTTCAGGGAAGGTCGGCAAAAGTTGTGGGGCTTATGTTCATTTGAGGTTTGGATTTTATTTGTAAGTACACATTCAGCATTTGTAAGCGCGAACTACACTTGTTGGTTTGTGGGCTTACATCTGAGAGCTTTAAATGAATATATCCTTGCAACTTAGATTATAGATTAAAGATTATAGATGTCGAAACATTGAAGAGGGGGCGAAATTAAAACTGGTCATTCGGTAAGATTACTTCCAAATCTTACCCCCAGAGGCAATAGTCTCTCACCAATACAAATTTTCTTTTCTGTTAAATCTTTTGTCAAAATCCTAATACATTTATTTATTATGCAACAAATTCAGCTTTAAAAGTAATTTCTACGAATATTATCACAACAATTAATATTTTCTACAATTAATATCAGTATTATTATGTGTTTATGTTTATTGTTGAACGGAGATTTATGAAAAATAGTAAATTGCCAGTGCCATATTTGACTCACGAGTGTCGACTAAATGCTGTACGCTAGAGGAAGCCCCTGATTATCGGGAATTAACTATAGGTGACGTCACATAGCCGAAGAGTATTTTGAATAGTTGGACCTTACAAGATAACGATGATTTCAGTGTTTTTTTAAAATCGTATGTATGTATGCTAGGAATATTATTTGATTAAAAATATTTTGAAGCAAATCCCATTGTCAGTTATTCATTCAATAATTAAAAAAAAAAACAACTGTCCTCTCTATCCGCAATCACAGTGCTATGAAATAATTGTCTGTATTGATACTTGGACTGAGAATTGGAATTTTAGCATTTACGAGATAAATTTGCACACCTAACGATATCCATTCATATGGATAGATTGCAGGGGCGAAGTTTCATTATTTTCTGGAAAGAAACCGAGAGTAGAAGAAAAAAATGAAGCAGATTTAATATATGTAAGGTGATTATATCGGTCTGTTGGGTATTGGTTAAAGCTACAAGCTCGTACTCGGAAGGTAGTCGGTTTTATTCCAGATGGAGCATAAAAAAATATTATTTTTGGTGGGTTCAACAATTCTGCCCTGCTAATTGCAAATGCAGTAGTCGACACTTTTGAGATGTTCACTTTTTTTCAAAAATGACATCTCCTGGGCCTAATATATATTGAAAAAAATAACTTCCATGTTTGTTTTTATTAGAACGTGTGTCCTCCTTATAGAGGACACACGTCTCCTGAAGACGTCGGATATGACTCCGACGAAACGTAGAGAAAAACGTTCTTCTCTTTTGCACGGTCAGTAAAATCAGTTTTTTTTTCATTCTTTAGACCTATGTGTTTTATTTAAGGAAAAACGCAGTACTAACACACAGGATCTGCAGCATTCGTTAATCTCCAAACTGACATTTTGCAAGTAGTAGGTACTGCGTTTGCAATTAGCAGGGCAGAATTCATGTCGGTTCCAAATATCTGTCACAAAAGGTTCATTCAGCATAACAGCAATTATGTTTGGGCCGATAGCTCAATTGGTGGAATGCTCGCATTCCATGCCGAAAACTAGGGTTCGATTCCATTTTCTGAGGGTGTTAGAAATGATTGCTAGTTTCGATATTTATTCAAAGCCAAAATGAAATACTGGCAAGGCTTTGGCAGATAAATTGAGAACCAAGGCCGCCGGCAGATCTCACTGCATCGATTTGAAACATGTTTGAAACATGGCTGCTCCTGATTAACTGATCGTCACAATATTTGGAGAGCGTGCATTTGCAGTTGCTGGCCCTCTGGCCTGGAACCACCTGCCACATCATGTGAGAGAGCTAGAGGACCATGGAAAGTTCCGGAATGCACTGAAGACAAGCAGATTTCTGGCATCGTTTGCACCAGCGCCCTTGGAGTGACTACATCACGAAACGGCGCTATAAAGAAACCAACAACTCATCATCATCATCATGTTGTTCCGCATAAAAATATATCAGCTGTTGGTACGCCACCATATTTTATTCCATCCTATCTTCAAATATATACGGTTAGACCTATTGGCAATCGTCGAGACTTCCACTCCAGCCTCTTTAGAAGTTAGAACACCATCAATTCAACTGAACACGTTGGTGTAAGGCTGCCCCTTTTACTGTAAAAAGAAGGTCTCACACACTAAATGTTTTTTTTTTTTTTTTAAGAAAGCCTATGCGGGAGACTCCCTAGATTCGAGAGACTCTAAGGGTCTATGACACTTGTTATAGTGCCGCAGAGGTGTTGGTGATGTGGCAGTTGTCCATGTCCGGTTGCAGGGCCGTTAGCTGCGCAGTGCTGTGGTGTGTGTGGCGTTGCTTTGTTTTGAGACACTGAGAGGAAATGGCGATTGAGATTGGATTTGAAAAGGGCAAGGTTAAATTGGGTCGGAAACACAGATACCGGTAACTCATTCCATAAGCGGGCAGTTTGGCAGAAGAATGAGTTGTGAAAACACCAAGTTCTCATAGTTTAGATATCGACTGCAAACGGTTGAATGTGAGCCGTTCTACGAGTTGCCCTTGTTGTGGCGAGAGGAGGGGGTATAAGTGAGGATATTTCATCAGAGCAGACGCCGTTGTAGTGCCTTTAGAGGACAACGCGGTAAAAGGTCACAGCATATGTACAGCTTAGTTGAATGTGAATCGTGACGTATCGCCTCCGCACCACTGGCAGATTAGCGATACCCATTCGCACAGACAAGCAGATGAACTCGCGGCCGATCGCCCGCTAATAGACAGAATCTAACTTTGTTAATAATCACCGCAGCACAAAGCTTTGTGCGAAATCGTCTGGTGAATATAAAACGCGCGCTAATGCCATTCTCTTTGTGAGACTTCGGGATTCCGATGCAAGCCGACATTCCGCACTAACTTTGTTTCACAAACTACCAACTCTATTATTAATGTAGATATCCACTTTTTAGTTTAATTGGGTTTTCCCAATTAAGTAAAAATTCAGTTAGAGCTAATTCCATTCCCTACTCAGATTTATGCTGTTTTTCACTTAATATTGATAATTAACAGTTTCTAGAATTAATATGCGGTTATTATGTATGAAGTTTACTTCTTTTTCATCTTGTTTAAAATCTTTGATCTGCCTTCAAACGGGAGTTACATATCCCATTGGAAAGAAAGCCACCAGCTATCTCTCCATTTCTGTAGCGGTCTTCCTTGCAGACGATGTCTTACAGGTATACTGTGGGCAGCCACATGGGGGATTCTCCAACTGTTCATCCTACCCACGGTGACAGGTCAAAACGGCACAATGACAAAACAACACAAGACTTAACGACACATGACAGAACAACACATGACACAACAACACATGACATAACGACACATGACACAACAACACATGACATAACGACACATGACAGAACAATATATGACATAACGACACATGACAGAACAACACATGACAGAACGACACATGACAGAACAACACATGACAGAACGACACATAGCAGAACAACACATGACAAAACGGCACATGACACAACAACACATGACATAACGACACATGACAGAATAACACATGACATAACGACACATGACAGAACAACACATGATAGAATGACACATAACAGAACAACACATGACAGTACGACACATGACAGAACAACACAAACATTTTTTAGGCTTCCACACGTCATATGCGACTCCTTCGGGGGTAGCGCGGTAAGAAGCTACTCTTAATGTGCAGCTCAGTTTCTTTGAATGATCTCAATCTCGGCATGGTGTACTCAGCCTTCACAAGAAATGAGTACCAGCCCTCTTGGTACCTGAAAAACCTCCACTTCAACTAAAGTGGTTGGGCGTAAGGCGGCTTCCTTTACCTGTAATAATACTTATAAATAGATCCACTCGATGTATGCAAAACCCTTCGACGGTAACGTGGCAAGAAGTTACACTTTATGTGTAGTTTAGTTGCGCTTACGTTTATCTCAATTTCTAAGCGAGTAACTAAATAAGAAATTTCAAGCTCACACTCCAACAAACAGTTTATATACTCACTATCTTCCGGGTCATAAAAAGCTCACACATTCCTGAACTCCGAGTCGGATGTGAATATTAAAAGAAAAAACGTTTTTTTTTAAGGCAATTGTTTCCCCGGCTCACCTTTCACCATGTAATGTTTTTGCTGTAATTTATTGGCCCTAGAAAGGGACTGTGTCCCCAGTGCAAACCATTTACCCAAAACTTAAGCACAGAGTTTATCAAAAAAATATATAAACACTAAAGCAGCGCTCCCAGTGAGTGTTTTAATTTTTGTGAATTTTTGGTGAAACTCTTCGGTTGAGTTGTATACTTGGGTGATGTTTATAAGGAAACCCTGGTCGGTCGTAAATTATGGCTGACTAACGCAAAGGACGTCTTTCACCAACTAACCATTTTCATATGATCTA
Source organism: Agapetus fuscipes (assembly GCA_951799405.1). NCBI lineage: Eukaryota > Metazoa > Arthropoda > Insecta > Trichoptera > Glossosomatidae > Agapetus > Agapetus fuscipes. Next base: position 11,698,804 of record OX637353.1, on the reverse strand, counting down.
TTTTTTGATTTAGGCAGACTTCGAGTACTTGTTTCTTGTGACTTGGAAATGTTTGTGCTACGTTTTTTTTTGAAGTAGAAATACTGCGCATCTGGTAATGAAAATAGTAGTAAGACTAGTAAGTAGGTACAGTCCTTAGTACTTAATTAATAATTCGATAATAAAATATGAATGTGGCAGATACCTATCATTTTTTTTTTTTTAAGAAATCCTGTGCGGGAGACTCCCTAGATTCTAAAGACTCCAGGGGTCTATGATACTTGTTGTAGTGCCACAGAGGTGTACGAGCTTGGTCGTCGCTACAAAGCGCCAATACTCAAGCAAGACCCAGTTGCTGTAAGGCTGGATGGACCTTTGGTGACCGGTCATTGGTAAAGGTTTATGAATTTTTCAACCCAGCGAAGAGCACATTCGAAATATAAATGGTATATTTTTGTGCTCCGCCGAGATCCAAATCGACAACCTTCCATTTACGAGTCCGAAGTGTTGCCACTACGGACTACGGACCGGTCCATCATTGGGATGCTGGAATAATATGTAAGTTATTGCTTATAATATTTTTTATAAAAATAGATACAAAAAATCAACCCAACGAAGACGATATTTCTTCTTCTTCTTTGTCTGTGCCTCCTGTGAGCTCCCTCCTGTGATGCAGAATACCAGCTGTTCTTACATATTTTGGTAGGGCGACCTGGTAGACGCTGGCCGTCCGGTATCTCCTGAGCCATAACTCGGGCTATCATCGAAGACAATTTTTTTTTTTTCTACGATTTTTTTTACGAACGAATCCTGCAAATTAAGAAAAATAGAAAAGCATGCATGAACAAAGTGTGCATCGATATGGCAAAGTGGAGATTCTGGCCACCCCTAGTGGAATGGCAGCTGGATGGGGATAAATGTGTTAAGTTCGTACGGTGGAAATGAAGCATTTGAGAAGCATGACATGAAAACTCTGAAAGAAAGACAATTCTGCTTCTGAAGATGCCTCATTAGGCGAAAATTTTTGAGCGAAAAAATTTATAAATAATAAATAAGTGGATTTAAACTCTGTTTTTATTCCATTGAATTTTTTAATAATCTGAAAGATAGAGTTAGGAATGAATGGGTAAAGAAAGAATGTAGGTACGTTGAAAGAGGGTGTGAAAGTTAAGGTACAAAAGAATGTGATGAGATGATTTGGGCGTGTAGAAAGAATGAATAATGATAGACTGACACAGTATGTATACAGGTAAAGTGTGTAAGGGACGACCGAAAAATGTATGGAGTGATCAGATTGAAGAGATTGTGAAAGAATAGGATATACAAAGTGAGCGTAAAAGAAGAAAATGCACGAAAAAGGTGATGGATATGATTTTTATTTATTTTTAAGAAATTCTGTGCAGGAGACTCCCTAAATTTCAAAGTTTCTAGGGGTATATGACACTTGTTGTAGTGCCGCAGAGATGTTTACGAGCTTGGTCGTCGCTACAAAGCGCCAATACTCAAGCAAGACCCAGTTGCTGTAAGGCTGGATGGAATTGAAAGAGGTATGTAAGGATAAGAATTGGAGGCTCTAGCGGAATGGTGGCAGAGTTACAGTTACAAGTACGGACAGAAAGCAGCTTTTCGTTGAATTGATAAAATTAAGCAAACTCCTTATGAGTACATAAGACGATGCTCTCTTATTCCCCTCATTGTGGGAGATGAGAAAATTCTATTCATTAGATAAAGCCGGTATCTTGGCATGAAAGGCGAAAGAAAATCTCCGCTGAGGGAGCAATGAGACCCAGAAGTGAAGAGGTCCTTCAAACAAAGGAATCCTTGCGATACAAGAAGAAAAAAACACCAAATTCATTAAACATCATACTCTAGAAAATCCTGCTATGGACTTGACAAGAACATTCAGCATGCAACAGTTTAGCATGAGGGACATCGAAACTCAAAACCATCATGCATGAATGGCATTTGAGCTTTGTGCTATAGCTTTTGACTTCACAGAAATACGAAAACCTCATCCATGTAGTCAACGTGATCCCTCAAAAACCGTCTTCTCTTTCTATTCCATTTGCATCAATCTATTAAAGTCCTGCAACTCTTGCAACTTTCCTATGAAATTCAATATTTAGAGCGTTTTTTACCCTAAACCTGTTGTTTTTGTTTCTTAAAGAGATATGTTTATTTACTATTTATCTAAATAGAAAGGTTAAAAAATATCTTTAACTACATGTGTCACCAGAATAGTTATTTATGCCACTGTGTATGAATGATAGCCTTTGTGACACGAGTGGTAGTTTGTGCCATAAGGCGCAGCCAAATGGCACAATAGATATCACGAGTGTTACAAAGGCTAAGTACGTTTAGTGGCATACAATACTTTTTCTACGACCATGAAATAAATAACCAAATAGTAAATAATAGTCATTATACTGTACTCGTCTATTTGAAGTAATTCAAACCTCACTTTTGTCAAAACGTGTAATTTATCATTCCCTTTAATTATTTCAGAATCACGTTTTGTTTACATTTGTATATTTTTCTGAATGGACTTTATTTTGGAAATATATATATTTTTTCTATTTCATCACGTAATTATACAACGTTTAGCCTCTCAAAAAGCCGATTTTTGACAATGACAATAGTTTTTAAGAAAATATGGAAAATTGTTTAAAAAAAGTATTAATTAAATAATTTCAGCTTTTTCATATTTTCTCAAAAACGATTGCCATTATCAAAAATCGACTTCTTGAAAGACTACGGAAGGCTAATATCAGTCTTCCAACATTGATAAATTTACAATTGTAGACTTGTACAAGTCAACGACTTGTTGAAGTTGTAAAACCTCCGCTGTCACGCATTACAGATATCACGCAAAAATGACACGCGTGAGTGATAGTGTGTTTGTGGCGTTACAGAATAACCGACGCAAAGTGGCGACCGAGGAGGTTAAAGGGGTTGCCTTCTAATATCTGTTGACAAAACTTTTTTAATTTAATTTTTCTTGACACAAGTTGTAAGGGTAATTTAAAGTAGAATTCTTTTTTAATTATGAGTGAATTTAACATTAAAAAAACCTTGAAAATATTCTGTTTTAACATTTTTTCGTGAGGTCAGAAAAATTTTCGATTTTTCACTTATTAAAAGTCTATCTATAAATAATTGTCGGTGTTATGGCCGTGGGTCAAGTCGCTTGTTACTAGCGCATTTGGAACAGAATATCGTTGGTTCGAATCATCACGTCAGGCCCATTTGACAATAACTTCGACCCTGGTTCAACAGATGTGATTGCATGCACACAAGCTTCTACTTTCGCATGAAGACAAATGCTTAGGAAGAACAGGTTGATGAATTGCATTCCTCTTCACAAATCAATTAAAAAAAAAAAAAAAAACAAATGGTGAATTATTTTTTTTCATTTAGCTTCATAGTATTTTTTTAAGCCAATTTGCAAATATATTGTTTGACTACGGTGATAGTTTGCTTTTCACTAAGCTTCTGTTATTTTTTTATTTGTATTAATAGATTTGTGAAGAGAAATGCCTGGCCGGTAACAGGTATTAACATTGTAAATTAATAATTCATTATTTTTCATTTTTATGATTTATCATAATATAATAATCTCCCAATGACGTCCGTTAAACCAGGTTCAAAGTGATTGTCAATAGAATATGGCGCAGGCGGGGCTTAAACTTACGCTTGTTTCAATAACGCAAATTCGAGTGCCAACGCCTTATCCGCTCGACCATACCAGCGACATAATAAAAGGTTTTAACTTTTAATTCGTTTGAAAGTAAATTTTTCTTGTTAAAAAAAATGGGTTTATACATTTGAATAAATCTGAAGAATATAATTAATAATGATGCCATACGTACAAGTATTCTCTTTTTATATTTAAAAGCTTTAAAAAAATGTTCATTAAGAATCAGAACATGTTACAAATAAAAAGGTATTTTCAGAGCGATTTAGTTAGGTATTTAGTAGATAGTATAAAATGTATGTTTTACTTAGTCGAGATAGTAAGTACCTACCCATGTTGCCTGGTGTACCCGAGAGCTCCATACATCTCAGAGCTTTCTCAGTAGTCCAGTCGAAATAGCTAAAAAACCTTTCAAATGCTGAATTACACAAAAATATTATTTAATCTATAATCTTTAATCTAAGATATTTACAATTTGTATAAAAAATATGATATCAACAGAAAACATCATCAGAAGATTATTTACTCCTGTTGAATATTTAATAATAATATTGGGATGATTGGGTTTCCTTGACTTATAGGTTGGTATGAGGCTGATCACCCATACTGTAAAAAATGGTTCACTTTGCCAATGTCACCCCTGTTTCAGGGAAGGTCGGCAAAAGTTGTGGGGCTTATGTTCATTTGAGGTTTGGATTTTATTTGTAAGTACGCATTCAGCATTTGTAAGCGCGAACTACACTTTAGGTTTGTGGGCATACATCTGAGAGCTTTAAATGAATATTTCCTTGCAACTTAGATTATAGATAGATTATAGATTATATTGAGTGTTTTTTTGAGTAAATCACACCTCAAAAGCTTTCTGAAAGCTTGGCCGTGGCTAGGTATAGAAAACTTAAATTCATTAAGCATGACCATTGATTTTAATGGATGTTTTTATAGAAAACAAACCTCAAGAAAACAATTTGTCGTAGAATATTTTTCTGGTTTTTTTCTTTATTAATTTGTGAAAATGAATACTATTTACTTCACTTTTAGCCTGGCCAGTAACAGGTATTTAACACTTTAAATTTAAAATGATCCCTTTTTTTGTTTTAGCGAAATATTTATGATGAAAAATGAAATGATGACATACGTTACAAAACGAACTGATGTCGTCCTTACCGCATCTGGATAGATTAAATACCAGAATGAATGGACTGATGCCTGAATGGAAGATTCTTCTTGAAACACGAATGATGGAGTAACACCAATTTTTTTTTATTTTTATAAATTAATTATTGATTTTTACGACTTTTGTTACATCCTTTTGTCAACATTATCTTGTCTTTTATATTTATTTTTTCCATAAATAAATGTTATACACTTATACCAGGGTTAAAGTTGTCAATAAGTAGATGGAAATCGAAACCACGTTGTTTTGTTTCAAATACTTTAGCTGATATTACTGTCTTGATCCGTTTGGCCATAATAGCAGCGAAAAAAAGTACCAATTGAAAACAATAAATTATTTTTATGTCAAGCACTATTTGCACTGTACTACTGTCTCGGTGTTTGCAAGTTGCCGGATATAACTTTAGAAGCTGATTACAACGAGGTTAGTGGCTGTTTAGTTGGCCGTTATCTCTTTCTAATTGAGTTTTTTACGTCCTTTGAACGTTAACCCCTCCCTCCCACCGCGTAAGGGATCCAACGCTAGCTTTACTACCAGAAGGGCGTAACGTTGAACAGAAAACCAGCGTTAACAACCGACAAACGTCGAACATTTACTTTTAAAGAGCTAATAAAGATCAGTGGAAAAACAACGCAATATAATCACAAAACATTAATTCAACCTTGTAATAATTAAGAGAGTATAGAAATTGTATGGAAGACATTTCACAGCAAAATCAGCTATTCACGGGCGGGCATTTTTTATCGCTTGCTAGCGGCTGATACGATAGCTGGAAAATTTGAATATTAAAGAAGTTCTGATAAATAGTGGATATGAGCTGTCGTAAATTTAAAATATCTATCAATATTTTGCTTTTTTATTTTTTTTTTCCAAAACAGGATTCATCCATCTTTCATCCCATATGACTACGTGACTAAGCTACACATATAGTTTAACTTCGTCACTTTTTGCGGCGTTTGCCCCGAAGGGGTTGATTGTAGTGAGTAAAACTCATTTATTTTTACAGGTTAGGGGGACGGCTTTACACCAACCTTCAGTTGAAGGGGGAGTTTCCCAGCTTCCGAGGAAGCTAATGCTCATTTATATGTAAAGTTTATTTATTGTGGGTTTGAAATACACATCAAAACGGTAAATCATTTCTGAAACACTCGTTGGGATTAGAACCTTAGCTCTCGGCATGGAATGCAAGCACTTTACCAACTAAGCTATCGACCGGACTCCTCTTTCTTTTATTGTATCCGTTCCAGAGGGATAAAGTTGTAAAAGCAGAACAGACACATGCTCCTTTTTAAGGACGTAAGAGATTAACTGAGAAACTAAAGAGTCCGTTTTCGATTAGGCCGGCATTCTCTTTATAATTAGCAGATCGTAAAACGAACAAGCAATAGTTTTTACTGCTCTAGTTTCTTCCCTTTGTTAAGAATTTTATTATCATTCAACAGAGGAAATAAACTCTTTGAAGGATTTGTTTTCCCCAAATCTATCTATAATCTAAGTTGCAAAGATATGAAAAAACAACACAGAAAATTCATCACTATAACAAATCAAAACAAGGACAAAACATTGCAGTACAAAACATCATATACCTTAAAAAGAACATTACATGAACGGCACATGAAGAAAAAACAAACATTCAGTCATGTGTTGTTCTGTCATGTGTCGCTCTGTCATGTGACGTTTCGTCATTGTGCCGTTCTAACCTATCACCATCAACAACAACAGTAACAGGACGAGCCACCTCAAGAGCTGGCAGATTACAGCTAGTTCTATAATCTTTAATCTAAGTTGCAGAGACATATAACATTTATGTTTAATTTTAAATCTATTTCCACAAGCAGACACGCTTAAGCTCACGCTTGAACATAAGCCTTGCAACTCTTGCCGACCTTCCCTGAAACAGGGGTGACATTGTCAAAGTGAAACATTTTTACAGAATGGGGAGTCAGCCGCATACCAACCTAAAGTCAAGGAACATACACGACAATTTTTTTTTTTTTTAAACAATAAATAATAACACAAAGAGGTGAGTCCTTTTTGTTCAGTATAAAGTCACTATGCTTATGTTGAAAAAAATGGTAGGTACTCTAATGGTTCTGCTTTGGACTCGTAAATAGAAGGTCGTGGGTTCAAATCCCGGCTTGATTTCGATTTTGTTAGAACATTCAATCTTGCACAAACACAATTTTTTATTAGTACCTAACATCTATATATTTATAGAGAGACTTATACAGACACTAACACAGACAACTCACACACAACTACATACTCGTAACAATACATTAAAAAGAGTTGCAGCTATGTGTTAATATGTCATTACGCTAACTTGTATCTAAGTTGAATTGCTCATTCACATCTCGACCTGGTTTGTCAGCTCCTGCGACGATGTCATAAAACCTTCCTTTGCCACAGTACTCCTCAACCCCTTGGTCGGCAGGATTTGCAACCCTGCTACTCTGGAAGAAGCTCTTATTCTAAAGATTCCAGAAAAAATATGTATTGAAGGCAACGTGAGCATAAACTATTGTTACTCTCAAGATGCAGAACTGATCTGCCAAAAGCTATGCCTGCAAGGAAAACAAAAATAGTATTGGGATGATTTATTTGGTGAGCGCTTTTTTTGTGTGGATCATACCTCAAGAGCCCTCTGTGAGCTAGATTGTCACTGTAGAAAACGCCAATAATGAGGCAAGACCCAGTTGCTTTAAGGCTGGATGGACTTTTGGTGACCGGTCTTTGGTAAAGGTATATGAATTGTTCAACTAAAGAAGAGCTTTTTTTTGCCTTGCGTATCAAACCTTAGCCCTATGAGTCTATGACTTTTAATGGAACCGTTTGTATAACGCTATCGATTTAATAATAACGGACACTAATAAACGTATTTGTTTGAGAAGTTGATTGAAAAAAGGGGAAAGTTTCAAGATGTCTAATTTTACCAATCTCTCAAAAATACGGAATAGTAACGCAAATTAGTTACACATATAGTGTACCTTGTTGCCTACGTTAAGGCTCATATGTGGCGAATCGGAACCTATTCGGGAATAGTTTCAGAGAAAAACGATTTTACAAACATCCCAGTCCAATATTTATTCAAATAATTAATCAACACTCTATTTTATTCAACTTTACCTCAGTTATATTCATATGTGTTAGTGTTTCAAGTTTTCAAAAGGCGCTGACCGGAAAAAGGTTAGAAAACACTGCTTTTACAGACCCCAGGCTAGCCTACCCTAGCCTGAAATGCCCGGGATCGTCTCCATTGCAGTAAAGCGAGCAGTAATTTCCCATTTACGCCCTTAGACCTCCGTAATTCCGATACAACTGCCAGCGCACTTTATCACCGGTTCGATTGACCATCAGAGCGTGTTAACTGGAACGTTTGCTCATCTGAAGGTACTTTCAAAGACGCGCATACAAAGTTGCTTTCTTCTGACTATGAATTTTCTGGAAGAAAGGGGAAACTGACAACACTGTCGTTCAGATACGAAGTATATCTGGTCCAAGAAATAGCAATATTCGAATAATTTGTAGCTGGTTACTTTGGCTACATTTCACCAAAGCCTTTGCAGAGTCACCTCCATTTATTCCTATCCTTGGATACCTCTTTCTTTTTTTTGCATATCCATTATATATTATTATAGATTAAATATTGATTATAGATTATAGATTACCTTTTTCATAAATGTTCTTCTTTACATTAGCTTCTGATCCAGTCATACTTTTCTCGGTCTTCCTTGTCCTTTTTTTCTTTCCACATTTCCTCTGTATAAATATTTTGTTAGTCTTACATCATCCATTCATTCTACATGTCTTAACCATCTCATCACATTTATGTGTACCTTTCACATCCTTTTTAAACTTGCATTTGCGTTTCACCCATTCATTCTTACCTCTATATTTTAGTGTTTTTCCTTCAGACTCCTCTAGTGTTTCATTTTGCGTACAAACCTTACTTATTCTTTGCTGTCACTAGAAGTTTATGTAAAAAAACGCAAATAAGCTACACATATAATTCAACTTCATTTCTACGTTATTGCAGACGGGGTCGCATGTGACGATTCGGGACCTGTTTATTTTTACGGGCACGGGGACTAGCTTCACGCTAACCACTTCAGTTGAATTTGGGGCTCTCATCTCCCACGGGGGCTGGTTGTATTTTCTTGTGAAGGCTGAGTAAATATTGCCGGTATTTATTTTGAGTTTGAAATAAGCACCAAAACCGGGAATCATTGTGTCACCCTCGGTGGGATCGAACCCTTGTTCTCGGCATGGAACGCACACTATTATATAATCTTTAATCTAAGTTGCAAAGATAAATTTAACATTTAAAGCTCATATCAAATGCATGCCCACAAACAAACACGTTTAGTACGCGCTTACAAATGCTGAATGTGTACTTACAAATAAAATCCAAACCTCAAATGAACATAAGCCCTACAACTTTTTACGACCTTCCCTGAAACAGGGGTGACATTGTCAAAGTGAACCATTTTTTACAGTATGAGTGGTCAGCCTCATACCAACCTATAAGTCAAGGAATCACAATGTATTTAAAATTCGATTTTTAAAACACTTCCTATTTGATTGGATTTTTTTTTAATTTAACTTGGTACAACTTTTTAGAGTTCAAAATCAAACAAGTAAGGCGACTGCAGTTTACTCCCCCAGTTCTTGTTTCCCGTATAGACCAATTCTGTCAAACGTGACTTTTTAGTGCAGTTGTCTTAAGAATCAAATTCTACACAATCTGAGCTCAGAAAAAACGTAAAACTCGATAATGTGAGATTCGTTTTTTATATTTTTTAAATAAATTTCCTGTTTTCATCAGACACATTGGTCCAGTACACATGCAAACATTGCTCATGTAAAATTAGCTGAATGGTCTATACGGCAAACAAGAACTAAGGCAGCGAGTTATTGCATTGTTTAGTTAGACTTTGTAATATTTCCGTACATTTGTGTACTCCGACAGCTATTTCCATATCTTGATTAGCAGTGTCATAGTCCACCACAAACCGCACGTCTCTACCATAATCCGCCGTCATTTCAGCTCACGTTGGGTTCATAGAGAACTTGACGCCCTATATCAGGGGCGGCTGTGGCATTCCGAGCTGGTAGGGACGGCTGATCCAGAGGGGCATCACAAACCGCACATGCTTGCAAAAGTGAGATACGAAACCAACACTCAGAGCTACTAGCTAATATGAGTCGTATAAATGCAAACGCCTTCAACTCCGTACGCGATGATTTTGAGAAAAATAAACTTGTGTTTTGAACGCAATTTTTTGTTAGTTGGAGATGACAGCGTTTGCACGAAATCATACTTTTTCAATTAAGATTACGAAGGATTAAGTGAGGTTTTCATCACATTGCACACATCTAATGATTTGTTACACTACGCAGAATCAAATTCAATAATTATCTCAAAAAGCATAAAATTTGGAGGTGATGGCGTTTGCAGTTATACGACTAATATAATGCATTAACTATTTCACTCAACATATTTATATGTTTGGTTAAACTTTCCTAAATTACAACAAAAATATACAAAAGATAAATTTCAACAAAAAAGAAGAAACGAAAGAATTAACAGTAACCGAATTGAATTGAGTCCTATTCAAAACCAATATCAATCGCCACATCTTTTCAGTGTGTGAAAGCAAAGATGATGCAACATACAACACAGCACTACGCAGCTAACAGTCATGCAACAAAGGATCAGGGCATCAACCGCCACATCACGAGGAAAGTGACACAGGATTCAACTTATGGGTTTATCAGCTATTTACGAGTATTGTTACAGGTAAAGGAACCAACCTTACGCCAACCACCTAAGTAAAGTTGATAGTTTCCCAGCTCCCTAAGGAGCTAGTACGCATTTATTGTAAAGGTTGAGTAAACCTTGCAGTTATTTTATTTCGGATTCGAAATAAAAAACGAAACGCGAAATCATTTCTGACACCCTTGGTGGGAGTGTAACAGAAAAAAATGTTGGAAATAGGTGATGGATATGAATCAATTGAAAAATGTATGTAAGAAAAAGAATAAATGAAAGCAACTCTGCAAAGACTCTGGCCACATCTAGTGAAAACGTGATAGAGTTACGTGACAGGGTTGATTTTGTCGAACACCCTCAAGTAAATAAATTTCGTTTGTTCAATTTTTTAACGTTAAAATTTTCATTTATTTTCCATCGCCTAGCAAGTCGTTTTCCTGAAATCCTTTCATGTCGGAAAACGCAGAGATACCCTGTCGGGAAAATGACATTTAAAAATACATTTTTATTCAAAATTTTCCCAGTTAAAATTTGCATGTTTTATCTTGGGCGCCTGAAAATTTGTAACGAGCCACCAAAACGAGAAGGCCAATTATTTTTGTCGTTTATTAATTAACTAAGGCCCGGTATATTGAACTGTAGTAATATTTTAGTTAACTATTACTTGAACTTTCATTCAAAATACTCAATCTCGAGTTAACTAAAACCGAACATTACCGAAGTATGAGACCACGCCCCTAAATCTTGGAAATAATTAAAATGCCATTCAAAAGCTTTAAAACAAACAACTATTCATTAAAATCATATGCCTAACCTTCATTAAGCTAGAAAACGAGACAAAAAATGTTTAGTTTGCAACAGTTTTGATGTATCCTTACATTAAAAAAGAACAGCTGCTGTCAGTGAAGCGCCGCCATCTTGAAAATCGAAAGTTAAAGTTACTAAATATTTACTGGCGAAATTCGGTGAGTGAAATATTATGATGATTTAACTAAAATTGCATTTTAGTTAACTTTACGATACTTCAAAATACCGGGCCTAAGACTTGCTTTCAATGTGTCTAGACATAAAATTCATGGAAAATAATAATATAATAATAATATTAGAATGATTTATATGGTGAGCGCCGTTTTTGTGTGTATCACACCTCAAGAGCCCTCTGCGAGCTTGGTTGTCGCTGTAGAAAGCGCCAATTCTCAAGCAAGACCCAGTTGTTGCAAGGTTGGATGGACCTTTCAGTGACCGGTCTTTGGTAAAGGTTTATGAATTTTTCAACCCAGCGAAGAGCACATTCGAAATATAAATGGTATATTTTGTGCTCCGCCGGGATCCGAATCCACAACCTTCCATTTACGAATCCAAAGTGTTTCCACTGGACCACGGACCGGTCCAAGATGCCAACAACACGCGGTGTACCTGAGCGGTAGCCCGTCCAAGTACTATCCGCGTACTACACTATTTTGATTGTTTTAAATTTCGTTTTAATAAAATCAACGGTGCTATTCTTAGGCATTTTAGTCGTCAAGCTTGTCGAGCCCACGCTTTAACAAACTAATGAAAACCAAGATGGCTGCAAGTGAACAGTTGATTAGTCTTCATACAAGTATTACTAAAATTCGGTAGGTAAGATTGACCGTGGTAATGAGACTTCCAGCCCAGGCATCTGTCTAAGCGTGGCGTGGGCTCAACGCACGACCTAAATGTCTAAGAATAACACTGTTAGAGCTTGTAGATCACCATAGTCATCTTGGTTACAATGTAAAATTGGGGAAAGAAAATCTAACAACCAAAATGTAATTTCCTTGACTTATAGGTTGGTATGCGGCTGACCAACCATGCTGTAGAAAATGGTTCACTTTGCCAATGCCATCCCTGTTTCAGGGAAGGACGACAAGAGTTGCAGGGTGTATGTCCATTTGAGGTTTAGGTTTTTGTGTTGTAGGTGTACATGCGGCATGCGCAAGCGCGAACTTTTAAGTGTCTGCTTGTAAGAATTCATATTATGTGAATCCTCAAGTTTACATATCTTTGCAAGTAAGATTATATTAGATTAGATAAAGATTTATCAAACTTAATATCCTTGCACATTTCTTTTTGACTTTGGACATGGTATCCGCGAAAATCATATCCGTGATTCGGGACAAATGCAATGGTGAAATAACTGATAAAAAGGTCCATCCAGCCTTACAACAAACGGGTCTTGCTTGAGAATGGTTGTTTTTTTTTTTATTGACGACAAAGCTTGCAGAGGGCTCTTGAGGTGTGATTCACACAAAAATAGCTCTCACCAAATTAATCATGCTAATAATCGAAAAACTTGTAGAACAGTATTTTAGAAAGATAATGCAAATAATTCCCAATAAAAAAATCATCCTAAATTAACTGTTCATTATTTCACTTCTTTCAATGAATTCTTCTTATCTTTTCTTGTTTACCAGTCTATGGGAGACAATGTCCGGTGTAAGATTTGAAAGTACTTTTTTTCGTCTTTTTTTAATCTCATTTTTTTAGTGTCACTCAAATTAAGCTACTCTAGGGTCTGTATCAGACGGTTTACCGCGTTAATGTCAACAATGGACTCGACACAAATTTAAAAAAAAACTTGACGTGCAAACGTCACAGGTCTATGCGAGTAGAGTTAAACATAATTAGCCGCACGGTTAGATATGCACTTATTTTGGAGAACGTAATCTCTGGTGTGCGGGCCAATAGACTGGAACAGACTACCACCTAATGTGAGGAAGGCAAAAAACTGTTGGTGTCTTTAGAGAAACACTAAAGACGCATCTTTACAAAAAATCTTATCCGTGATTTGAGAGGACCCTTGAGGTGTAACATACACAAAAACGACGCTCTTAAATTATGTACACCGTTCAAATAAATAATCTTTGTAAATATACATATGAGCGGTCCGTAGTCTAGTGGTAACGCTTCGGACTCGTAAATGGAAGGTCGTGGGTTCGAATTGTAGCGGAGTACAATTTTTTTTTTTTTCAAATATGCTCTTTAATATACCTTTACCAAAGACCTGTCACCTAAGATACATCCAGCCTTACAGCAACTGGGTCTTGCTTGACAATAGGCGCTTTCTACAGCGACGACAAAGCTGGCAGAGGGCTCTTGAGGTACGATTCACACAATTAAAATGCTCAATAAATAAATCATCCCAATATAGTCAACAAGATAATATAAAGGGTTGTTTAGACGACTACAATGTCTACAAGTGGTTATACTTACAAATAATTTACTTTCACGGTTGGTTACGGACCCAGCTGGATAGACGACACGGCAACCAAGACTCAGGGTTGGTTATAAGTCAATTTGCGACTCTTCCCTGGTTTGACGGAAGCCCCTCACCCGGATAACCTGACATTGGATACTTCGTTGCCGGATACGAATAAGGTGTGAAAACAATTTGTCTTGTGTGTGGAAACGGGTCCTTACCTCAATGATAAAACTAGGGAAAATGTTTTTTTCTTTACTTTTGATACTAAAATATTTTTCTTGTACTATTTGAAATAATCACGGATATCATGTCCCAAGTCACGGATACTATGTCCAAAGTCAAAGAGAAATGTGTCTCAAGCATCGATATATAAGGATATTAAGTATCATAGATCTTTTTATTTATTTATTTATCATTTTATTTTGTATCTCATCTCATTAAGCCGTTTATCTCATTAAGGATATCTATAATCTCTATAATCTATAATCTAAGTTGCAAGGATATATTCATTTAAGGTTCTTAAATGCATTCCCACAAACAAACACGTGTAGTTCACGCTTACACATGCTTAATGTGTACTTACAAATAAAATCCAAACCTCAAATGAGCATAAGCCCTACAACTTTTGCCGACCTTCCCTGACACAGGGGTGACATTGGCAGAGTGAACCATTTTTTTTACAGTATTATAAATGCAGTGAAGTTGAAATTGTAAAAAATACTGTGAAAATATGACTGACTGAGATATATATGAAATAATATTACCAAACACTCTTTTATATTTTCACTTTTACAATTATTTATTCTTTAATTTTACTAACGTTTTCGATCTTAGATCATCGTCAGGTATAATTTTTTTTAAATAAAAGTCTACGGTCATTTAATAAAATCATATAAAAAAAAAATAGAATCACAGTTATGTAAAATATATTATGGAAAATTTTAATATAAAATCAATAGACAACATAAGTGGGAAGGAATAAATATAAACAAATAAAGTGTACAATTATTACAACAATTACAATTGAAATAAAAAAAAAACTCTTTTGGTGCTATTCTTAGATATTTTAGTCGCAAGTGAACAGCTGATTAGTTTTCATACAAATATTACCAAAATTCGGTAGGTAAGAAAAACCGTAGGGGTGAAACTTCCAGCCAAGGCATCATTAGTTTGTCAAAGCGTGGACTCAACCGACGACTAAAATGTCTAAGAATAGCTCCGTTTGAATTTAAAATTGACACAATTGGTTTTATAAATATACTGTGTGTGAACCTTGAAAACATCTGATTATTTTTTCATGGTAAAAATAAACAGTCTTCTGATAAAGAATAACTAGTGTCTCTTTTTATCTTTTTTAAATGAAAAACAATTTTTCACAGGGCCAATACACAAACTATTAAAAATGTATAAAACATTTTCTTTCTGCTGTATTCTATTTTTGTACGATGCATCGTGATCTTCTCAGTTTTTCCGCATCGCATCCGGCTTAGAGGTACGAGTACGATATCGTGCGGAATAAAATCCTCGTAATAATAGTAATCTGGGATCGCCTGATCTCTGCGAGCATCGCGGAGCGGATATAGAGAGATTGCTTACGCGATTTGGAAACAATATCGTGTTTTGCGCAACGTCAGCCGGGTCCCGACACTACCTCCTCCCTGAAAATCCTCGACAAATGTGAAAGCGTAACATTCAACAATCTTGCGTGCTAAGACTTTGACAGAAAAACAACAGATGTCACACCCCCTCTCTCCCCCGCCAACAAAAAAATATTGTTAGATTTTACTGGGGTTCTCTTTTAATTAAACTGCAATTATTATTTTAACAGAATTGATTTTACACAGTTTTGTTCACAATTTACAACAGTTGATAATCTCTAGTTATTGGTCTTCACGGCAAAATGCTTGGCGTGACTAAACTACCTCCGCACCATTGCAGTCCCTATATATAGGTTAAAAAGAGATCTTTCTTGCATATTCCAGATCAGTGTTTTTCAACCTTTTTCATGACACGACCCCCCTAGTATCAAAAAATATTTCGCGACCTCACAACCCTTTTTTGTAAACCCATTTTTAATATTTATTTTCTTTGTAATTACATGTTTTGAACTAGCATTTTTCTGACTTGTATGATTGATTTTAGGGAAATTTCGTTAAATAGAATAATTATAACTCTTATCGACCTTTTACTTAAGTCTCACAAATTATATGTTGTATAAAAAAACTGAAGTTTTCTCGACCTCTTGCGACCCACAGGTTGAAAAACGCTGTTCTAGATATCTTTCTTTTGCTCATACCAGACCGCCGTTCTACGTATCTTACTACTAGCATCATGGATCATACTGGGGTATTTTATACACACTCTTGTACCTGTACAGGCGCTCGTAGGAACTCCTAGTTCGTAACAATATTTAAATATTTATTGCGATCTAAAACAATTATAAACGGCGTTATAAAATATTTTTTGAAAAACCAGTTCTAGAGACTCCCCAGATTTTTAAAAAATAATTTGGTCTATGACGCTCGTTAGAGAGCACTTTGTCTTATTCTTTTTGTATAAAATATGTTTCAATATTTTTCCATAATATGTCGTGCAAGTCGCATTAGGGCGTCTCTAGGTCCCACAGACCCTTATTGATTTGGGATCTAAAAAGATGAAAGCAAATAGCTTATTCTACTTCTTTACTTACTTTCTAAAAAGTCTTTGAGGGCCCGCTCGGTCCTGAATGCCTTAAAAACCCTTTGAACAAATTTACGCTGAAAAATTAATTGAAATATATTTACCCCCTCACCACATACAAGAGCTTAGTCTCTTTTTTGGTGAGGTATAGCGTTACAAAAATATAATCAAAAATGTCATAGATTTAAGAATAAAAAGTGTATTATGAATGTATTTCAGTAAATAAATAAATCTACAACGTCTTGGGGGGCCCTAGGACGCGGGGGCCCTGGTTTGGTCGCATCGCTCTTAATCCGGACCTGTATTCTAGACATTTCTGATTATTCTGAGTCTTCTGTAAGTACTACATGTTCTGCCCACTGAAGACTTCTTAACTTTAGTACTCACTCGATGTTTTCATGAATGGCACACATGAGTATACAGGCAAAACTGTCACTCTTGACCGCTGATCTAGGGTGAGCATAAAACACGGCTGTCACCTGAAGACACACAATACGTATTGCTTCGCTTGATCCCTCCAACGTCGTCCCCTTTTGTTCGTCCAGTCTCTTTCAGAAATATTCAGAAGGTTCAAGGGGCTATCATTTATTTTTTGTTGTGTATGATACATCACTTTATTGATCTTTTGTTTGAAGATGTTACGTGAACGTTTTATTATCGGAATTTAGGAAAAAAGTCTACTTAAAGTTTAATAAAAAAAATTGTTGTGCTTTTAGCGGGTTCAATATTTAAAACAAAACTGAGGTTTAAATGTAAGGGTTCCTTATTTGCAAAGATATATATCATTTGAGATTCATATTAAATGCATTCTCACAAGCAGACACGTATAAGTTCGCGCTAACACATGCCGCATGTGGACCTACAATATAAAAACTTTATCTCTAATGAACACAAGCCCTGCAACTCTTGCCGACCTTCCCTGAAACATTGGCAAAGTGAACCATTTTTTACACTAGGGGGGGTCAACCTCATACCAACTATAAGTCAGTACCTGCCCGAAAAACCCTTCCCTCTTTCTCTTCTCTACGCTGAATTTTAACCCTTTTGTTTTGTTTTTAACCTCAGTTAGCCTCTGATGATGGACGGATAATGTCCGATAGCGCTTAGGCCTTGTTAACTCAAATAAGTGAAAATAAAAAAAAAAACGTGTTAAATTTTTTTGTTTTTTTTTATTTAAAAAGGAATAGCATTGTCATAAACTATAATCTAAGTTGCAAATATATGTAGATTAACATTCAAAACTCATATAAAATTCCCACAGATAGGCTCGTCATGTTGATTTGCGCCTACACATTCTACACGTGTGTATACAAATAAACAAAATGTCACATGAACATAAACCTTGTAACCCCTGCCGCCTTTCCTGCAAACCGGGGTGACTGACAAAAGTGAACCAATTTTCACAGCATGGGGGGTCAGCCTCACACCAACATATCAGTTAAGGAGAGATTTAAATGGTAAATAAGCCAAGCAAGCAATAGGGAGATGAATAATTATTAATTTATATTTTTTATGGTTTGTGTATTAACACTGTGAAAATTCATATTGATTGATTATTTATGTTTTCTTAAAAACAAATTACTAATTAAACACTGTTTCTTTTCACTAAATATATCAATTTATTTCAATTATAGATTGCTAACGTTTTCGACCCTATAGGTCATCTTCAGGTAGGATTACAAATTAGTAATTTATTTCCGATTTCTATGAATGCTGTCTCTGGGTCATCTGTGATAGACAAGATAGATTATTCTACCTCAGGAGTAGTACAATTATAGTATATTAGAGAGCAGATACAGTAGACGTCAGCTAGGAAACCTGTAGCAGACAGTCTCTCTTCACTCCATTGTTTCGGTTTTGTTCTGGAACAAAACTTGCTGTGATGGTATACTTCACCGATAAAGTTTTATGTTATTTGAATAGTGAAATAATGATTTGATGTTAACAATAGCTTCATAAAGTTTATGTTTTCCTGTAACAAAATAATAGTTATTTATGCCACTGCCAAGTAATGATAGTCTTTTTAACACGAGTGCTAGTTTGTGCCATGAGGCGCAGCCGAATGGCACAATAGAAAGCACGAGTGTTACAAAGACTAATTACGTACAGTGGCATACAATACTTTTTCTACGACCATGAGAGAATTAACAAAATAGTGAATAATAGTCATTATAATGTACTCGTCCATTTGAAGTAATTAAAACCTTACCTTTGTCAAAACGTGTGATTTATCATTCCCTTCAATTATCTAATCTAACCTAAGTTGTAAAAATAAATTATATTTAGGTTTCATATTGAATTCATGCCCACAAGCCGACACATATGTATAAGGTCGCGCTTTTACATCCTGCATATAAGCTTAAACATTCAAACCCAAAACTCAAATAAACATATGCCCTGCAGTTGTATTGGCAGGTGAACCAAATTTGTACAGCATAGGTGATCAACCTCATACTCACCTATTAACCAAGTAACTTTTTGAGTCTCTTTATTTTTTGCGGTGAAATTTTTTGTATTGTTTTCCTTTCAAGCCTTTTATTTTCCATTGAAAAAAGGAAAGCTTTATTTGGAGCAATCCGATAAATAAATTCGATAAATTTTAGCACTATTAACAATTTTTATTTGACTCTACACATAAAATATACTTATTTATTTTCATCTGAACAGGGCTGAAAGTCTCATCACCACGGTAATTCCTACCTACCGAATATCACTAATATTGTATGAAGCCTAATCAGCTGATCGCTTGCGGCCATCTTGGATTGACAGGTCTTCATACCCCCATACAAGGTTGACATTTGAAATTAAAAAATGGTTCCAATTCTGACAATGCGCATGCGCACATGTTCATTTTAACACGGTTACCGGTTGCATAATGTAACATTATGCAACGGGTGTAGAAATGTATGGCATTGTGATTGCGTTAGCCGTTTTGTAATTAGTAAACTACCAAATGGGAGTAGAAAAATACCTTTACGACTTTACTTATCCAATTTATACAAATCATTTTCAAAATGAATTTTATTTCATTTAAACACGTATATCAAATTCATATTTTTAAAAAATGCAACATTTTTTCTAGTCATAAGAAACAATTCGTCCTCCCAGTGTTTGGTTGGCTTATCTACGATTTGATTTAAAGATGACTTTTCAATTAAATTGTCTTAAGAATCAAATTCTTGATAATCTGATCTAAGAAAAAACGTAAAACACGATACTGAAGCGCTGCATGGAGTGGCGCCAGAGTACTTGCAGGAGCTGATAATACCGAGGAGTCTGAGTGGGAGGGGGCTCACTCTGCGATCTGCCGACAGTGCTCTTACATCTGTCAGCACACAATGCAGAAAAAGAAGCAGAGTGTTCGGAGACTGCGTTTTCGTCGTTGCGGGACCGTCCACTTGGAACCAGCTGCCTCCTGAAGTGCGCGCCAAGGAAGGGATCGAGAGCTTCAAGAAGGGAGTGAAGACCCTTTTCTTCACCGCCGCGATAAGCCTGAAAGTGCCCTTGCAGAGACAGTAGTCACGAAACGGTGCTATACAAATCATCATCATCATCATCATCATAACTGTTTTAAATAGTCTTAAAAGGAATTTCAAGTTTCCATAAGACACATTCGTTCAGTACACACACAAACATTACTCATCTGAAATTACCTCTGATGGGCATAAGACAAACAAGCACTAAAGGGATGAATTAGCAGTCAAAATTAAGGTCGAAGGGTCGTGAGTTTATTCGGCGGTGGAGCACAAGAAAATATTTTTTTAATATTCAAAATATGCTTTACGCTACATTGAAAAATTCGTATCCCTTAAATTCGTATACTTTATATTCGTATTTAGTTTTACAGTTTTTCTTGACTTATAGCGTAGCATGAGGCTGACCACCCATACTGTAAAAAATGGTTCACATTTCCAATGTCACCCCTGTTTCAGGGAAGGTCGACAAGAGTTGAAGAGTTTCAATTTAAATTTTAGTTTTCTGAGGTATTTCTTGAGTATTCAGCGCTTGCTATAGCAACTTTCTAGTTTGCAGGAGGCTTTTCAGGGGTGATTCACACAAAAAAGCACTCACCGAATAAATCATAGACACACCAAATACACAGCCTAAATTTTTTAATCTTTTTTTAGCCTCCTAATCGTTCACACTCCAGCGACCCCTAAGTGTTAATTTCGGGGTGTGTCTTCAGAGGCGCAGACATTAATTCCCGCCAAAAGTGAATCGGACAAGGAGGCGCGCGCTGGGGTGTGCTTGCCAACTGATACCGGCTCTTTACGGTTCCACTTTTCATTAAAAAGCGGTGGCGTTGCCCAGTAGACCAGTGAGTTTATCTGCTTCTTAAAAATAATAATGCTGATTTATTTAGTGAGCACTGTTTTTGTGTGAATCACACCTCGACAGCCCACTGCGAGCTTTGTCGTCGCTGTAGAAAGCGATAATTCACAAGAAAGACCTACTTGATGTAAGGCTGGATAGTCCTATGGTGACTGGTCTTTGGTAATGGCAGATTGATTTTTTAACCCAGCGAAGAGAAAATTTGAAAAAAAACAAGTATTTTTTCAAGCTCCGTCGGGATTCGAACCCACTCCCTGCTAATCACGAGTCCCGAAGTGTTAACTACTAGACTACGAACCGGTCTAACTCCCTGCTACCCTAATTGCGCATAGAGTGAATTTGATATTGAATGTACCTTCTCAGAATAAACACTTATGTTGCAA
This sequence comes from Agapetus fuscipes, assembly GCA_951799405.1. Lineage (NCBI taxonomy): Eukaryota > Metazoa > Arthropoda > Insecta > Trichoptera > Glossosomatidae > Agapetus > Agapetus fuscipes. The sequence goes on along the minus strand of OX637353.1, from coordinate 11,677,564 downwards.
AGGCATAGTGAATTGAAGACAAATATTTAATGCACGCCCACAAGCAGGCGCGTGTAAGTTCATAACTGTTATATTTTTACGTTTTACAATAATTAAATTTTATGGCTAATTCCACTTTTCAGATATAAAGCGTATTGCTCTTTGACTTAGTTTTTTTTACACTTTGCCAATGCCACCCCTGTTTCAGGGAAGCTCGGCAAAAGTTGCAGAGTGCTTGTTTATTTGATATTTGGATTTTCAGATTTCATTTGTAAATACACATGCAGAATTTGTTAGTGCAAACTTACATTTATCCATAGGCATGCATTTAATATGAATTTTTAATTATATATTTGCAACTTAGATTACAGATAAAGCGTTCGTGGACTCACAGGTTAGAATAAAGCTGACCACACAAACTTATAAATAAGTTCAATTGTCAATGCCACCTTGGTTTCAGGGAAGCTCGGTACAAGTTGCAGGGTTTATGTTCATTTGAGATTTAGATTTTCATTTGTAAGCCCACATATAGAATTAGTAAGCACGAACTGACACGTGTTTTTTTGTGGGCATGCATTAAATGAGTCGTATAAATGCAAACGCCGTCAACTCCTTACGCGATGATTTTGAGAAAAATAAACTTGTGTTTTGAAAGCAATTTGGAACCAGTTGGAGATGACGGCGTTTGCACGAAGTCATACTTTTTCAATTAAAATTACGAAGGATTAAGAGAGGTTTTCATCACATTGCACACAGCAAATGATTTGTTACACTACGCAGAATCAAATTCAACAATTAACTCAAAAATCATAAAATTTGGAGATGACGGCGTTTGCAGTTATACGACTCAAATATAAACCTAAAATGTCAATATATCTTTGCAACTTAGATTATAGATGAGTATAAGAAATACTTTTGATAGACAGCGCACTAGCAGTTGATCAAGGAGACCAAGATCCATTTTTATGAAAATTATTTCCTAACAAAATACGTTCTTATGCAAAGGATTGCCAAGCCACGTTTGTATGCAAATGATTGCTAAACAGAATACTTTTTCATGAAAATGATTGCCAAATTAATCTGTTTTTCTTTGCTATGCACAAAATTGTCATACCATTTCATCTCTCTACCACCTACCCTTAAGGTCCAGCTAATTTTCTTTCCCGCCAACTTTGTTAAATGGTCCGTTTTCTCTCAAGAAGTCTTGAATTGTAACACGGTTTGTTTTAAATTAGGAAACCTTTTCCGGCGTCTATTATTGTTTTCACTTTGACATCTTTTGACACCTTCAAGATTTCCGCATGGCGTCTCCCCAGTGCTTGTTTGGCTCATCTACCATTTGATTCAAAGATGATCTTCCAATTGCATTGTCTTAAGAATCACATTCTATACAATCTGATCCAAGAAAATACTGTAAAACACGAGAGTTTGACTGTTGTTTAAAATGTTTTTAAAATCAATTTGCAGTTTTTATAAGCCACATTGGTCCAGTACACATGCAAACATTGCTCTTGGAAAATTACCTCTGATCGAGAGACAAAAAAAGCACTGCGAAAACGATTGGGCTATTCAAAATATTTGATATAAGAAAATCCTTATTTCTTACTTCGTAGTTCAATATACCGTAGAAGCTTGATTCAATTTTCCTAATGCTATCCCGGTTTTCGGGAAAGGCAACTGCAGTTGCAAAGTTTATTCTCATGTGAGTATTTTGTTAATTTTCTCAGTACACACGCAACATGTTTAAGCGCGAACTTATGTACATGTGCCTGCATGAGCGTGCATTATATACAAGCTTTTAATGACAATATAACGATACCTTAAAGGTAAATTGAATAATCGACATAATATGCGAACATGGGTTTCTCAGATAAATACAATTTTTTCCCTATTTTCTACGAGAGAAAACACTAAAAATGTGTGAAAATCCTGTAGTTTAGAAGTTTTTTATGAGCATTTCCTTATAATTAGTTCACTTACTAACTGTAAGAAGGTAAAACACACAATAAAATGTTTTATCGACGATTTCTCACATCAGTGTAGGTCCACATGCGACATGTGTTAGCGCGAAATTATAAATATCTGCTTGTGGGAATGCATTTAGTGTAAATCTTAAATGATATATATCTTTGCAGCTTAGATTAGATTAGATTAGATTAGTGAATCTGCGCTTATTCAGTTTTACCTTTAAGGTGGTGACATATTTGCCACTTAGGTTACAGATACATGTTTCATCTTTAATTATTGAATTATAACTTCCGATCAACATGTTCAACAATTTCGCATCAAAAACAACAAATAATTGTCAATTAAACAATTTGTTAGTGTGTCACGGTTTCACTACCGGATAAGCTTCCGATATCAATTCATGGATAAAAACAATTGCATATTAATTTATTCAGTATTGATCCTTTAATCTAATGGAAAAGGCATCAAGTTTTATTGTTTCCATACAAAATTAGCGCATCCCATTATTTTTAATTTTTTTTTAATTTTACACATTCGCTGTATGCTTATAAAGTTATTTTATTAATTTTATTATCGGACAAAAATTGTACTCTATGTCGGGCTCAAAATGGATGTTCTAAATTTAAATCCGTTTTGCCGTTTACTTAATTAACTAAATTTCTTCAAACAATACTCGATATAAAAACAGTTAAACACACCTTCTACTTAATCCTTCCACGAATTTTAGGCCAGAGAAGCTGGTCTCTTAATGTAGGGGTAATGGAAGCTGTTCCTGTTACTGTATCCAGCCGCCGTTTCACTAGGGGTGGTCGGTACCTCCGCAGATGCGTCTCCACTTTTTTCTGTCTTTGCATACCTCTATAATCTCTTCAACATTCATCACTTTCTTCATACATACTCTTCTCTTATTCTCATTTAGCAGGTTCCATTCTTTCGCAATCTCACCTATTTGGTCTATCCATTCCTTCTACGGTCTTCCCTTTCCACGTTTTTCTCTGACAATTCCTCTGTACACTTTCTTCGTTATTCGTTCATCATCCATTATTTCAAGATGTCCGAACCATCTCACTGTGTTTTTTTTTTTACTTTCTTGTTGTACTTTTGTTCTTAAGTTCTCTTTTATACCACACTCGTTCATCACCCAATCATTGCAGACTCTATCATTCAGTGTCTTTCCAGTCATTGCTCTTACGTTCAACCGTACTTATTTGGAATTATTAGACGTGCTCCCATATTGAGCACAGATTGAAGTCTGATTAACTGGACACAAGGAAGGCTACTGTATATTCCATTACAATAAACCATGAGAGGATAAGCGCAGTGACAAGGGCTTTGGTTTCCTCTTTTGACTCTAGGGGTCTATGACACTTGTTATAGTGCCACAGAGGTGTTGATGATGAGGCAGTTGTCCTTATCCGGTTGCAGGGCTGTTAGCTGCGCAGTGCTGTGGTGTGTGTTGCGTTGCATGTTGGGTGGCTGTGTTTTGAGCCACTGAGAGGAAATGGCGATTGATATTGGATTTAGGAAGGGTTAGGTTAAATTTGGATGGAAACACAATACCGGTAGGTAACTTATTCCATAAGCGGGCAGTTTGGCAAAGGAATGAGTCGTGAAAACACCAAACTCTCATAGTTTTGATATCGACTGCAAATGGATGTATGTGAGCCGTTCTACGAGTTGCCCTTGTTGTGACGAGAGGAGGGGGTATAAGTGAGGATATTTCTACAGAACAAACGCCATTATAGTACCTATAGAAGAGACTGATTATTCCATCTTTCCTTCTGTGCTCGAAAGAATGAAGGTTGGCTGTGAGAATAAGATCAGCTTCACCGCTCTTCTTTGCACAGAATCAAGTTGGTCACACAGCCTCTTTGGTATGCTGGACCAGAGATGGCTGTTGTACCTACTTGATAATCGGACAAATTCGGGATTTATACAGAGTCAGCAATTGGGCTGAAGTAAAAAATCTACGAGCTCTGTATAGTACGCCATATATGATAATAATATTAGGATGATTTATTTGGTGAACGCTGTTTTTGTGTGTATCACACCTCAAGGGCCCTCTGCGAGATTGGTCGTCACTGTGGAAAGCGCCAATTCTCAAGCAAGACCCAGTTGTTGTAAGGTTGTGTGGAACTTTCAGTGACCGGTCTTTGGTAAAGGTTTGTGAATTTTTCAACCCAGCAAAGAGCACATTTGGAAATATAAATGGTATATTTTTTGCACTCTGCCGGGATTCAAATCCACAACCTTCCTTTTACGAGTCCGTAGTGTTGCCACTGTTCTACGGACCTGTCCAGTTTAGCCTAGTTTAGTAATATATGTCGATTAATGAGAATCCATTTGAAGTTGCAGGGGTGTTATATGTCCCGCCGTGTCAAAGGTCCTTTGGGGTCGACAAACAAACTTCAGACGAGGAAAATTGACTTCGCATTTGCATAAAGTATTCTGTCGCCCTTTTGTTCCACCCTGCCCCACAACTGCTTCATATACCCCAAGTATAAAACAGCGGAAACTCACCTCGATTGCGATAACCAAAAAATATTTGCAAACTAAATCCCTCTCTAGGAGTGTCATCGTTGGTTCCATAAAATTCCGAATTACGCACGAACCAGGTGTGAAACTGTAATCTCTCCTCAAACAGGTACATCGAAAAATATGTGAAAACTAAATCACTCTCTAGAAGTGCTGTTGTATATTCTTTATACTTTCGATTTACGCTATAGGGGTGAGCTTTACGCTATATTTTTTATACTCAAGATACAGTTTCATAACTGATTTGCGTAACCCTAGTATAAAACATTGCTAGATTGCGTAAATCGGAAAATGTGTGAACACTGAATCAGTCTCTAGGAGTGCCGTCGTTTTTTCTATACAGTTTTGATTTACGCCCTCGAGGGGAGACGTACGTAATGTTTGATACTTGGTATACAGGATTCATCGCCGCCCAAAGGTTGGCCATCCCTTTCTCTTTGTATTAACAATAAACCACAATTGAATATGTATTAATGGTGTATTGATTGCTTGATGAAATACCACGCAGAGTAATTATAAACTAAAGAGGGTTTGTTGTTTCAACGTTAGCTTCCTTGACTTTTAGCCTAATATAGAAATGTATGACTTTATCTATAATGTAAGTTGCAGAGATATATTGGCTCACAAGCAAGCCCATGTAAACTCGCGCTTACACATGCTGCATGTGTAAATACAAAATAAATCAAGACACATATAAACAAAAACACAAACTTTTCAACTCCTGCCGCCTTTTCCTGAAACCCGGGTTGCATTGCCAAAAGTGAACTAATTTTTACAGCACGAGATCTTTCAACCCAGCGAAGAGCACATTTGGAAATATGAATGGTATATTCTTGTGCCCCGCCGGGATTCGAATTCAGAACCTTTCATTTACGAGTTAGAAGTGTTGCCACTGGACTACGGACCGGTCCAAGGTAGACCACCTTCTCAGGAAAACGAAGCCAATTTCTTTCAACAGCGGAGAGATGTGAGACCTTCCATTTACGAGTACGAAGCGCTAACCACAAGACTATGGACCGGTTGGTTAGACGCAATATTTGAGTTCATACGTAAGATTGTACACCTGGCGTTCATGCGTCATATCATACAAAGGTGGGTGTAGGTACTTGCTGTTGTTTGCCATAGAGCATGAATACCTTTCAGAAACCATGCCACTAATTTTGCAGAAGTTGGTATCAGTGTCGGCCTCTCCCTCCAGCTATAAAGTTGCCCCTACTGGATCTATCACTGTCTGGATTGTCTGATGCGAAGGTTTCCAAGCTTTCTGCAATGTGGTGCCCTTTTTTAATCAAGAAATGCAACAATTCTATGCTTTTTATAGCGGAAAATGTCATTTTTAGAAATTCAGTTCATGTTTACAAGTTCTTCTGGGATCGTCATCTTCCTCTCTTCCCTTTTGATAAAAAAAATAGACGTTTCTCCTACATTCCATGGACAAAAATATGGTATAGTAAAGTTATAAGGCTTTATTACTTCAATAAGTTGAAAATAAAGACACATTAATCCAATACACTTATAAACACTGCTCATGTAAAATCACCTCTAATGGATATAAGACCAACGAGCACTCAGAAGACGTTTTTTCTACGTTAGCCATGTTTCAAGGAAAGACAACAAGAGTTAAAGGGCTTGTGTTCATCTGACATTTGCAATTTTATATTGAAAATACCTACAAGTCATGTAGACTGTGACATAACCTTACATGTTTGCTTGTGGACATGCATTTAAAATAAAACAAAACATAATATTTTTGTAACTTATATGATAAATTTTAGGTATAGACTGAAGGTAAATGGGCCGTCTTTCCATTTTTCTTTGTTATAATCTATCAGGGTTATGCATAAAACATTTTGTTCATAGCTCATCCATGGATCATTGTTATTTGTTTGGAAAATTCACATTAAGTGGCAGTGAAGCCATGGATTTGCTGCGTTTGAATAACACCGTTTGACTTTTGATACGCCACAAAGTTTGAGAACCTGTGATGATGTGTCTACACAGGTCTAGCAAGTTTCCGTAGCTTGTTAAAAGCGGATTCGTAGATGCGCTTTGTGGGCGCAGTGTAGAACACTGTACAGCTACAGTCAAAAGCCAACTTCTGCACAGATCTACACACTACAGCTATTAAACTCTGATGTATGTATCACCAAAATCGGCTTAAATAGTAACAATAATGTTAAGGCTCTAAAATATGCGAAATTGCGAATGAATGGAATATCAAGAGTCATAATAAAAGAAGAGAATGTATGAAAAAGATTATGACTCTGGAGGAAATGAAAGAAGTATCTAAGGACGGAAAGAAATGGCGGTTGTACTGTAATGTTGGCGGCTAGGGTTTATCAAATTAGAATTCGTTTTCTGTTTTAGTTTTGATGTCCATAGATATTGATTTACAAAATGTCATTTGTCGTGTTTGTTCCTTGACTTATAGGTTGGTATGCGGCTGACCACCCATGCTGTAAAAGTGGTTCACTTTGCCAATATCATCCCTGTCTTAGGGAAGAACGGCAAGAGTTGCAGGGTGTATATCCATTTGAGATTTGGTTTTTATGTTGTAGGTTCACATGCGGCATGTGCAAACGCGAACTTATACGTGTCGAGTTGTGAAAATGCATATAATGTGAATCTCCAATGTAGATTAGATTAGATTAGATTCTACCGGGCATAATTTAATAAAAATTGCTGGTATTTATTTTACTCAATTTATTTCAGATTCAGTTCACATGCAGAGTCTACTTTACACCTACACAATGCAACATCTATTTACAATGTACTACACAGCTTAAGAAAATGATCAAACATCACACGAACCGTTATGAGAGAACTAACATTATTCTCGACGTTTTGTTAGCGTCGTAGCTAGTGTCTTCAGGAGACACCTTTTCTCTATGACAACTGAGAATAAACATCTAGCTTTAAATGCAAGCGCTCTACCACCTAAACCTTCTTATAAAAAAAGACTCACGTATAAATATTAATTGAAAATATACAGTTAAATTAATAACTGCTTTTAAACGACACATCAGTATTGGAATATGAACGAAAAGTTTTTTATGACAACGTAATAAATTAATCCAGTTTTTCTTTAATGTATGGAAAATTTCAGATTTTCAATATTCAATTTAAAAATAAAACGCATCAAAGAAATTTAAGGCTTAATTTGTAATTTAAGTTGAAATGATTTATTAAGATTTGAAATTCACATTCAATGCATGCCCACAATCAGGCACGTGTAAGTTTGCGTTTACCAATGCTTCATGTAAACTTACAAATTGAAATCCAAAACTCAAATGAACATATTAAGCCCTGAAATTTTTGCCGATCTTTCCTAAAACAGGAGTGACATTGGCATAGTGAAACATTTTTAACAGAATGTGTGGTCAGCTTCATACCAACCTATAAAACAAGCAATAAATTACATTTCAGTGTACAAAAACAACAGTTATAATAATCAAGCTATTTTTTATCCATTAAGGGGTTTAAAAAACTCCAAAGATATATAAAATATACTACACGAGTATATCTGAAAAAAAAGTACTAAGATATCTGAAATTATTTTTACAATTTGATTAATCTAGGTTTTCTTTTTGTATTGAAATATTTGAATGGAAAATTTGAGAATCGGAAAAACTACCCGTACAAAAAGACGTCCTTTCAATTCGACGGCTCGGCCCGCAATCTGCTTTCCGAATTTCTTTCTGCTTCTTTAGTTATTGGTGCTTCGCCTAGATGGCAGTAGTCATAAAGAATATACAGGTGTTTTACGATATTATTTGATTTGTACTTTTAATATTTTTTTCAGTTCATATTTCGTAAATGAATGGGTTTTTTTATATTTGTTTTTTATATGTTACAATGCTACAGTAAATATGTATTTAAAATAAAATTACAAAAACGCCGTTAGTACCTACACATAAAAAAAAAAAAATTAGGCTGATTTATTTGGTAAGCGCTGTTTTGTGTGTATCACACCTCAAGAGCCCTCTGCGAGCTTGGTCATCGCTGTATAAAGCGCCAATTCTCAAACAAGATCCAATTGTTGTAAGGCTGGATGGAACTTTTGATGACCGGTCTTTGGTAAAGGTTTATGAATTTTTTAACCCAGCGAAGATCAAATTTGAAAATATAAATGGTGTATTTTTTGTGCTCCGCCGGGATTCGAACCCACGACCTTCCAGTTACGAGTCCGAAGTGTTACCACCTGGACTACGGACCAGTCATTTACTATGTTGTAATGCTACGAAAAATGTTTATGTATTTAAATTGAATTAATAAAAACGCCGTTAGTACACATTGATAAATTAAATAAATAAAACAAATTCAAATGGATTGATTCACACACAGCAAATCCATGGCTTAACCGCCTCCTAACGTGAATTTTCCATCCAAAAAATCTATGATTCGTCGATCAGCTATGGATTACATTTGTCGTAAATAGCACTGAAAGAATTGATAGTTCCTTGTTTCATAGGATGGTATGAGGATGATCCGCCATGCTGTAAAAAACTTCTTGGTTCACTTTTACCAATGCCAACCCGGTTTCAGGGAAAAGCGGCCTTGCAAAGTTTATGTTGATGTGAGGTTGGGTTTATTTTGTAATTACGCATGCAGAATGTCTAAGCGTGAACTTAAATGTGACTGCTTGTGGGCATGCATGAAATATGAGCCTTGAACGTCTATATATCTTTGCAACTTAGATTATAGATTGTAGATTTCACGACCGGTTGTTTCAGGTGGCTAAATAATTAATTGAATAAAGTAATTATTTAGCCACCTGAAGATGCAAACGGATTGTTTTCGAATTTAATATACTCGCTGTAATAAAAAACCAAGACGTTTTTACATTTATTTTGGAATTAAGGATATACTTTTACTAAAAATATATTAACAATGAAGTTAAGTTTTTTGTGCATTACAAAACATATAATATGAATACCTTCATTGAGCTAAGAAGCCCTTTACGTATGTGTCAGAAGGACCCACAATACATGGGTGATCATTCAAAACTGTATGATTTTACAAATGACAGAAGCTTTTCCGTGAAGTTAAAATCAACAGCACGTCAAAACCATAATCTGTTTTTAAGATAATTTAAAACTCAGATGTTTGATGTCACTGAAACTAGAAAAGAGGGATACAAAATAATTTAAAAAAATAATACAAAGGAAAGCATTATTAGGAATCCGCTACGGATGCAGCTTGTCAAAATGAAGTTTACTTTGAGGCGTTCTAAAATTGCGTTTCCATGAATAATAGATTACAAGGCGTATTCTTGAGAGATACGCAAGTATAAGACATTTACACAAATGTCCCTCAATTGCAAAAATGTATGGAATATCTGGCGGAACTCCCAGTGAGTGTATTAGTTTAGAAGGAAATTTACGCAATGCTTTATTCTGGGGGTACAAAACTAACAAGCTGTACTTTCAAAGATGCAATCAATTGAAAACGTGTATTATTAGGCTGAACTGACGTAAGGAGCCGCCATTATTGTAAAATGTAATAATAATAAAAATGACGCAACTTTTACAGCGTCGTTAGGGAGGGAACTATGGAGCCATAATAATCTCCTGAACATACACGCTTTTAAGTCTTAAGACTCCGTTCAAAAAAAAAATCCTGTTGATTTTAAAAAAGTGTTTAGGTAAAGAGTGACATTATTGAAAAAAACACGCGTGTTAAATAGTTTTTTGTCTTAATTTGAAAGTTAGTTCTTTTATATCTTAAAAATGACGTCACAAAAAATATTCTAAAAAACTCGTTTTTATTACATTTTTCTGCTCTCATTTTGTTGTTGTTGTATTTTGGAATATATTTTTTTTCTTCATAATTATAGAATGATACAAATTCTAGTAATTCTATTGTAGTTCTACTAGTAGTTCTACTAGTAGTTCTACTGTATGCAGATGATGCAGTTCTTGTATCTGATTCAGCAGTAGAATTGCAAACAATGCTCTCTAGATTGAATGAAGCTTTGTTAGGTAACCATTTGAAGTTGAATGCAAGTAAGACGAAAGTATTGATTTTTGAAAGAGATGATGAAAGTATGAATTATGAATTTAAAATTAATGGAATGAATGTTGATGTCGTAAATGAGTTTGTATATCTGGGAAGTAAGTTTGAAAAAGATGGAAGAATGTCCTGTGAATTTGAAAGAAGAATAATGAAAGGCAGGTGTGTACTGGGTGCGACCGCTTGCATCGCCAGGAACCAAAATCTCTCAAAAAATGTTAGATTGGCGGTGCACGGTGGTATACTAGTACCCACCTTGATGTATGGAAGTGAAGCCTGGACGGTGAGTGAAAGGGAAATTAGTAAAGTCCATACAGTAGAAATGGACTATCTAAGAAGGATGATTGGGAAAAAACGAAGTGACAGGGTGAGGAATGATTTTGTAAGAGAAGAATGTGGTGTAAGGGAAAGTGTGAAAATGAATAGCGAGTGAATGGGATATCCAGAGTCATAATAAAAAGAGAGCTTGTATGAAAAAGGTTATGACTCTGGATGAAATGAAAGAAGTATGCAAGGACAGGAAGAAGTGGCGGCTAATCTGCAATGCTGATTTGTAATGTTGGTTTTTTAGTTTGCTACATTTTTTGCATAAGAAATTTTTGACTTTTTTTGTATAGATTTATTTTTAAGGTTTTGTTGTTTTTTTTTGTAAACTTTAATGTCATTTATTACTCGTATTCCTTGACTTATAGGTTGGTATGAGGCTGACCACCCATACTGTAAAAAATGGTTCACTTTGCCAATGTCACCCCTGTTTCAGGGAATGTCGGCAGGAGTTGCAGGGCTTATGTTCATTTGAGTTTGGATTTTATTTGTAAGTACACAATCAGCATTTGTAAGCGCGAACTACACGTGTTTGTTTGTGGGCATACATCTGAGAGCTTTAAATGAATATATCCTTGCAACTTAGATTATAGATTATAGATGTAAAACGAGTTTCTCAGAAAAATGCACATTTTTTACGAGAGAAAACACTAATAAAAGTGTGAAAATCCTGTAGTTTGCAAGTTTCTCATGAGCATTGCCTTATAATTAGTACACTTACTATGAGAACTTACTTTCAATTTACTTCGCGTATGGCCGGCAAGCACCATAAATTTCTTGGCGATTGGGCCGCGTCAGAGGCGAAGATCCAAGCCCTCCATCCACTTCCCTGCTCCTGGCGTGGCTTCTTGGAGGTCTTTCAGGCCAGGAGGGTGTCTTCTGATGGAGCACTCCTCCACTCAGTCCACAAGGCTTTAAAGAGTACGGTACACCCACGTCTTGCTGAACTATGTCCTGATGACGTCGCTGCAAGGCGACCACTGCGCTCTGCCTCTACTGCTGTCAACAGGATCAAAGAACCCATAAGAGCAAATACCTCTAATTTTGTGGACAGGAGATTTGGGGTAGACGGCCAGTTGCCTGGAATAAGCTGCCTGTCGACCTTCGCTCTGACTAGCCCACCATTACCTTCAGAAGAGGACTTATTAAAATGCTGTTTTCGAAGAGCCGCGGCGCCCTTGAGATGGTCTGTGATCATTAAACGGCGCCACCGGAAATAAATCATCCATCATCATCATCATCATCGGAGAACCAGACATCCGAACAGTCTGGTTCTCTGCCCCACAGTCATACTCTAGAGATGGAGCTAATCTCCAATCTTAAATCAGTGAATCAGCACTTATTCAGTTTACCTTTGAGGTGGTATTGAATACAGCGGTATGAAATTAAAATTTTCTAACTTAAATCTGAAACACGCTTAGATAAACACAAAGCGCTCGAGTAAAATATCAAGCCACTCAATTAATGACAGATACAAGTGTATTGATTAAACAGCCTCCCGGCTTGGGTACAGGGAAAGGAGAATTAATTACTTTGAGAGACAACCAATTAATCACTTGGGCGTTAAGGAAATTTTGCACAAAAAAAAAGTCTTTGCAAAACTTTTCGCGCCTCCCCCCCCCCCCAGTATTTTACTTTTGCCGACGTCGACGTTTATTAAAAGGAATATTTACTTTTTGTTTTCAGCGGATAAAGAGATAAATCGATTGATAAATTTTACAAGAATTTCTGAAATTGTTACCCTGAAACTGCCAGATATATTCCGATATTTTTTTAATAATATGGTGCTTAGAAACAAATGTGACTGTTAAGGGTTTTAAGAGTAAAAAATAAAATTGATAAAAACATATAAATAATGGTAAGAAAATTCAAGATTACAAAATGTATGTAGGGGAATTTAATTAGTCAGCTTCAACCCTGTTTATTCGAGTTTTGGATTTTAATTTGTAAGTACACATACAGCATTTGTAAGTGCGAACTTACACGTGCTTGTTAGTGGGCATGCATTGAATATGAATTTTAAATGTGTATTTATCTCTTGTAAAATTAAATTATAGATTTTTTAACGTTTGTTTATAAACTGAAACGAAAAAAAACAATAACACAAATTTATAATTCAATAAGATTGATTTAAGGTTTTTTGTTAAATAAACTCGAGACAAAAATCTCATTTCTTTCATTCGACGCTAGAGCGGTATTTGATATAAAAACATTTATTAGCTTTTCTAATGAAATTACAGAAGGACCGGGAACTTTCTTACAGGTAAACTTTTTTATTTTCAGCAAAGAAATAAATCACAGAGACGCAGGCTCCATTAGGCATAAAAACACCTACTTGCTAGGTTCATTTGCACGGTTTCATTGACCTCTCAAATTCTATCCGTTTCAACTTCAAAAACATAGCCTTTGCGTGTGGTGAACTATCATTTTTTTAATGTACAAAGATCAACATTACTCGAAACAACCAGTGAATTGAGTCCTGTAGAACCAAATGTGGCAAATTAGGATTTTGTTTTAATCGTGGAAGAGAAAGTATAATAGATTAAAATAAAATACTTCTTTGTTATAATTCACATGAGTTTTTATTTTTTAAACACTACCGGTTTCGGGAGAAGCAATACCTCCCATCTTCAGGTGTAAATATAAACTAACATACAATACATTATGACGTGAGGATTTGAATTACAGAGGGGGAGGGGGGGGGGGGGGTTATGTGGGCGGGGCGTAGTAGGAAACATAATATGTAGGTATAAAACTACAAATCAAAAAGGTTTTGTTAAGGCGGTGTGGATATATGGAGCGAATGAATAAAGCATAGGTGACATTTGCAAAGTGAACCAATTTTTACAGTAGGTACCTTTGCTTGTAATACTTTATGCCTTTTGGTTGAATCCGTTTTTTTTTTCAGAAAATTTTAGAGTTATCCGTGTTGCCTGTATGGCCAAGGGATTCAAGTCGCTAATCTTGACTAGTGTTTTTGGGACAGAATAACGCTGGTTCAATTTTCGGCCTTATATTAATAAATAATTATTTAAAATATAAAGTGAGTAATGAATTATTTATTGATGATGTTAATAAGTGTTTCTGGCCAGGGAAAGTAGATTAGTGAATGGCATTCTAATCTAATCTAAGTTGCAAAAATATGTTACATTGGAGATTCACATTACATGCATTCTCATAACCAGACACATACAAGTTCGCGCTTGCACATGCCTCATGTGAACCTACAACATAAAAACCAAATCTCAAATGGACATACACCCTGCAACTCTTGCCGTCCTTCCCTGAGACAGGGGTGACATTGGCAAAGTGAACCATTTTTACAGCATGGGTGGTCAGCCGCATACCAACCTATAAGTCAAGGAACGAACTTTACTTTTTTCACAAATACTTTTTTTTTTAAATAAAACAGAACAATTTACAGGACTTTATACTTTTTACCTCCATTAAAAAATATATATATATATTTATTATTTTTGTGTATTTTATTAAAATGCTTTGTAAAGCTTATCAGAAATTTATTTTATACATGCATTACTTTAAACGAAACAATTGCTGGGTATTTCAAATGATTTGTTATTCATACAAAACGGCCGGATTTCACATACAAAACGTCCATTCACTATAATCGGATAATTTTCACCTTTCGGCTGGTCGACATACCGCTATAAGCCTTTAATATCGCTGTACCCCCTTCATTCCCTGACTACTGCCCCGGACAGGGTACATGACGAATAAATTTACAACCTGAAATGAGAAGATATATATTTTTAGTAAAAAAACTGACTGAATTTTTATCAATTTATTATTAATGGTTTGTGTATCAACACTAAAACAATGAAAATTCATACTTTGGTTTTAAAATTTGGAAGTGCAGCATGCACAGTGAATTATAGTGAAATGAGTAAAATATGTAGAGTGAAAATAAAGCATTTGAAAAGCATGACAGTAAAAACTCTGAAGGATAGAGGTAGGAATGAATGCGTTAAGAAAGAATGTAAGTTGAAAGAGGATGTGAAAGTTAAGGTACAAAAGAATATGATGAGATGGTTTGGGCATGTGGAAAGAATAAATGATTATAGAATTACAAATAATATAAACAGAGGAAGTGTGAAAGGAAAAAAAGGTTAGGGACGGCCGAGAAAAGTATAGAGTGATCAAATTGAGGGGATTGTAAAATACAAACAACGCCCGGCTTGCAGCCATAGACTGGTGAACTTTTTTGTTATATGTATTGATGTGTGGAAAAGATAACATTAAACATTTGATGTTGTATAGTATTTCATATTGTGTCGTTCATCTGTCAGTGGAGAATTGAGTTTCACTAGTAAATTAAACTGAATATTCCTTCTAATCTGTGATTGAAATCTCCGGAGCGCAGCTTTTAGTTTCTAAGCAGATTTTAAACAAAAGATGATGATGATGATGAGTTGATGATTTCTTTATAGCGCTGTTTCGTGATGTAGTCACTCCAAGGGCGCTGATATCGTACCTCGTTGAAGACATTGACATCATTGTAAATATCGTCACAGTATCTTGCAACTTAGATTGCAGGCTATCTGAGCTTAGGGTCACATTTTAACATAGCCGGACCTTAATTTGATGTGCAGCCGTGCGCTAAGGCGGTGGGCACCGCTCGGACTAGAACCTTCAGCAAACTTAAATTGTCTGAAGGCTGTGTAAAACTGTATTGTAACACAATAAATATGTGAATCAAACCAGACCTAGAATATTGTAAAATATATGTGTGAAATCCATGAAAAAATACTACCATGAATAAGAAATAATGTGCTTTGAAAATGTATTAATTAAAAGAATTAATTCACATTACCATGTCATCCCTGTTTCAGGAAAAATCGGCAACTGTTGAATGGGTTTATGTTCATTTCAGATTTGGATTTTAATTTTTAAGTAAGTAAGTTTTCCTTGACTTATATGTTGGTATGAGGCTGACCACCCATACTGTAAAAATGTTTCACTTTGCCAATATCACCCCTGTGTCAGGGAAGGTCAGCAAAAGTTGTAGGGCTTGTGTTCATTTGAGGTTTGGATTTTATTTCTAAGTACACATTTAGCATTTGTAAGCGCGAACTACACGTGTTTGTTTGTGGGCATGCATTTGAGAGTCTTAAATGTTAATATATCTCTGCAACTTAGATTATAGATTATAAAAGTACACATGAAGCATTTGTAAGCGCGACCTTACTTGGGTTAAATAAAAACAAATTTATTTTTACAATTATATTTTAAACCACCGATTTCAATTTTAAGTATATCCGAGTGCATTTACATAATGAAAAAATTCAGATAAATAAGTAATTTAACGTGGTTATTTGACATCGATACGTATTTTATACAACTAGTTTCAGTAGTGTGTGTATTTTTTAGTTATATCTAATGAAAAATAATAAAGTGTTAGTGTGCTCTTTGACCGATGGAATGCTGTAAACTAGAAAAAAATCCCCGATTATCGGGAATTTACTATAGGTGGCGTCACATAGCCGAAGGATATTTTGAATGTTCAGACCTCATTCCGCATTCCGTAAAGTGAAATGGGAACCTACAAATATGAATAAAGTTTGTGGCACACATGCGTATTAAAAATAATAGGTTTACAGCAACAAAGTACACAATAAGCTGAAGCTATTACTAGAATAACAAGAAGGAAAGGGCTGACACAGGAATCGAGAAGTTTCCTGTATTGTGCAAAACTTTTAATGATTTCAAACACATACGAATATCTGAAGGACGATTCTACAACAAAACGCATTAACTAGGGTGAACGGTATAAGTATTGGATAGTTTAAAAAAATATAAAATAAAATGTTATTTTATTTTTATTTTAATGGTTTTTGTGTTAATTTATTTTTATTGCAATAAGCTAAAAAAAATCAAAATGGTTATTATTTATTCTACAAAAAAAAATTTTTTGACCATTCTCAAACGGCTTCGGTTCTCAGACAGTTTCGGTTCTCAGAATGAGAAGTAGATCCCTCTAAGAGCTTGTCTGTTGATGAAGAAAGCAGCCCAATTTTCATGCAAGACCCAGTTGCTGTAAGGCTCGATGAGACTAGGATACAAATTATTTTTTGCTGATATGGTTAAGGGGATAAGCCGTCGGTGATCGATTTTGCGTTATTGAAACAATCTCAAGTTAGAACCCCGCCTGCTTTGTGTCCTATCGACAAACACTTTGACCCTGGTTCAACTGATCAAGTCATTGAGTGATTGTCATTATAATGCATTAACATATTAAATAATGAATTATTAATCAATAATGTCAAAACCTGCCTGTTTTTGGCCAGGCAAAACAGGTTAGTGAGTTGAAATCCTTTTCACAAATTAATTTTACAATAAAACATAATTTGTTGTGACCGGTCGATAGCTCAGGTGGTAGAGTGCTTGCATTCCATGCCGAAAGTTCGGGTTCGAATCCCACCGAGGGTGTCAGAAATGATTTCCCGTTTCGGTGTTTATTTCAAACCCCAATATAAAATACCGGCAAGGTTTACTCAGCCTTCACAAGAAATGAGTACCAGCAGTCTCGGGAGCTGGGAAACCTCCACTTTAACTGAAGTGGTTGGCGTAAGGCCGACCCCCTTACCTGTAAAAATAAATAGGTTCGACTCGCCACATGCGACCCCTTCGGGGATAACGCGGCAAGAAGTTACACTATATGTGTAGCTTAGTTGCGTTTTTTTTTTTTTTTTGCGTTGCGTTGTGCTCTGCTGGGAATCTAAGCCTCTACCTTCCAATCACTAGTTCTAAATGTTAACCACTAGACTGCAGACCCTTCCTAGATGCTAAGCATTCTCATGACATCCTTACTGAATACGAATGACAACCTTATCCTTACAAAATGTATGCAGGGAATTCATACAAAACATTTAAAGACCTCAAAGTATTGTTTGGTTGCCTAATCCCAAGGATGTCATGAACCGCCAGAGTATCATATAAAATTTTATAACAGCCCTTAGTATTAGCAGCGGTTTCGTTTGGATCCGGATGTGGCCTGCCTAGCATAGCGCTCTCTCTGCATAATGTATTCTCTCCGCTAGTAATAACTAAGCTGACGGACCAACGCCATGTCTAAAGAGCTCTAGCCAAATTACTAAACAGCGATGCTTAGCGCGATTCGTATTTTTGCATTTGTGTTTCTAGTATCCACCTTCCTTCTTTTCTTCCTCAGCCTTTCTCAGTGCACTCCTGGATGAAGGACTCCTTCAATCCTCTCCACTCTTGTCTATCGGCCGCTGTGTTCAAACATCCTCTGCCTACAGTTCTCTTGATGTCGTCCAGCCACTTCAGTTGCGGTCTTCCCGCTCCCTGTTTGGACATCCTGGGTTGCCACTGGACGATCCTTTTCGGCCACCTGTCATAGTCTTGCCTTGCGACGTGACCAGTTCATTGCCACTTTAATCAGGCCACTCGCTGTGTGACACCAGTGCATCTGCTAATCTCTTGATTTGGAACCCTGTCCCTGAGACTGATTCCCAGCATCCTATTTTCAGTAGCTCTTTAGCGCATTTTCAGTTTGTAGGCGCTGTACTGAGTAAACCTTTTTGTTTCCAAGCCATACGTGGATATTGGAAGCATGACTCAAAGACCTTGCGTTTCAGGTTGACAGGCATTTTTGTGTCATTGAAGTATCCATCTACAGCTTGTACAAACAAAACGGTTCACTTAGTATAGCGCCAACAAACTGAGGACGTGCCAAAGAGTCATTGAAAGGAGGATACTAGAAATTAGCCCCACAGACAGGGTTCCAAACCAGAAGATCCGTAGACTCACTTGTGTCACTGATGTTATTCAACGAGTAGCCTGCTTAAAATGGTGCTGGGGTGGAGGTCTCGATAACCATCAATAGGTCTTGCCAGATCTATTTCAAGATATGACAGAATAAAATAGCGTGGCATATCAACAGCTGATCCATTTTACATGGAACAACGATCAGCTGTTCAGACACAAACATGTTTTATTTCGTCTACCGATGGCCGTCGAGACTTACCCTTTAAAAAATGATAATGGATGGCGAAGAGATCTGCGTTACATGTAAACTTAATATTCGTTGTCAAAGCTTAATATGATATAAGCATTTCCCTTTAAGTAACAGTTAGGTCAGCCCTCCACACTAGTCAGTACGGACAGACGTAAAGTCGGTTTCATTAATCATAGAAAACCCTGTCTGCACCCGAAGTTCAAAGTATACCTCTAACTTAAAGGTAGCGTTTCATTAATAAATATCCAAAAAGAAGATTAGGACATCAAGTGAGCGTTACAGGTTCTGTAGATTTTAAGGTAAACGCAATGACTGAGTTGTTACTTTGGGTAGTGAGAATCATCCTGAAAGGTCCGAACCGTTGTCCGGGGTTTCATTGTTTCGTCAATCCGGAAAATTAGAAGTCAAACCCAACGCTGTAATTTGTGAACAAATTTGAAAACACGATTTTTAAATAGTTTTGTATAAATTCTGATCGATGACTTATAGGTTGATATGAGGCTGACCACACATGTTGTAAAAAAAATAGTTTCAACCGCCTTTGGAGCGACTACATCATGAAATGGCACTATAAAGAAATTTTCATCACTTTTCCAAAGTCACTCCTGTTTCAGGGAAGAATTCTATTTTGTAGTACACATGCAGTATTTGTAAGCGCGAGCTTACATGACCCTGTCTGTGGGCATGCATTTCAAATGAATCTTAAATATAATTATATGTATGTTTGCAACTTGATAATAGATTTAAATATAGATAGATATCATTGCATTATAAAGCAGAAAGAACAAAAGAAAACCCTTTTAAGGAGTAAGTACTTTGTAAATACAAAACTATCGACAAAACCTTTTTGTACTTTTGATGTTCTGTCGAAGCAATTTTTAGTACAACAATATTATGGATAGAGAAACGGCCGTTCGGCCAAACAGGGCTGAGTGAAACGTTTAAAGACATCGTGGCCGGAACCGCGGGAAGTGGCCGTAAAATTCCCGCGCATGTATCCCACCTGTGAAATCCCATTTGAATCCATTTTATGTGCGAGGGATGCATGATTATGTGACAGTTATTACGCCGCCGTCTCCACTAAGCCCCAAGTATTCAATACGAAGTGTTTTACGAGTACCGCATGAAATAGTGAAATCTTTTACGCCTTCCAGATGTTCGCTTAAGCTGCGCGTTCAGATGAAGACAGCAAGGTTGTTAAGTTGCAAATTGCGTTGAACCGTCAGTCATAGACTCAATGGATGCTTGAATCTAATTTTGACAGCGCCTCTAACGTCAGTTTAGCTGTCACTGAGGGATTTTTACCAAGAATGCAACAATAATAATAGAATGATTTATTTGGTGAGCGCTGTTTTAGTGTAAATCATACCCAGAAAGCTTTCTGACAGTTTTTTCAAGCAAAAATTCTCAAATAAGACCTAGTTGGTGTAAAACTGGATGCACCCATGGTGACTGGTCTTTGGTAATAAATTTGGCACATTAATTTTTCAACCCAACGAAGAGCATGCTTGAAAAAAAAAAGTACTATGATGGGATTGGAACCCACTACCTTCCAGTCCGAAATGTTAACCACTACTGGTAGCATTGAAATTAAATACTACCACTAGGGGTGCTATCGCAATTAGATCCATGGTCGGCGATGGTTGATTAGATGGTTGGTATGCGGCTGACCCCCCATGCTGTAGAAAATGGTTCACTTTGCCAATTTCACACCTGTTTCAAGGAAGGTTGGCCAGAGTTGCAGGGTGTAGGTTCATTTGAGATTTGGGCTTTCATGTTGTAGGCTTACATGCGACATGTGCAAGCGTAAACTTATACGTGTCTGCTCGTGAGAATGCATATTGTCGCGAACTTGAAGTACGTGCGCTTATACACGCATACAATGTAAGACGGAACCATCTGAAGTAAATTGTATTAGTGTGTGTACATTACATTTTGGTGGTGGAATGATCTAGTAAATGCGAGAAATATCCCTCCGGTTCATTATAAAAGAGATCAAAATGGTACGGACAGCAGAGTTGCAAGAGAGAAATTCTCTTAGTTACACCTATAAACAGTCATTGTCAAGTTGTGAAGTAAATTGTGAAAAATAAATTCTGTACAAATAAATTCTGGCATTTTAATTAAAAAGAAAACCCAGCAGAAAATGTAACAATATAATGTAAGTCTTCAATGTTACATATCTTTGCAACTTAGATTAGATTAAACGTCCGATACGACTCCAATGAAAGGTTGATATTTTCTTTCTTCTCTTCTATTTGTACAAACCATTCTTAATTTTATGTAGAAACAATTGATGCAAAATTTTTAACAAAGAAATCAATTGTTTTAAAACTTGGAAAACAATGTGTTTAAAAACATTTTATAGTTGAGCTAGCTGTACCCTGCCACCCCCTGTGGTGGCTCGTCTGGTTGCTCTAAGGCCCGGTATTTTAAAGTATCGTAAAGTTAACTAAAATGCAATTTTAGTTAAATCATCATAATATTTCACTCACCGTATTTCGGCACTAAATATTTAGTAACTTTAACTTTCGATTTTCAAGATGGCGGCGCTTCACTGGCAGCAGCTGTTCTTTTTTAATGTAAGGATACATCAAAATTGTTGCAAACTCAACATTTTTTGTCTCGTTTTCTAGCTTAATGAAGGTTGGGCATATGATTTTTATGAATAATTGTTGGTTTTAAAGCTTTTGAATGGCATTTTAATTATTTCCAAGATTTGGTGGCGTGGCCTCATACTTCGGTAATGTTCGGTTTTAATTAACTCGAGATTGAGTATTTTGAATAATTTTCAAGTAATAGTTAATTAAATATTACTACAGTTCAATATACCGGGCCTAAGTGAGCATGTAGTACACAAAAACAAGTCATGTAAAATTCATTGAAATTTGTTCAGTAGTTTAGGGTTCCATTCAGGACAAATTTAGATACATCCGTTCGATTTTATATATTAGAAGATGGTTTGTACATTCTAAAAAATACACATTCAACTGCTACCTTTTCTTCAGTATCCCCATCTGAACAGCCACCTTAAGGGGGGACAGCACTCCGACAACGCTCGGTTGTTCGGAGAAACACTTGCCTACGTCATTATCCTGCCGAGACGCGCTGATATCCAAAACAGTTAAAGTTATTTAAATATATCTTACGGCATTATTATAATTCTAGAGTGATGGCTTAAAGATCGTAAAAAAACACACACAAATATTATATTGTCTTCATCGTTAACGGAATTCAAACTTTTGGGTTTATAAGTTTGATTCTATTACATTAGCTAAGCTTTAAAAATTTAGCAATAGAGTTCAACCCAGCATGTTGATAGTTTTGAGGATGCACTGTAATGAGTGTAACCTGTTGCGCACAATTTTTTTTTTTAAGATTTCCTGTGCGGTAGACTCCCTAGATTCTAGAGACTCAAGGGGTCTATGACACTTGTTGTAGTGCCGCAGAGGTGTACGAGATTGGTCGTCGCTACAAAGCGCCAATACTCAAGCAATACCCAGTTGCTGTAAGGCTGGATGGACCTTTGGTGACCGGTCATTGGTAAAGAGTTATGAATTTTTCAACCCAGCGAAGAGCAAATTTGAAAATATAAATGGTATATTTTTTGTGCTCCGCCGCGATTCGAACCCACAACCTTCCCATTCAGAGTCCGCAGTGTTACCACTGAGCTACGGACCGGTTAATTGTAGCGAATAATATTAATAATAATAAGTATACATATTTTTTTTAACTTTTAAAAAAATCTGGTGAAAAAAATAATCACAAACTTATGAAATGAAGTTCTATGAAGAAAAAATATTATTTAAAAAATTTAAAAGAAAAAAACGGTTTTTCTTTAACTTTTTCTTATTTTTTACGTTCGAAACATAAAGAATCACTCTTTGCTAGATTTTGTTAGGTGTGGCACTGCCAAAATGAAACAACTTTTATACAGATTCACTTGTCAGTTTCATAAAAAACGTAGCTAAGCTACACGAATAGCGTTACTTCTTGCCGCGTTATTCCCGAAGGGTTTCGCATCTGCCAAATGGGAATTTATTTTAACAAGTAAAGAGACCGGCCTTTCACGAACCACTACATTTGAAATAAGGGTTTCCCAGCTTCCAAGAAGGCTCGTACTCATTTCTTGTGAAGGCTGAGTAAATCTTGCCGGTATTTTATTTCGGGTCGGTATTTTTTACCAACTGTTAGTAAAGAAAACAATTCCTTATTTTGCATGTCTACACCACTGTTGCGTTTGACAGGACTGATTGACTGTTATGAACCATACAATGATTCATTGCCGTATACCAGTATGTGTTCCATTACATTGTTACGAGCGTATGGTAGTATAAGTGCATGTACGTGATTCTAATCACGCTGATAGAACAACGCTCTGAAATCATCCATTATGCTCGAGAAATTAAGAACAGTCGAGAAACGTCCGTATGAACGTATGTAAATGTAAGCCGAAACCGTGCACAGTCCAGGTGTCGATTGAAACATTAAGCCGTGAAGCCGAAAGTAAGAGTTAGAAATCAGTGATTGTCAATTGTTGTAAATTGTGAACCAAACCGTGTAAAATAAATAATTGCAGTTTTATTAAAAGAGAACCTAGTAAAAGCATAACAATTTTATGCGTAAATAGTTTTTATACATTTTTATGCTAGACGCTACGACTGAGTTTACACGAATAGTTTGATACTCGGGGCGTAGGTTCGTAATGTATCATTGTATTAAAAGTGACAAATTGCGCCGCGGTCCGATATTCCTTTATTCCCGGCTCCGAGCTAAGCTGCGGCCGTGCTGAATTAATGCCGCCGAAAATTTCACATGAAGCGTTTCACTCGTGCTTGTGTGGGAGGTCTTAAGAGCGACAAATGCCATTATCAGAGAGTTTTTTTTTTAAAACGTGATGAAAAAACATTCTGTAATTAATTACACAGAAAACATCATTCTCGTGTAGATTTTAAGTTTGAAAGATTTTACTTGTGAAAGTTGCGAAGATATGTTGACATTCCGGTCGACAGCTCAGTTGGTAGAGTGCTGGCATCCAATGTTGAGAGCTCGGGTTCGAATCCCATCGAGGGTGTCAGAAATGATTTCCCGTTTTGGTGCTTATTTCGAATCCACAAGAAAAGTTTCAGGGAAGGGCGCCAAGAGCTGCAGGGTTAATGTGAATTTTAGATTTTGGTTTTAATTTTTCAGTAAAATTTATCTTTGCGTCTTAGATTTTATAGAGATAGATAAAAAGTACGTTTTTATTTCGTGAGACAATAGTTATTAAATAAAGCTCAATAATTCTGTACAATTTTGTACATGGAATTTGCGGTTCTTTGATACTAGGTCCATCAATTTATAAATTGCATTTGTGACTGCAGCAGTTGATAGCTCTATATTTTCATAAAATGTTCTGTAAAAACAAATTTATTTATATTGTATAATCTGGGATTATAAAATGTACGATTTTGATATTTTTTTATTTATTTGGATATTTTCTGATATTACTAATGTTCTTGATTCAATAAAAATATTTTTTTCTCTTGATAGTGGTGTGATAGCACCAAAAGCACCCAAGGAAATAAATCAACTCGTGAAGAAAAAAGTAGCGTATTTTATTTCTACATTATTATTAAAATAAAAAGTTTGTAGATTTTTTCTGTCCTTGCACACTTCTTTCATCTCCTCCAAATTCACCACTCTCTTCATGCATGCTCTTCCTTTTGCTCACTCTTCAGATTTCAGTCATTTGTATACTGACTTATTGGATCAATGCATTTTTTCTCCGGCCATCCTTTCTTCTGCTTACCGTTTTACACAATTTTACTCGGTCGTTCATCTTCCATTCTTTCTAGATTCCCAAAATATCTCATTTTACTCCTTTGCATTTTCAATACCATATTCTCATTCATAACCCAGTCATTTCAGAACATAGCATTCAAAGTCTTAACATTTTTCCTAAGTTCATTCGATCCAGTCAATAGATCAGTCGGTAGAGTGCTTGCATTCCATGCCGAGAGCCCGAATTTGAATCCCACCGAGGGTGTCAGAAATAAATTCTCGTTTTAGTGCTTATTTCAAACACAAAATAAAATACCGGCAAGGTTTACTCAGTCTTCACAAGAATTGAGTAACAGTCCTCTCGGGAACTGTGGAACTCCAACTTCAATCAAAGTGGTTGGCGTAAGACCGGCCCCTTTACCTGTAAAAACAAATAAGTTCACTCGCCACATGTGATCCTTTCAGGGATAACGCGACAAGGAGTTACTCTATATGCGTAGCTCAGTTGCATTGCTCTCATTTCTTTCTCAGTCCTTGCCTAACTTTCATACATCAAAGTATAAACAGAAATATCTTTAAAAATAATTTACTCCGTAATGATTTATTCTCATACATATGAATTCTGTACTCACATACAAGAAAAGACAAGTACTGAAAGGTTTTCGTATTATTATGTATCAAGGGTGTAAATAAATACTCTGTACATTTAAACTCAATAATAGCGTTTGACAAAAAATACATTTACACGAAAACAGCGTATCTAATGAGTGTTTAAGTTATTGAACATTTGTTTGTAGACTCAATGTTTGAGTTTAAACGTAGAAGTTTATTCTTGGAGTACTTTAGAGGTATGTAGGTTCTGGAGGATATTATGGGGGAGACGCATAAGTGTACAAAAACTGACACTCTCAGCTCCATACGGGAAAGTGGTGAAGGAAGATAATGGAAGACTCTTCTCCGCCTACTGGGTGTGAACCTGACAGTTTATCCTCGGGTTCAGTTCTTACGAAAGAAGACTTGAATAAGACAGATTTGAAGCTGGAAACCATACTACCTAGGTTACTTAGTACCTAACCTATAAGTGTAAAAGAAAACTTTATTGAAATAGTACAATACAACGGGCTGTAGCGCCAATGATGATGATGATGTTATGTATTAAATTTAATGGAAATTATTAAAACAAAATGATCAAAACACTAAACACAGTTGTGATAAATTCGACATATTTCTGTATCATTTGGAGTGCCTCAGGGGTCACATCTTGGTCAATTACTTTTTTTAATCTTTCTAAATGACATAAAATTGACATATCACAAAGCACTTAGTACCAATAAAATACCAGGAAGACTGGATGGGCATTCATGGGACAACTTCAAAGGCAGTTAATTAAAGCAATTAAGCTTCTACTAAGTGATTCACCTAAGAGTGCAGGGAAATTAAGAAATTAAATTGCCAATCGCCACCCACAAAAGTCTCAAATTCTTTAGTTTCATACATTAAATAAGACTGTTACGATTTACTTTGGGTTCACTATAATAAAACCTCGCTTGAATTTACTTTAGAATTTGCTTATATATGGTGCACACTTTAACTGTTGTACTGGTGGCTTCTCGGCTTGGATATTAATAGGGTACTGACTCCCCCAAAGCACTGCAATCCGTTTTTAAAGAGTGACTAAAGACTAGTCTAGCATGTACCAGCCTATGCCAGAATGATCTCGGGCAGACGTTTTGAGTAAACACGAGTAGATTATACCATCAAATACTTACGTTTATACACACATATACAAGTAAGTAAAACACATATACACACAATCATAAGTAAGTAAAAACACATGGGCACAAAATAATAGGTACAAATGCACACACATAAACTTATACATTCGTTACAAAACCTTTTTGCTCAGATAGCGTTCCATCTTCCACAACTGACACATCCACGTGTCGCAACCGCCTACAAATCTCTTACCAGCGACAGTATTTTTTCCATATCATCCACTCTCTCCTGCATCCCAGCGTTCCCAGATTACGACAGAAGAACTCTCTACCCCAAGTATAAAATGCTTCATTCCAAACCAAAACAAAAACGTCTACAAAAAATCTACCAAAACAAAAACAGCACTTTTGTGGGAATTTAAGGTTCAGCATATTTTCGATGAGACGCTGTGGTTGAGTTAAGTTGTATACTTTTGGATATGAGAGTGCACAAATAAATTGAAATGTAATAGATACATTTTTTCTCATTTCACGCCGTCTGCAATTCATCTTGCTTTCAGAGATTTATCCCATGCGAATTTTATAGCTACGCTAAATTGATTTATTCCACCATGTTTTGCGTTGTAAAACATGCATTGTTTTACATATTTAGATTTGTATAGTCTGCACCTTTTTCAAGCAATTTATATCGCAAATTAAATAAAAGAATCCTGAGTCAAATCCTAACAATATTTTTCGTCTGTTCTATTTCCTTTTATTTGAATAAAGTGTCTATATAATTTTCTTTCAACCTTATTATATGGTCAACGTGTTTAAGTTACCTTTAATTAAAAATATTTTTTACTGTTTTTGATATAGGTAGAAGATACACACTGTATTTTGGTTCTTACATGATCTATAATCTGTAATGTAAGTTGTAAATAAATATTACATTTTAGATTTATATTGAATGCATTCCCACAAGCAGACACGTATAAGCTCGCGCTTAAGCATGCCTCATGTGGAACTACCATATAAAAACCCAACCTCAAATGAACATAAGCCCTGCAACTCTTACCGATCTTCTTTGAAACAGGCAAAGTGAACCATTTTGTACAGTATGGGGAGTCAGCCTCATATCAACCTTTAAGCCAAGGAAATAATCTGTAAAATGCTTTTAAAAACCGTCTAAGGTGATTAAATTTCTCACAATGAGGTCTACGCATTTGACGTAGGTACACCAAAAAGTTGTGACTTCACAAGGCCTGGTTGCTAAGGCAAAGGACAACAATATTTTACTACGGGTTGGTTAAGTACTTTAGTATTATAGACTATCTGCTATTTGGCATCGAGTAAAAATCTCATTTGTAACCATATCAGTGCTGCATTTAATTACTTAGATAAATTAACATATTTTTAATAGAAAGTATGTATTTTTTTGAAAACACAGATTTTTATTTTCACAAGCTGAGCATTTATTTCCCCTCAAGTACTTTTGACTTGCTTGCGTCATTTCCAAGAGGAATCGACAGTACTTGAGGTTATTTATTGAAAAAGCTTTGTGTTTTCAGTAAATTGTACCTCTTCGTTAAAATGAATTTTTACTGTATAAATACACGAACTCTTTAAAAAATGTAGATTTTGTAGATTTTGTTAATTTTGTTTTATTAAGTTACAAACTGTCATTTACTACAAATGAATCAATGGAAAATAAAAAAAAAATAAACAAACTAACACTCAAGATTTTTATAAAATTTACGTAGCACTTAAAAAGTCCAAAAACTTGATATCAACTTCTGGCGTTTAAGAAAAAAAATACTATCTGTATTAAAATTTATTATGAAACTGAACAATTCCATGAAATCCTTAAAACAACTGGGTCTGATCTTATCTAATCGAAGCTGCAAAGATAAATATCTAATCTAATCTAAGCTGCAAAGATATATATCATTTAAGATTTATATTAAATGCATTCCCACAAGCAGACATGCATAATTTCGCGGTAACACATGCCGCATGTGGACCTACGATAAAAAAACCCAATCTCAAATGAACATAAGCCCTGCAACTCTTGCCGTCCTTCCCTGAAACAGGGGTGACATTGGCAAAGTGAACCATTTTGTACAGTATGGGTGGTCAGCCGCATACCAACCTATCAGTCTTGGTTATGTATTGACGCTTTCTATAGCAACCAAGCTTGCAGAGGGCTCTTGAGGTATAATTCCCACAAAAACAGCGCTCACCAAATAAGTCATCCTAATATTATTATTTTTATTAAATACAAAATGATAAAACATACTTTCAAGACTTCAAGTAACAAAATGGCATTAAAAACGCGTCTATTTTTTTCTGCAAAAACCTTTAACTTTATATTGCATTCATTTGAATACAACACTCCAGTTGATGTGGTTGAATACGTTTATAACAACAACAGCAAAAAAATGCAAACAGTTTCAAAGCGAATGGGTTTTATCTTCAAGTCTATTCCATTGCGACTTCGCGTCTGCTAAAAACCATGTTTGCTAAAAACTGTATTTTGCAAAAATGTCTGTGTGTGTTTTTTTTTCATTCACAATACACACTAGCGAGCAAAGAGAGCTAAAATAAGTGAAAGAAAGAACACAAAAAAAACTGTGGAAAAAATACTATTGTGTTCGCATGCGGTAACGCAGAATGAACAACAGGGAAAAAACTATACAGTACCCTTAGTACGAGTTGGAAAACTTGAGTAAAGTAAAGTTTACGGAAAATATTAAAGAGGGATTTCTCCCAAAATCTGCCGATTCAGTTTCTTACACTTTGTGGTCTTAGCAAAAGAGTTACAGTGATGAAGAAAATCAAGTTCAAACAAACAAAAACGGCAGATTTTGGGAGAAATCACTCTTTAATATTTTCCGTAAACTTTACTTTACTCAAGTTTTGCAACTCGTACTAAGGGTACTGGACAGTGTGGGTTACTCGTTACTCTAGCTCGAGTAACCTTAACCACCTTAACGTTTAAACTTAATCATAGTGTAATATTGAAAAGTAAAACTCTCAATAGCGATGCTGTTTTAGTTTCCATAATCTGTTTGTACAAAATAGAATGTATGTTTGTTTCCTATTGACAGCTAATTGGTTCAACCGATTTTAATCAAATTTTCAGGAAACGTGTTAAATATTCTCAGAATGGTTCTTATGAAGTGTGATGTTGATCGGATTACAAACAAGTTTTTTTACCACGTATAGCGTTGTAAAAGTAACTCGCAATACCAAGATAAACAGCTTGTTGGATGAAAACCTATAGATTACCCTCCAAATAGTTATATTGAAGTTAGATGTCGATCGAGTAACAAGTATTTTTTTTTATTAAAAATGTTTTTAAAGTTGCTTCCGATGCATGGCTACACCGGCCATTATATTTCGACAAAATTTACAGGAAAGTGAAGATTAGCCTCCACGTTGATCTTATGAACTTTAATGTCGATCGGATATTAAAAAAAAAAAAACTTTTTTTCATTTAAAATAAATGGTGAAGTTCCTCCCCATGCCCAGCTAAGTCTTTCATTAAACTTTTGCCAAATTTTCAGGAAACGTGTAGATCATCCTTAAAATGTATTTTGGGAACTTCAATGTTGATCGGGTTTCATACAAAAAAAGATACCCTACATATAGTTTTGTGAGGCTACCTTCTTTTACTCTGAAAAAAATATTGTTACAACTGTGTAGTTGTGTGTTGTGTTTGTCTGTGTGGGCTTATAATAAAGTCTGTAAATTCTGTCTAGAAATAAATATTAGGTACTTATATAAATGTTATTTGTTCGAAATTACTTAAGTTGAATGTTCTGTCAAAATTTAGCTAGTAGTAATTCTCCATGTTTCGAGAATGATCTCTATTTTCACTTTAAAATAAGAACCAAAGCCCTCTGCAGGTTCAGAAATCAACCGACTGTTGTATTGCGCAAGTGTAAAGTGACTCTGTGTCTGAACCGAATCTGAAATAAATCACCGCAGTTTTAATTCAACAGAACCCTCGTAAAAAACATAACAATATATATTTCACGTGCCCTAATGGTTTTGAAATCTTTTAAAAACGTTTTATTTTAGTTTAAACGCCGGTTTTTATACTTTGGGTATAAATGAGAAAGAGTGGGTAGATTCAAATAGAGCCCCGTTGAGAATAGTAACACTAGAATATATTTAACGCGTGAACTCGCGAAAACACAGTTGGGAATACATACATGGTCTTAAACGGGAAATTTACAAGTTACTGTGTTACAAAATTAACGTGCTAGTTCTTTTCTGCGTCATAAAAGTAGAATAAAGTTATTTTGTTATCTTCTTGGAGTTTTAAAAATAACAATAATAAAGGCAAAATTTGTGTTAGGTACCGTTTTGTGATAAGTCACGGCAAGGGCACTATTCAACTGTAACATCTCCGCAACAAACATGTCTTCAATCCCGACCTAAACGCACTTGCACCCTCTACGGCTGTAAGCTCATGGGGTAGGATATTCCACAGCGTAGGGCTAGCCATGCAAAAAGCACGATCCAAGTACTTTGCTTTATTAAATCGTTTTGTAACAATCAATTGTCAAAACTTGATGAACAAACCATCATCATCGGTCGTTGAAGTGGGAGTTTACAAGCTCACTTGGGGGCTGTTTTTCATTTCTTGTGAAGGTTGAGTAAACCTTGGCGGTATTTATTTTGTGTTTGAAATAAACGTCAAAACAGAAAACCATTTCTGACACCCTCGGTGGGGATCGAACCTTAGCTCTCGGCGTGGAATCCTGTAAGGGTAGATGGTTAGTAGAAGTGTATGAATTCCTCAACCCAACGAAGAGTATTTTCAAAAATACAAATCGTTTATTTTTGTGCTCCACTGGAAATCGAACCCACGATCTTCCATTTGCGAGTCCGAAGCTTTACCACCAGACTGCGGACCAGACAACTCCCACAATTTCCTCACTGAATCTCAATTCCCTCACTCTCCTCAGTCACGCTCAATCCCTCACTCTACCTTCACCCACATTTCTCTCCCTTTCATCGCTGATTTATGCCGGTTCATATTTTCAGTTAATAATGACCGCATGAATATTAAGCTGAAATTAAAAAGAGCTCAACGAAACAATATGGAGCGTGTGCGATCCATAAAAACACAATGAATTCATAATAAAGCTGTTGTTTTTTATTTTTTATTTTACATAACAAAAAACGGAAAACATCATAAATTACATTTTATATGGGACTACAAAAAAGATTTCACAAAACGTGTTGTGGAGAACAACAGGTATTTCAATGTTTCTTGGAAGTCGTATCCGACACGTCATCAGGTGTGTCTTCTTCGATGAAAAAACACGAGCAATTCAGTGTCAAATCAACACAATATTTGATGTAATTAATTGTCTGTCCTTATAAAGATAAAGAAATTTCATTTGTTTGTAAATATCTCAGTCTTTGAAAATTTAAGTATTAAAATTTTACCTACCTGCAAATATATTTTTTATGCTGGCAACGATGACCTTGATTCGCCGCGTTTTTTATTGGTTGATTTAAATTTCGAACGAAACACACGCTTGGAATTATTTGGTTTATTTATTGTCACTTATTCCATTAACTGGTAGGTATTTTATAAATTATACCTACCTAATTGAAAAATATTTTTTATGCTGGCAACAATGACCTTGATTCGCAACGTATCCTATTGGATGATTTGAATTTCAAACGAATAACATGCTTACGTTTTTTTATGGCTGTATGATTTATATTTATTAAGTCCGTGGGTATTATAATTAAACCTACCTGTAAAAATAACCGTCATAATAGAAAATCAATAAGAGAAAGAAATAAAAGTCATTTTAATATGCTTTCAATGATCTTTCTTTTTATGTGCAACACAATATATTTTGTTAAAAGAAAAATGATAAATTATATTTTTTTAATTAATCATAATAATAATAAAAAATAGAAAAAAATCATGTGTGCAAATTAGATAATAATATATAATAGACTCCAAATGCCAAATCATAAAACAAGCACGACACAAATTCCATTACATTTTATTTAATCCAATTGTAAATCCAATAAATCAATAAAACGTGCAAACCCAAAGTTGTGGCAAAGACGGCCAAATCACTAATCTCGACTTGCGTCGTTGAAATAAAATAACGCTGGTTCAATGTTTGTCGCGCCGTCGCGCCCCTTGACCATTACTTTGACGGCTGTTCAACAAATATAATTAAGTATTAAATATTAATATAATTAATTCACTTAAATTAAAATAAAATCAATGCCTAGTTTTCATTAGATACATTGGTCCAGTACGCATATGTGCAAACATTGCTCATGGGAAATTACCTCTGATGGGTGTAAGACAAACAAGCCTATTCTTTGACTTATACGTTGGTATGAGGCTGACCACCCATACTGTAAAAAGTTTCAGGGAAGGTCAGCAAAAGTTGCAGGGTTTATATTTATTTGAGGCTTGGGTTTAATTTGCAAGTACACTTTCAAAATTTGTAAGCGCGAACTTACACGTGTCTGTTTGTGGGCATGCATTTGATAATTGGGTTTTGAATGTTAATATATATATCTTAACTTGAATTATAGAAGCACTACATTAAGGGGACGAACTTGCTATTGAGCACTGCTACCAACCCTCACTGTCGATACTATCTGTCACCCATTGTCACAATTGGACTGTATTTAAATATGGTTCATAAATATATGTGTGTGCGCTTTAATACGGAAACCTGCTGCAGAGCGAACAAAGACACTTTTATTTAGGAAAATTGAAAGTTTCCCGTTTCATTTGGGCGCACCTGGGATTCGATGCAGTCGCCTCCAGCACCGGCATTTCCCTAGAGGAGTCTACTTCTTTATCACCCACTTTTCAATACGTTCCTTTACACCAGTGATCCCCAAATGTTGGTCCACGGTGCACAGGTAGCCCACAGAGAGAGGTGCCACAAATTTGAGAAGGAAAATTTGGTGTTTCTTGAGGACATACATATATCTAAAAAAATATTAGGATGATTCATTTGGTGAGCGCTGTTTTTGTGTGAATCACAACTCAAAAGCCCTCTGCAAGCTTGGTTCGCATTCTACTATGATAATAATATATATCTAAAATGCGACATGGCTGGATTACCTTTTAATAAGAATAATATTAGGATTATTTATTTGGAGAGCGCGGTTTTTGTGTAAATTATACCTCAAGAGTCCTTTGCGTGATTTATTGTCGCTAAAAAAAGCACAAATTCTCAAGCAAGATCCATTTAATGCAAGGTTCAAAGGGCCTTTACCAAAATTTTATGAATTGTTCGACCCCGCGAAGATCATATTTGAAAATCTAAAAAAATATATATATGCTGAGCTGGAAATCGAATTCACAACCTTCAAATAACGAGTTCAAAGTATTAACCATTAGATTGTGGACCGGTATTCACCTATCTAAGTTACTAAGTTACAAAGATGTTTACACGTTTAAGATTCATATCAAAAGAATGCTCACAGGTAAACACGAGTAAATTTACGTTTACACACACTGCATGTGAACTTTTACAATAAAATATCAACATCAAATGTGGATGATGATGATAAATTGGTGACATCTTTATAGCTCCATTTTGTGATGAAGTCACTCCAAGGGCACTTGTGCAAATGATGCCAGAAATTTGCTCGTCTTCAGTGCCTTTCAGAATTTTCCAAGATCCTCATGTCTCTCACATGATTAGGCAGGTGGTTCCTCATCCTCGGACTCATGCCGGCTACCCATCAAAAAGGATAACATTATGAAAAGTGGACCGATTTTTACAGTATTGATTGTCAGCCTCATACCCACCTATTAGTCAAACAACAAAAGTCATTATTTGAAATGTTTTAATATGTTACAGTAGACCAAAAAACCAACAAATAATTTATTAAAATAAATAAACTATGCTGTTTCTAAATTGCATTCCTTTTCAAAAAATGTTTTTGTAGAAAAATTAAAAAATTAGAGGATCATTGTTTTAGGCAAAACAGGGAGATCCGAAGGTAGTCAAAAAGATTAGGAACCACTACTTTCCTCTCTTTCTTTTCTTTCTTCCTCTCTCTCCTCACTTTCTTCCTCCTTCCCTAGCTTTCTTTCTGCCTCTTTCCCTCTATTCCACTTACCGGAAAGACTCACAATGCAAGTTATGAGATTTTATTGAAATATTAAAAAGTATTTCGTGGAATTCACACTCTATTGAGAAGGCAGTATTTATTCTTGCATTCTATAAAAATTGAGATTGAATGCAAAATAGCAGAAAAATAATGCATCAATAAATGAAGTCAATGCATAATAAGCAATTGAAATACATTATTTTATACAGCGTATTTACAAATATTGTGTCATTTTAAATTTTAATGCTGATTTAAATTGTAATATTGAACAAGATAAAAAAAATGTTTTTATTTATTACGGTGAGTATATTTAGTTCCACATTCCGATTTGCAAACAATCCGTTTGCATCCTCAGGTGGCTAAATAATAACTATTTTATTGGGTCTAACTTCTCATAGGTAGTGAACGAATCATAAGGAAAAACTCATTGTAAACTTCTAAACTACAAGAAAAGTGCATTTATCTGAGAAACCCGTGCTAGATTAACGTGTCACTTATTCAGTTTTACCTTAAAGGTATCGATATGCTTATTCGCCTTTTACCTAGCTTACCCGAACGGATGACGTCACAATTTCATTGTCTATTGAGAGTCATAGACACACAGTCACAGAGTCATAGTCACAGAGTCACAATTTCATTGTCTATTGAGAGTCATAGACACACAGTCACAGAGTCACAGTCACAGAGTCATAATAAAAGAAGAGCCTGTATGAAGAAAATTATGACTCTGGAGGAAATGAAAGAAGTATGTAAGGACAGAAAGAAATGGCGGTTGATCTGTAATGTTGGCGGCTAGGGTTTATTAAATTGGAATTTGTTTTTATTTGTAAATGAATATTTTGTATTTGGATATTATTATTTAGTGATGTATAAAATGTAATTTGTCGAGTGTGTGTGTTCCTTGACTTATAGGTTGGTATGCGGCTGACCACCCATGCTGTAAAAATGGTTCACTTGCCAATGTCACCCCTGTCTCAGGGAAGGACGGCAAGAGTTGCAGGGTGTATGTCCATTTGAGATTTGGTTTTTATGTTGTAGGTTCACATGAGGCATGTGCAAGCGTGAACTTGTACGTGTCTGGTTGTGAGAATGCATGTAATGTGAATCTCCAATGTAACATATCTTTGCCACTTAGATTAGATTAGATTAGATTGCATATTGCAAAAACTACAACCGCACCGTTTTTTTTTCAAATTTGTATCGCAAAACTCCCGTAGCAACAATCTGTCTTACATAGTTCACAAAAGCTTCAAAAATACTTTCAACAACTCTACCGCGTAGCTTTAATTCTCGAGACTTTCATATTTTTCTTGTGGAAGCGGGAGCTCTGTTTCTGTTCTCGCAACTTGGATAATGACAACATTTTGTAAAGTTTGCCGAGAAATTTCTCGCCGGGGATGCTTTGTGGACGGGAACAAGCCATTCAAACGTTCCAGCAACAAATAAGGCTGTATTCACTTAGCGAAAGACTGGAAGCAATGCCAGTGTGTCTTGGGAAACCAACACATCTTGTTCCACCTATATTGAAGTCGTATAGTCTAGTGGTCAAAGCTTCCAACATATCTATTATCTATGTTGGAAGCACGTACTTACCGAGCTCAATTTAAAAGTCATTAGAAATATAGTGCATATCTTAATTTTGATAGAAATAAAAAAATACAGAGTTTAATTGTCTCAAATTTAAAATTTACTTCACCTCAAGTAGTTTCGACAAACTTACTTAGGTCCGTTTCAAGAGGACACCGTTACAAAACTGACAAAACAAAACCATAGAGAAATGGTAAGGTAAGATGAATTTTGATAAAGAGATATAATTAGTTGATTGGTGAAACTATTAGCATTAGTATTTTTATGTTTGTGATTTTTGACAGGCTAAAGGTCAATTTTTAAGCTGCGATTTTTTTCAAGATACTTTCTTATAAAAAATCATTTTCACTGTGTACACAAACACTTAAAAAATATATCTCAATCAATTAACAACAAAAAAATAATATTATATGGTTAGACAGATTTAATCAGATTGTGTACAAAAATCATAAAAAAGACGTCGGTTACAACGGTATCAAAAGATTGAGAATAATATAAATTCTCCCATTACTTTTTCATTTTAAAGATTGATTGTAATATTTAAATATAATTAACACAGTTATTTTTTGACGTTGCTAATACGATGTATTCTCCGTCACATATTTAGGTAAAAATTTACAATAACCATGCTTTGTATAAAGAGTTTTTTATTTAACATCAAAAATCTTCGCAACGTTTAAACCAATTTTACACAAACTACATTCTTCGTTTATAATTGATTGCTTAAGCACTTTTTTTTAACAACAATTCAATAATAAATTATTGCAATAATATAAACTTTCATGTAATAAAAAATTCTCTGAAATATGCGCTGTAATAATTTTCAATATACTCGTATGTGCGGGTTGGTTACGTTTTGCTACGATTTTTTCAACTTTAGAATAGCTTTAAAGTATCGTTTCTTTGTACGAGGTCCCATGCGAGTAATCTGGCATTTAAAAGACAAAACTTTTAAGCGCTCGTATCGTTTTCTATTTGCCATTGTTGGATCCATACCCTTCAGTTTTCTGGCCGTTAAGAAGACTGTCTCGCTGTTATTGTGCGACGCAAGCCATGCCAAATGTCTTAAGTTTTTGAGGGGTTTATACAACTAAGGACAACTTTTCTCCCGATGATATGTTCACGGCCTTTGTAGATCTGGAAAAGGCTTTTGACTCAGTAGACAGAGGTATGTTATGGGATGTTTTGAAAGCATACGGAGTGAACGGGGCTCTCCTAGGTGCGGTGCATGCAAACTATGAAAATAGTAAGGCATGTGTCCGTATTGATGGTGAGTATAGTGAGTGGTTTGAAGTTTATAAGGGTGTGAGGCAAGGATGTGTGATGAGTCCATGGCTATTTAACATAGTCATGGACAAGTGTGTCAGAGATGCTCGACTTAATGATTGTGGATTGATGATAGCAGAGAGCAAAGTGAGTGTTCTACTGTATGCAGATGATGCAGTTCTTGTATCTGATTCAGCAGTAGAATTGCAAACAATGCTCTCTAGATTGAATGAAGCTTTGAAAGGTAACCATTTGAAGTTGAATGCAAGTAAGACGAAAGTATTGATTTTTGAAAGAGATGATGAAAGTATGAATTATGAATTTAAAATTAATGGAATGAATGTTGATGTCGTAAATGAGTTTGTATACCTGGGAAGTAAGTTTGAAAAAGATGGAAGAATGACCGGTGAATTTGAAAGAAGAATAATGAAAGGCAGGTGCGTACTGGGTGCTACCGCTAGCATCGCCAGGAACCAGAATCTCTCAAAAAATGTTAGATTGGCGGTGCACGGTGGTATACTAGTGCCAACCTTGATGTATGGAAGTGAAGCCTGGACGTTGAGTGAAAGGGAAATTAGTAAAGTCCATACAGTAGAAATGGACTATCTAAGAAGTATGATTGGGAAAAAACGAAGTGACAGAGTGAGGAATGATTTTGTAAGAGAAGAATGTGGTGTAAGGGAAAGTGTGAAAGTGAAGATTAAAAGAAGTATGTTAAGATGGTTCGGGCATATGGAGAGAATGAGTGATGAAAGATTGACGAAGAAAGTATATGTTGCTAAAATAGATGGATGTCGTGGTAGAGGAAGACCGAGAAAAGTATGGATGGATCAAATTTCTGAAATAGCGAATGAATGGGATATCCAGAGTCATAATAAAAGGAGGACTTGCATGAAAAAGGTTATGACTCTGGATGAAATGAAAGAAGTGTGCAAGGACAGGAAGAAGTGGCGGCTAATCTGCAATGGTGATTTTTAATGTTTGTGTATTCATTTGCTACATTTTTTGCATAGGAAATTTCTGACTATTTTTGTATAGATTTCTTTGTAAGGTTTTGTTCTTTTATATATTTAAATGTAATTTTTTATTCATATTCCTTGACTTATAGGTTGGTATGAGGCTGACCACCCATACTGTAAAAAATGGTTCACTTTGCCAATGTCACCCCTGTTTCAGGGAAGGTCGGCAAAAGTTGTGGGGCTTATGTTCATTTGAGGTTTGGATTTTATTTGTAAGTACACATTCAGCATTTGTAAGCGCGAACTACACTTGTTGGTTTGTGGGCTTACATCTGAGAGCTTTAAATGAATATATCCTTGCAACTTAGATTATAGATTATTATAGATTATAGATATGAAAAGTTTCACCTTGGAGATCTAAAAAAGGTACCTGTATCCAGGGCCGGATAAAGGGCCGTGGAACAGTGTGACCAAGCCAGGGCCCCCATGTCTCAGGGGGCGTGACTAAGCCACACATATTTTGTAATTTCTTGCTGCGTTCTCCCCGAAGGGGTTGCATGCGACGAGTGGACCTTTTTATTTTTAAAGGTAAGGGGGCTGGCCTTACGCCAACCACTTCAGTTGAAGTGGGGTTTCCCAGCTCCTGACGGGGCTGGTTCTCATTTATTGTAAAGGCTAAGTTAATCTTGCCAGTATTTTATTTTAGGATTGGAAATAAACACCGAAACGAGAAATCATTTTTGACACCCTTAGTGGGATTCGAACCCGAGCTCACGGTATGGAATGCAAGCACTCTACCAACTGAGCTATCGACCGGTGGCATAAAAATGAGGGTGTATGAAAAAATATCTGTTTTTGATAATGAAAAACGAAAATTTTGTTTCCCTTTAACTAACGATGTCGAATGTCGATGTTTTTGGAAATCGCGTCGCCACCCCTACATAATGTAGGATTTTCGATCGCACTGAGTCCCCAAAACAAAATATAATTCAAAGAAAATTTTTATAACAATTTTTAAAAAACTAGATGAAGTAGAATAAGGTTTTTATTTTTATTTTTTGTACAAAATGGACAACAAGTGTCATACACTTCCAGATTTTTTTTTAATCTGGGCAGTCTTCTGAACCAGAATCTAGAAAACAAACTTAAAACGCTGTAAATAATGGTTTTGGTTTTTAATAAGTACCTATTTTTTTATGGTGCAGGGAGATGAGTGGAGGGTGTTGGGGGGGGGGGGATTAGGTATGGGTTTGGGGCCCCCTGACATTTCCCGCACCAGGGCCTCCGGTGATCTTAATCCGGGCCTGCTCGTATCAAGTAGAAAACTTGACTCAACCATGGCGTTTTACCAAAAATAAGTTAAAACGAAAACGCTCACTTAAAACGCTGTTTAAGTTTTCATATTTTTTAAGGGGTTGAGGTATGATCGAGTTTACACAAAAACTTTATACTTTTGGTTCTGTAAGAAGCAAGTTTATCCAAATACATACAATACAGATATTATGAAAATGAGATTTTCACTATCTACGTTTTCAAAACACAATGCAAGAACTTGTTAAATAATTAAGTAAATAGTGGATGATTATATTTGAGTTGTCAATTTCTAGTTATCTGTTTTTTATTAGACTTGTCACATTTTTGGATCTGGAACTTTTTTCTCGGCGAGAAAACGATAGTCTTGTACCATGGGACTTCTGTTCATAGCAACCAATGACAAAATATTTTTTGCCTGTTCTCTGACAACCCGGCCGGGTGACGCCTCAATTTTTTCTGGGTCGAATCCCGTGCGAAGCTCACATAGTTTTCGGGAAAAATAATAAGAAAAGCATTATTTTATTTATTGAAGTTCCCTATAAAATAAAGCATTAGATTAATACTAGTGTATAAATTGTTGTTTTTTTTCTGTTTAATTCTTTGAAAAGGCTCTATGTAAGTCTGTCGAATTTTTCCAATAATTTCTTGAATATTGCATAAATGCAAAAATGCATAAATTGCAAAAATATATTTAAATATTGTTTGTTTTAAGTCTATCGAATAAATGAATTTGCAAGGAATCTAAAACCAGATTTTTAAATCACATTTAACAGAGAGCAGTCAATTTCACATTTAAGCACACTTAAAAAAAAATGATGATCAGTTTCCTGTTCAAAAATTAAGAGGCTCTCGGTTTGCAAAAAGATTGAGAAACACTAATTTAAAGAGTTGATAACATCAGCGCATTTCAATACTGAAAAAAACCATCGAAAATAAGTTTCATTTGTTTTCAGTAAGAAAGAAAAAAAAACAAAAAAAAATATTATTTAGGCCATAAAAAAATTGTGATGTAAGTTTTCAAAAACGCCTTGTAATGATTTTTAATTTTATAAATTTTATGTAAAAAATTTCAATTATGTCAAAACTTTTCATCGTTTCGATATAAATGAAAATAATTTTTAATTCATCAAACTTTTGCAAAAAAAATCCCGGTTTCCTTTTGAAGATCAAATTTTTTTAAGCTACTTTTTTTTTATAATTGTAATGCTTTTTTTATTGTCACTCTTTTTTATTATTTAAATTCGTAAAGTGAAAAGAAAAAAAAACAGCATCATAATCATAAAATACCTACTTGTTGTACAAAAATTATAAGTGTACGAATTATATTTTATGTACACTCATAAAAAAAGACGTTAATATATGTGTACCCCAGGGGGGTAAGCCCTGTAGGCGTGTGCATAGCGTAGAGGCAAATACATTTCATAATAAATATTTTGCATTATTCTAGAAAATAACACATATGATATTACTTTAATAGGTAACAATAACTCAAAATGAACCACTAATTTTTAACATCAAGGTTAAATGCACATTTTATCAAATTTTGCCTACCTTTTCGCTACTTGTGCCTGTATAGAATGCACGCCCGTGGTAAGCCCCTCTCCTTTATTTTATAAGACCAAAAAACATAGCACATTTGAAAAGTATGAATGTTTTTTTGTGATATTTTAAAGCACTTTTTCTAGCAAGCAAAATAATAATAATAATAATAATAAAATCGGCTCCTGATGTATATTTCGGATTCCGCAAAACGAAACCCCATAAATCTCAGGTCCGCATGCGGGCTGAAATCTGCAGCCCTAGTATACAACATAACATTTAAACTTAACCAGAGTGTTTTACAGAAAATGTATTCAAACTAAAACACTCGCTAGATGTGATGTTTCAGTTTACATACATTTTTTGGTGAACGCTACGATTGAGTTTACACGTACATGAGGTTGAAATCACGGTTCCACGATAAATTGATCACAGGAAAATGGTCCACACACAGCTCAACCATGGACAAATCTGTCACATGATACTCGTATTTCAGCCACAGACACATCGGTCACGGAAAGTTGGGTCACAAGACACTTCACCTACACAACTTTTCGGTCAACGACATTTTGATCACATACAATATGTGATTCACAGCCAGCTTCATCATAGAAAACTCAAATTAATTAAAACTACATGAAATACAAAGGTTTTTTGGAGAGCAAGCTTTCTGTGATAGACATGGAAATGTAATTTATTGTGTTTGTTCCTTAACGTATAGGTTGGTATGCGACTGACCACCCATGCTGTAGAAAAAGGTGTACTTTGCCAATGTCATGCCTGTTTTATGGAAGGTCGGTAAGGGTTGCGGGGTGTATGTTCATTTGAGATTTCGGTTTATATTTTGTAGGTTCACATGCGGCATGTGCAAGCGCCAACAAACGTTTTTTATAAATGTGTCTGCTTGTGAGAACGCATATAATGTGAATCCCCGATGTTACATATCTTTACAAATTAGATTAGATTAGGTCAGATTAGATTAGATTAGCTGTCTGTAGATTGTATGTGACTGAAATAACGCTGACCGGAAAGTCGGGTGAACGCGACCGATGTGTCTAAATCTAAGTTGCAAAGATATGTATCATTTGAGATTCATATTAAATGCATTCCTACAAGCAGACACGCATAATTTCGCGCTCACACATGCCGCATGTGGACCTACAATATAAAAACCCAATCTCAAATGAACATAAGCCCTGCAACTCCTGCCGACCTTCCCTGAATCAAGGGTGACATTGGCAAAGTGAACCATTTTTTACAGTATGGGTGGTCAGCCTCATACCAACCTATAAGTCAAGGAAATGGTCATGGACGAATTATCTGTGGCCGAGCTGTCAGTGACCGAGATGACGCGAAATCACAGATCACACGTTCGTTCGCACTGCCTACACATTTCACCCCTGGCATTCTGTTATTTAGCGAAATATGACGTCCCGCGAAATTTACTGGCGCCCGAATCGATGGACGATATTCAAAACTGACGAAGATAAATGTCCGTGCGTTTTTTAAGTGCTTATCTTAGAGCAATTATTTTATGTATTTTTGTGCACATTTTTTTTTAATATTTACGCTTTTTTATTTTCTCTATTTTCTGGAAAACTGATTTAAAGGTATAAAGGTATATGTCCATGTACCTATATATTGTTATTTATTGATTTAAAAAATGTAATTTGCCATGTATGTTCCTTGACTTATAGGTTGTTATGCGGCTGACCACCCATACTGTAAAAAAATTGGTTCACTTTG
Organism: Agapetus fuscipes; assembly: GCA_951799405.1. Lineage (NCBI taxonomy): Eukaryota > Metazoa > Arthropoda > Insecta > Trichoptera > Glossosomatidae > Agapetus > Agapetus fuscipes. The sequence continues at coordinate 11,634,749 of OX637353.1, read as the reverse complement.
CCAATGTCACCCCTGTTTCAGGGAAGGACGGCAAGAGTTGCAAGGCTTATGTTCATTTGAGATTGGGTTTTTATATTGTAGGTCCACACGCGGCATGTGTTAGCGCGAAATTATACATGTCTGCTTGTGGCAATGCATTTAATATAAATCTTAAATGATATATATCTTTGCAGCTTAGATTAGATTAGATTAGATTAGGGTCTAATTTTGATGGGACTTGATGCAATTTCAAATAAATTTCATAGTCTGAAGATGCCTGAAACCAACTCTAATCGAGAAAGTGCACATCCTTACTGGAATTGCTCCACCGGGATTCCGAAGGAAAGTTGCAGCCGAAGAGAAAAAAAAGACAAAATGACAAAAGGCACCCTTTGTATGGGCATGTGCCTCCAACATCAAGACTTAAGTCCAGGAAGGCATTCATGAACACCTTTGAAGAACTCACCGTCACCCAAGAACAGAGGCGCCTGAGACTGTGGAGGGATGGTAGTAGCTGGATGGAACCAGCCGAGACTCTCCCACCTGGCAACCAGCTACTATACAATACCTGGAGAGCCCTCAACAGACTCAGGACAGGGGTGACAAGCTGCAGGACAAACCTTCAGAGGTGGGGCCTGCTGGACCGTGGACAGGACACCCTGTGCGACTGCGGGGATGTCCAGGACTCGGCGCATATGTTGGTGTGCCCCTTAATCGGTGAAAGATGCACACTGACGGATCTGTTTCACGGAAACGACAATGCAGTGGCTGCCGCTAGTCACTGGAGATAACTCGCATAGGTGGTTCTGTACCCTTAGTACGAGTTGCAAAACTTGAGAAAAGTAAAGTTTACGGAAAATATTAAAGCGTGATTTCTCCCAAAATCTGCCGTTGTGGTTTCTTACACTTTGTGGTCTTAGCAAAAGAGTTACAAAGATGAAGAAAATCAAGTTCAAATAAACAAAAACGGCAGATTTTGGGGGAAATCACTCTTTAATAATTGCCGTAAACTTTACATTACTCAAGTTCTGCAACTCGTACAAAGAGTACTGGACACGTTAAGTAAGTAAGTAATTTGAATAGCTTTGTTAATACCGTTGCGGTGGCATTGACTGCTCAGAAAAATTCCTCCTCAGTTTTGTGAGGTTCCTGTTTCAGTTTCAACATTAAAACCCAATCTCAAATGAACATAAGCCCTGCAACTCTGGCCAACTTTCCCTGAAACAGGGATGACATTGGCAAAGTGAAACATTTTTTTGTAGTATCTATTGGGGGTCAGCCTCATACCAACCTGTTAATCAAGGAGCATCCATTCATTGTATTTTTTTTTTTCTAAATCTGATTAGTGCTTTGATCCATATTTATGATATTATTTAATTTATCATATTTCAATTGTTATTTATATTATCTTAAATCTCATTCCTCTTTTTTCAATATTTTTATGTATACTATCTCAAATCTCATTCCTCATACTTCATTTTTTTTATTTCTATTTTCTCAAATACCATTCATCATATTTCAATTTTTTTTACACGATTTCAAATGTCATTTTTGTTTTTTTTTTTTATTGCAAAAACAAAAAAACAATCTTGTAATAAACAATTATAGATGAATTAAATAATAATAAATAAATAAATCTTGACTGTTGTTTTTTCGTGATTTATTTATATGGGCAAAATGTGAAATTGAATTTCACAAAACTAATACGACTTTATCATGCAAAGCTGAATTATTTCCGGGTATGTGAAATAAATTGAAATTATGATCGCAAAAAGCAAACATGATTTAAAAACTCATTAATTTTTTTTTCGGAACGAAATTCATGTCAGCCGAAATTGTTTATGATCAAAGTTTGCCCAAACGTAAACATATAAATTTGCTTTACATAAATAAACAACTTGTTGATTAAAATTGGTGTCAATAACCAAACTAAAATGAACAATTGAGTTCAACAGTTTTAAAATATTGATAAGGTGAAATTGTGAAAAAAAAGAGTATATAGAATGAATCTCACATGCCACTGGTATGTATAAGGCGTTGTGCGTCAGCGCTCGAATAGGGTTATTTTATTTTTTTATTTCATAAAATGATAGACTACATTTTTAAAAATGCATCTGCGTTTTTAAAAAAAATATGTTTGGCTTAGTTTTTAAATTATAGCTCTTTAAAATTCGAGTATTTTCAATTTCCGGTAAAACAAGTCATTTTTATTTAGGCGGATATAACGTCGATGGATCTTCGGAGTGTAGGTATCGACGAGCCCAGGTAGTGGGTTTCATCTACGTCATTTTGACGTCAAACGTCGCTAGCCGGCCGCGCTGCGTTTTGGCGGGACTCAAATTCTCCGCATTTTATTTTTGAAAATTATCAATGTAATGTATTGTTATGGACAGTGAATGATAGCGAAATGAGTAAAGTATGTACGGTGGAAATGAAGCATTTGAGAAGTATGACAGGAAAAACTTTGAGGGATAGAGTTAGGAATGAATGGGTAAAAAAAGAATGTAATTTGAAAGAGGATGCTAAAATTAAAGTACAAAAGAATGTGATGAGATGGTTTGGGCATGTGGAAAGAATGAATGATGATAGACTGACAAAGTATGTATACAAAGAAAGTGTGAAAGGAAAAAGAGGGAAGGGACGACCGAGAAAAGTATGGAGTGATCAGATTGAGGAGATTGTGAAAGAATGGGATATACAAAGTGAGCGTAAAAGAAGAAAATGCATGAAAAAGGTGATGGATATGAAGGAATTGAAAGAGGTATGTCAGGATAGGAAAAAATGGAGGCAACTCTGCAGAGGCTCTGGCCACCCCTGGCGGAATGGCGACAGAGTTACAGTTACAGTTACAGTATCAATGATATCATTATTTTTACTACTTAAAAAATATATAGTTGTGATCCTTGAAATGTACTCTACAAAACCATATTATTTTCAACCGTTTTCCCTACCATTGCAATTACCCTATTGGCGTTTTTGAAAAAATAGCTCATATTATTTACAATACTATTATGATTTTACTTGAGTTTTTTAATTAAACTGCGATTTATTTATTTTTCACAACATACGGTTACACAGTACATCTCTAGCTCTGTCAACTTCGCGTCACAATGTTTTAAGTGTCTTGCTCTCTGCAACAGTACGGCTTGTATATATAGGTACGAAAGAGACGATTCTTGCTTGTTCTTGATTATTCCACATACTTTAATAATGGGGTTTTCGACATGTACAAACAAACTCATAGTTTGTAACAATACTTCTAAAGGCAAAAGGCACTTCTCTAGGCATTCATATCTGTGCCTGTAACTCTGTCGCCATTTCACTAGGTAGTCAGAAACTCGACTGAGTTTGCATTCAACAAATATTTTATTGAAATTTTATATTCACAAACAATAGATCAGCTATTTTTAAATACGAATACAGTGTAAACCTAGCCGATTCAAAATTTTACACAAAAATACACCTCAAGGCTTTATTGCGGCCGATAAAAAGGCAGAGTTACGGGCAATATCCATAAAAGAATGGAAGACATTGAATTGGCTGGTCGTTTATCCAAATTGCAGGAGGTTATGGCGTCCACCTGAGAAAAAGGGGTGAAGATCCTGGAAGGGAGAGACCCACCCCTTCAAAGACAATCATCATTACCGAAAACCAGCACCCTTATGGAGAAAACGATTAAAGAATCGTCGGTGTTATGGCCGAGGGGGCCAATTTGGCTGATTTTTCTAGCGTGTTTGGAATAGAACAACGTTGGTTCGATCCCCGCCTGGGTCATTTGACCATAACTTTGACCCTCGTTTAATAGATGTTATTGGGTAATAATTAATTAATATAATAATCTATAATCTATAATCTAAGTTGCAAGGATATATTCATTTAAAGCTCTCAGATGTAAGCCCACAAACCAACAAGTGTAGTTCGCGCTTACAAATGCTGAATGTGTACTTACAAATAAAATCCAAACCTCAAATGCACATAAGCCCCACAACTTTTGCCGACCTTCCCTGAAACAGAAAACTGAAATTAATAATTCATTATAATAAACAAAATTTAACAAATTAAAATAAAAAATACCTGTTTCTTGCCAGGCAGAAAAGGTTGGTGAATAGCATTCATCTTCACAAATCTATTTAAAAAAAAAAAATAATAATAATAAGAGGGATGAAATGTATTTTTGAAATTTAGAGAAAAATTAACGGTGCATTTTTCTCCATGAAAATATAATCTACATATAATGTAATCAAAGCTATAAAGATATATTGACATTTAAAATTCATATAAAATGCATGCCCACAAATAGACACGTGTAAGTTCGCGCTTAAAAATCCGGCATGTGTAATGTGTACTTCAAATGAACATACTCGTAAACCCTTCAACTTTTGCCGATCTTTCCTGAAACTTCAAATGCGGACATTGGCAAATAGAAACATTTTTTACAGTATAGGTGGTCAGCCTCATATCAACCTATAAGTCAAGAAATATTAGCATCCATGCAAAAAAACGTCCCAATTCCTTTTACTGCAATTTTTTTTTTTAATTCATAAAGAAAATCCTCTAGGGAAAATTGAATGCTCTTTATAATTGAATTAAAGAATACCATCGGTTTGTAGAGAGGAGGGACAATGGCTCTGGGATCGTTATGAGCCTCTTGTCCCTAAGGATTATACTAACGCAAAGGACTGGCGTGAGGCTGACTACCCCGTACGCTTTAATTAGCGACCTCTTTCGGATAATTGGTTTGCCCGTTCATTATCAACCCGCCCGACTGACTTATAAAGGGGGCTTATTCAAGAAAAAACTTTCTGATAGCGTAAAATACATGGATATTCACTGTTTCATGAAAGCACACTAAGATATCAAAAAAAAATGCAAGAAATTTACTTTTATTCATACATACACCGGCTCGTGGTCTAGCGGTAATGCTTCGGACTCGTAAATGAAAGGTTGTATTATGGGTTCAAATCCCGGCGGATCACAGAAAAAAAATAACAATTTTATTATCGAAAATGCTCTTTGCTGGGTTGGAAAATTCATTGCCTTTACCACAAATCGGTCAAACCAGCCTTACAGCAATCGGATCTTGCTTAAAAATTGGCGTTTTGTAGGGACGACCAAGCTCGCAAAAAGCCCGGTCGATAGCTCAGTTCGTAGAATGTATGCATTCCATGCCGAGAGCAAAGGTTTACTGTAGGAGTCAGAAATGATGCCGTTTTGGTGTTTATTTCAAACCCAAAATTAATATCAGCAAGGTGTAGCCTTCACAAGAAATGAAAGCCTACCTCCTCGGGAGCTGGTAAACACCCACTTCAACCAAAGTTAATGTAAGGCCGGTCTCCTTACACGTACTAATAAATAGATCCCGAATCATCGCAAGCGGATAACGCAGGCAATAAGTTATACCATATGTGTAGCTTAGTTGCGTTTTAACAATCCTATACAGTTCTGTATATGTATCTGTAAGGTAGGTGGTATATTAAAAAAAAAACATTAATTAAAAATTGTGGCAGAATTTTCGTCATCGTTAAAACTACCCTCTTCCCACATGTCCTCACATATGCCTCTGAAACCTGGACAATGGCCAAGCGAAACCAAAACTCTCTCAAAGTATTGGGGATAAAAATTCACCGCATTTACGCGCAAGAGTCGGGGTTATAGCCGCGGGGGCCAAGAGGGCTGATCTTTCTAGCGTGTTTCGAATGGAACAACGTTGGTTCGATCCCCGCTTGGGTCACTTGACTTTAACTTTGACCCTGGTTCAACAGATGTTATTGGGTAATTATTATTTAATAATTCATTAATAATAAACAATAATGAATTATTAAATGATGATATTAATACCTGTTTCTGGCCAGGCAGAATAGGTTGGTGAATTGCATTCCTCTTCACAAATCTATTTTTTAATTAAAAAAAAAAAAAAAAAAAAAAAAAAAAAAAAAAAAAAAAAAGAAAATATTCCAAATAAGATACAACTCTGAACTATACTTTCTGTCCCAAGACGTGTCCTGTTAAATGAGTGACTTTGCCAATGTCGTACATGTTTCATGGAAAATGTTATTGCAAGTTGTATGTAGGTAAATTAAATTAACTTACCAAATGTAAAAAAAACTAGGGCTGCTGTAGGCTTTCAAAAACCCACCCGTTTTCCAGTAAGTACCATTACAAAGGTCCTCCAGAGGGAAGGCGATTATGCCCGACCTTTAATTTCCATCCAATAGTGGAAATACTACGAAATCTTCCTTCCACACTAAAAAGTAATAAAATAAATTCCTCATTTCCTTGAAATGTTAGATTGTGTTTATAGAAAGCTCGCATTTGGCTCAATTAAAACATTTATTTAAGTTTATTTTCATTTTTGTGAAATGAATTAGTTTTTGGAAAATTAAAAAAAAAAAAAACAATTTTGATGTTGCTATTCTGTATATAAAACGTAATTTAATTCTACATACAGTGCATTTTCTCAAAGCTATTTTCTCGTCCGGTTTGCATTTGCTTCATTCAAAATAATATTTTGAATTTTAAATCTCAATATCCAGATTAAATTCGTTTTTTACCATATATTGCCTGCCTATTAAGCGCATGTGCCAGTATGAGATGCACGCCCCTACCTTAATGGTAAAACGGAATAAGTGCTGATTCACTGATTTGAAAAGTCGTGAATAAAACATTTTATTGTGTGTAACTTCTCATAGTAAGTGAACTAATTATAAGAAAATGCTCATGACAAACTTCTAAACTACAGGATTCTCACACTCATGTAGTATTTTCTCTAGTAGAAAACAGGAAATATGTGCTTTTATCAGAAAAACCTCTGCTAGCTTAATATGTAACGTATTCAGTTTTACCTTTAAGATATCCAAATCTAATCTAAATCTACGTTGCAAAGTTATGTATCATTTGAGATTCATATTAAATACATTCCCACAGGCAGACACGCATAATTTCGCGCTCATACATGCCGCATGTGGACCAACAATATAAAAATCCAATCTCAAATGAACATAAGCCCTGCAACTCTTGCTGACTTTCTATAAAACAGGGGTGACATTGGCAAAGTGAACATTTTTTTACAGTATGGGTGATCAGCCTCATACCAACCTATAAGTCAAAGAATATCGATTGAATTAATTTGTTATTTTTTTTATATGTTATAAAATAACATAAAATTAATCACTAGTCAACAGTCGTTTAATTCACGGTGCAACAACAACAAAAAAACTGTAATTCGATCCGAGAGTAATTACAATTCAAATTCGCAATGATAATTAAGCATTTGTGATAGTCGAGCCTACGTGTGGGTAAGTTCGTTTATTTTACTGCAAATAGGATATGCGCCCGGCCTGGGAATAGCAGTAATATTGTATGCGCAGTTGAATTTGCCGGCATTCCCAATTTAATGTGGACGCAGTTCAAATTAATACGTCAGGTCCGGATCAAGTGCGGTGCGAGTGGTATGACTAAACCAGGGCCTCCGCGCTCAAGCGTCCCCCAAAGATTTACAATATTGATAAACTAAGTCACCCCACTTCAGCTGAAGTGGTTGGCGTAAGTTTGGCCCCCTTACCTATAAAAATAAATAGCGCTCAAATCACTACATGCGACACGTTTGAAGAAAACGCAGGCAATAAGTTACACTATATGCAGGCGCTTGCATAGAGTATAAGCAAATGCATTTCAGAATAAATATTTTCTTCCATTCCTTAAAACAGCTCATTCGTAATTGACGGAGGTGCTACGATGGATCCAATCGAACTTAAATTTTGAATTTAAAATCTTAATATCAAGGTTTAAAGCACTGCGTGGAAGTGCTTCGGGGTACTTGATGGAGCTGGTGCTCCAGCAACTGGACATGTCCAGTCCATGGACAAACACTGAGGTCAGCTGCATCAAGAAGCAGCTGCCTGGACATTCCTGCAAGAAGAACATGCACTATTTTTGGAGACAAGACGTTCAAGACGGCCGCTCTAATGACTTGGAATGCTATTCTCGCCTCACTGAGGGAGCTGAATTTGGAGAGACTGTTTAAAAGACGTCTCAAGACTCACCTCTTTGTCCAATAATATGGACAAGCGCCTTTGTAGGGACACACTGTCATAAAAGGCGCTATATATTTTTTGTATTAATAATAATAATAATAAAAGCGTTTTTTACCATACATTGCCTATCTATTAGGCGCATACGCCTGTATGAGATACATGCCCCTGACTATAATATGTTTAGGTTATTACGTTAGCGTTTATGTATGGGCTAATTTTGATCATTTTTGACTCAAAAGTTTTGTACAAACAAAGACACAGATAGCTTAGATATGAAGGTTACTTAAAAGTTAGAGGGAATCCTTCAAGGTCCCAAATGACCCATCTGTTTTCAGAAATTCCAGAAATCAAAATTGTACTAGAATAAAATTTTGTATTTAAAATTAAGAAAAAAACATACTCAAAGAAAGGTATCGACCATGTGCAATTTTCTATGATGGGAGGGGAGAAATTTTAGAGAAGGGGAAGGGGGTCTTAAGGAGCCCCGAGCTTTTTGACGCACCAGGGCCCCCAGAGGAGTTAATATGGGCCTGTTAATACCCAAAACGGACACTCAAATACGGCGCTTTGATGCAATTAATTGTGAGAATTGATAAAACTGTAAATTTTATTGATTGTGTGCTTAAATCAGAGTATGTTTAATTTGTAATTTCTGCAATTAAATTCTCTTTAAAAAGTAGTGCTTGTGTATTAAAATAGATAAAATATCATTATTTTTCAATGCGTGATTGTAAAAAAAAATCAGTTGTTTCATTGACTTATAGATTGATATGAGACTGATTAAACATACTGTAAAAATTGTCACCCCTGTTTTAGGGAAGGTTGGCAAAAGATACAGGGTTTAAGTTCATTTGAGGTTTGGGTTTTAATTTGTAAGCACACCGGCAGCATTGGTTAAAACGAACTTACGGGCGTGTGTTTGTATGCAGGTATGTAAATATATCTTTGCAACTTAGATTATATATTATTGTCATTCTGTCAAAGCGTGTCTCTTTTACATACATTTCGTGTCTCATTGGTGTAAAAGAGACTTGTGAATATGGAACTGTCTAACACTTAATGATCTGTCCTTCAAGCGATTCGCGTCTTGTATACTCTTTTAAAAAAAAGGTCTGAATCTTTTATCTCATCTAAATAGCCATTGCATTGCTACCATTTTTTTAATTAATTAATAAATGTATTTAAAAGTGTTCAAGCATTGACATTGTGAAATTAAATTTTGAACTAATAATGTACAATTAAAACACAAAGTTTTTATTCACGGTTCGATTTCTGTCCTTGAGTGCTTTCGATGGTATCACATCATTATCAAGAGGACAACTTGATAATGATGCGATAGCATCAAAAGCGCTTGAGGAAATAAATCAACTCTTATAATGGGTTTTTATATTGTAGGTCCACATGCGGCATGTGTTAGCGCAAAATTATACATATCTGCTTGTGGGAATGCATTTAATTTAGATCTTGAATGATATATATCTTTGCAGCTTAGATTAGATTAGATTAGATTATAAAAAAAACTTTCGGGGCTATTCTTAGACATTTTAGTCGTCGGTTGAGCCTACGCGTTGACAAACTAATGATGCCTGGGCTGAAAGTCTCATCACCGCGGTCATTCTTATCTACTGAATTTTGGTAACATTTGTATGAAAACTAATCAGTTGTTCACTTGCGGCCATCTTGGATTGATAGGTCTTCATACAGATGCATCATTAGTTTGTCAAAGCGTGGACTCAACCGACGACTAAAATGTCTATGATGTTAGTGTTTTAATTGTACATTATTAATTTTACTAGTTGGGTGATAAATTCTACCAGCAAATGTTAAACTTTCTGCCACCAGGGAGAAAAACTGGGATAAGGGAGAGAAAAAACAATTCCCAAAAAGGTTATAGGTTTTCTTCCCATAGTTGGTTCTCTCGTTAACACATCTCTTCCATTCATCCCGCCGCATTATTTATGGAGCCTATTTCGCGTAATAGTTTTCCCGGCAAAAAAGCCCCATCCCTTATATTTTATTTTACAAGGGTGCTCTGCCAAAAGATATGTTTTACATTTATTGCTTGTCTCTACTCAATAAAAACAAATTTGGGTTGCTCTGTTTCCGAAATAACATGTTTTTTTCCTGATGAAGGTAAAAATGAAGGCTTATCTGCAATGTTGATTTGTAATGTTGGTTTATTAATTTGCTACATTTTTGTATAGGAAATTATTGATTTTTTTTGCATAGATTTCTTTTTAAGGTTTTGTTCTCTTTTATACTTAAATGTTATTTATTATTCGTATTACTTGACTTATAGGTTGGTATGAGGCTGACCACCCATACTGTAAAAAATGGTTCACTTTGCCAATGTCACCCCTGTGTCAGGGAAGGTCGGCAAAAGTTGTGGGGCTTATGTTTATTTGAGGTCTGGATTTAATTTGTAAGTACACATTCAGCATTTGTAAGCGTGAACTACACGTGTTTGTTTGAAGAAAATTTTCTTATTCCTTGACTTATAGGTTGGTATGAGGCTGACCACTCATACTGTAACAAATGGTTCACTTTGCCAATGTTGCCCTTAGTGTCAGAGAAGGTTGGCAAAAATTGTAGGGCTTATGTTCATTTGAGGTTTGGATTTTATTTGTAAGTACACATTCAGCATTTGTAAGCGTGAACTACACGTGTTTGTTTGTGGGCATGCATTTGAGAGCCTTAAATGTTAATATATCTCTGCAACTTAGATTATAGTTCAACTCACCACATGCGACCCCTTCGGGGTAACGCAGCAAGAAGCTTCACTATATGTGTAGCTTAGTTGCGTTAACATATTCGTCACAAATATCAAGTTTACCTACTAACATCTGAAAAATCCATGTAGATTTCAGTTCATAAGGCAGGATTACTCTTGAAAAATGTGACTGCCGTGGATTTGAACCCAGTACCTTCCAACAATGGGCGATTGTTGACCGATGTGCTCGGCGGGTTGCCCAGCCTCCGGGCGCACACAATTGCGACTTAGGCCTTTGTTTGCCATGAGATAATGTCGGCTGCATGGAGATCTAATACGATATAATCCTGCCTTAAAATGGATACCGGTAGATGTAAACGTTGGTATATAATCAGTTAGAAGACAAGTGCCTTGGAATATTGTAAGATGCGCCCTTGGGGTGGCTGGAGCCACTAAACGGCGCCCAGTAGAAGAAAGAAAAAGAAGTCATCCAAGTATATATAAGGTGCCTTTAGATTCTAGGTACTAAAGGAGATAATAATCTTTAATATAATAAATAATAATCTAAGTTGCAAGGATATATTCATTCAAAGCTCTCAGATGTATGCCCACAAACAAACACGTGTAGTTCGCGCATACAAATGCTGATTGTGTACTTACAAATAAAATCCAAACCTCAAATGAACATAAGCCCTGCAACTCTTGCTGACATTCCCTGAAACAGGGGTGACATTGGCAAAGTGAATCATTTTGACAGTATGGGTGGTCAGCCTCATACCAACCTATAAGTCAAGGAAGATCTATAATCTATAATCTAAGTTGCAAGGATATATTCATTTAAAGCTCTCAGATGTATGCCCACAAACAAACACGTGTAGTTCGCGCTTACAAATGCTGATTGTGTACTTACAAATAAAATCCAAACCTCAAATGAACATAAGCCCTGCAACTCTTGCTGACATTCCCTGAAACAGGGGTGACATTGGCAAAGTGAACCATTTTTACAGTATGGGTGGTCAGCCTCATACCAACCTATAAGTCTAGGAAGATGCTTGTTGAAATTGAACCAATAGAGACAGGGCAGGGCTAAGTAAGCTTGGGTCTAAAGCCCGGAATTTTAAACTTTTAATTATTTAATCCAGTGATTCCCAAATTAGGCTGATTTATTTGGTGAGCGCTGTTTTTGTGTGTATCACACCTCAAGAGCCCTCGGCAAGCTTGGTCGTCACTGTAGAAAGCGCCAGTCCTTAAGCAAGACCCAGTTGCTGTAAGGCTGGATAGACCTTTAGTGACCGGTCTTTGGTAAAGGTATATGAATTTTTCACCAAGCAAAGAGCACATTTTAAGATATGAATGGTATATTTTTTTGTGCTCCGCCGGGATCCGAATCCACAACCTTCCATTTACGAGTCCGAAGTGCTGCCACTGGACTACGGACCGGTCCAAGATGCCAGCGACACGCGGTGTACCTGAGCGGTAACCCATCCAAGTAGCATCCGGCCCCAATGGTGCTTAACTCCGATGATCTGTTAAAAACCGGTGCTTTCAACATGGTATCGTCGTTGACAAGCTTAGGTCTAAAGACCTGTTTTTGCAACTTTTAATTATTCAAACCAGTGATTCCCAAAGTGATCCAGATGGACCCCAGGAGTCCACGGAATATTCGATGGGGGTCTACATTAGCGTGGCATAAAAATGAGGGTGTACGAAAAATTATCTGGTTTCGATAATGAAAATCAAAAATTTTGTTTCGCTTTAACCAACGATGTCAAAAGTCGATATTTTCGGAAATTGCGTCGCCATCCCTACATAATGTAGGATTTTTTCGAGGACATAAGGCGTTGGCACTCAAATTTTCGTTATTTAAACAATCGCAAGTTCGAACCCCGCCTGCGTCGTGTCCTATTGACAATAATTTTGACCCAAGTTCAATGGATTTCATTCAGTTATTATCAATTAATAAAATAACAAGTAATGAGTTTTTCATTGATAATGGTAATACTTGTTTCCGGTCAGGTAAAATAGGTTAGTGAATTGTGTGCCTCTAAACAAATCTATTTATTAATAAACTCTGTCGTCTATCTAGTTACAAGTAGGTCAAATCAAAAGGTCCATCCAGCCTTACAACAACTGGGTCTTGCTTGAGAATTGGCGCTTTCTACAGCGACGACCAAGCTCGCAGAGGGCTCTTGAGGTGTGATACACACAAAAACAGCGCTCACCAAATAAATCAGCCTAATTTAATTTTTTAATTTTTAAGTAGATAGGTTTACATTTTTATGGATCTAGCTTCCTAGAAAGTTCACTTTACGTAAGTCCCCCCCACAACCTATAACCAGAAGCATTTTCTGTCTCTGAATGACAATGGAAAGACCTAATATCAATGTTGAACCAAGGATCAGCCATTAATCCGGGGATCAACTGTGCATCGATGCAACCATGAACATTCTTTACTTATTTCCAAAAAAACAGACAAAATTCTTTTTATATTTATGGTTTGATTACGGATTTATTTTGTTCTTAATTTTTGTGGAACTAAAAACACTACTCCCTGTATTTATAAAAAAAGTTTTTTTTTAACGGCTTTAATATCTGTTTTTGTTGTCATAAAAAATACCAGGTTCAAGCCCAACTTTTGGTTTTACAAATCTAACGCATAAGTCCGTAGTAGTTTTTTTTATTTTTAGTTCTATTAACTCAAACCTGATGCCAAGGTAGAAATTAAAAAAAAAAAAAAAAAAATTTTTTACTTATAGGTTGGTTTGAAGATGGCCACCCATTCTGTAAAAAATGGTTCACTTTGCCAATGTCACCCTTGTTTCAGGGAAGGTCGGCAAGAATTTGAGAATTTTGGTTTTTATGTTGTAAGTCCACGAGCGGCATGTGTGAGCGCGAACCTATACATTTCTGCACATGGAAATGCATGTAATATGAGTCTTAAATGTAATGTATCTTTGCAACTAAGATTAAAGATGGTTTCTAATCTAATCTAATCTAAGCTGCAAAGATATATATCATTTAAGATTTATACTAAATGCATTCCCACAAGCAGATATGTATAATTTCGCGCTAACACATGCCGCATGTGGACCTACAATATAAAAACCCAATCTCAAATGAACATAAGCCTTGCAACTCTTGCCGTCCTTCCCTGAAACAGGGGTGACATTGGCAAAGTGAACCAATTTTTATATTATGGGTGGTCAGCCGCATAACAACCTATAAGTCAAGGAACATACATGACAAATTACATTTTTTAAAATCAAAGAATAAAAATAACAATATATACATGGACATAAAAAACTAAATCATAAAACCAAATTCACTTTAACAAACCCTAGCCGCCAACATCACAGATCAACCGCCATTTCTTTCTATCCTTGCATACTTCTTTCATTTCCTCCAGAGTCATAACCTTCTTCATACAAGCTCTTCTTTTATTATGACTCTGGATATTCCATTCATTCGCAATTTCGGATATTTGGTCCATCCATACCTTTCTCGGTCTTCCTCTACCACGACATCCATCTATTCTACCAACATATACTTTCTTCGTCAGTCTTTCCTCATTCATTCTCTCCATATGCCCAAACCATCTTAACAAACTTCTTTTAATCTTCACTTTCACACTTTCTTTTGCACCACATTCTTTTCTTACAAAATCATTCCTCACCCTGTCACTCCGTTTTTTCCCAATCATACTTCTTAGAAAGTCCATTTCAACAGTATGGACTTTACTAATTTCACTTTCATTCACCGTCCAGGCCTCGCTTCCATACATCAAGGTGGGTAAAAGTATGCCACTGCGTACCGCCAATCGAGCATTTTTAGAAATGTTTTGATTTTTGGCGATACAAGCTGTGGCACCCAGTACACACCTGCCCTTCATTACTCTTCTTTCAAGTTCACCTGTCATTCTTATTATTAATAACAAACCAATTCTGAAACAATTAAAAAATACACACAATCCACTTTTTCCTCGTTAAGCAAACTGTTCATTTCTTTGCATTTTTTGTACTGAATAAAAAATTTGCAAGACGTATTAAAATTTCCAGTTTAAATTGCAAATGAAGATTAATTTGCAAAGTTTTTTGCAGCGACTGCAGCCCCGTTGTGCGGTTTCGTGTTTTCTTGTAATGCATAAATCAAGACTGATTGTTTTTGCTTTAGATTTCCCAAGAAACTGTGATCATTTCTTGGACTTTATGAAACTCACCAAAAAACAAACAAACAAATGCTTATTAAAAATACTGTTACGAATTTCCGTTTCTTTTAGTTTTCGTGAGTAAACAACGAGTTATGTGCACTTATTTTTATAGAACAATTAAATGGTTTTTTTTTAAACCCTTCCTTTCTTTGTGCCTATAAGCAACCTCCTATCTAGCCCTCCAAGCGTATATCGCCTGTTAAAAAAACATTCTAAATATTCAATTGGTGACCTCAGTCGTTAATTCTCGTATTGCTATAAAAAATGAATTTTATTTGAATAAAAAAAAAATATAAATATTGTATTTTCAGGACGCACATATAAAGTTTGAGCATGCGTTACAAAAACATTTATTTTTATTTGTAAAGTAAACGTATTTTTTCTTGGAATAAAACGATGGGGTAAAAATACAACTGCTTCCTGTGATCTCTGTGCCATTGACAAATGCACAGCAAGACATATTCTAACAGGGTGCAAAGTGGCCCTTGAAAATGGCAGATATACCTACAGACACGACAGGGTACTGGAAATACTAAGGGAGAGTATAAGCCTAACAATTTCCAGAGCAAACAAAGGTTTGACAAGAGAGTCCATTGAAAAAATAAAATTTGTTAAGCCTGGAGAAAAGGGAGAGCGAAGGGCCAGGACCCAGACTTCCATTATAAAAAAGGCAAAGGACTGGAGGCTTGTGATGGATTCCACCACAGGACGATACATTTTCCCAGGAGAACTATGCACTACGGCTTTGAGACCCGACATAGTTCTATACTCAAATGAACTAAAGCAAGTACTCTTGGTTGAATTGACGGTGCCGTGGGAGATGAACATCCCTAAGGACCATGCCTACAAACTAAATAGGTATAAAGGACTAGTGGATGAAATCACAAATAATGGATATACCACAAGATTGTATGCAGTGGAGGTGGGAGCGAGAGGACTGCCAGCCAAATCGGTATATACTTTCCTTAAGGATCTGGGACTGAATAGATCCCAAATAAATGGATTTCTGGAAAGACTAACAAAAGCGGCCATCTCGGGATCATACCACATTTGGCTGCGAAGATCTGAGAGCCCAGACACCTCTGGACATGCAACGTAGTTAATCGGACTTACATATTGGAAGGAAGGATGAGTTGGGAGGAATTGGGAACGTTGTCATGACAAAAGGATCCTTAACCAACCAAAGACAGGTCGTAAGTCCTGTGACTCCCATCTCATCCTGACTCCGTGCGGCGGGCCTGAGTTTGGGTCTTAGATTTTCAAAATTAGAGACCTGACTCGGTGAGACCGTGGATGCTCAGCTATTTCACAAATTTTTAAAACCTGTGTATTTGTGTATTTGCAGACATATATTTTTTTTAATTTACTCATGAAAGGAAACATTGCAATCTTATTTTGTTTAAAAAAATACTATGTTACGGTTTGCCATAATATCATTTTATAAAAGTATCTTGTCACACAAAAAAAAATTTTTTTTTTGTACCTCTTTGTCATAAGTCATCCTTCTCATTTCTCTATGGTTTTTGTCTTGTCGATTTTGTAATAGTGTATTCTTGTAAATGACGTAAATAAGTTGAAAGTAGGTGAAATAAATGCTCAACTTGTGAACATACCTATGTGTTTTTAAAACATTTTTATACTTTCTCACAAAAAAGTGCTTACCTAATAAATCATTGAAATTTTATTTTTACATAGAGACCTGAGTAAAACATGTAGAACATACAGATGCAACTTCAAACTGTGGTTCAAGCCAAGAATAAAGTTTTGTAACTCACGTTGAGGCATACACAAGTCAAAAGAAAAACAACTTGAGTCAAATTCACCTCATTTATCCATGCGTAAAGTGCACAGAGTCCAAGTCAGGTCTTCCGACAGACAATATAGCTCTTGTCCATGGACTGGTCGCATTGTACAAGAAACTCGGCTCTCGACCTGTGTGCTAGTGTGTATCTATACCAGGGTGTATGGAGAAACAACAAGAGTTGACTTGTACCAGCTAGAGAACATCCACATCCACATGAAAGTAGGGTTGTAAAATCATTCAAAAATGTTCGAATTCTTTGAAAAAAAAACTGTATTTATTTTATGAATTGATACTAAATGAGTAAAGGTTTAAACTAAGTCATCTTAAAGGTCCTAGCTCAGTAATCTCCAAACTTCTTACTCAATTATTCAAAGGTCCTAACTCAGTGATCTTACAGGTCTTAACTCAGTCATCTCAAAGGTTTGTTCTCAGTCATCTCAAAGGTTTGAACTTAGTCATCTCAAAGGTCTTGACTCAGTCATCTCAAAGGTCTGAAAAGTCTTCAAGTTCTCATGAGTGAAAGTTAAGGCCTTTGTGGAAGAATCTCATTTTCTCCAGTTCTCATTTGAATGCGTTGCCCGCAGCGCTGCAACATCCTAAGTAGCATCTTCTGTCTTCATTTGATTGATCTATTGTGTGGTGATTTTTCTCTTCCATACATACCTTTCAAGCTACCGATAACAACCAGTCACTTGACGCTATCTTCGTTAACATGGGCAACGTGTCTAAAGACCTAAAAAATCTGGAAATCTGATCGTGTATGGATAATGACCAAGCAGTTCCTGTGTGCAGCTCCTGATTAATGAACTCATTTATCCATTTAGTTCAAAAGTGCGTAGACTCAAAGCATGCGCTTTCAGCCTCAAAATTCAAACGCATAATTTTTTGTCATTTTTGCTGCTTTTATGGTCCATTAGCATGAAATTAAAAATGAAGTAGATCAGAATCCTGACAAACTTTATCTTGGCACTGTGTCACACCTTGTTTTTTTTCAGATTTTGTTTAGCTGAGTGTCATGGCACTCATCTTTAGCGAGAGTCTAATGAAGTAAAATCTAGATATTTTGAAAATACTAAGTGAATTTTTGAGATTAGTTATGTTTGAAGCATGTGATAAGTAATAAAACGGAGATTTGTAATTTTGCTTCAAATGCAAGCCGTTTTTAAGCTTTTCGGCACCCTGTTTTCCCTATATTTGGTAGAAACTAAAGTTGAATACTATGAAGGCCGGTTACAGTGTCCCACCGACCGTCGCGTCGGTGCGTACGATTCATCCAAATATTTGCATTGACCGACCGTCAGTTTGAAAGTTTCAGTGCTCTCCTAACAAACTGTTGTACTCTTTACTTAGATGTGTACTGGATCAATGTATCTTTTGAAAACTGGAAATTGATTTTTTAAATATTTAAAACAACTCTCACAGTTCGTGTTTCACTTTTTTTCTTAGCTCAGATTGTGTAGAATGTGATTCTTAAGATTTCAATTTTATTGAAAGGTCATTTTTAAATCAAATGGAAGATAAGGCAAACAAGAACTGAGGGGACGCTCTGCCTGACAGGTCTCTTTTTATTGAGAAATTTGACCTTGTCGCTAAAAGTTATTCCTGCTATATAGTCCGCAGTACTGTCATCTCAAACTGTCAGATCCACTGGGGGCCCTTGCGCGGGAAAATTAAAGGGGGCTTTTAACTCTCTGACCTCCCACCCAAAAAATATACTTGGTGAGAACCAAAACAATTTGTAGGTTAATTTTTGGAAAACCTGCTCTGAAAGTCTATGATACTTGTTTAAAGGAACTTGTCTTGTCATTTTTGTAAAAAAAAAAATTTACAATTTCATAATGAAGCACTCGTTGGAGACTTTCGTCCCGGAGACTTTTTTTGATTTGGACCTCAAAAATAATTGACGCTGCCTTAGTTCTCCTTTATCGTAAACGCCATTGAGAAAATTTTACATGAGCAATGTTTGCATGTTTACTGGACCAATGTGTCTTATAAAAACAAGAAATTTATATTATAAATATTTAAAAGAACTCTCACATTATCGAGTTTTACGGATTTCTTAGCTCAGATTGTGTAGAATTTGATTCATAAGACAACTGCATGAAAAAGTCATCTTTGACAAGATTGGCGTATACGTTAAACAAGAACTGGGGGAGCGAGTAGGTACCTATATGTTTGTACTAATTTCGAAGATGTCTTTGCTGTGAATGCCTTAAAAAGCTGGACCCCCGAACAAATTTCTGTCAAACCATTGTTGGAATTACATTTTTTATAACGTCTCGGGGGCCCTGGTTCGGTCGCACCGCTCGAACCGCCCTTAATCCGGGCCTGACAGTAAACGGAAAGTGCGACTAACGTACGCTAGTCGGCTAGTCGGCGTAGCACTGTCCCGGCCTTACCTTTGCAGGGCGGTACAGTTGATAGTAGGTGAAGTGGATTCACCTGCAGGGAGCGCACCACTCATCCCATTCTGATTGCCTTCCGTCCCTATATTGTAAAAGTTCTTTATTGTTTGCCGGGGAAGCCCGACGGACTAAATGAGAAAATGGTCGATAGGAGAAAAATGGAGCAGCGCTGCAAAAAAAATGTTAATCATATCGTTCGTCTCTTTCTCTCTTTATAGTGAGGTATGAGTGCACCTCAAGGATATTGCTCGTTTTCTTCTCGTTTATCGTGATTATTGTTCTTCTTTCTTCGTATAAAATATATTTTTCTCATTGCTCTCGATAAAAATATTCACATTAATTATAAGCAGCACGTCTTTATCTTCATCATCATTATAAATACAAAACCCGGAATTAAAAAATCAAGCATCATTATAAGTGTTTATCAATATCAAAACAATCTTCATCACTGTCATCACATAATTATCACCAACATCATCATCGTCATCACATCTACAGCATCATTACAAACATCATCACATCATCATCCCCCACAACTTCACATCATAATCATCATCACCAACATCATCATCTATCTACAAATCTATAAACTAAGTTGCAAGGATATATCCATTCAAAGCTCTCAGATGTATGCCCACAAACAAACACGTGTAGTTCGCGTTGTGTACTTACAAATAAAATCCAAACCTCAAATGAACATAAGCCCTGCAACTCTTGCCGACATTCCCTGAAACAGGGGTGACATTGGCAAAGTGAACCATTTTTTACAGTATGGGTGGTCAGCCTCATACCAACCTATAAGTCAAGGAATAATCATCATCATCACATAAATATCATCATCACCAAGATCATCATCATCATCACATCAATATCATCATCACCTAAATTATCACATCATTATCATCATCACCAACATTATCACATCATCATCTTCACCCACATCATCATTATCATCACATCATTATCACATCATCATTATCATCACATCATCATCGTCATCACATCAAAACCATCATCATCATCACATCAACATCATCATCACCGAAATAATCACAACATTATCATCATCACCAACATTATCACATAATTATCGTCCTTATACCAACATTTTCATCGTCATCATCACCCTCATATTATCACATCACCATCGCCATAACACCAATATCATCATCATCTAAATGATCCCATCATTATCTTCATCACATCATCTCTCATCATCACATCATCATCATCATCAACAAAATTTTAATCGCTTAAAATAAGTACGTCTACTTTACTCATATACTATTCTAACCTCGTCCACATACATACGTAAAATTACTTACATATGCTAGAAGTATCCATACACACACAGCACCAAGCATGCCAAAGTTGGCAACGCAAATAGTGGGGGCGGAAGTGGTCTGCAGAGGTCGACTGTGCTCCAAGTATACAACTTTACATTTCAACTCAACCATAAAGTTCACCAAAAAAATATATAAAAACTAAAAGAGCACCTCTATTGAGCTTTTAAGTTTTCATACATTTTTCGAGAAAATTTGCAACTTGAATTTTGTACTCGGAGCGCGGGATCTTCCGGTCTGGCTGAGGCGGATATTTGAAAAAGTCAGTCCCTCAAAGATATAGAGAGACCTCCCGTACATATTCAAATTTCACAAATCGACTCACAACCGCTCCCTCCAGTGTAATTTTACCTTCACATAGCGGAAAATGTGAAATAAATGTAGTCATTGAATTCTTTGACTTATAGGTCGGTATGAGGCTGACCACACATACTGTAAAAAAAAAGTTCACTTTGCCAATGTCACCCCTGTTTCAGGGAAGGTCGGCAAGAGTTGCAAGGTGTATGTTCATTTGAAGTTTGGGTTTTTATGACGTAGCTACGCATGCGGCATGTACAATCGCGAACTTATACGTGTTTGCTCGTGAAAATGCATATAATGTGAATCCCAAATGTTACATATCTTTGCTATATCGCTCCCCCAGTTCTTGTTTACCGTATACGAAAATCTTGTCAAATATGACTTTTTCATGCAGTTGTCTTATGAATCAAATTCTACACAATCTGAGCTAAGAAAAACCGTAAAACTCGATAATATGAGAGTTCTTTTAAATATTTTTTAAATAAATTTCTTGTTTTCATAAGACACATCAATGTGTCTAATGAAAACAAGAGCATGAGCAATGTTTGCATGTGTACTGGACCAATTGGTAATGGCTCATTGGCTCATGTAAAATTTTCTCAATGGCGTATACGGTAAACAAGAACTAAGGCAGCGATATGTAAACCTTATTCATTGCATTGCAAAAGTATACGAGTAACGTCTTTCTCGAAAAATTGCACTAAACAAAAATAACAAATAAATACATTCAAACACACAGTACCCTTAGTACGAGTTGCAAAACTTGAGAAAAGTAAAGTTTACGGAAAATATTAAAGAGTGATTTCTCCCAAAATCTGCCATTTTTGTTTCTTACACTTTATGGTCTTAGCAAAAAAGTTACAGGCATGAAGAAAATCAAGTTCAAACAAACAAAAACGGCAGATTTTGGGGGAAATCACTCTTTAATAATTGCCGTAAACTTTACATTACTCAAGTTTTGCAACTCGTACTAAGGGTACAGGTCAATTTTTCATAGTCATAAGTCAAAACTACAGCAGCGAGAACATTTGTTAGTCGTTACACTGGAAAACCTTGCATCCCACAACCGCCATACCTACCTGTATAAAACAACATGTTCCATCCATAGCCAGGCGCTGCAATAAACAGAAAAGTTTAATTGCTCGCACCGAACCGACGAAGTGCCAGCAACTCGAGTATAAAACTCTTCCCGTAAACTCAATATTGTGTTGTATAAAATAGTTACAGAAACTTAAACTCTCTCTAGAAACCTTGTTTTATTTTCCATATATTTTTTTTTATAAACGTAAATTTAAAACACGGGTTGCAGAACAAATGAATACACAGTTTGTCGTATGGAACATTTTTGAATAATGAGCGAACCTTGTGTGTTAAAAAAAAAACCGAGTCAATTTTTTTCGCAAACAATTTTTTATTTGCCCTTTGTTCTTTCGACTATTTTTCACGTTTACGACTTGGCCGCCCGTGTCCGAGCCGTGTTTTATTAGCGCCATTATTAAATATACATAAACAGTGTCAAAGCTTGTGAATGAATAGAGCGATTTTTTTTTGTGCGCAATTAATTATTTACGTGACATAAAACTGTGTGCCCAGAAAAATTGAGAGAGTAAAAAAGCAACCCTAGATATATTTTTGTTCCTGAAAAATATATTTTTTCAGATATGTATTCAAATACACTATTGTTACGTTTTCTGCTGGATTCTCTTTTTAATTAAAAAGCCATAATTTTTTTTTGCAGAATTTATTTCACAAATTGACAATCACTGTTTAAAGGTCTTCCTGAGCGAATTGCTTTTCTGTGACTCTGCTGTCCGTACCATTTTGATCTCTTTTATTGTAAACCAGAGAGGTCTTTCTCGCATTTACTAGATCATTCCACTACCAGAATGTTATGTACACACACACAATCACAGCCACTTCCAGACGGTTCCGTCTTTTGTTGTATGCGTGTATAAGCGCACGTATTTCAAGTTCGCAATACTATATTTTTTATTAGTAAAATACATTAAAAGAACAAAAAAATTTAAATCGATTTTAGATTGCTTGTAGAGCTTAACTTTTTGACATTTATGGCTTCTATTAGATGTACACCCACAATCAAATATGTTAATATTCAAGCTTACACATGCTGCATGTATTTTTACAGAATAGACCAAACCTCAAATGAACATAAACCTTTCAACCCAAATTTTACATCATGCCCTACAACTCTTGCCATTCTTCCCTGAAGAAGGAATGACATTTGTGACAAGTTGATCAATTATCATAGTATGGGAGGTCAGTCTCAAACCAGCCGTTAATTTAATGAAGTCAATAAATGAGAAAAACAATAAAAAATATTTTAGACAAAGATTTGACCGTCTGCCTTGTTTTTAAGATTTTTTAGTTTGTATAAATATTGTAAAACTAAAATAAAAAGTTTTTCTTTTCAAGTTGAACTGGTCAAAAGGAGTTGAGGTTATCAAGTGGAGCTATCCTCTTGATAACGATGTTATAGCATCAAAAGCGCTCGAGGAAATAGATCAACTCGTGAAGAAAAACTTTGTGCTTTATTTTAACATTATTCATTAAAAATTAATCTTCATTCGTCAATACAGACACCCTTCAACTTGTCTAGTTTGTTTTTACAAATATATTGTTACGAATTTAGAGTTCAAAAGTCTTTCAATTAAAAATACTGGTCTTCTTATACAGTTGTTTATTTTACACTTTTAATAATTTATTTTCACAAAGATAGTCTCGACTATTCCATTACACTTGGTTTCTGTTCACTGGTTAACTTAGCTCAATGTTGTTGTAAAGCTCGTAGGATACTGGCTTTGCAAGCAACTCGCACCCTTCTTATACTCTTCAAAACAGTACAATCTAGATCTATATTCGCTAGACAGTTCCAGAAAGGCGTAGTAATCATTATTTCTCGAAGCTTCAAGTATTTTTATTCAATGATTCCTACCCACACACTACAATACAGAATTCCTATAACTATAAATAATACCTACTTATTTTAAATATTTATATTTCATATGTACATAACAATATATAGAAATTCACAGCAAATGTTTCTCAATCTTCTAACTTGCATTCTATCTCTCTTCCCTACTTTTAAGATATCTTAGTGTGTTAGTACAAAGTAAGCTTGAAGTTGTAAAACCAAGTTTGTACTACTATCTCTAACCGCACTGTTTCTGACTCTTCTCTTCTTGTCTACCGGGACTTATATGTAGTTGTAGCTAAATGCAGGGATTTCCCCCATTTGTAGAGAAAATCCCCTGTTTGTAGAGAAAAAATCACACTCAACATAAACACCCTTTGAACTATCATAAAATTATCAAAAGAAAAACGACTCTATACTAGTAGTTCTCATATCATTTGAGCTATAGCTTTTGTATGATTGTTGATTTTTTTTAAATAAATAAATAAATGTCCATCCCTTGACTTAAAGGTTGGTATGAGGCTGACCACCTATGCTGTAAAATATATTTTTTATTTTTATTAAACAAACAAACAGTTATACATGTACTATATGTGACTTACAACATAGTTGTAACAATTCAAAAACCAGCAAAGATAAATATGGTTCACTTTGCCAATGTCACCCCTGTTTCTGAGAAGGTCGGTAAAAGTTGCACGGCTGATATTTGAGGTTTGGTTTTTGAATTGTTAGTACACATGCAGCACTTGTAAGCGCAAACGTACGCGTGTCTGATTGTGGGCGTGCATTTCATACAAATTTTGAATGTAAATATATTTTTGTAACTTAGATTAAAGATAATTATATAATTCATATAAGAAAATATCACATTTTCTATTTATGACATAATCCTTTAGATTTTTTCCAAAGTTGATAATGAAGAAAATATGTTAATAATTCTAGAAAATGAGATAAACATTTTACTTGCATACTTAAATTACAACTTAGGTACTATAATTATTCCTTGTCATAATAACTTATCAACAATACATTAAAAAAAATACATAAATTATGTGGAGACCATTTGACAGTCCGATCAGCTGTTCACGCGCCTGAATATTTTACTACTTTCTATCCACCAATGCAATCGATAGATTCATTGAGACTCTTCCCCGAAACAGTGCATCTATCATCAAAAATAACACTCCAAATGAGCGTTTTGGTTTTGCACATATTTTTAGTAAACGCTACGATAGAGCTTAAACACAACGCTTTGCACTTGGTAGGCAGATCCGGTGAAATGAGCAATTCACTTAGTGCGCCCGAGGACGTCGGTGTAATAAACTTACGTTAATAATTCCGACTGTAATCAACTCGTCCGTGGCTGTGGTGGCCAGCCTCACACAATGTCAGCATCCACCAACTCCCCGCTGTAATGTAATCCTCGTAAACTACGGTTAATTATGCTAATTGATCAGAGCTTAGCCATCATCAAATATATGGGAGAGAATTTTTTTTGAAAAGGAATACAGTCCACCAACCTATTTTGGATTGGCCAGACACTGGTAGTGGCATCATCAATTTTTATTTTGAAATTAATAATTGATTGATAGTAACCCAATGACATCTGATGGTATGAGGCTGACCATCCATGCTGTAAAAGCTTGGTTCACTTTTTCCAATGCCACCTCGGTTTCACGGAAATGCGGCAGGAGTCGCAAAGTTTATTTTAATAATAAGAATATTGGGATGATTTATTTTGTGAGCGCTGTTTTTGTGTGCATCACACCTCAAAAGCGCTTGGTCGTCGCTGTAAAAAACACCAATTCTCAAGCAATATCCAGTTGCTGTAAGGCTGGATGGACCTTTAGTCAAGGTATATTAATTTTACCCAAACTGGTCAGGGAAAATAGGTTGGTCAATTGCATTCTTACTCACAAATGTATTTAAGACTTTTCGACTGGACAAATCGACGAAACAAAAGTGTGGTAACCACTAAAATTATCTGCAAAATTTTATGTTTATTTTTATCAATAATTTGGATAAAAGGTTTAAAGGTCATAGCTCAATAATCAATTGAATGACTTGGCAACTTTAGTGACTCTCCTAAAGTCTTGAATCATAATTACAGAAATTTCCAAATCAATAGATTGAAATCACGAAAACATTACAAAGATTTTGCTAAAATTCCTCGCTGTACTTATTTCGAAATCCATCAAGGTTAAGAATTGTCGATATCGGCGCCTTAAAGCTAAAACTGGATGAGTGCTGATTCACCGATTTGAGAAATCGTGGATTAAACATTTAATTGTGTGTAACTTCTCATAGTAAATGAACTAATTATGACTAAGTGCTCATGACACACTTCTAAACTACAGGTTTCTCACTCTTTTTAATGTTTTCTCTGGTAGAAAATAAGGAAAAAGTTGCATTTATCTCAGAAATCAATGTTATCTTAATATGTCACTTATTTAGTTTTACCTTTAAGTTGTTGATATATTGATCGAATAGATTTACGGAAACATTAATTTGAAATCAAAATTTAAAACCAAGTATAAAATTTTATGCTCATTTTTAACTATAGGTTTCATTAAAAATGTACTGAAATTAAAACAACGCCTCTAGTGAATATCTTATTTTCTACACATTTTAAATGCAAAGCTATTGATGTTGTACTTGGAGTAATGGTTATTAATACTCGATCAAAGGTTCGTTTTCATTACACTTTGAATATTTCAACGTACCCGTGGTATGCATGCTTGTAGGCAGCAACTTAACAATGTGTTGGTATCTCACAGGGTTCACATTTGGGTCCGATGTTATTTCTGATAAGTTCTCATAGGTTGTTTGAACGAAGTCAGTTAGGATAGAATAGTAGATTTTTGTAGTTTTTTTTTGTAGATTTGTGTAGAATAATTATTAATACACTAACCTCTTTTGCCTGGCCAGTTGTCTTCATACGAAAGCAGAAGCTTGTGTGCATGCAATGGCATCTGTTGAACCAGGGCCGGAATTATGGTCAAAGTGCCAGGCGGGATTCGAACCAACGTTATTTTGTTCTAAATACGCCAGTTAGAATAAAGATTTGATCCTCAGCCGACGCCAACTAGATTTGTGAACCAAATCTGACACATATAGAGTTTGATGCTATTTAAGGCAATTAATATGTTTTCATTGGCATGAAACATTAAGTTTGGTTACAAAACATTATTTAAAATTTTTTTTGTAATTTATTGAGTTAAGTTTGAATATTTTTGCCTTTTAAAAAAAAATACACGGTTCATTGTCAACACTGAGAAGTAATAAAGTTTTTCCCTTCGACCTTTCTCTGAAAAAAATTCAGCTGAGCTACACATATAATGTAGCTTCTTGCCTACGTTATGCCCAAAGGAGTTGCATGTGGTGATTCAGGACCTGTTTATTTTTACGTGTTAGGGGGTCGGCCTCAGGTTTCCAGTTCAGTTGAACGGAGGTTTCTCAGCTCAAGAGGGGGCTGGTTCTCATTTCTTGTTAAGGCTGAGTAAGCTTATCCTTTATTTATTTTGGGTTTGAAATTAACACTGAAACGGGAAATTATTTCTGACACCCACGATTGAGATCGAACCCTTGCTCTCAGTATGGAATGCAAGCATTATGCCAACTGAGCTTGTACGAACGACTTTTCCAAGCAAGAGCCAGTTGCTGTAAGGCTGAATGGACTTTTGGTGACCACAGGGGCGTGCATCTAATACAAGTACATGTGCCTAATAGGTAGGCAATATATGTTTAATAACCATTTAAGCTTGATATTCAAATTTATAATTTAAAAATTTATGTTCGATTGGAGCCATTGTTAGCACTCAATTTCAAATGAGGTATTCTAAAAGAACCCCTTTGCACGCGCCTGCATTCTATAAGCCATTACCCTTCATCTTTTGCGACCCTTCCCTGAAACATTGTGAAATTAGCAGAGTGTCACTTTTACCAACCTCCTACTTAACCACTTTAATCCAAACATCTTCTGAACGCATCATCACAGCTTTCAAGCTCGAGCAAGCAGTTTACGTTGGAGAAACGTGGCAGCTCCCTGGTACTCCTCGCAGGCAGGTGGAGCCTATACACTCCTCGCATCCATCATCATTAGGGCGTCACCTGGCTTCCGGCGTCTTGGCCGAGCACTTCCTCTGTATATCTAATTCCTGGCGTAATGCCGGGAAGTGGCGCTCTTGAAGTGTGCCAGAATTGATTATGTCTAGAGTGCCAAGATTAATTTTGTGTGATGAAGTAAAATTTTGGGAAACTAGAAACCGCTTTAATCTAATCTAAAGCTAAATCTAAATCTTAGCTGCAAAGATATGTATCATTTGAGATTCACTCATAATTTCGCGCTCACACATGCCGCATGTGGACCTACAATATAAAAAACCCAATCTCAAATAAACATAAGCCCTGCAACTCTTGCCGACCTTCACTGAAACAGGGTGACATTGGCAAAGTGAACCATTTTTTTCAGTATGGGTGGTCAGCCTCATACCAACCTAAATAAGGGAATTTTTAAATCGGAAGTTTTAATGATAAGTTGCCCCAATTTCTTGATTATGATGATGATATTCCTTGTTGGTATGAAGCTGACCTCTCATACTGTAAAAAAATGTTTCACTTTGCCAATGTCACCCCTGTTTCAGGGAAAGTGGGCAAAAGTTACAGGGCGGCTTTATTAATTTGAGATTGGGTTGTTATAATGTAAGTCAACATGTGGCATGTGTATTGTGTAAGCGAGAACTTATACGTGTCTGTTTGTGGGCATGCATTTGATATGAGTTTTAAATCATTTATATATCTTTGCAATCTTAGACATTAGATTATAGATGTAATGAAAGTATGATTAGACTAACAACAAAAAAATTAGGCTGATCTGAAATGTTACATGTTGATTCTTTGGAAATTTAAAAGCTCATATTAATTGTTGTATGGTATTTTTCTGTAGATATATGAAAAAAAAAAAATGTAATTAAACTGAATAAAAGTTGTTATGCGGCAGAGCAACCATACTTTAAAAAATGTTTCACTTTGCCAATGTCACCCCAGCTTCAGGGAAGGTCGGCAAAAGTTGCAGGGCTTATGTTCATTTGAGATTGGGTTTTTTATATTGTAGGTCCACATGCGGCATGTGTAAGCGCGAAATTATGCGTGTCTGCTTGAGGGAATGCATTTAATATGAATCTTAAATATTACATATCTTTGCAGCTTAGATTTAGATTTAGAAAGTAAACAAAATATTGTAGTTATTATTATCTCGGGCACTTTTAATTAAATTTAGCTCGTCACTAATAGGCTAGAAAAAAATTAATACAAAATAAAATAAATATACACTTGTTTGTGCTTATTTCAGTATATTTTCAATTAAAAATTAATCTTGGTATTGTGAATACACAATCCTTAAAATTTCATTAAATGTTAATTTTCTTTCCTTGACTTATAAGCTGTTGTAAGGACCTGTTTATTGAAAAATTGAATAAATTTCACAATAAAAACCCTCTAACAAAATATTAAAAAAAAAATTAAAAAAAAACTGAGATTTGTAATATTATTTAACAATAATAAACTGTTAAAAGTGTGTCAATATACGAATTTATTCACAGAAAAAATATTATTTCATTCATTGAAAAAGTTAAAATATCAACTTTTGGGCGTCGATATTTTTTCTTTGCTTCGCTTTCCCCCACAACGACTAATAAACTGGTAAAGTTTCACAAAGGCATGTAATGCTCCGATAAGAAACTTTGATTGAGCCCCTAATCCATAGACCAACCAAACTATTATACCCCTTAACAGTCATCCATCCATACGTGGCATTTTTGTATGTAGGCTCAAATAAATTAATCAAAGGTTATGTATTACAGATTCAATTCAGTAAGAACTTTGGTTAATTTATTTTAAGATTTTGTTCACATTTGGTTCATTCACAGAGTCAACTTTTGTACTATATTGCTTGACAGCTCCGATACAAGTGACAAATAAATTTGCGTCACCAGATGAGGTGCGCTGTGATTGGACGGTTCGTTAACCGCGTGCGCGCGCAAGTGGCCTTCTATTGGTCGTTGCCAGTTTTCTCCCCTCCACTTGAACGCAAGCAGTAAGTAGGCTGTCGCGTGCAACATGGCAGTAGTTTACAATGGAATGCGTAGGAGTATGGACGTAGCGAGGTAAGGAATGAGAGAGATTAAAACCAAAATAACCGAAATATGTTTTATTCCTGTGTTAATTCTCATTCTAAATCATTTAAAATATTTACTTGTGTAATTTTATTGAATTATCTTTCTACATTTTTCTTAATCTTTATATACTCGTAAAAACATTAACTAGATATGAATACTACAAATACATAAAAAGTAGAGAAATTAAAATGAATGATCATAAAACCCCTTTGGGTAATCCTTAAAGGTCAATTGGATGAGCTGAATTACTTGAAAATATATTTATTTGATTTAATTAAATGATGAAAAAATTTAATTAAAGTATTCCTTGACTTATAGGTTGGTATGAGGCTGACCACCCATACTGTAAAAAATGGTTCACTTTGCCAATGTCACCCCTGTTTCAGGGAATGTCGGCAAGAGTTGCAGGGCTTATGTTAATTTGAAGTTTGGATTTTATTTGTAAGTACACAATCAGCATTTGTAAGCGCGAACTACAAGTGTTTGTTTGTGGGCATACATCTGAGAGCTTTGAATGAATATATCCTTGCAACTTAGATTATAGATTATGTAGTTCTAGATATCTTACCTTTTTGAAACTGTGAAAATGTTAGTTTGAAGGTAACAATCTAACGAATTTGAATTGTTCCATTGCAATGAAATTTGCTTAATACAAAATATGTTATTTTACATGTACATTTGAATTCCATTTTTGGCGAACGGTTGTCTCCTCTCATGGCATCCAAAAATGGCACGAACAATTGACCGTCTATAGAGGACATCCAACTTTCGGGGTTGCCCCAAGTAAGATCACAACTTTGCCGTTATTTTTTCATCATTCAATTACGCGCGAGTTTGGGAGATTCAATTAGCAAGCTTTTCTGCCAATAATGATCATTTATTAAATGATATTGTAACGAAATACACTGGTAGATGTTTATTGGTGTACGTGTGTTTTGAGAGAATGTTCTGGCCCAGACGATTGTAATTGTAAGGTGTGTATGTAGGTAGGAAATGGACTCTTCATGAAATAAATATGTCCAGAATCGTCTATACAACTGTGGTAGTGGAAGTTTCTAGGGCAGGCTGGAATGGCCCCTAGGTTCCGCTATAAGAAGGGCGACAATGGGCTGAAGCGAGTCAGTCTTCGAAGCACTCACACAGAGGAGTATCTAGTTGCCAGGGCGACCAATAAGGTGTAAAATAAATGTAATCTGTACGAAATAAATAAGTGTGTTAAAATAAATCTGTTAGAATAAGTCTGTTAAAATAAATCTATTGTAAGAAAGTCTGTGTAAATAAACTGTATGGCTAACTTGTGTTAAACTTGTGTTTTAATTAAAAGAACCCAGGAAAAACGTAACAGTGGTGTCGGTGTGAAGTTTAAAACCAAGTACCAAGTAAAAACTGTGCTTGAAAGTATTGAAAAATATATCTGGACAACATAATAAAAAAAAAAAGTTGTAAATAAAACTGATTAAACTTGAATTAAAAACGATCGTGTGGTTACCCGCTAAAAATTTGATTGAAGTGTGGATAGATAACGTGTTAATAATATTGTGTTAGTATTAGTAAATACTCATTAGCCGATCTGACGAAGCAAAGTAAATAATCATTATCTAATATCATTATTTGAAATTTAAAAATAAATATTAAAAGGCGGTACCTACCTACCGTCAGTATAATTAGATTTTGCTAAAGTACGTATTTAAAATAACTTTATATATAAAACTCATAACCCGTATTAAATAAATTTGCAAATATTTTTGTTTTGAAGTTTGTTAAAATAAAAAAAATGGCTAAGGTGAACATCAAGGACCTCAAAGTCTATGAGCTTAAGAATGAGCTTCTGGAGAGGGACCTGGAGACCTCAGGAGGGAAGGCGGCCTTACAGGCACGCCTCATGGAGGCCTTGGAACAGTCAGGCGAAGACCCGGCATATTTTGTCATGGCGTCTGGAGGGGACCGCGAGCGAGCCGTGGAAGAGTTTAAAACAAAGATGGCTGCCAACTTCAAGAGCTTGAGGGAAGACCTAGCTGGTTGGAAGGAGGAGATGGCTAAAAACCTAGCCTTAAAAATGTCGGTGGACACTGATAGTGTAAAATTAAGTGATAATCAGGATGACAAAAAGGCCGATATGTCAACTGAGGATGAGTCATCTCAGAAGTTGGGGAAGGGAGACCTGAAGGCCAAAAACAACGGCCAGCTCAAGGCTGAGGACTCAGCTGACAGCAAAGATGACAAAGATGATGTCAAGTCGGCTGAAAACGGCAAGAGTGACACGGCCGAGGTGAAGGCTGACAAGGATGCGAAGGAGGAGACGGACGCCAAGGAGGAGGATGAGGACGCCAAGGACAAGAAGGGCAAGGCCAAGAAGGCCAACAGTGTGAAGAAGAAGCCCGCGCCCAAGAAGAAGGCGGAGGAGGCCGTGGAGGAGGCTCCCAAGAAGAAGAAGGCCGTGGAGCCGCCGGTGCCCGTGCCCGCGGGCCGGGGCATCCCCATCGACCACATCCCCGACGTGGAGGTGGCCATCTCCAGGTTCAAGATGGAGGACCTCAAGTTCCTGTACAATCAATTGTGCCGCACGAACCTCATCAAGCGCAACAAAAAGAAGTTCAAGGGCTACGAGTTTGAGAAGGACACGCCTGAGCACAAGGCCAAGCTGGAGGAGGTGCAGAAGCTGGAGCCCAAGCAGCTGCGGACGCTGTGCGAGAAGCTGGGCTTGGACAAGAGGGGCGCGCCCACGGAGCTGGCCAGCAGGGTGGTGGGCTTCCTGCTGCTGCCAAAGCAGGCCTCCTCGCACGCCAGGGGGCTGATGAAGGAGAGGCCGGTGACTGACCGCGGCGAGGCCACGGGAGGCAGGCCCAGAAGGTCCGCTGCTGCTATTGTCAAGAGAGGTTACTCTAACGAGGAGTATGAAACAGATCCGGAAACCAAAGTGCGGGGACCCAAAGTCAGCAGGGATGATTTAGGGGATTCAGATGGCTCGTACAACCCGAGTGGCTCCGGACAGGAGGCGGACTCTGACTTTGACCCGTCAGTGAGGGAGGGGGGCGCTCCCTCCCGCAGGCGCCGCGCCCCCGCCCGCAGGGGCTCAGCCAAGCAGAGCAAGCAGAAGGGACGACCCAAGCATGGCGCGGCAGGAAGCCACTCAGCGAGTCAGAGGACGAGAGCGAGAGTGAGAACTTCGCTTCCGAGCAGGAGAGCGGCTCCGACGACCAAGGATTCTGATCCTTTGACGCCGGCGAGCAAGCGGGGCCTAGGAGCGGTGGCCGCCCGGGGACGCAAAGCGGTGCCCCCAGCCAAGGAAAGGCGCCCATGCCGGCCGCCAAGAGGAAAGCACCCCCCCCCACACCAGCCAGCAATGACGGGCAAAACCCTAAGGGGAAAATTCCGTGGAACGTCATTTTTCCTGACCACTGGATGCAACTGTGGGTCAAACTGCCCGTACCTTCTTAAAGTAAAGACTGTTCCGGGGCGGAACAGCCTAAGGGGGGGATAATGTAACGAAATACACTGGTAGATGTTTATTGGTGTACGTGTGTTTTGAGAGAATGTTCTGGCCCAGACGATTGTAATTGTAAGGTGTGTATGTAGGTAGGAAATGGACTCTTCATGAAATAAATATGTCCAGAATCGTCTATACAACTGTGGTAGTGGAAGTTTCTAGGGCAGGCTGGAATGGCCCCTAGGTTCCGCTATAAGAAGGGCGACAATGGGCTGAAGCGAGTCAGTCTTCGAAGCACTCACACAGAGGAGTATCTAGTTGCCAGGGCGACCAATAAGGTGTAAAATAAATGTAATCTGTACGAAATAAATAAGTGTGTTAAAATAAATCTGTTAGAATAAGTCTGTTAAAATAAATCTATTGTAAGAAAGTCTGTGTAAATAAACTGTATGGCTAACTTGTGTTAAACTTGTGTTTTAATTAAAAGAACCCAGGAAAAACGTAACAATATCAATTATTGACATCAACTAATACTTTGTAATACTTTTGCTGTTATTTGTTACAAACACATTTTCTTTGTTCATGATAATAAAGGGTTTTTCTTTGTTGTATCATCAAACAAAATAGTGGATTCATTTATAGTTAAAATGATAAAATAATAAGCTAAAAATGCTGAACGATTGCGGAAAAGCTTAATTAATTTTACAGAAAAAAAAATCTTGAACAATTATTATCTACAGGTCTGGTCGATAGCTCAGTGAGTAAAACACTTGCATTCGGAGCAAAAAAGGGTTTACTGTCACAATGTCAAATTTGATTTTTTAAATTTTGTATTATCTTTTGAGACAGATCCAAATGAAGTGATAAAATATCTTTTTGAAAGCGTGTAAATATAACTGTTTAATGACTTAAGTAATTTAATCATTATATTTCTTCTTTCTAGCCTTTCTAAGTCTATTCCTGGACGTAGGCCTCCTCCAATCCTCTCTAATCTAATCTATTCTAAGCTGCGAAGATATATATCATTTAAGATTTATATTATATGCATTCCCACAAGCAGATATGTATAATAATCCATGCTTGTATATCGGTTGTTCAGCCATCCTCTGTCTGCAGTTTCCTTGATGTCGTCCAGCTACCTCAGTTGGGGTCTTCCCACTCCCCGCTTGAACATATTTTAATCATTACATTTTAAAATAAATAGATTTTACAAGCCTATTTTTCCGTATTGAGAAAAACGCGGCACAAAATTTTTGGAATATTTTGTATGATTTTTCTTTTTCTTCATTTCATAAATCCAAACGATGTTTGGATTTATGAAACGATGTGTTTGTGCTGCTACTTCCTTTTGTGATCCAGACTGCCAGCTATTACGCCATCTCTTCGGAGGTCTTCCTGGGCTGGAAGTCTCATCACCATGGTAATTCTTACCTACCGAATATCAATAATATTTGTATAAAGACTAATCAACTGTTCACTTGCGGCCATCTTGGATTGACAGGTGTTCAAACAAATATTACCAATATTTGGTAGGTAAGAATTACCGTGGTAATGAGATTTCTAGCCCTGGGCGTCTTCTTTCCGTTCGGTTTCTTTGAAGAGCTATATGTAGGATCCTATCATCGTCCATTTCATTTACATGATCATACCAGTATCGTCTTCGTTGTCTTTTCCATCTTAAAATGTCTTCCGTTCAGTACGTTTTCCTTATTTTACAGTAGTTTTTACATGCAATTGCTGAAACTCAAGTTAGACATTTTTTAATAACCGTTTTTTTTATTTTATCTGGAATTAAAAAACCAATAAGCATTTGAAGTTCCAGATAATATTGACTGTATATGAAACAACCGTCCCTTACTAGAAATCCTGAAACTTTTCTACAGGGAAGCTTTTCGTTCAGGAAAGTTTGTTTTTTATGAAAATGGGGCTTAAGCTGCCAGTCATTAAGGGAGAACTTTTCAAACCTGCACTGAGTAAGGAAAATCGATTAGGAAAATAATACTGTGCCAATGCCACTTCGGTTTTAGGGAAAGGCGGTAGAAATTACAAGGCTCGTTCCTATGAGGTATGGTTGATTTTGTATGTACACATGCAACATATGTAAGCCCGAACTAACATGTAAAATGACGGAGTTTAGCAACCAATAAAGAAGTACCTACTTGTTTTTTTAGTATTAAGTTTAGTATTTTTTTTAGCCTTTTTCTTAGCAACAATGCCATGTGACGTCGCCGTCTTAAAATCTACAATATTTTTTCTTTAAGAGTTCATCTAGAGAAAACATGGTCTGAATATTATTTAATATAATCTAAATCTTATCTAAATCTAAGTTGCAAAGATATTTATCATATGAGATTCATATTAAATGCATTCCCACAAGCCTGAATATATTATATTATAAGAATAAAAAAAAAAAATTTGTCCTTTTAGGCCCATTTCAGACACAACATTCAGTCCGGTTTGTCTATGGATTACCAGAAAAACCACCAAGCTTGCAAACCGGCACCGAATTCAAAAAAATAAAGGCAATCCGTGGAAAAATCTCTTTGCTCTCTAAGCTTTGTATCTCTAGGCTTTGCAGTCTAGTTATATTTATAATTCGTCATTCAAATATTAAATACACAGGGGCAATTCGCGTTTAACGTACCTACCTCAAAAACAAAAAAAAAAAAAAAAATATCAAATGTATTTTGTAGGTGTTGTGGTGAATTTTGCTTATGGAGGCGGGACATCCCCAAAATCTGGCGTCAATCTGGGCCGCCTTATCAACCCTTTATCCGTAGGCCTTCCGCCCTCCCTCCCGCCTCACTTATCATAGTTTCCACCTCATTAGAGCCTGAAATCAGTCCAGCACCCCAGCAGTGGCGTGTACAAGGTTTCTGCCTTGCGCATGCTGGACCCTGTATTTTCTTTTCCTCTATGTTTCTTAATTTCTTCAAACTTAGATTCTGGATTGAAACACTTTAAATCATCCTCACAGGGCACAATAACATTTTCACCGTTATTCATTGTATACTATAAAAAAAGGCGGGTTCTTGATTGCAAACAAGGATTAAGTCAATTATTCTGATATTCAAAAGTGTATTTAACATACAATGAGTAATTCATAAATTGCGAACCTGTAACTAGCTTCAGTCTGGAATCGTAAAATTCAATCGGTGCTATTCTTAGACATTTTAGTCGTCGGTTGAGCTCACGCTTTAACAAACTAATGATGCATTTGTATGAAAACCTGTCAATCCAAGATGGCCACAAATGAACAGCTGATTTGTCTTCATACAAATATTACTAAATTCGGTAAGTAAAAATGATCGTGCTGATGAAACTTCCAGCTCAGGCACCATTAGTTTGTCAAAGCGTGGGCTCAACCGACGACTTAAAAGTCTAAGAATAGCCCCGAATTTCCCTAAAAGCTAAGCTTATCTTGATAATAATATTTAGTGTAGGTATTTGAGGCATAATATGTAAATGAATGTGTGTCATTTTGAATGAAAAAAGAACTCAACCGCATATGTGTTTACATTTTCATACGTTAAATATTCATTAGTCAAAGACAGGTATATCGCTTAATACATCGATACAGTATAGTTCGTCAATCTATAATATCTATATATATATCTATAATCTAAGTTGCAAGGGTATATTAACATTAAAAACTCATATCAAATGCATGCCCACAAACAAACACGTGTAGTTCGCGCTTACAAATGCTGAATGTGTACTAACAAATAAAATCCAAACCTCAAATGAACATAAACCCTACAACTTTTTCCGACCTTTCCTTAAACAGGGGTGACATTGGCAAAGTGAACCATATTTTACAGTATAGGTTGTCAGCCTCATACCAACCCATTATGTCAAGGAAAAAAAAAAAATAATGACTTATACTATAAGTCTCACACAGATGGCAGTAGCACAAATTTTGACAGCGGAAAATTTAAAAAGATGAATGACGATAAATATCATTAATCTACTCAAATATATTTATAATTTTCATTTTTGAGGGTACGCATGTTCAGTTTTTAAGCTTATAGGAAAGTCAGAGTCACGCTACTGACCTCCAGTATACAACACAACTCAATTGCAGAGTTTCACCAAAAATCTATACGCTCACTGGAGGCTCTACTTCACTATGTATACTTTTTTTGATAAAAGTTATGGTTGAGCTTTAATGGCATGTTAAATACTTCAGAATCAGTTGAGAAGGCTGTCCGACCAGCTGTCATAGTCTTGGTATACTTGAACAGTAATTTGGCGGTATAAAATTGATCCACAAGTATAGCATAGTA
Organism: Agapetus fuscipes; assembly: GCA_951799405.1. Lineage (NCBI taxonomy): Eukaryota > Metazoa > Arthropoda > Insecta > Trichoptera > Glossosomatidae > Agapetus > Agapetus fuscipes. Next base: position 11,597,147 of record OX637353.1, on the reverse strand, counting down.
CCTATTTACTTTTCAGTTTATTATTTGACGGCAATTTTTTTATGACAGTGAATGTATTTTTATTTACCCTGCATAAAAAAATTATGAGTTTATCTTGCAAATTCAAGTAAGTTATTTTTGAAAGTATTATCACTTTTTTCTGAGCTATGTTATTCCTTGACTTATAGGTTGGTATGAGGCTGACCACCTATACTGTAAAAAATGGTTCACTCTGCCAATGTCACCCGTGTGTCAGGGAAGGTCGGCAAAAGTTGAAGGGGTTTATGTTCATTTGAGATTTGGATTTTATTTGTAAGTACCTACACATCCAGTATTTGTAAGTGCAAACTACACGTGTTTGTTTGTAGACATGCATTTGATATGAGCTCTAAATGTTAATATTTCAACTTAGATTATACATAGTGTGAGGGTTTTTCTTTTGATAGTATTCAATTAGGATGTTTGTAATATGTGAGGATATTCACTGCTAACTTTTCGTTCGTTCAAAATCCGCTTCAAGACTCAAGCCGTGCTCAGGAGAACTCTCTCACACCATTTGTGGCTCTTACAAATCACTTAATAATATCACTTATAAAAGGAGGACTTGCATGAAAAAGGTTATGACTCTGGATGAAATGAAAGAAGTGTGCAAGGACAGGAAGAAGTGGCGGCTAATCTGCAATGGTGATTTCTAATGTTGGTGTATTCATTTGCTACATTTTTTGCATAGGAAATTTCTGACTTTTTTTGTATAGATTTCTTTGTAAGGTTTTGTTCTTTTATATATTTAAATGTAATTTTTTATTCATATTCCTTGACTTATAGGTTGGTATGAGGCTGACCACCCATACTGTAAAAAATGGTTCACTTTGCCAATGTTACCCCTGTTTCAGGGAAGGTCGGCAAAAGTTGTGGGGCTTATGTTCATTTGAGGTTTGGATTTTATTTGTAAGTACACATTCAGCATTTGTAAGCGCGAACTACACTTGTTGGTTTGTGGGCTTACATCTGAGAGCTTTAAATGAATATATCCTTGCAACTTAGATTATAGATTATAGATTATAGACTTATAAAACAGATAAGGAATCAAACATTTAAACACACTTTATTATTCCACAATCACAATGTATATTTATAATAAACCACAGCAATATTAATTATGACCAAATTCACATGCTTGTGGCTCTCCCGCCAGGGAAGCTTCTTTCTCTCTCTTTTTACATTCTTTTGTTTTCCTTTTTCCATTCAAATTCAAATCTAATGTTCCATTCCACCAAACAAACAAATTCATCTTGTTACAATAGATTACAGATTAAAGATGTCTAATTTAAAAATTTCCAGTTTTGCATACGACACATCGGTCCAGCACACATACAAACATCTCTCATGTGAAATCACCTCTGATGGACATGAGACAAACAAGCTATAAGGAGACAAAAAATGGAATAGAAAAATGTTGTTTTTTTTTTTGGTTCTAATCTAATCTAATCTAATCTAAGCTGCAAAGATATATATCATTTAAGATTTATACTAAATGCATTCCCACAAGCAGATATGTATAATTTCGCGCTAACACATGCCGCATGTGGACCTACAATATAAAAACCTAATCTCAAATGAACATAAGCCTTGCAACTCTTGCCGTCCTTCCCTGAAACAGGGGTGACATTGGCAAAGTGAACCAATTTTTATATTATGGGTGGTCAGCCGCATAACAACCTATAAGTCAAGGAACTGGTTCATTAAAAATAATTATTGCTTTTTATTATGCCTTTCCACAGCGTTACACATTTTGTTTTTCGAAATTTTAAATTTATATTTATCCAGATATTTGTTACTCCATCTTAAATTGCTTGACCGGTCCGTAGCTCAGTGGCAACACTGCGGACTCTGAATGGGATGGTTGAGGGTTCGAATCCCGGCGGAGCACAAAAAATGTACCATTTATATTTTCAAATTTGCTCTTCTCTGGGTTGAAAAATTCAAAAACCTTTACCAATGACCGGTCACCAAAGGTCCATCCAGCCTTACAGCAACTGGGTCTTGCTTGAGTATTGGCGCTTTGTAGCTACGACCAAGCTCGTACACCTCTGCGGCACTACAACAAGTGTCATAGACCCCTAGAGTCTCTAGAATCTAGGGAGTCTCCCGCACATGATTTCTTAAAAAAAAAAAAAATTAAAGAGCACCTTTGAAATGTCATGTTATTTTAAGTAGGAAAGAAAAATCCCATAAACGCAATTAAGCTACACAACTAGTGTAACTTATTGCCGTGTTCTCCCCGAAGGAATTGCATGTAACGAGTGGAACCTATTTATTTTTACAGGCAAGGGGGCCAAGCCTTACGCCAACCCCTTCAGTTGAAGTGGGTGTTTCCCAGCTGGTATTCATTTCTTGTTAAAGGTTGTGAGTAAACCTTGCCGGTTTTTTTTTTTACATTTCTTAAGCCCTCAGTGGGATTCTAACCCGAGCTCTTGGTATAAAATGCAATCACTAAACTATTGACCGTATTAATTTAAAATTAATTTAAATTTAAAATGTTTTGTAACGGTTTTCTTTGCATTACTATTTCAGCTGTTCAATTCACATCACCTGAAGATGCGCGCATATAAATCCAAATTGATATTCCCCTCATCTCTCCAGTCAATTGGCGGAGTCCGCAGTACCATTACAAGGCTTCCATAACAATAAAACCCCTCGTGATGCGTCGTTCTGTACAACTCGGCTCCATCTGGAGCTGCATGAGGAGTATTGTTTCTGTTTTCGTATGCTGTGTGTGGCCATACAGCAAGATGCAGTACAATTTAAACACATCGCCACCTTAAGGGTAAAACTCAATTAGTTGCGATTCACTGATTTGAGAAATCGTGGATCTAATCTACTCTTATCTTAGTTGATATATTAATATTTAAAGAAACGACACAATTCGAAAATCAAACCTCAAATGTCCATACATATTATAATTTGTTGATTTTTGTAAATTCCATCCCTTCGCAATCTCATTTATCTGATCAATCCGTTCTTTTGTACGTCTTTCCCTTCTACGCTTACCTATTGTAAAAATTGTTAAAATATTGTAGTTTAAAAAATTTATTAGCATAAATAATAATTAAGCATAGTAAAATGGAAAAAAAACGTGTATTTATCTGAAAAATTATATCAGCTAAATATGTCACTGATCAGTTTTGCCTTTAAGGTGTCGACATAATCTTAACAATACACTGCCTCAGTTCTTGTTTACCGTATACGCCATTGAGAAAATTTTACATGAGCATTGTTTGCATGTGTACTGGACCAATGTGTCTTATGAAAACAAGAAATTTATTTAAAAAATATTTAAAAGAACTCTCACATTATCGATACGGTTTTTCTTAGCTCAGACTGTGTAGAATTTGATTCTTAAGACAACTGCATGAAAAAGTCATATTTGACAAGATTGGCGTATACGGTAAATTAGAACTGGGGGAGCGAATAGTTTCGTTATCTAGTTTTATCAGCAATTTTGTTAGCACCATTCAGTAGTTTCTCTATTATATTTGCATTTAGCAACACGGCCAGGGGCTCCATATTATTATCCCATCTGTGGAACCCGCCCCTACATGTAGGTAATACAAATAAAAATAAATGCAAAGCACTCCATTTATTCAATTTCCCCTCAGAGTCTTCCAACAGTCCTAAATCCTCTAACCGATGTACTGAAAATTCCCAATTCGTCCGTGTACCTACCCCCAGTTTTTTTTATTTATTTTATGATTATTTTTATTCGAAGCCCGTAAACAGAAGATGATATAAAACTCTGATCCATCACTCGCCGGGAGAAATGTACATTTTTTATTTTCTCCACCCCAGTACCGTATATTTATATTTTGCGGTTCATTTTATTTATTTATTTTTGGCAATAACGTTGACGTTCGCGGATCTATTTATTTCATTGCAGTGAAATATTTCCGTACTTTAAAAAATAAGCAAAAGTTTTTTATTGAATCATTCTTTTACTTTTTGTACAGGCAAAATATTTGTATACACTTTCTCTTCTCTACTAAAATGGAATATTACAAAAATATTCAACCCGAAGTTGGGGAACCGATGTCGATTTTCAATCGAAATTTTGAAGTTTGTATAGAATGCATACTTTTTTTTTTTTTAGAAGGAAAGGTTGGCATGAGTTGTAGGGCTTATGTTCATTAGAGATAACGTTTTTATGTTGAATTAGGAAAGGCTGACGAAGAAAGTATATGTTGCAAGAATAGATGGATGTCGTGGTAGAGGAAGACCGAGAAAGGTATGGATGGACCAAATTTCCGAAATTGCGAATGAATGGAATATCCAGAGCCATAATAAAAGGAGAGCTTGTATGAAGAAGGTTATGACTCTGAATGAAATGAAAGAAGTATGTAAGGACAGAAAGAAATGGCGGTTGATTTGTAATGCTGGCGGCTAGGGCTAGGGTTTCTCAATTTTCCAAATTTATGTAAATTTTAGATTGGAATTTTGTATGTGATTTAATGTTTATCCATTTGTCTAAAATGTTAATGTCCTTGACGTATAGGTTGGTATGTGGCTGACCACCCATGCTGTAGAAAATGGTTAACTTTGGCAACGTCACCCCTGTTTCAGGGTAGTTCTGCAAGAGTTGCAGGGTGTATGTCCATTTGAGATTTGGTTTTTATGTTGTAGGTTCACATGCGGCGTGCTCAAGCGCGAACTTTTGCGTGTCTGCTTGTGAGAATGCATATTATTTGAACCCGCAATGTTTCATATCTTTGCAACTTAGATTAGATTAGATTAAATTGTAGGTAACGAATGCATGTATAATATTTAGATTAAAGTTTAAAAAATATATATCATTGAGTCATGTAACAATACTTTACAGACTCATTTTTCAGTTTCAGCGATTTGCCTTATAATCAAACAAATTTTGTAAAATATTTGTTCAGAGAGAAGAAGATGAGATCCTCGGCCTCAGTACAAAGCCTTGCGATATCTCATATTCCCGCAGCTTCAACGTCTGCCCTGTCATATTCTCTTACCTCTCTTTATATTATGCGCTCAACTCCCTCGACTTAAACTGTCCTCTATCGAACTGAATGACATTACTTATAGTCCCCGGATCATAACATTGTTTGCCCGCAACAGGGTTAGAATGGTAAAGAGTGAGGTTATGTGAAATTTCAACCAGAAAATTTCAATAAATCTACCAGAAGTCTTAGGAGTGTTATATACCTGTCGTTTTTGTTTATTATCTTTATGTTTCTGGTAAAACAGTGATAATGAAAAAATCAAGAGTGTTTATGGAAATTTTATCTATGTAAGTTAGAAAGAGTCTTAAAAAATGGTACAAGAAAAATATATCGAAAAAAAAAACACATTTTTGTTAAAATTTTTAATCGTTTGTTTTTAGTTTCAGAAGGATTTATTACTAATTTTTTACTCTACAAAGTGTAAGCAACAAATCTCTTGTAACCACAAATCAATTTTTTTTAGATAGAGAACCTGAATTTCCATGTAATATTATTCTACCCTACCTGGTGTTGAAATCTCTACGACCGTCGGTGGATCTTACCGTACCTATCTATTTGAAGATAGGATGGATTAAAATATGGTGGTGCATTAACAGTTGATTTCATATGGAACGACGATCAGCTGTTCAGGCACCGCCATATTTTTTTCCCGACTATCTTCAATTATACACGGTACTAACTTTACCCTGCCACCCATAAATAGAATAATATTATAATGATTACTTGGGTTAGCGCTGTTTTTGTGTCTATCACACCTCAACCTTCTTTTAGTTAGTTCTTCGAATTGCTGGCGTCTATTTATTGCTCTTTTGACGAAGGTGTTACTTGAATTATTGGTGAACAAAATACTTTGGATCATTCTAAATCGTCGATTCAATTTCAATATACGGTAAGATTTTAGACCGGTCCGTAGTCCAGAGCTAACACTTCGGACTCGTAGAGTAGAAAATAAAATAATAATAAATAATGCAAATGGACTTTCACTGTGTAAATAGATTTATACTATAAAATATAACTTAATTTAAGGGTGGTCAGTATTTTCGCAGATGTGTCTCCAATTTTTTGTGTCCTTGCCCACTTCTTTTAGTTAGTTACTTTATTGCTCTTTTGACGAAGGTGTCACTTGAATGATTGGTGAACAAAATACTTTGGATCATTCCAAATCAACGATTCAGTTTCAACATAGGGTAAAATCTACAGACAGCCATCGAGACTTCCACCTCTGTATATTTGCGTATGAAAGATCATATCATAATAGCACGTGACCTATCAATATTCCACAAAGGCCACAGCTACCCGGGTATTTGAATGTCCGCCACGAACATGAAATGCAAAGACTCCACTCCACCGGTGAGGCTGCTTCAGAGAAAATACAATTATGCTACCTTTCCCTGAGCTGCACGGGATAGGAACAGAATGCACAAATGTGCACGTACGGACGCAATAGACTCCTGCAGAGGAAAACTCTCGATAGGACTTCGACTATCTCCATATTGGCAAACTTACAATCGGCAAAGAATTCAACTTCGATAAATAGTCCCTCCCATTGCATTTTAATTATCAAAGTTACTGAATTAAACCTATTGGATAGATGTTTGTTGATAGATCTAATCTAATCATAATAACATTAGGATGATTTATTTGGTGAGCGCTGTTTTTGTGTGTATCACATCTCAAGAGCCCTCTGCGAGCTTGGTCGTCGCTGTAAAAAGCGTCAACGTCGTCGAAAGTTGTCAAAAACCAAAACAAATAATGCAACTATTTCGCTAATGAATCACTTTTTTCTTTATTTTGGCTTAGCGGGCTGATACAGATTTAAATTGGTTTCCCAAAATCCCGGAGTTAAACCAACTTATTAGTATTGGAAAACCGACCTTATACTGGTTTAAAAATTAAAACCTTTTTATGAACAAGGCGGATATGTTTTAAAAAAAACATTTAAGCTTGATATTCAGGTTAAAATTCAGAATTTGAGTTCTATTGGAGCCATTTTTAGCACTTCAGTCAATTTCAAATGAGTTATTTTCAAGAAATTGTAGAAAGAAGAATTGTAGAAAGAAGAAAATATTTATTATGAAATGTATTTTCCTAAACCCAATGTACGCGCCTGCCATCGAGTAATGCTTAAAAAAGTGTCTTTATTTACTGACTGCCTCAAAAAAAATGTACTACAATTTAGACTTCTTTACCGAAGACTTTCAGGCCTGAAAATTGAACCAAGCGAAGCGTCCGGGGATTATTTTTTGTCTTGCTCATCGTTTCTGTTGATTGTTAACGACGTTACCGCACACTTGTAAGGAATCCTGAAGATACCACGACAGTGACGTCATCTCAAATCGGTTTATGCCCACGGCGGCAAATTCTGAGGTTTTCCTTTTTTTTCCTCTTTGATGCGATTATGGAATTAACGAATCACAAAAGTGAGGGAGGGCGTTTTGTAAAAAGTAAATAAGGAACAAAGTAAGTAGAACAATTTTCATATTTTTTTCGAAATGTATTTTCATATTTTTACGTCTATAATCTATAATCTAAGTTGCAAGGATATATTCATTGAAAGCACTCAGATGTATGCCCACAAACCAACACGTGTAGTTCGCGCTTACAAATGCTGAATGCGTACTTACAAATAAAATCCAAACCTCAAATGAATATAAGCCCCACAACTTTTGCCGACCTTCCCTGAAACAAGGGTGATATTGGCAAAGTGAACCATTTTTTACAGTATGAGTGGTCAGCCTCATACCAACCTATAAGTCAAGGAATATGAATAATAAATTAGATTTAAATATAAAAAAAGAACAAAACCTTAAAAAGAAATACGTGCTCGTAATAATAACAAAATTATTTGGTGAGCGCTGTTTTGGTGTGCATCACACCTCAAGAGCCCTCTGCGAGCTTCGTCGTCGCTGTAGAAAGCGCCAAGTCACAAGCAAGACCCAGTTGTTGTAAGGTTGGATGGACCTTTCAGTGACCGGTCTTTGGTAAAGGTTTATGAATTTTTCAACCCAGCGAAGAGCACATTTGGAAATATAAATGGTATTTTTTTGTGCTCCGCCGGGATTTGAATCCACAACCTTCCATTTACGAGTCCGAAGTGTTGCCACTGGACTACGGACCGGTCCAAGAATATTATGTTATTTCTACAAGTATTTAGTTCATAGATAATACGTGGATCAACATTGTTTGTACGAAATTACACTGTTCTTCTGTTACAATGATCTACATTAAATTATAGGTATAGATTACAGAGCAAAGTGAATTTTTTATTGTACAATATTGTTAATCCACAGATCACCTACCGAATAAATGTTTCTGAATAAGATAAAAAATCATCCAAAAAGACCAACCGATAAGCTCGGCACAAATCCACAAATACAAAAAATTGTGATGTCACGGCCAGGTTGCTGGATAAAAGGCAAATAATGAATCTCAATGGTCATTCATAGACCAAAGAGAATTCGTTGAAAGAAAAAATGATCCACGGGTCAGCCATGGACAAGTTTTTCTGAATAAGATCAAAAATCATCCACCAAGACCAAGACAAGAGAGACCAAGCAATAAACTCGGCACAAATTCTAGAGACAGAAAAATTGTGACTGCTGGGTTGCTAGAGAAAAGACAAACTAATATTTGTATTGATTGCTGATTGAGGAGATTGTGAAAGAATGGGATTTACCAAGCGAGCGTAAAAGAAGAAAAGGCATGAAAAAGTTATTGGATATGAATGAATTGAAAGAGGAAGAAATACCCCTAGCGTAATGGTGACAGGGTTACAGTTACAGTATTGTTGAGGGCTCTAGACACATACACCTGTGACGTTTACCCGACAATAAAAAACATTTATGTTTAAATGGAGGAAATGAAAGAAGTATGTAAGGACAGAAAAAAATGGCGGTTGATCTGTAATGTTGGCGGCTAGGGCTTATTAAATTATAATTTGTTTTCTGTTTAGTTTTGATGTCCATAGATATTTTTACTTATTGATTTAAAAATGTAATTTGTCGTCTATGTTCCTTGACTTATAGGTTGGTATGCGACTGACCACCCATGCTGTAAAATGGTTCACTTTTGCCAATGTCACCCCGGTTTCAGGGAAGGACGGCAAGAGTTGCAGGGTGTATGTCCATTTGAGATTTGGTTTTTATGTTGTAGGTTCACGTGTGACATGTGCAAGCGCGAACTTGTACATGTCTGGCTGTGATTATGCATGTAATGTGAATCTCCAATGTAACATATCTTTGCAACATAGATTAAATTAGATTAGAAACGTTTTTCTAGTCCATTTTGTACTCATGGTGTCAGCTAAGAATTTATGTTTGTTTTTGTTCACCAAATCACTTTTTTCACCTTTTCCGAGTTCAAATGCGCAAGTACATGGTTTTGAGCCAAGCCATGTGGCAAACTTTGCCAAAGGAGTTAATCATAATTGTTTGCGACGGGTGCATTTTATATACACGGCAGGCAAACTGCAAACGTTTGAAACTGCACAATTAATATTCATTTGGAATAAGCTACTCCTGCAGTATATCCAACGAATGTTTTATCTCTTTTGGCCGGCAACAGTTATTTGCATTTTACACGAAATCTCGGTCGCTTTCCTCGCACACAATATTACAATATTATACCAATTACACACAGTCAGGCATGCGTGACACTTTTGCGTTTAGGTACAATGGCAATAAACCAGATGGACAAGCCAAGTTTGACTTCACCGTAGGAGGTATATAGAGAGGGCTGGAAGTCTCATCTAATCTAATTAAATCTAATCTAAGCTGCAAGGATATATACCATTTAAGATTTACATCAAATGCATTCCCACAAGCAGACATGTATAATTTCGCGCTAACACATGCCGCATGTGGACCTACATTATAAGAACCCATCTCAAATGAACATAAGCCCTGCAACTCTTGCCGTCCTTCCCTGAGACAGGGGTGACATTGGCAAAGTGAACCATTTTTTCACAGTATGGGGGGTCAGCCGCATACCAACCTATAAGTCAAGGAACATACATACAAATTATAATACATATTATGAAATACATATCATCACCACGGTAATTGTTACCTACCAAAAATCGGTAATTTTTGTAGGAAGACCTGTCAATTTAAAATGGCCGCAAGTGAACAACTGATTAGTCTTCATACAAATATTACCGATATTCGGTAGGTAAGAATTACCGTGGTGACGAGAGTTCCGGCCCAGGGTGTAAGTCTCGACGACCGTATCTATTTGAAGATAGGACGGAATAAAACATGATGCTGGGTGAACAGCTGATCTCTTTTCCATATAAAACGGATCAGTTTTTGATAAAACACTATGTTTTATTTCGTTCTATCTTCGAATAGATACGGTAAGATTAACCGAAGGTCGACGAGACTTCCAACCCTGAAGGCTGTTTCTTAATTGATTACGCGTTTTAGCAAATTGATCAATATGAAAATTTATCATAGTCGCAGACCATGTGGGCAACAGACAACAAGGGTTGTAGTCTTAGACTAATGATTTTCTTTTTGTAGTTTTGTGGAACAGCTTATTATAAAAATGTCTGCATCATTAACTCAAAAACGCAAAAAAGTGGACTTAAGTTGTTTATGCTCTAAGGTACAGAAATCATTTCCCATTTCTAGATTTTCTTGAAACTCATCCTCGATAAGTTATTTTTCAGTCTTTCCAAAATAATTTGAACCTACTTATTTGGAAGCACCACCCTTTAGTAAGAACATGAGTAAAATTGGCGTCTTAGCCGTGTATAAGTGAGTTCCACACTCCAAAATGTCACGCAGCAGGGTGCATCTGCATTTAGTGCAACTGGACTTAATAATCCATAGCAGCTTTCTGCAATCTCTGGTGCAGCTTTCTGCGAACACCGCGCCGGCTAATTTCCTGCAAAACGAAAGCACGAGATATTAAATAGAAATGATGGACCATTTAATCTGGTAGACACAAAACACAGAAGCCCTTTTATATGTAACGGATGATATATATATTTGGTTTTATTCAAAGAAGAAAGAAGAAAAACACCGATTTATTTATAATAATTAAACATTAAAAAAATAAAATAAAAAATAAAAATATTACAGTAATATTTTGTACCTGACGATGGAAACATTGTTTCCGAAACCGGTCGTACATTATTAAATTTTACTCGCCCCGTAACCTTATACAATTTGTTTTTTTATTTTTCATTTTAATTTTTTTTAAATGAAAGGTTACAAAGTGAATGCCTCATCAATTAATGATAGTTAAACATTGATTATAACAGAATTTATTTTACAAAATTCTGGTTAAACTATTCCTTGACTAATATTTTGGTATGAGGACGACCACTCATACCTACTGCAAAAAATGGTTTACTTTGCCAATGTTACCCCTGCTTCAGGAAAGGTCGGCAAAAGGGTTTATTTTCATTTAAGGTTCTCGACTGATAAGCTCCTTGACTGAAAGTAAGTATGAGGCTGACCCCCCGTGCTGTAAAAATCGGTTCACTTTTGCCAATGTCACATGAAAGGCGGCAGGAGTTGCAAGGTTTATGTTCATGTGAGGTTTTGTTTATTGATTTGTATTATATGAGCTCGCAGCATTGCAGCATATATACAAAAATTAATTTGCCATAGATAATGAATGTATTTCATCTGCTGTGATGGCATTGATTTTGAAAATCGAAACTCGACGACGAAAGACGACGACGAAGGACAATTTAATATAGGATATATATAATATAAACCTATAATATAATAGGTTGTTATGCGGCTGACCACCCATACTGTAAAAAAATTGGTTCACTTTGCCAATGTCACCCCTGTTTCAGGGAAGGACGGCAAGAGTTGCAAGGCTTATGTTCATTTGAGATTGGGTTTTTATATTGTAGGTCCACATGCGGCATGTGTTAGCGCGAAATTATACATATCTGCTTGTGGGAATGCATTTAATATAAATCTTAAATGATACATATCTTTGCAGCTTAGATTAGAATAGATTAGATTAGTATGCACGCATGCAGAATGTGTAGGCGCGAACCTACATGTGTCTGTCTGTGGGCATGCATTTAATATGAGCCTTAAATGTTAACATATTATCTTTGCAGCTACGATTATAGATAGATTATAGATTACATAAGGTTTTCATTTATTTTATTTCGTATGTATACATGCAGCGTGTGTAAGCGTGAGCTTACATATGCCTGCTTGTGGGCATGAATAAAATATGAGCCTTAAATTCCAATAGATCTTTGTAACTTAGATTGTAGATATCACATTGTGAATCCATACTTTACCTAACTTTTAGTTCTTCCCGCACACTCCAAATAAAGAGACGTAAAAATATATGGAGAGAGCGCAGTAGCTCATTCTCTCGCAGATTGGATAATACAAAGCCCAGGTTAAGTGAATACACACACAACAGATTTGGTTGCGCTTTGTAATCCCGTACGAGAGCTTTATTTGCTCAGCTTTACCTCAGCCACCCCTGTAACCTCGGGACAAACCAATTTTACATATTATCTCACTAACAAGGTGATTACGTTCCATCATTCTTTGTTTGAGTTTTGTCACATTCGTGTATATATTTTTTTGTATTTAAATACTCTCTTTTGTCTGTGTAAAAAGCTGTGAATTTGCATATTTATTTTTAGAATTATGTGCATACATTTCTAAGCATGTCATGATACATTAATTTGTATTTTTAAAAAATAGCTAATCCATGAAAAAAAGGTCACAAACAGTTGCAAAGATAAAAGTATTTTTTGTCTAAAATTTTTTTGTCTAAGTTCCTTGACTTATAGGTTGGTATGAAGCTGACCACCCATAGGTACTGTAAAAAAATGTTCACTTTGAAATTATCACACCTGTTTCAGGAAAGGTCTGCAAGAGTTGCAGGATCTATGTTTATTTGAGATTGCGTTTTTATGTTGTCCACATGCGGCATGTGTGAGAGCGAACTTATACGAGTCGGCTTATGGGACTGCATGTAATATGAATCTTAAATGGAATATATCTTTGCAACTCACATTAAAGAGATTATATCAAAATTATTGTTGCCTCTACGTACAAAAAAAAAAAAAACTTACAAATGTTGAAAAAATATTATGACATTAGTTCAGCTAATTTCACATTCAAGCGAACACTCTTAAATGAAAATATTTATCATATTCGCTAAAAATATTCAAAAAAAAAATTGTCAAACATCGCAAATATAATACAAAGTCAATGAAAATAAATAACAGAATAAACTGAACATTTTACGTTCAAAGAAAAACTTAAAATTTCCACTCAAAAAATAATCAGTTTCCATTTACCCCAAGATTCGTTAGACTACCCTCTCAGGAGTTGGTGATATTACCATAGTCTGCGCTCGTTAGCTCTCCGAGAATCCTGAAGGTACTGGGTTCAGTTCCCAAGCAATAAATTTTACGTATAAGTTTCACCTTAGTGTTTGCAAACCTACTTAAACATCGTCTCTAGCAAGCGTTTCAGTTTTCATACAATTTTGGGAAAACGCTATTGTGTCAGTGTAAATGAAATGTTTAATACTTGGAGTGGAGTATTTCTGATGCAGGAGGTCCCAGGAGAAAACCTGGATTTAGTCGGCTGGAGCAGACAAGAGATATTTGCGCTTTGGAACAAAATGCGAAAGAGGACGTGATTGTGCTGTCAAATTTGCTACTAAACTTTTTGGAGAAAGAATTGTGGAACAATGCTTATTCATTTTTTTTATCTTTAATTTAAGTTGCAGTCTTGCATTGGTGCCAGAAGTAGATATTTAATTGTTGGTCTAAAAAAAATTGTATCAAAAATAAAAAAAGTACCTGAATATGGGAGGTTTTACTTCTCCCGAAACTGGTTGTGCATAAAGTAAACCCATAAATGAATTTGAGCAAATTGGATTTTTAAGTTTCTAAAAATTTACTTTCACAAAGGTCTTTTAAATGTAAATCTAAGCTGCAAAGATATGTATCATTTGAGGTTCATATTAAATGCATTCCCACAAGCAGACACGCAAAATTTCACGCTCACACATGCTGTCCGGTCGATAGCTCAGTTGGTAGAGTGCTCGCATTCTACCCCGTGAGCTCGGGTTCGAATCCCACCGAGGAGGGTGTCAGAAATGATTTCCTATTTCGGTGTTTATTTCAAACCCCATAATAAAAATACCGGCAAGGTTTACTCAGCCTTCACAAGAAATGAGTACCAGCCCCCTCGGGAGCTGGGAAACCCCCACTTCAATTGAAGTGGTTGGCGTAAGGCCGGCCCCCTTACCTGTAAAAATAAATAGGTTCAACTCGCCACATGCGACCCCTTCGGGGATAACGCGGCAAGAAGTTACACTATATGTGTAGCTTAGTTGCGTTTTTTGCGTTACACATGCCGCGTGTGGGCCTACAATATAAAAACCCAATCTCAAATGAACATAAGCCCTGCAACTCTTGCCGACCTTCCCTGAAACAGGGGTGACATTGGCAAAGTGAACCATTTTCTACAGTATGGGTGGTCAGCCTCATACCAACTTATAAGTCAAGGAATGAATATGAAAAATGTCAATACATTTTTCAGGTAAATAATAATTTATTTTATGATTGTTTTTCGTTTCTCTACTAAGACTATTTTATTTACATTTATGAGAAAACAAATCTAGTTATGTGAATAAATATTTGTCTTTGTTTTACTAAGAAATTCAGACAGTGCTATTCACAACAGCTGATCCATAGCTTATCCATGGATCAGAATTTTTTGTATGGGATTTTCACATTAAGCAGCTGTTAATCCGATTAATAGATCTGCTACGTGTGAATAACACTGATATATGCTGTCTCAGGATAATATGTTTACACGCAAAATTCCTAGAAATACAATTTGCGTTATGTTTTCCTCCTGTGTTCTTTGATTTAATTACAATTTTTAATTCATGAAGTAGTTTCAGTTTTTCCATATTTACTCAAAAACTATTGACATTATAAAAAAAATGTTAAGTACGGAAGCTTAACAATGTATAGTTCTGTAATGAAAAAGCAAAAAAAATAATCCGAAATACAGCACACACGAAAAAGAAGCTAAAAATGTACAAAAAACGCGTTTCTTTTTTTTAAATTGTGATGGCAATTCTTAAGTTAAAAAAAAATTAAAATAAGGCTGATTTATTTGGTGAGCGCTGTTTTTGTGTGTATCCCACCTCAAGAGCCCTCTGCGAGCTTGGTCGTCGCTGTAGAAAGCGCCAATTCTCAAGCAAGACCCAGTTGTTGTAAGGCTGGATGGACCTTTTGATGACCGGTCTTTGGTAAAGGTATATGAATTTTTCAACCCAGCAAAGAGCAAATTTGAAAATATAAATGGTATATTTTTTGTGTTCCGCAGGGAATCGAACCCACGACCTTCCAGTTACGAGTCCGAAGTGTTACCACCTGAACTACGGACCGGTCAATGTTATATATTTTGTTCAAGCTTTTTAATTAAGATATAAATTTAATAAAAATGCTTGATTTTTTTCATTACTGTAACTAATTTGCTAAGACCATAAAGTGTAAGAAACAAAAACGGCAGATTTAGCTTTTTAAAAGCAAGGGTGGCTCAGAGACCACGAAAAGTGATAGCCAAGTGCAAGAATTTGGGGCTCGAGGAAATTAATGTATATATAGCAAAGTTCTTCTGAGCATCTTGACACAATAAGTTAAAATGCAACTAAGTTACACAAAAGGTGTAACTTCTTGCCTGCTCTATCCTCGAAAGGGTAGCATGTGGCGATTCGGGACCTATTTAATTTTACGGGTAAGGGGCTGTCCATATATTACGTCATTCGCATTAAGGGGGGGGGGGGAGTCTGGTCTGCGGATGATGGCAAATGATGTACGAGTACCAAAAGTGACGTCGTTCTTGTAAATACCAATTTTTACAAAATATACAAAATATTATGTAGGTAATATAACATTGTTAATTTATTAAGCTCATCCATTATTACAGCAGGAGGGGGGGGGGGGGGGTCATTAGATAATGACTATACGATGATTGTAAGGGGGGGGTCGAAAATCGGCCAAAATCGATGACGTAATTTATGGACGGCCCCTAAGGGCTCACACCTACCACTTTTAGTTGAAGATAGGGTTTCCCAGCTCCCGGTTCTCATTTCTCGTGAAGGCTGAGTTAACCTATGAGATCGAACCCTTGCTCTCGGCATGGAATGCAAACATTCTACTAATTGAGCTACAGACCTTTTTACGAGCTTGGTTGTCGTCGCTACAAAGCGCGCATTGGTAAAGATTTATGAATTTTTCAACCCAGCATTTTTTTGTGCTCCGCTGGGATTCGAACCCACAATCTTCCATTCAGAGTCCGAAGTGTTACCACTGAACTACGGACTGGTCACTGAACACCGGACCCGTCAAGTTAAGGCCGCAATTCGTGATGTTACAGTGGAGCCGCTGAGAGAATGAATTTCTGACAGGTCGTAATAGTATGAACGATGTAACCTTGAAGAATTTACAATAATTTTAAACCGAATAAAAAATGTCGTTCTAACGCATAATTATCTTTACAAATTAATCATCATTTGAAATGGAAATATTTGTTATAATTTTGGGTCAAATGGAAAGTTAAATAAATTAGAAAACAACATATTTTTTTAACTGTCAGAAATTCATTCTCTCAGCGGCTCCACTGTAGTGAATAAGTTCGGGAGGTGCTCTCCTGATGTGGGTGGCCAACCACCCGAAGGTGGGAAAGAAAAAGAAAAAATAGAAATTAAAATGACCTAATTAGACCGTCGAGTTCTCGCTGTAGTCAGCGCAAAACTCAAATGTGATCTCCTTAATGATTTTCCATTCTGTGTTGTATCTGTTCGCCCTAACTACGTATTTCAGGACACACATAATCTCCAGTCATGCCAAACAATGTAATTTGCTAAATCAAACAACCAGCTTGTGCGATTATGTATGACGGTAATGCGGCCGTATGACGAACAGAGACTTAGAATTATTTGATCCAATTTACTTTGGTTGGTTCGCAGACAAACGCAAGTATTATTTAACTACCCGGGCACACTTGTAAACACTAGTGAATTAAGCAAGTTCAATCGGCGAGTAGTCTGGTTGGTAATATCACTAAAATGACAAGTCTAATTTGGGCTCGACTGGAGAAACTTGTGCAGGCGTGTTTGCAAGCCCGAATGTAATATTCAAACCAGTCAGTCGGCGTACCGCGTACAATAGACTTAACAGAAAATGTAGACAGCGAGAAGTACTAGTGGCATTGTAAATGATAAAAACAAAAATACGAATTTTAATTGCAAAGGACTCAGCTGCCGTGTAGCTAGATAGACATTTGCTGACCGATCTTTAATAATAATAATAATATTAGGATAATTTATTTGGTAAGTGCAGTTTTTGTGTAAATCACACCTCAAGAGCCCTCTGCGAGCGTTCTAACCGCTATAGAAAACGGCAATTCTCAAGCAAGACCCAGTTGCTGGTAGGCTGGTTGGAACTTTAGTGGCCTGTCTTTGGCAAAGGTATATGTCTTGTGTCCTGCCGCCATTCCCCTAGGGGTGGCCGGTCCCTCCACACAAAGCCCCCACTTGACTCTGTCCTTGCATACTTCTTTCATCTCATCTAATTTCATCACTCTTTTCATGCATGCTCTTCTCTTGTTTCCACTCTGTAAATTCCATTCATTCGCAATCTCACTTATCTGATCAATCCATTCTTTTCTATGTCTTCTCCTTCTACGCTTACCTATTATATTCCCTTTATACACTTTTTTTGTCAGGCGGTCTTCATATATGAATTTTTCAAATCAGCGAAGAGCATATTTGAAAATATAAATGGGAAATTTTTGTGCTCCGCCAGGATTCGAACCCACAACCTTCCATTTACAAATCCGAAGTGTTACCACTAGACTACGGACTGGTTTCCGAAATCTCATTTCATGTACAGACACTTCAATGAGTCAACGATGCTTCCATACATTATAGACTTACCTACTAAAAGTAACACAGACCGAGCGACTCGCTCCAAACTTTCTAAAACTAATCGCTTTCCGTTGGTGACTTTGTCAAATTGGAGTAGAAATACATTAATTCGTTAAAAGCTAACCAATGTTTGTTTTGGCGATGTGATTAACGCGGCAGATTTCAGTTAACTCCCAATTAACGCACTGCTCAGTCGTTTCATTAATCAACTGACGGGATTAATCAGAACATAAATAAAACATTGAGGGTAAGATTGAGGGTAAAAAGGATTTAGGAAGATGATATCAATATCGTCATAGACACTACACTCCATATGGGTCTACCTCTATTATCCGCTCTTCATCACCTCTCGTCATATTCTTCTTTTGTAATTTAATTTGCTGTTATATATCGATTTCTTAAAGGTTAAACGAAATACGTGACTTATTAAACTTACATGGATTTCTCAGAGTGGAGGAGTGCTCCATCAAAAGACACCTTCCTGGCCTGAAAGACCTCCACGAAGCCACGCCAGGAGCAGTGAAGTGGATGGAGGGCTTGGATCTTCGCCTTTGACGCGGCCCAATGGCCAAGAAATTTGTTGCGCTTGCCGGCCATACGCAAAGTAAATAGTCAGTATGGGCTTTTCTGATAAATACACCTTTCAGTAAAAAAATTATTTGTTGTGTATGTTCCTTGACTTATAGGTTGGTATGCGGCTGACCACCCATTCTGTAGAAAATGGTTAATTTTTCCAATGTCAACCCTGTTTCAAGGAAGGTCGGCAAGAGTTGCATGGTGCATGTTCATTTGAGATTTGTGTTTTTATGTTTTAGGTCCACATGCGGCATGTTCAAGCGCGAATTTATACATGTCTGTTTTGTGAAAATGCATATAATGTGAATTCCCAATATGTTCCATATTTTTGCAACTTAGATTAGAATAGATTAAGCTTACATGGGTTTCTTAGATAAATGCTCCTTTTTCCCTATTTTCTACGAGAGAAAACACTACAAAAGTGTAAAAATCCTGTAGCTACAGAGGTTGTCATGAGAATTTTCTTTTCATGAATTCACTTACTATGAGAAGTTACCCACAATAAAAAAAAATAATCAACAATTTCTCAAATCAGTGAATCAGCACGTATTCAGTTTTACCCTTAAAGTGATGAATGTGCCTGTACAAATGGATATGAATATACAGGATAAATCTCGTAAGAGCTTTAAAATGTTGCAAAAACTAAATCCCATTAAATATTTCATCACTGCGATGCACCAACACAACCGGCTTCCCGGATTTCGGCATCCTCGTATATACGAGTAAGTGTGCCATGTTTTCGCGGCGGCCAACTTCCATAATCGGTTGCAACTTTAATGCATCCGCAACGGGCGTTGGCTTTTGGCACTTCCTTGCTCTCCATAATCCCATACTGTCCTGGGACCCCAATTCCGCTAGCACACCTAGCAGCAGAATTCAAGCAATCCACCTGAATTTTCACCAATACAAATACATTTTACAAGCATTGTTGTTTACCCAACACTTACAAAAAATCCCAAAAAGAGCCTACCATAATTTATTACGACGTGACGTGACTAAGCTTCACATACAGTATAACGCATGTGGTGAGAGGGAACCTATTTATTTTGAAAGATAAGCGGGCAGGTCTTACGCCAATCGTTTTAGTAGAAATAAGGATTTCCCAGCGCTCGAGTAAACTTTGCCGGTGTTTTATTTTGGGTTTGAAATAAACACTGAAACGGGAAATCATTTCTGACACCCTCGGTAGGATTCGAACCCGAGCTCTCGGCATAGAATGCAAGCGCTCTACCAACTGAGCTTTTGACCGGTATATGGCTTAGAAAATAAACATTTGTCAACGAGAGCGAATGACTATAATTCTTTTCTTGAATATCATTTGAGAAATTGACACTAAGAATCTTTTAGTACCCTTGAGAATTTTATTTTATTACGCTGTCTTCATTTGTGTTTTTGACGCGGTTTTTGACTTTTCATAGCACTGCTGCTAGCCCTTACTGTCGATGCTATCTGTCAATCATTCGTCTCCTTATTTACAAAGCTCCTACACACGAAAGCAATACACTATTCGTGTAAGTTTATTGTTTCGGTAGCTGTCTCCCTCACACGAGCATACTTTTGATACATCCATCCCGCTTCCACGCGATAATCGCTACATTGACAGTTAATGAAATCTTGGCCCTGCCCAGTTGCTAGCAGCAACAATGCGATGCGCGAACACACACGTGTACACACAGCCACTCAATGCAACGGGATGATCCTAGGACTAAGTCCCATGTATTTGTAATACAAAAAGCGTTCTGGGATTTAGTTAAACAAAATTATTGTTCATTACAATATTTTTATTTTTGTACTCCTAGTCTTTTTAAATCCATAATAACACTACCTTTTTTTTAACAACACTTATATACCCATCTTTTTGGTGTTAAAAAAATAAAGTCAAAGAGCAAGGGTTCAATTCCTACCACATATGTCAGAAATCTTTTTTCGTGTATGTGTATATATTTCACTTCACTGCAAAGTTTACTCAGCCTTCACAAAAAATGAGTACTACCATCTTCGGGAGCTGGGAAACCCCCACTTTTGAAGTGGCTGGCGTAAGGTCGGCTCCCTTACCTGTAAAAAGAAATAGGTTCCACTGGCTACATGCGAAACCCTTCGGGGATAACGCAGCAAGAAGTTACACTATATGTGTAGCTTAGTTACGTTTGCGTTTGCTCATAAAAAATACTATTATTTTGAAACTTTTAAGAGTTTGTGTATTCCCACAGCGAAAATTAATTTTTATGAGAAATAATAAAAAATTTAAAAATACAGTTTTATTTTCAGAAATTGAGTATTTATTTCCCCTTAAGTACTTTCGACTTGCTTACGTCATTTTCAAAAGGGCACTTTTACAAAATTGACAAGACTTTTTTTAATGTTTTTTTTTTCATAACATTATTCGAAAATCAAAGATCTATGATATAAAATTTCACTCCACTTGACAATCACAATACAAAGTTAGTAAACTTACATCAAAATCCCACGAATTTGAGGGATGAGGATGGTGATATTATGGAGTATATCTAAAAAGCGGTTATGAGCTGCGTGCCGAGGCTCAAAACAAACCCCGGGTAAGGAGATCACGAGAATAAAGCTAACAAGGAGATGTGTCTTATGTGGGAGGCGTAGGAGCAAAGACGGATAAAGTTCAAATCTAGGAAATTTACTAAAAGGATATTTTTGTTGTAAATTAAATTGGTAGGTAAAGCAAAAAAGAAAGTATTTTTTCCACAGTCGAATTTAATACCTCGAGCACTAACTTCGAAATGTGTAAACTCACAATTTTCAAGATAACTAACAAAAAGCATGCCTTTAATCTAAGTTGCAACTTGCAATGATATATTGGCATTTGAAGCTCATATTTAATGCATGTCCACAAACGGGCACATTAAAAAAAAAAAAAAAAAATAGGCTGATTTATTTGGTGAGCGCTGTTTTTGTGTGTGTATCAGACCTCAAGAGCTCTCTGCGAGTTTGATCGTCGTTGTAGAAAGCGCTAATTCTCAAGCAAGACCCAGTTGCTCTAAGGCTAGATGGACCTTTTGATAACCGGTCTTTGGTAAAGGTTTATGAACTTTTCAACCCAGCGAAGAGCAAATTTGAAAATATAAATGGTATATTTTTTGTGCTCCGCCGGAATTCGATCCCACAAACTTACATTTACGAGTCCAAAGTGTTACCACTGGACTACGGACCGGTCATGTAAGTTGTCGCTTACATATGCTAGATGCGATTACTTCAACTCCAAAATAAAATGCGGGCAAGGCTCAGGAGCTGGGAAACCCCCACTTCAAGAACAGTGATTGGCGTAAGGCTGACTTCCTTATTTGTAAAAATAAATACGTTCCACTCACCACATGCGACTCATTTTACACTATATGTGTAGCTTAGTTACATTTTTTTACGACACAATCCAAACAGCCAAAAAAAATTTTTTTAACCGCATTCACTGAAGACATGACTTTTTCACAAAATTTCGCTTGTCTTTTTTCGTAGTTAAGCTCCTCAAATCTTTGTGTTTGATCTGTGGGACCCCTACGATACGCGGGCGTGAGAAGGAGACCATACACGACCATCTAGCAAGTCAATACCACTGATTGCCGGCTGATAATGTTTACCAGGACGCACACACCCTGAGTCTGCCTCCGCAAGACAAAACAAATTACTCGCGATAAAAATACTACACACTTTTTGCAGCAGTGGCGTAAACAATTTTTAAAAATCAAGTTTGTTTTTTAGTTATTTGTTTATTTGTACTTTTCAGATATTAGACGAAGCGTTATGCGAAAACTTACATTCTTCTCATTCTTACGTTTCGTTGGCAACGTAGCCAACGCTTTCCCTCTCTTTGCCAATGTCACCCCTGTGTCAGGGAAGGTCTGCAAGGGTTGTAGGAATTACATTCATACGAAATTTGGATTTTATTTGTAAGTACACATTCAGCATTTGTAAGCGCGAACTACACGTGTTTGTTTGTGGGCATGCATTTGATATGAGCTTTAAATGTTCCTATATATCTTTGCAACTTAGATTATAGATATTCAATGATCTGTGATGTTGGCGGCTAGGGTTTGTTAAAGTTAAACTGGTTTTATGATTTAGTTTTTTATGTCCATGTATATATTGTTATTTATTGATTTAAAAAAATGTAATTTGTCATGTATGTTCCTTGACTTATAGGTTGTTATGCGGCTGACCACCCATAATATAAAAAATTGGTTCACTTTGCCAATGTCACCCCTGTTTCAGGGAAGGACGGCAAGAGTTACAAGGCTTATGTTCATTTGAGATTGGGTTTTTATATTGTAGGTCCACATGCGGACTGTGTTAGCACGAAATTATACATATCTGCTTGTGGGAATGCATTTAATATAAATCTTAAATGATATATATCTTTGCAGCTTAGATTAGATTAGATTAGAAAGAACATACTAGTTATTATTATTAGAAATACAAAATTTATAAGCGCCTTTGTAGTGACACACTGTCATAAAAGGCGCTAGATAAATTTTGTACTAATAGTAATAATAATACACCCAGCAGCTCTCGCCGACCTTCCATAACACTTATTTTAAAAAAAAATAAGCCGATGGGAATCGAATTATTCGGACCCTACGCCACTGTAGCCTAGTACAAATATTTGCAAAGGGGTGCCGGGGCTAACGCAATCATTGCTTCAAGAAAAGATTCGCTGAAAGGAGAAAAGCTGTCGTTCCCGCTACCAGAGTGCGGATTCTGTGTGTTTGCCTTTCAAAAGAAGGCTTAGGTACTGCCGTGTTGTTTAGTGTTTTGATTGCTTATTTGCTTTCACTTATTTATTTTTTTCAAATCAAACATGCTGTCGAGAAGTTCATCCGGCGAAAAACAAACGTTTTTTTTCATAATTGGCGGTTGATCTGTGATGTTGGCGGCTTAGGCTAAGAAAGAAGATGAGTAGAAAAAATCGTCCGGCGAGAAACAAATGTTTCCTTTTTATAATTGTATCATTATTTTGGCTGTTAATCTGTGATGTTGGCGGCTTGGAAAGAGGATGAGTAGAAAAATCGTCCGGAGAGAAAAAAATGTTTCCTTTTTATAATTTTGTTACTATTTTGGCGGTTGATCTGTGATGTTGGCGGCTTGGAAAGAGGATGAGTAGAAAAAATCGTCCGGTGAGAAACAAATGTTTCCTTTTCATAATTTTAAAACTATGTTGGCGGTTGATATTTGATGTTGGCGGCTAAGGATAAGAAAAAAAAGAGTCAAAAAATCGTCCGGAGGCAAACAAACGTATTCTTTTCATAATTGTATAGTTATTATGGCAGTTGATCTGTGATGTTGGCGGCTAAGGCTAAGAAAGAAAAATTAGAAATTCATCCGGCGAGAAAAAAACTTTTTTTCATAATTTTATAATTATTATAGCGGTTGATACGTAATGTTAAAACCTCTTAGCGGTTGAGGCCTTTAAATTTTTAAATCTAATTTTTATTGATATTTTCATTTTATTATTCTACTTAGTGATTGTTTGTTTTACATACTTAATTGTAATTAATTATTTGTGTTCCTTGACTTATAGGTTACTATGAGGCTGACCACCTATACTGTATATAATGATTCACTTTGTCAATGTGACCCCTGTTTCAGGAAAGTTCGACAAGAGTTTCAGTGCTAATTTTATAAAGCTTAATAAGTTAGTAAATTTATTAAAATAATGACCTAAAATTTAGTTCACAATTGAGATTCAATGCTCAACCACGTATTTTTAGTACAACACATCTGTACTGTTGGCTTTTGTCTATTGGCGTATGGTAACAGATTAGCCGGGCCCGGAACATTAATGAGGCAAACCGTAACGAATTATTGACCGGCAGACATCGCAGCAAATGACCTAAAACGCGGGTCATTATTCTGCCTGACCTGTGTCACCCATCAATGTTGTTTGGGTCATTTTAATGACCTTTTAATCATGCATATACTTGACTACAGAAAATGATCCTCACTTTAAATAATGTGTCCTAAATCATGCTTTTTGAATGTGACGATAGAAATGACAATTCAAGTATTTTTCAAAATAAAAAGGCTGAGTTTTTTTTTAGGTCAATAGCTCAATTGTTAGAATGCTTGCATTCCATGCCGAGAGCAAGGTTCCGATCTCAAGGTTCACTCAGCTTTCACAAGAAATGAGATTCAGCCCGTCCCGGGAGCTGGAAAACCCCACTTGAATTGAAAGTGGTTGGTGTGAGGCCGGACAACTTACCCGTAAAAATAAACAGGTCATGCGACCCCTTCTACAAGTCGCTCCCCCAGTTCTTGTTTACCGTATACGCCAATCTTGTCAAAATAATATGACTTTTTCATGCAGTTGTCTTATGAATCAAATTCTACACAATCTGAGCTAAGAAAAACCGTAAAACTCGATAATGTGAGAGTTGTTTTAAATATTTTTTAAATAAATTTCTTGTTTTTATAAGACACATTGGTCCAGTACACATGCAAACATTGCTCATGTAAAATTTTCTCCATGGCGTATACGGTAAACAAGAACTAAGGCAGCAAAGTGTCTGTTTGTGGGCATGCATTTGATATGAGTTTTGAATGTTAGTATTTCTTTGCAAGTTAGATTATATATTATAGACATCTATCAAATTTTGGGTGAAGTTATGAAGAAAATACTAAATATTTTTCAAGACATTTTTGTAGTTTTTTTTTGTCGCAATCTTCCCAAAAGATTTTATCTTATTTTCTTTCTGTATTTTTAAATATTTAAGTCAGTCGTGGAAACGAGAAGTGTACACGGGTACGTCAGTTTGTGAGTGGGGCCAAACTTTGTATGGATTTGGTAAAGTTTCCATCGAGCTAGGCGGCACTAGCCAACCACTTCTATTATCCTAGAGTCTACTCCACATGAGCAACATGAAGGAAGAGAGTAAAAGAGCTAGTGGAAAGTATAACAATCTTTAAGGCAGAAGAAGCGTGCAATAGGTACAGGCAAATACATTTCAGAAATATATATTTCCTCCCGTTTCTTTAAAATAATTCATGTAAAATTAACTGAAGTGCTCCAATCGAACTTGAATTTTTAATTTTTAATGCAATATCAAGCTTAAATGCGTATGCATGTGTCTGTATGGGATGCACGTCCCTGCTTTAAGGTCCGGTATTTTCAATGTTAGCATATCGATACTTGAATTGTAAAACTGAATAAGTGCTGATTCACTGATTTGAGAAAGTGTGGATAAAGCATTTTATTGGGTGTAACTTCTCTTAGTAAGTGAACTAATTATAAAGAAGTGCTTATTAAAATCATCTACAGGGTTGTTACACTCTTTTAGTGTTTTCTCCCGTAGAAAATAGTTTTAAAAGGTACATTTATCTGAGAAACCCACGTTAGCTTAATATGTCACTTATTGAGTTTTACCTATAAGGTTGTTGGATCCTTGATTTATAGGTTGGTAAAAAACTGACAACCCATAATGTTAAAAATGGTTCATTTTGCCTATATCACCCCTCTTTCAGGGAATGTTGGCAAATGTTGTAGGGTTCATGCTCATTTGAGGTTTTGATTATATTTGTAAGTACACATGCATCAATTGTAAGCGCGAACTTAGCCGTGTCTGTTTGTGGGCATGCATTTAATAACAATTTTCATTGTTATTATATTTTTGCAATTTAGATTATCGATTAAAATTATCAACCTTCACCAATAATCCGCATTATTTTCAATTGCATCTCTTCAACTTCTCTACCGTCTTATCTTACTAGTATTTTTCTTATCAACAATGCAAGTCAATCTTTAAAGCCGCCAGCTCTGAAACGAAGAGCGAACAAACAGTCAGTGACACGGCTCTAGCGGATTAACCCCTTTTAGTTCGCGTCCCTGCCCTCTAGAAAATACAGAAAAAACAACAAAACAAAATATGTACCTACCCTTACTCCCCGCAAGACACGCTGGGAAAAAGGCTTTTCTTAATTTGTATTAAATTTGTTTCCAGGAGATATTCTGTGTATTCACATACATACAATATGTGAATCCTTTTTTATTGAGAAATTCTGTGCGGAAGACTCCCTAGATTTCAGACACTCTAGGGGTTTATGACACTTGTTGTAGTGCCGCAGAGGTGTTTACGAGCTTGATCGTCGCTACAAAGCGCCAATACTCAAACAAGACCCAGTTGCTGTAAGGCTGGATGGAACTTTGGTGACCGGACTTTGGTAAAGGCAATGAATTTTTCAACCCAGCAAAGAGCATATTTTAAGAAAATATATGTGGTATATTGTTATGTTCTTTGCTGGATTCTTTTTTATGAAAATGCCCGAATTTAGTTTTTAAGGATTTATTTTTCGCATTTTTTTTACAATGTACAATTTATTTCACATTTGAGAGTCACTGGTGTATGTGTTATCTCGCAAAGAGCTTTATTGCAACTGCTTCTGTTTTACCATTTTGACCCCTTATATACTAGAGCGGAGAGATTATTCTCCCAATTTCTGGACTATTCCATCACCAGAATATGTACGCACACTACCAGTCAGGGCATACAGATGATTTTATTCAACGTGCATTTTTTTTTTTTAAGGAATCCTGTGCGGGAGGCTCCCCAATTCTTGAGAGTCTCGGGGGTCTATGTCACCCTGGAAGGGTGCCGCAGAGGTGTTGCTTGAGTTCTTGGTTCTGTCGTGAGGCGCTGCAATGAAGTGGTGATTGATGTTGGTTTTGAATAAAACCGGATTAAATTGGGAAGGGAACACAGATACTGGTAGACCATTCCATAAACGGGCAGTTTGGCAAAGGAATGAGTCATGAAAACGCCAAGTTCTCATAGTTTTGAGATCGACTGCAAAGGGATGAATGAGAGTCGTACTACGAGTTTCCCTTTCTGAAATGCGAGGGGGAGGGATTAATGAATGGAGCTCATTAGAACAAGCTCCGTGGTAATATCGATAAAAAAGACTGAGCATTCCAACTTTTCTTCTGTGCTGGAGCGGCTGCAGATCGGATGTCAGAGAAAGATCATTGATCAACCTCACTGCCCTCCTTTGCACAGAATCAAGTTGGTCACTCAACTTCTTGCATTGGTGTGTGAAGTCATTTTGATGTACCTATGTGTATACGAGTGGTTGTACGAGTTGCAAAACTTGAGTAAAGTAAAGTTTATAGAATGTATTAAAGAGTGGTTTTCCCGAAAATCTGCCGTTTTTATTTGTTTGAACTTGATTTTCTTCATCACTGTAACTCTTTTTGCTAAGACCATAATGTGTAAAAATCAAAAACAGCAGATTTTAGGGAAAATCACTCTTTAATACTTTCTGTTAACTTTACTTTACTCAATATTTGCAACTAGTACTAAAGGTACTGTACTCGAAGTTCGCCACAATATTTTTTGTGCTCTGCCGGGATTCAAATCCACCACATTTCATTTACGAGTATGGAGCGTTACCACTAGACCGCGGTAGTGTTTTCTCGTGTATTAGAAAAAAATAAATGTAAAAATGTTTTTTTATATGTTTTACCATTCGGTTTATAATCATACAATCAACAAAAACAAATTGCTTTTTTCCAAGCAATTACAATTATACGTAATAATGAGGGTGTATCTACCGTTACAAAACCCAGCCTTCCAAATAAAATAAAATAAAATCCCTTGTCATGGGCGGTGCGTGACGTCCGGTTAAATTGTCATTAACCCGATATAATTATATGTAAAAAATAAACAACGTCCGTGGGGAGGTTCGCGCAGATATTAGTGAAACTCACGATATGTTGAAGCTGGAAAAAAACATTACGGTGTTTGCTTTTACCTGAAACATGTAGATGATTGATTTAAAGAAGGCACTAAGTACCAAAATATTCCATCTTAATCGAAGCTTGCCACAAGGAAGGGTGGCAAATGTTGTAACGTTTACGTTCATCGGAGATTTGGGTAATTATTTTGTGAGTATACATGCAGCATGCGTAAGCGCAAAATTTCTCGAGTATGTTTGTCGGCATTCATTAGTTATGACTCCTAATTATTCAAATATCTTTTCAACTTATATTATAGATTACCTATAGAGAGATGCAGATTGTTTCTTAACTATTAACTTAAATATTTCTCAAAAAGAATATTATTTTATTAGACTTATAAGTTGGTATAAGGCTGACCACCCATACTGAAAAAAATAGTTCACTTTGCCAACATCACCCCTGCATCAGAAAAGGTCGGCAAACGTTGCAGGGTATACGTTCATTTGACGTTTGGTTATAATTTGTAAGTACACATTCAGCATTTGTAAGCGTGAACTTACACGTGTATGTTAGTGGTCATGCATTTGAAATGAGTTTTGTATGTTTTTTTATCGTTGCAACTTAGATTGTAGATCATTATTATATTACGTGTCAAAATGTGGTTTTAGCACTGAGAGTTGTATTTCGGAAATTTAAAAAAAGCTCTATATACCACGCTCGGTAAACGATAGTTTTTACAAAATAATATGACAGAGGTGAGCGCGTCATGTGAAATAAATAAAAACATTTTTTTTTTTTTTTTTTGTACTGAAATCTGGTAACTATTTCTGCATAAATTCTCAAATACGATTTCGTATATATTTTTTTAATTTGACCACTATGGTACATAGTGCCTGTCTTGAATCAAGCATTCATGTTTTTTAATAAAAAGGAAATGATGTCTGTTGGTTCAGTACAAAGTCAATATTTAACAATGATTGTAACTACCGATTCTTTTTTGTACTTAATACTTCAAATAACAGGTTTTCGAATATGTAAATACTGAATAAGAGTTTAAGGCTTACACGGCCGGTTGTTGATACTGGAGAGTTGCTTTCATGATTCTGTTGCCGTGGTCTGGACGTTTCACGCTTGCCTACGATGAGCTTCTTGAGAGTAAGAGGTAACAGATCCTTAAAGCGCCTTTCCAATCAATGGGTGAAAAGGGAGGATGTGATTTTCGCTGTCTGTCATAAAAATTCCTTTAATTTTTTTGAGGAAGTTTGCGTTTTTTTGATCAGAAGTCCCAAAATTTCTATTGCAACAGGATCATGGCTTAACCTACAAGATGGCAGATAGTCTACAAAGAAAATGGCACATATGTAACTGTAACTCTGTCGCCATTCCGCTAGGAGTGGCCAGAGCCCCTGCAGAGTTGCCTCCATTTTTTCCTATCCTGATATACCTCTTTCAATTCCTTCATATCCATCACCTTTTTCATGCATTTTCTTCTTTTACGCTACCTTTGAATATTCCATTC
Source organism: Agapetus fuscipes (assembly GCA_951799405.1). Taxonomy (NCBI): domain Eukaryota; kingdom Metazoa; phylum Arthropoda; class Insecta; order Trichoptera; family Glossosomatidae; genus Agapetus; species Agapetus fuscipes. Next base: position 11,567,410 of record OX637353.1, on the reverse strand, counting down.
TTTCACAATCTCCTCAATCTGATCACTCCATACTCTTCTCGGTCGTCCCTTCCCTCTTTTTTTTTCTTTCACACTTTCTTTGTGTATGTACTGTGATTAAATGTAAATTAACTTTGAAAAAAAAACCTGAATTTTCATATAAAAATGCGAAGAAACTTTATCCCCGACCTAATATGTTGGTTGATATTTTAAATCATTTTTGTGAACAGTATTTATAAACCTACAAGTCCAGCTTATTTGATACTGCACCTATACTAACAATTTTCATCTGTCATTCAAAAACAAAACCATTTTTTTTTTTAAAGGAAAAAAAGGTACTTCGCGTTTTTAATTTCGCCATAAGTGCCCACTTTGCAGACTCGTTGCAAAAATGCATCTACCTATGGGGTAAGTAGGTGTGTCGTAAACACTTCCTTCAAAATTAATTACTGCGAAACAAGGAGCGAGGCGCAAGTTTTATGTTTAAAAAGGAACAAAGTAGTATTTGTTTGGAGCATCTTCTCCGTGGATATTACACGTAGCAAGTTTCCTAGGAGATCCTTAAGGGCAGTGGCGTAGCTCAAACGTTCAAAATAGAGATGCAAGTGTGTAAAAAATAAACAAAGATTTCCTTGAATAAAAGTGCAAGGCTAAGAGCCCGTTCCCACTTGTCGGGTGTCTAATCTAATCTAATCTAAGTTGCAAAGATATGTTACATTGGAGATTCATATTACAAGCATTCTCACAACCAGACACGTACAAGTTCGCGCTTCACATGCATCATGTGAACCTACAACATAAAAACCAAATCTCAAATGGACATACACCCTGCAACTCTTGCCGTCCTTCCCTGAGACAGGGGTGACATTGGCATCGTCGGATCCGTATATTCATCGGAGGTTCCAGTTGCAGGACATTTCGGACAAAATCGGTTTCCGACAAGTGTGAATAGTTCCATACATAATGTTCTGCCACTGGAACCTCCGATTAATATACGGATCTGACACCCGACAAGTGGGAACGGGCTCTTACAAGGCCGGTTGATGATGCTGGAGAGATAAACGCAACGCAAATGTAACTAAGCTACACATATGGTGTAACTTCTTGCCTGTGTTATCCCCGAAGGAGTCGCATGTGGCGATTAAGGACCTATTTATTTTACGGATAAAGGGGCCAGCCTCACACCAACCACTTTCAGTTGAAGGAGGGGTTTCCCAGCTACCGATGGTTCTAATTTTTGTGAATGCTGAGAACACATTGCCGGTAATTATTTTGGGCTTAAAATGTACACCGAAACGGGAAATCATTTCTGACACCCTCAGTGGGGTTCGAGCTTTTGCTCTCGGCATAGAATGCAAGCATTTTACCAACTGAGCTATCAACCGGACTTTGTACGAGCTTGGTCGTCGCTACAAAGCGCCAATTTTCAAGCAAGACCCAGTTGCTGAAAGGCTGGATGGACCTTTTTAATGACCGGTCAAAGGCTCTTTTGTAAAAGATTATGAATTTTTCAACCCGGCGAAAAGCAAATTCAAAAATATATTAAATATATCAAAAATACAAAAATATATACCAAAAATTACGCGCCCCAGTTATCCGCATTAGGGATAATCGCAAGGGTCAGCCCAACCGAAGTGCAATGGAAGAGCCTCGTCCTGGGGTATATTTTTGTGCTCCGCCGGGATTCGAACCCACAACCTTTCATTTACGAGTCCGAAGTGTTACCACTGGACTACGGACTAATCAAGCATTTTTGGATATCTCAAAAAATAATCCTAAACGCTTCTAATACAGATACGCCCATGGTTGTAGAGGTTTTAATAGTTTTTGAGTACTGCCAGGTAGATGGCTCAGTGTAACGCTCGTCCCTCATTTGTACGGAGTGCAGCTCGCTATTGCGGAAACCCGCCGGGAAAAATGTTTGTCCAATCTTAATAGGCGAACGCCATTATCAATATTAGACCGTTTCATCATTATCTGTTGTTTTCAGTGCATAGTTCTGTACAAGCACCGTTTTAATTTTTTTTAATTATTACTTCCTTGATTAATAGCATAGATAAAGATCTGTGATTAATAGGTTTTCCCAGCCCCCCCGAGAACTGAGAAACCCCCACTTCAACTGAAAGTGGTTAATGTGAGGCCGGTACCCTTACCCGTAAAAATAAATAAGTCCCGAATCACTACATGCGACTCCTTCGGGGATAACGCAGGCAAGAAGTTACTCTATATGTTTAGCTTAGTTGCGTTTGCGTTAGTTACGTTTGGAATGCTACGTATTTGTTTGAAACATTGCACCTCGCACAGAGATCCACAGAATTTTCTGGTTTCGTTAAACAAAAGCTCCTCCCTCCTCGGCAGTCATGTGGCCGAGAGTCACGTCCTCCAATGACTGAATTTCAATTCCCAATACAATTACCGTACTTACGGCGAGCGCGCGCTGGCCCCTTGAACGCTGGAACGTGAAACCGATGTGCAGTCCGCCAGCGAGCCGGTATTCATCCAAAATGGAGCTGTTTTACCGGGAGAGGGGGCGCCAAAATGTGGGGCGTGCAAAATTTAGAGTGTGCAAACAGCTTACTGAGCCCAAAGCGATGGTGGACGTCTTTATCTGCGTTATACGATCCAAATTAGAGTACGCTATCGAAGTTTGGACTCCCTACCAGCGGAAGTACATAGATATGATAGATCTAATCTTTTTATAGAATGAAAAAAAACGGATTTTACTGATCGTGCAAAAGATAAGAACGATTTTCTCTACGTTTCGTCGGAGTCATATCCGACGTCCTCAGGAGCGTGTCTCTTCTACAAATAAGAACCACGAACTGATATCTAATCTTATCTAATTAAGTTTCAAAAATATGTGTGACATTGAGGATTCACATTATATGCATTCTCACAAGCAGACTCGTACAAGTTCGCGCTTGCACATGCCGCATGTGAACCTACAACATAAAAACCCAACTCTCAAATGGACATACACCCTGCAACTCTTGCCGTCCTTCCCTGAAACAGGGGTGACCTTTGCAAAGTGAACCATTTTTACAGCATGAGTGGTCAGCAGCATACCAACCTTTAAGTCAAGGAACATACACGACAAATTTAATTTTTAAATCAATAAATAATAATATGTATGGACATCAAAAACTAACGGAAAACAAATACTTATTTAAAAAAAACCCTAGCCGCCAACATCACAGATCAACCGCCATTTCTTTCTGTCCTTGATCCTCTCTGTCTTCTTTGTCCTCGGATCCATATTAAAATTTTGAAATAAATATGTTACTTTACTTATGCGTTGATGTGAGGCTGACCCCCATGCTGTAAAAACTTGGTTCACTTTTGGCTATGCCACCCCGTTTAGGAAAATGCGGCAGAAGTTGCAAGGCTTATATTCATATAAGGTTTTTTTTTGTAAGTAGGTACTTATATTGTCTACCTATGAGCGTGAATTAAGTATAAACCTTAACATCAAAAACTAAAACAGAAAACAAATTCTGTAAAATGTAACTGTAACTCTGTCGCCATTCCGCTAGGGGTGGCCAGAGCCTCTGCAGAGTTGCCTCCATTTTTTCCTATCCTTACATACCTCTTTCAATTCATTCATATCCATCACCTTTTTCATGCATTTTCTTCTTTTACGCTCACTTTGTATATCCCATTCTTTCACAATCTCCTCAATCTGATCACTCCATACTTTTCTCGGTCGTCCCTTCCCTCTTTTTCCTTTCACACTTTCTTTGTATACAAACAAATTCTAATTTTAAAACCCAAGCCGCCAACATCACAGATGATCCGCCATTTCTTTCTGTCCTTACATACTTCTTTCATTTCTTTCAGAGTCATAACCTTCTTCATACAAGCTCTCCTTTTATTATGACTCTGAATATTTTATTCATTCGCAATTTCGGATATTTGGTCCATCCATACCTTTTTCGGTCTTCCTCGTATGCCACGTATACTTTCTTCGTCAGTCTTTCCTCATTCATTCTCTCCATATGCCCAAACCATCTTAACAAACTTCTTTTAATCTTCACATAGAACAAGCAAAAAAAGTTTCTCGGGTATCTCCTCATGAGGGTACGTGGAAATTATCCACAATTCATTCATCATGAGGAGCTACTTCGGGACACTGGCTTCAGAAGCCTGGAAACGAGGCGCAAAGGGCATCTTATGGTGCTCTCTCATAAGGTTATCAATGGCTTAATCGATAGTCTCACCCTATTGGAGAACTATAGGTTGTATGTGCAGGACCACAGTTCCCTGTCAACTTTAGCTCACCTCAAAACTTCGGCATTGGTTACCATGTCCGTTCACATAATCAGAGTAGGTATTTCAATATAACAGTAAGCAACACCTCTGCGGACCCTTCCAGGGTGACATTGTCCCCCAAGACTTACAAGAATTGCGGAGCACCTCCCGCACAGAGTTCCTGAAAAAAAAAACACTTATTAGAAAAATTAAACTAATAATCCACCACGGAGAAATGTAAAAATGCTCGTTTCGATGACATTTTCATTCAGAAACCTTGACCATAAAAATCCCATTTTCCTTTGTCTCATCGAATAATAAAGTTTGGGAGGTGCTGCGTTATGGCAAGGGCCAAAGTAGAATCAGTATGGAGAGGACCAAAGCGTAGTTGTTACTGGCCTCGTTATGCCGCAGCTAAAATAGAATAGTGTCAGTCAAAAATGAAGCCATTCGGTACGTACCGAGTGTGAATAGTTAAACCTCTGGTAGTTGGCGTTCTCACCGAGACAGTGGATAGTATTTTTTAGGTAAGTAGATTTTTGCCTGGCTTTTTTTTCATCTAGTAATAAGAAGAAAAAAGAAAAAAAACGCAACTAAGCTACACATATAGTGTTACTTCTTTCCGCGTTATCCCTGAAGGGGTCGAGTGTGGCAAGTTGAACCTATTTATTTGTACAGGAAACGGGGCCGGCCTTACGCCAACCACTTCAGTTGAAGTAGGGGTTTTCCCAGCTCCCAAGCGGGCTGGTAGGTACTCATTTCTTGTGAAGGCTGAGTAAAACATTTCCGGTATTTTATTTTGGGTTTTGAAATAAACACCAAAACGGGAAATCATTTCTGATACGGCATGGAATGCAAGCACTCTACCAACTGAGCTATCGACCGGACTTGATGGAGATGAACTGTAAGTGCGTATAATTTTTTTTTTTAATAATTGTTTCTTAATTTCTTTAGGTAGGTTTTTTTACTATCTTGCTATAGCTGAAGGCTATAAAGAAAGTTTTGATTTGGTGTGAAAAAAAAAATTCGAGGTTTTCACGGAAATGAGTTGTCCTGGTGCAGGGCATGCCAAAAAATACTATCTTTCAAAAACGTCCGTCTGTATGTGTGTGTGTATTTGTGTGTGTGTGTGTGTATGTGTGTGTGTGTGTATGTGTGTCACTTTCCAAAGTATAAGACCTAGAGATACCAAATTTTGGCTACATCAACTTTTTTGGACATGTATTAAGTATGAATAACATAACATTACACCAACTTGAAAACTCAAGATGGCTGCCATACAAAAAAACATAAAATTGCATTTTTCTCAAAAACGGCTCCAAGAATTTTTCTTAAATTTTTAGAATTGCCATTAATTAATTTTTAACTTAATAAAAAAAAAAAAAAAACGCAACTAAGCTACACATATAGTGTAACTTCTTGCCGCGTTATCCCCGAAGGGGTCGCATGTGGCGAGTCGAACCTATTTATTTTTACAGGTAAGGGGGTCGGCCTTACGCCAACCACTTCAGTTGAAGTGGAGGTTTCCCAGCTCCCGAGAGTGCTGGTACTCATTTCTTGTGAAGGCTGAGTAAACCTTGCCGGTATTTTATTTTGGGGTTAGAAATAAACACCGAAACGGGAAATCATTTCTGACACCCTCGGTGGGATTCGAACCCGAGCTTTCGGCATGGAATGCAAGCACTCTACCACCTAAGCTATCGACCGGACATTTGTAATAAATTAGTTAAATTAGTTATGGCAACACTCTTACTAATCTGTGTCTATGGGTTGCCATATGAAAAAAACAAACGATTGTGATTTTCTCGAAAGTTAAGTGGTCAACAAAAATATAATGTTAGATAATATTATGGACAACATAAATTTCTACAAATTTTATCAAAAAATTTTTTGGAAAAAATAAATATAAAGCACCGTTTACACGACCTGAAATTTTAAATCGAAAATATTACAAAAATCTATTGAAATGCAAGATATTTAAATTTGTTTTAAATTTGATAGAAAGAACAAGCTTATCACTTTAATTCGTAATCATTTTTTTTTTACTTTTTTGAAAATTCAAGATGGCTTCCGAAGAGCTGAAAATTTAAAATGCGATTTTCTCAAAAACGGCTCCGACGATTTTTCTTAAATTTTGTGTGAATCCATTTATATAATAGTGCTATCTAATAATAATAATCATTTCTTCATCATAATCTCGGTTTAGGGAGTTGCCATATAAAAGAAAAAAAAATGAAAAAATTTTCGGCATATTGCCATCATTATTTTTTCCAATAAGTGAATCAAAAGTATAGCCGCCATACAAAGTGAAAATTTTCCATACAAAATGTATTAGCAATTTTCTTGGTAGTCAAAGGGTTAAAAATAGATAAAAGGCTGCGATTCTTAAATTTTTATATATACCAATAATAATCAGTCGTTACTTTTTCAAAATATAACTAAAAAGTTTACCCACCATACAAAGTCCTAGTTTGCATACAGAAGGGTTCAATGACCATTTATAATAATCTAGAATATCAGTTGCAATGAAATATAAACATTCAAAACTAATATGAAATGCATGCCCAGAAACAGGTACGTGTAAGTTCGCGCTTACGAATGCTGAATTTGTACTTACAAATTAAAACCAAATCTCAAATGAACAGAAAATCTGCAACTCTTGCCGACCTTCCTTGACACAGGGGTGACATGTCAAAGTGAATTATTTTTTACACTTTGGGAGGACTGAGAAATGCGAGAAAATTGAGATGAGAAAAAAAGTCAAGACTGAAAAGTCTTGAAAATTGAGATAAGACTTTCAGTATTAAGACTTTCAGTCTTATCTCAATTTTACTTATCCTAATGTTATCCCAAAACACGAGAGAGGTCGTGAAAGAATTTGATTCTGCCACACCAGGAGGTCCCAACATTTTGCGAGAGGACTGTGGTCGACCTTGAATAGGATCTGAACCGAGAAAGGCCGTTACAACTTCTTGCTCCATAGATGGGGTGCTCAGGGGGGCTCGATCCCCACCAAGGGTCTTGTCTTGACGTCTATGCCTTGCCTTGCCTTACCTTGTCTTACCTTGTCTTGTCTTGTCTTGGCTTGTCTTGTCTTGTCTTGTCTTGTCTTGTCTTGTCTTGCCTTGTCTTGTATTGCCTTGTCTTGCCTTGTCTTGCCTTGCCTTGCCTTGCCTTGTCTTGTCTTGTCTTACCTTGTCTTGTCTTGTCTTGGCTTGTCTTGTCTTGTCTTGCCTTGTCTTGTCTTGTCTTGCCTTGCCTTACCTTGTCTTACCTTGTCTTGTCTTGTCTTTCCTTGCCTTACCTTGTCTTACCTTGTCTTGTCTTGTCTTGTCTTGTCTTGCCTTGCCTTGTTTTGCCTTACCTTGTCTTGTCTTGGCTTGGCTTGGCTTGGATTGGCTTGTCTTGTCTTGTCTTGTCTTGTCTTGTCTTGTCTTGTCTTGCCTTGTCTTGTCTTGTCTTGCCTTGCCTTGTCTTGTTTTGTCTTGTCTTGTCTTGTCTTGTCTTGTCTTGTCTTGTCTTGTCTTGTCTTGTCTTGTCTTGTCTTGTCTTGTCTTGTCTTGTCTTGTCTTGCCTTGCCTTGTCTTGTCTTGTCTTGTCTTGTCTTGTCTTGTCTTGCCTTGTCTTGTTTTGTCTTGGCATGTCTTGTCTTGTATCCTGGCACCATTCCTCTAGAGGGGTGGCCAGTACATCCACACAAGTGCCTCCACTGGACTCTGCCTTGCATACTTCTTTATATCATCTAGTTTCATCACTCTTTTCTTGCACGCTCTTCTTTTGTAAGTTCATTCGCATTCATTCGCAATCTCACTTATCTGATCAATCCATTGTTTCCTAAGTTTCCACGCTTACCAATAAGTGAAAAAAAAACTGGCAGGCACTACAGACAAGGGATCCTTTGTACAGACAAGTGGGAACTTGTAGAACTTGCAAGGGATTGCACTACAGAGTGCCTGCCAGTTTTTTTTTCTCTTTGGTTTTTTTCTTGGTATTTGAGAATATGAGAATGAAAGTACAAAAAAGTACGATGAGATGGTTTGGACATCTCGAAAGAATGGATGATGAACGACTAACGACGAAAGTGTACAAAGGAAATGTCAGAGGAAAGCGCGGAAGGGGAAGGCCGAGGAAAGAATGGTTAGACCAAATAGGTGAGAGGTACCGGCCACCCCTAGTGGAACGGCGGCAGGATACAGTACAGTACAGTACAGAGATTAGCTTCATACCAACCTAGACATCAAGGATCTTTCTTGTGTAATTGGCGCTTTTTCCAGAGATGACCAACCTCGCAGAGGGCTCTTGAGGTGTGATTCACCCAAAACGGCGCTCACCAAATAAATCATCCAAATATTATTTGTTCACTTAAGAATTTATAAGGCTATTTCCATTTGTACGAGTATATGCAGGTACACACCGCGGTGGAATAAAATTGATTTATTATCGATATATTATACTTTTATTGAAACTGCATAAGCTGGTAGATGATTCTAGCTTTACATACGTCATACAGTGGGTTAATTTTTGGAAGAAAGTCGAGTGCAGATTCTGTGCAATTTATTTTATTTTGACTTTGACCTATCTACACTTTGTGGACTATAGGTAGGGACTGGAAAATTTCGCGATCGCGATAAAACGAATTTATTCGCGAATTTTGATGTTTTTACGCGAATAACGCGAAATTTGAGGTTTTACACACATATCGCGAATTTTCGTACTTTTGGTAGAAATTGTGCGAAAAAGTTGTTATGTGTCGCTTCTGCAACGCAACTATTTTGTGGGAAAGAAAAGATTCCTGTGAAAACCCTTTGCAAGGTGCAAAGCACAGGAAAAATGGTCGGTGTTATAGTCGAGGGGGCTAAGTGGGCTGATCTTTCAACGTTGAAACACGCTAGAACGCTAGACGCGGGGTTCGATCCCCGCCTGGGTCATTTGACCATAAATTTGACCCTGGTTCAACAAATGTAATTGGGTAATTATAAATTAATAATTAATTAGAATAAACAATACTCGTAATGATTTTTTCATTAATGATATTAATACCTATTTTTGGCCAGGCTGAGTAGGTTGGTGAATTGCATTCCTATTCACAAATCTATTTTATTAAAAAAATAAATGATAAGCAGAACTGTCCTGGACATCCAAACAGACTTGAATCGTGACATCAATGAAGGAAAATACATCAAGGAATGAAGCTGCTGCTGAATTAGCCAAGAGCACAACTTGAGGCTTTCATAAAAGCCAACATCCCTCAAAAAAAATTGATAACCCTCATCTAGAGACTAAATGCACAAAAATTAAATATTTTAAAAGGATATTGCAGGGTATTCGGAGTGTCATTGAAATATTAATACTTTTTTTAATCAATGGTTTTTTGTAAGTTGTAACTCGTATTGATTCAGATGTTGTTTATTCATTGTTTTTGAAGGTACATATTGTTGTTTATATAATAAATTGTAAATATTAGTAATATCTATAGTTTGCAATTACATAAACTTTTATTTCGATCAAATCAACCCTAAAAATTACACCGAATCTCCCAGTTTATCATGAAAAATAACGCGAATTTCCCTGTTTTTGATAAAAAATAACGCGAATTTCCCAAAAAAATAACGCGAATTTTGCAAAAAATAACACCACTTTTTTCCAGTCCCTAACTAAAGGGCATATTGCAAATTTAGAACAGCATAAAGCAGTTTGAACCAAACAAGGATTTATCCATTAATTGGGAAAAGATCTAAAGAAAGAGAAGATAGTCAAACCTGATCATTAGATGGCAAAAACGTTCTGGTGTCCGTAGAAGGCAATTAACATAATTACTCACACAGCCTCAATATTTTTGTATTTAATAATTTGTTTCAATTTCTCTTTAACTTTTTATTCCAACCAGCCTCCGTATACAAGTATCTTAGTAAAATTCACGTCCGCTTTAAACGACGAACTGCCGTAGACTGCCACTCGCCTGCATGTTTACCGAAACGAGCCGAATTCAGTCGTGCGTCTTCGGCTTTTTTGCCTATCAGCAGGCGCGAGCACATTTGTAAGAAACTTCATGTTAAACAAATTAAAGTACGGAATAAGTATTTTTTACTGGTTCACTTACAACTAACAAAATGTCCTAGTCTGTAGTAGCTTTAACAGAAGCATTGAATACAGTTTAATAACATGAAGTGCCTTCGTTATAACTTTGAGCGTTTGTCATCGAATTTAAATGACTGTGAATCATTTCAGTGTCGGTTTTTTTACGATAGCAACAATATTTTTGGATGCACTTTTTGAAAAATAATAATGAATTTGATGCACTTTACTGTGTTTCAAGTGTTCAACGAACAAGGGGTTTGCTATGGAAAACCTGTATAATAAACAAAAACTACAATAAAAATCAAAATAATTGTGCACATGAAAATAATACTTTTTCAAACAAATTATCTTTTTCTACAAATTAAAATTCATAATATAATTATGTATCTACTTTACAAATTAGGTTCACACATGAATTGACTTAGACAATATTGTGTCGTCACGCAGCCGGGTTGCTAAGGAAAAGCCATAAAAAGATTATGTTATTGGTTGCTAAAATAGTTATTTATGCCACTGCCAAGTAATGATAGTCTTTTTAACACGAGTGCTAGTTTGTGCCATGAGGCGCAGCCGAATGGCACAATAGAAAGCACGAGTGTTACAAAGACTAATTACGTGCAGTGGCATACAATACTTTTTCTACGACCATGAGAGAATTAACAAAATAGTGAATAATAGTCATTATAATGTACTCGTCCATTTGAAGTAATTAAAACCTTACCTTTGTCAAAACGTGTGATTTATCATTCCCTTCGATTATCTAATCTAACCTAAGTTGTAAAAATAAATTATATTTAGGTTTCATATTGAATTCATGCCCACAAGCCGACACATATGTATAAGGTCGCGCTTTTACATCCTGCATATAAGCTTAAACATTCAAACCCAAAACTCAAATAAACATATGCCTTGCAGTTGTATTGGCAGGTGAACCAAATTTGTACAGCATAGGTGATCAACCTCATACTCACCTATTAACCAAGTAACTTTTTGAGTTTGTTTATTTTTTGCGGTGAAATTTTTTGTATTGTTTTCCTTTCAAGCCTTTTATTTTCCATTGAAAAAAGGAAAGCTTTATTTGGAGCAATCCGATAAATAAATTCGATAAATTTTAGCACTATTAACAATTGTTATTTGACTCTACACATAAAATATACTTATTTATTTTCATCTGAACAGGGCTGAAAGTCTCATCACCACGGTAATTCCTACCTACCGAATATCACTAATATTGTATGAAGCCTGTAGAGTTCTCTGTTTTTCAACCAATAATTATATCGCTTTGACTTTGAGATCTTGGGGAAGAGAGGAAGTATCTCAAGGGGAGGGGAGGGGTGAGATGAGTCGGATTTTGACTGGCGGTCGATACAGATGTGTTTTTCTTTTCAAAACACTAAAAATAATTAATTTCGTTTTCTAAATTTTTAATAAACTCGGGAGTTGGAATTCAGATAGCGATCGATACGCATGTGTTTTCTTTTCTTACTCTTCAAAAATCTAAAAATATATACTTTGGTTCTTTAATATTAAATTAAATTCGGGAGTTCGATTTCAGCTTGCGGTCAACGGGTGTCTTTTGTTTCAAAGCTTAATAATATATTCATTTCGATTTTCTAAATAATAAAAATATTTTATAAATAAAGGAACATTAATCAAGAAAACTTTGAATACGCATCTATTGAACTTGAAATTTAAATAATAACTTTTATAAATATTAAGCGCGGACATTCTTTTGATTTAATTTGACATTATTATCGTGAAGTGAAAAGTGCAGTGGTTATATTTCTTATTGGGATCCGGCCTTTCATTATTTAAAATTAAAATTAACTATTTACGTATAATACAGAGTTGTTCCTGAGCTGTTTTCCTGGGCTGAGTTTTCTTTGATTATACTAACAGATTAACTAAAAATCTACTAAACTAAAACTAAATTTCATTGAACATATTACTTTATTTCATTTTTATGTTGGTGTTTTCTTTCAGAGTTTCTTATCGCTGTGTACTTGGTTATAAATATTTACTTTCAGGGATTCATCGACTTACCTGTGCGGGGGAAAGATTTTCCTACTTATTTTCTTATCGATGCATAATTGTTAATTATAAGTTTATTTCAGAGATTCATTGACTTAACTAAGCGGAGGGAGGTTTTCTTCTTATCTTCGACAAAGTAGTTATTTACTGTCGCTATCATTTATGTACTAACGCAACACACACACACACACCACTATTGACACTTTGCATCCAATTAGATTCTCTCTCTTGCCGGAATTCAGCAATGTTATATTGAATTAAGAAATGTATGGTTTACTTGAAATCGAGATATATTGTCTTCCGTGACCAGCTGTCCTCGTGGCCTCCTTACCGAACGGTCCTTCCTGAGATTCCTATCTGTGGATAGCGGCTGCACCGGTTGTCCCAGCAAGTAATATATCTCGCAAGGTTTCAAGGTGATGGGACCTTTTGTCGTAGTTTATTAATGTGGGTCTGGTGTTGAATCATTCACAGTCACGGGAAGACCCTAGTTTCAGGAAAATTCCTGAAAACTATAACATTCAATGCAGAATTACCTAATCACTCTTACACATTACGGAATGCTGCTCTCCTTGAGGTGGTGAGAATGAAAGAATGATTATGAAGGATTTGCATGCTGCATGAATTACCTTTAAGCAAGGCCTGAAAGTGATCCATCTGAAGGTGAAAATGTATTCCAAACACACCATTACACATCCATCACACTAGGGGTTGGCCAAGCTAATAAAATACAAATTTCATAAATAAATTATAAACAAACAACTCTGCAGTATGTGCTGAAGCCGAAATGCCTGCAATCTCATATCGAGATATCCAAAGAATAACGCAGATGTACTTAATGCAGTTGAATTTGAAAACCGCTGAGTGACCTTGGTCATAATATGTTCCTGATCACAACAAAGTTCCTGAAAATTGGCAGCCGGCCTCTGGCCAAATACAACTGGATATGTTCCCGACCTCCGGTCGCAATGAGAGTTCCTGAAATGATCTGGGCTCACTCAGCTGGATTAACGTTCCATGATCTCTGATCATATATACTTGGAGTTTGCTTGGAGCCAACACTGTTGCAGTAACTTGTAGCTGAACACACACAATCCAGACTAACCTTCCTGTCCCGTGGTTTTTTGCAGCAAAAGATTACCATCCGGAGCGGGGGGAGGGTACGTTGGGGAAGGAAGGCGGTATCCACAGGCCGTGTAGGCCATTTTTGATTGTTTAATTAGAGTCACTTTGATCGACGAGGGTGTCGAAATCTTAGATTCACGCCGCGTGTATTCGAATCCTTTCCTTGAAATAACTAATAAAGGTCCATTTTGCAGTGCCTTTCAGATGACCGGTGGTCACAGAAAGATGCTGTAAAAGCCATGGACCTATTAACTTACAGGTGGACGCGCAAAGGTAAGAATTACAACAAAGAAGAGATCGCCTTGCATGTAATTACTTTCACTAACAAACTAAAACCTAACTGCCTTTCATCTCGCAATTTTTATGTCATTTATGTTTTTATCTGAAAATAATTTCGACTACCTTATATTCCAATTAATTAAACTCGCACACATTAAGACCGTTCCGTAATTAATAACGCTTAAATCTCGTCGCCTTAAAAATAATTGTAGTTCATACTACCTCATCTTTGATCGCGTAAACGCAAAATCAATACTCGTTATAATCTTATAAAAAGGTAGAAATGTATGAGGGGTACACCTCCCAAAAAGTACTTGGGTTTGCCACTAAAGTAGATTTTGAAACGGTAAAACAAAAAAAATAACACAACGTTCTGTTTCATTATCTTCCACACGACGAGGAGTCCTACCCTTAGCTAGACGATCACATAATAATTGGCCAAAAATAATTACTACCTCGATTGGGGTAGATTGCTCTTCCAGCAACTGAAACTGAAGGTTGGAAAAGAATCGAAGCAGCCTAGTGCTATTCCTTCAGAGAAGGTTTGTTGCACTTGAATCCTGGTGATTCCAGGGTACCCTCCCTGCACATTCGATCGCTCCACTTCTACCGGAGGAGGAAAAATCCCTCTTTCGCGCTTCTCTTTCGAGTCTCCTCTTCGTTCCTCCGACCCCTTCTTCGCCAGGGGGGGGGGGAACATTACAAGCCTAATCAGCTGATCGCTTGCGGCCATCTTGGATTGACAGGTCTCCATACCCCCATACAAGGTTGACATTTGAAATTAAAAAATGGTTCCAATTCTGACAATGTGCGCATGCGCACATGTTCATTTTAACACGGTTACCGGTTGCATAATGTAACATTATGCAACGGGTGTAGAAATGTATGGCATTGTGATTGCGTTAGCCGTTTTGTAATTAGTAAATTACCAAATGGGAGTAGAAAAACGGCATTTTCATACAAGAATGGCGTTTTCTCGCCGAGACAAAAGTTCCAAATTCAAATATGTTCTAATTTCATTACTGACACGATGTTTGACTTTGAAATATGGACGTCAAATTAATGCAAAAACTGGATTTGTTTTAGATAATCTAAGTAGCAAAAAAATATTGATATTTAAGGGTTATACACGCCGCTTATGGGTCATCAAAAAAAACAAATCTCACACGAATAAAGCCTTGCAACTCTGCCGCATTTGCCCTAAACGGGGCGGTATTACCGAAAGTGAACCAAGTTTTTACAGCATGGGGGTCAGTCTCACATCAACGCATAAGTAAAGTTACATATTTATTTCAAAATTTTAATGTGGATCAGAGGACAGAGAGGATCAAGGACAGAAAGAAATGGCGGTTGATCTGTGATGTTGGCGGCTAGGGTTTTTTTAAATAAGAATTTGTTTTCTGTTAGTTTTTGATGTCCGTACGTATTATAATTTGTTAATTTTAAAAATGAAATTTGTTGTGTATGTTCCTTGACTTATAGGTTGGTATGCGGCTGACTCCCCATGCTGTAAAAAATGGTTCACTTTTTCAATGTCACCCCTGTTTTCAGGGAAGGTCGGCAAGAGTTGCAGGTTGTATGTCTATGTGAGATTCGGGTTTTTATATTGTAGGACCACGTTTCAGCGCGAACTTGTGCATGTCTCCCAAGTAACCTTCTAGGTTTTAAAAAGGTTAAAAAGAGGTCCCAGAACCTTTTTAAGCCTTTTTGTAATCTTTTTAAAACCTAAAAGGTTACTTGGGCTATTTGTCAAAGTGCATATAATGTGAATCTTTAATGTTACATATATTTTGCAACTTAAAATAGATTAGGTTAGATCAATCGAAATTGAACAGCGCATCAAATTATCAATATTCCATTTCTTTTCAAACACAAAAACAAACTTTTAAAATTATAATATAGTGATTTTGCATCTACAAAGCGGGGCTTTAACCCTTTCGCACCGTTACCGACGTCTCCCTTTGATGTATAAGACATCAAACGCCAGTTCGCACCCACTTATTCCAGGGTTAAAACAAATTGCGTCAGCCTGGAGACTGCCTATGACGGGGACGCTAGCTACAATATTCATGACCTAGCTGAGATTGATTTACGAGGGCTCCCTCGAGAGGATTCGCTTCAACATAGGAATCAAACGCAACTGCGCAACGCAACTAAGCTACACATATAGTGTAACTAAGGGGTCGCATTTGGCGAGTTGAACCTATTTATTTTTACAGGTAAGGGGGCCGGCCGTACGCCAACCACTTCAGTTGAAGTGGAGGTTTCCCAGCTCCCGAGAGGGCTGGTACTGATTTCTTGTGAAGGCTGAGTTAACCTTGCCGGTATTTTATTTTGGGGTTTGAAATAAACACCGAAACGGGAAATCATTTCTGACACCCTCGGTGGGATTCGAGCCCGAGCTCACGGCATGGAATGCAAGCACTCTACCAACTGAGCTATCGACCGGTATCAGCGTATCTGTTTTTTCAGAATGGTTGAGATTTACGTGAAAATCCTCATGATTTCTGTTTCATTAGAATTAACATAACTATGTGTTTCTTAACTTTTAGGTTGGTATAAGGCTGACCAATCATGCTCTAAAAAATGTTCACTTTACTAATGTCACGCCTGTGTCAGGGAAGGTCGATAAAAGTTATAGGGTTTATGTTCATTCGAGTTTTGGATTTTATTTGTAAGTACACATTCAGCATTTGTAAGCGTGAATTACACGTATTTGTTTGTAGGAATGATTTTGATATGAGCTTTAAATGTTAATATATCTTTGCAGCTTAGATTATAGATTATAGATAGATGTGGGAAAAAACTCAAGGGCGCCGTAGGTCATCTATAATCTTTAATTTAAGATGCAAAGATATATTGACATTTAAAGCTCATATTTAATGCACGCTTGCAAGCAGGCACCTGCAAATGCAACGCAATTAAGCTACACATATAGCGTGACTTCTTGCCGCGTTATCCCCGAAGGGTTTTGCATGTGGCGAGTGGAACTTATTTTTTTAAATAAGTAAGGAGCCAGCCTCTTTAGTTGAAGTGGGGGAAGGCTGAGTAAACCTTGCCGGTATTTTAGTTTGGGTCTTGAAATAAACACACCAAAACGGTAAATCATTTCTGACACCCTCGGTGGGATTCGAACCCAAACTCGCGGCATGGAATGCAAGCACTCTCTCAACTAAGCTACCGACCTGCAGTATGCTAAAACTCTTCTCATACCTGTCCTGACTGCATGTGTCAGAAGGATCCACAGCACATGGACGCTTATGTAAAGCTGTATGGAAGGCGTTACCGTAAATGCAACGGCACGACAAAACAAGGACCTCTAGGTCAGAAGCGTGCCTATTACTCTTAATGGAAGTGGTTCGATGTTTATGTAATGCCTGTGTTTTATTTTTATGTTATAAATTTAAATCTATCCAACTCATATAGAATACACGAGACATTTTTTTTTAAATCTACACATATTAAGCTTTTAAAAAGACTCACAGAAAGAAGAATAAAATATTGCCATGTTTGAATTTTGAAAAATCAAAGGAGATAATAGAATATGTTTTTGTCATTTCGTTGACCCTATGAAACTATGAAAATCTTTCAGGACAAAAGATCAAAGCACTGCCTGAAAGATGAAATAGGACCAAACCCTGTGAGTATTTTTGTTTACACAAACAATAGCACAAATGCATGGAAAGTAAAACGCACACTAGAGGCGCTGTTAGAAAATTTCATACAATATAGCTGATTATTTACAAGAAATTTCATTCTCATACATCAAAGGGTCTCGTTTATAATGGGTCCTACATACTTATAATACAAAAATAGCTTCATGCTAAGTAAATAGACTTCATCCTAATGGAAGGCATACACATTATATTCTGCCTAATCTTTAATCTAAGTTGCACACATGACAATTGGTATTATCCAAAAACAGGTACTCTTTGGATACAACCTTAGAGTCGAGCCGCATGTATGTGTCAGATAGGTTCACAGCATGATGCGTGTCTACTTGGAAAATCAAGTCTCTCAAATCTCAAATGAACATGAATTTGCAACTCCAACTGCCTTTCACTAATGCTGGAATGATTTTTTTTTAATGCTGTGCGGGAGACTCCCTAGATTTCAGAGACTCTAGGGATCTATGACTCTTGTTGTAGTGCCGCAGAGGTGTTGTCTACGAGCTTGGTCGTCGTTACAAAGCGTCAATACTCAAACAAGATCCAGTTGCTGTAAGACTGGATGGACCTTTAGTGACCAGTCTTTTTTAAAGGTTGTATGAATTTTTCAACTCAGCAAAAAGCATATTTGAAAATATAAATAGTATACTCTTTGTGTTCCGCCAGGATTCAAACCCACTCATTGGCAAAAAAAAACATTTTGTACAGTATTGGTGATCGGCTTCATACCAACCTATAAGCCAAGGAAAAAGTCAAAATATGCGATATTCCGAAGTTAAATGTCCAACCAGTCGCTTTGGAATGGACTCTCGGTAAGTAAACGTCACAACTGCATGGAATTACGGTCTTTAGCAACCAATAGTAAATGTATTTTTGCCTTTCTTTTAGCAACCCGACCGTGCGAGGTCACAATTTTGAGTCTGTAGCTTCATATATTTTACCAAAAAATAATTCTTAGAGTCCTAAATGGAAATTTTTAATTTTATTGTACCTGAAGATGATTGAGAGATTGAAAAAGTTCGTGTATATCAGTAGAGATCAATAACTGGTCTTCTTTCTGGATACATTAAAATAAAAATTGCTTTGTTTTAATTTACATGAGTTTATTTTCTGGATATTTATTTTTACTAAATTTATCTTACAATTTACATTTATTTGTAACACTTTTAGCAACTCAAATTTATTTTCACAGTTCAGCACTTCACACACTCTTCAATCAAAGGCGACTATCTATTGGTCTTGGTGCACTCAATTTTGCTCCTTATATACTTCAGAGACAAAAGTCTCTAGTGACTAATTTGCCAGCAAACTCTCGAACGTTTTACCAGCTCCAAGAGTACAAAGGGATTATTACATTTCTAGATTTCTTAGGCCTATAATTATTCCTACTTACGATGTACACCTTTATTAATATACTTTTGACATAACACTATAATAATTATTACTACCTACGATGTACACCTTTATTAATATACTTTTGACATAACACTATAATAATTATTATTACCTACGATGTACACCTATATAAATCTACTATTTACATAACAATATATATCTTTGCGACTTAGATTATAGATTATAGATGATGAGAATATATTTATGTAACAAGGCATCTCTTCTATCTATGCGCATAAAATGCGATAAATCAATACGCCATGATTCAATGGGTGTTCTCGCAATTTTTCCACCATTTGCGAAAATTGTAGACGGCCATAAATAACCCTTATAGAAATCTGCCCTGGTCCAGCATACACACCCCCACTCTCCTACCCACACAGAGGCTTTTGTTTGGAACGCGGATTAATTCAAATATCGTTTGCTACTCCCCGGAGATTTCAACGCCAATTTTCCAATTACCCGCGCACTCCCCGAGGTTATTTTTTACGTTTAATTTTCCAGAATTTATCTTGGAAAAAATAAGCGTTTCAGTCAATGTCCATTTTCCTCAAACACAAAAAAAAATGAAATAAAAGAAAAACGCGTTTCTATTGAAATTTCCATTTGAATTTTTATCATCGTTTTGACGTCTTCTCATAAATTTATTCATATTTTTTCCTGAAAGAATAATACTGTAAATTTTCTTTTTGGTTCAAATAAATGAAAGATTTTTTTTTCTCCTTGCATTGTTGTATTTAAGGCATACAGAATCAAATATGGTAATGTATGATTTTACCGAAATTCTTTTTCTGGTTTTTATGACTTATACGTTGGTATGAGGCTGACCACCCATACTGTAAAAAATGGTTCACTTTGCCAATGTCACCCCTGTTTCAGGGAATGTCGGCAAGAGTTGCAGGGCTTATGTTCATTTGAGTTTGGATTTTATTTGTAAGTACACAATTAGCATTTGTAAGCGCGAACTACACGTGTTTGTTTGTGGGCATACATCTGAGAGCTTTGAATGAATATATCCTTGCAACTTAGATTATAGATTATAGAATAATAGATTATTATAGATGACACTTTCTGTGTTTTCAAAAAAATATGCGATTTTCGGTATCTATAATCGAAATTGCAAAGATATATTAAATGCCTTTCAAGCAGACTTAAATGTGCGCTTAAACATGCCGCATGTGAACTTCCAATATAAAACTCAATCTCAAATGAACATAAACCCTGCAACTCTTGCCGAATTTCCCTGAAACAAGGGTGATATCGGCAAAGTGAACCATTTTTTACAGTATGGGTGGTCAGCTTCATACCAACCTATAAGTCAAGGAATGAATATGAAAAATGTCAATACATTTTTAATGTAAATAATAATTTATTTTATGATTGTTTTTCGTTTCTCTACTAAGACTATTTTATTTACATTTATGAGTAAACAAATCTAGTTATGTAAATGAAAGTGAAAAAAAAAACAGTAGATATGGATGGTCAGCTTTATACCAACCTAAAAGTCAAGAGATACAAATAATAGATAATATTCAGGTACATATATAAAAACAACAAAACCTGAAAAGAAATCTATACAAAAAGAAGGCGGTGGGTATATAAAAAATATAACATAAAATTATGCATGAATAAGCCGTAATAATACCCACACCTTTGAATCTCTTTAGCTGCGACAGAAAATGTTCAAAATTAAATGCCTCATAATTTCTTTATTCAAATATAAACAGGTCACAGGGCGCTCTGCATTATTTAAGAATGGAGTCTTTTGTAGCAATTGTTATTAACCCTTTCGAGTCCCCTTTTAAGGCGTCACATTGCTTGACCGCAAAGGTCCCTTATCATAAACATGGCGTCGATGTGCCAAGGGTCTAAAAACCATAAAGCAAACCGCTCTCACCCACATTTGGGATGGTGACAGGTTAGAACGGCACAGTAACAAAACGACACACGACATAACGACAGATGACGAAACGATACATGACAGAACGACACATGAGAGAGCGACACATGAGAGAATTACGCATGTTAGCATGACACATGTCAGAACGGCACAGTGACAAAATGACACATGACACAACGACAGATAACAAAACGATACATGACAGAACGACACATGAGAGAACGACACATGAGAGAATGACATATGACAGAACGACACATAAAAGAATCGCGCAGTGACGAAACGACAATATACATATATTTTTTATAAGGAAACCTTTGCAGGAGACTCCCTAGATTTAGGAGACTTAAGGGATCTATGAAATCAGTTGTAGTGCAGCAGAGGTGTTGGTGATGTGGCAGTTGATGTCCTGATCAAGTTGCAGGGTCGTTAGCTGTGCAGTGCTGTAGTTTGTGTTGCGTTGCGTGACATAACGGCTCACTGACAAAACGACAAATGACAGAACGATATATGACAGAGACAAAACGACACATGACAGAACGACACATGACAGTACATCACAATGACAGTACATTGCAATGACAGTACATCACAATAACAGTACATCACAATAACAAAGCATCATTATAAGAAAACAATACAGGGAAAACGTCACATGACAAAATATCACAAACAACACAAACATTTATTTTGCTTGCACACACCATATGCGACCCCTTCGGAGATAATGCGTTAATCAGCTGTTTTTTATGTGCAGCTAGTAACTTTTTTTTATAACTTTTACCAAAAATTATATGTATGAGTTTCATTTTATCATGTTTCACATGTCTCACTTTTTTGGGATGCTGTTTATGGTGTTTTCTGTTTTCTGATGTTTTTTTATTGTGATGTACTTTCCTGTGTCGTTATGTAATGTGTCGTTTTGTCACTGTGTTATCCTATCACGTGTTGTTTTGTTATGTGATGTACTGTCATTGTGATATTATGTCATTATGATGTACTGTCATGTGTCGTTCTGTCATGTGTCGTTTTAACACTGTATCGTTTTAATACTGTATCGTTCTATCATGTATCGTTCTGTCATGTGTCGTTTTAACACTGTATTGTTTTAATAGTGTGTCGTTCAATCATGTGTCGTTCTTTCATGTGTCGTTTTAACACTATATATCGTTTTAATACTGTGTCGTTCTATCATGTGTCGTTCTGTCATGTGTCGTTCTGTCATGTGTCGTTTTAACACTGTACCATTTTAATACTGTGTCGTTCAATCATGTGCCGTTCTTTCATGTGTCGTTGTAACACTATATCGTTTTAATACTGTATCGTTCTATCATGTGTCGTTCTGTCATGTGTCGTTCTGTCATGTGTCGTTTTAACACTGTATCGTTTTAATACTGTGTAGTTCTATCATGTCTCGTTTCAGCACTGTGTCGTTTTGTCACTGTGTCGCTCTGTCATGTGTCGTTTTGCCACTGTTTCTTTCCAACATGGTACCATTTGGGACACGTTCAAAGGGAGCATTGGTCGCGAAAAAAAATGAAGCGAAACGAAACAAAATCCCGCTTTCTCTATGAATGTTTACACAACAAAAAGCTTGCTGGGAACTGGTCTCGCACTCCAGTGTAAAAACGTTTATACGCAACCAAAGCGTTCCACCAAAAACGTATCAAAAACAGAACACTCTATTTTAGTTTGTATACATTTTATGGTTAACGCTGTGATTGAGTATAGAGAAAAGTTTCATACTTGGCATTTTGTTTACAAGCCACATGTTTGCTTACACTCCCAACGAATTTGATTGCTTGTAATTCTGTAACTCCCTCGTTGTTTTTTTTTTCGTTGCGTCAGAAATAATATTTTTGTCAATCCATCAAAAACCAATACAAATAAACGCGCTTGTGTTCATCGACATCATCGATGGGATGGTCAAGGCGTTGGCGTTCACTAAAACCGGTTCAAGCCCCGCCTGCGTTATGTACTATCAGCTATAATTTCAGAATTGCTTCAACAGATATCATTGAATCTAAATCTAATCTAAATCTAAGCTGCAAAGATATGTATCATTTGAGATTCATATTAAATGCATTCCCACAAGCAGACATGCATAATTTTGCGCTTACACATGCCGCACGTGGACCTACAGTATAAAAAACCCAATCTCAAATGAACATAAGCCCTGCAACTCTTGCCGACCTTCCCTGAAGCAGGGGTGACATTGGCAAAGTGAACTATTTTTTACAGTATGGGTGGTCAGCCGCATACCAACCGAATAGATATCAATAATTCATTGAAAATAGTAAACAATGAATATTGTACAAAACACTAATAAATATTTTTTAAGAGGCATCTATACCTACATATTTCGTTCTACAAAAAAAAACATGTTGCATAAAGTGTATGATCTTAGTAAAAGAGTGACAGTTATGAAGAAAATCAAGCGTGTTTATTAGTTGTTTATCTGTCACACTTATACTAAGGCAATATATTTTTTTTTATAAAACAACAGTCAAGGGTACACAGCGCTGGGCAATGCAATCTCGATCTCGTGAGATCCCGATCTTCCGAGATCTCGCCTCATTTTTCGGGATCAATCTCGAAGCATAAAATGACGAGATCTCGACCGAGATTGAGCATCAGTAGTCGGCAATGCATGACACGTGCTCTCTGCCCGCGAGCGATTTGCTGACTGACGCAGGAAAGGACTGACCGCATACGCAAACTATCCCGACTATCCCTGAGTATTTACGATGTTGGTCGAGCAGGATAGCAAAGAATAAGTGATATTGTTTTGACTAAAGTAAGTTAGCGGAAGATATTCGAGTGCGTACAGGCACTTGTTTATTTACAATTGTTTCAGTTGTGCAGTTACTGTTATGGTGTGCTAAAATGACGTGTTTCTATGGGTTAATTGAATGAAAATTTGTATTATTTATAGTTAGAAATAAGGAGCATTTATTTAGCTGTTTTTGGTGTGTATCGCACCTCAAGAGCTCCCGTTATTTTAAACACGTTTCTTCTCTTCTTCCTTCTTAAATACATTTTCTTCTTTTTCTGAACTTAAATAAACAATAAATAACACATGGAATACTGTTTTAGGCCTGAAATTTTCAACGTTAGCATCGCGACTTTAATCTGAATGAAAAAGACGCACATATGTATGTCGAGTAGTAGTTTTTTTTATCACTTTAAAGTCACATATGCCAACGTTGAAAATACCAGGTCTAAGTATCCATACGTTAGCTGTGGTTAAACTTAAACTTCAAGTTTTATACTCGTACTAACAGGCAATTAGCTACAGTTTACTGCTGCGTTTATTAGAACAAGTAGCGCCGCTTACAAATTAGACTTATAGCGATTGTGACAACTAGACCCCCTCGACCTCTGAGGGGTTGGGGGGTCCCACCCGACCCCCGACTCTGTCAGAGGGTTCAGCAAATAAAGGGTTAACGCCTAACAAGCCGGGACGAGCCGCGCTTGTACTGGAAAACGCTTCAACCAATATTTATTTCAACCAGACTGATTTATTGAACTGCTCTTTCAGGATTTTTTTTTCAAAAATTCATGAAAAACTAAGTCATATTCTTTATTTTGGTAATGATTAACAATTTATGTGATTATCAACAACAATATTATATAATCAATGTTGCAAAAATATTATTATAATTTACCGGTTCAATTTAAAAACAACTTTGGTTGATTTATTTCAAAACATTTATTTTAAGATTTCGTTAACATTTAGTTCGTCCACAGAGCTAACTTTTATACTGTATTGCTCGACAGCTCCGATACAAGTCTTTCACTATAGACAGATTTGGAGCTTTTATAGCATGACATAAGCAAGGTTCTTGAAACATTGTGAACTGGAATAGTTCCCAATGTTTCTATTTAGAATATTCGAGCAAATACTTACACCATCGAACAAATACAAGTACAATTATTTAAAAATTTCAGGTCCGAATCCCAGCAAGGATGTCAGAAATGATTTCCCGTTTACGTGTTTATTTCAAGCCCCAAAATAAAATACCGGCAAGGTTTACTCAGCCTTCACTAGATATGAGTACCTAACCCCTCGCGATCTGGGAAGCCCCCACTTCAACTGACGTGGTTGGCGTAAGGCCGGCCCCTTACCTGTAAAACTTAATATGTTCTATTTTCCACTCGCCAGCGAGAAAGTTAAATGCAATTTTCTGTGCAACATAAAGTATCTTAAATAATTTATTTATGTGCTACAGTTCTTCTATGGAATCAAGACTTCATTAATTTGATAAATGGTTCTCAAATTAGATTAGGTGCAAAAACGGGCGGTCAGCCGTGGGATAGGAGAATAAATAATTGGCCATTAATAGCATGAAAAGGTCCGGGCTTTCTTTGTTGCGTCGGTTTCCCATTAGTACCATCGTGATCAGGGGCGACTCATTGCAGGTATCGCTGATGAAAAGAAGAAGAAGAAGAGTATTAAGTCATGGAAAAAAAAACGATAAAAAAACTTGAGTATCACTGGAAGGCATTCCGCTACTTGGAAGAAATACAGCGATGTATGAGCGTCAAGTTTTTTTATTTTTGAAAATAAATTTATGAAGAGAAATTCACCAACCTATTTTGCCTGTCCAGAAACAAGTAGGTTTTTACATTATCAAATAATGATAATAATAATTAATAACTACTCAGTGACATATGTTGAACCAAGGTCAATGTTATTGTTGATAGGACACGCCACAGGTAGAAACTCTTCAAGTATCAAGGTGTCTTAAGAGCACGCTTACAAAAAAATCTCCCTTGTTTTTAAAAATATGTTTCTTATACTTTATGGCCTTAGTAAAGGAGTAAAATAAAGGAGTTAGAAAGTTAAATTGTTTTTTTATATTCTCTCAAAAACTGTTATCACTCTAACTAAATAGCATCGT
This sequence comes from Agapetus fuscipes, assembly GCA_951799405.1. Classification (NCBI taxonomy): domain Eukaryota; kingdom Metazoa; phylum Arthropoda; class Insecta; order Trichoptera; family Glossosomatidae; genus Agapetus; species Agapetus fuscipes. Next base: position 11,541,803 of record OX637353.1, on the reverse strand, counting down.
TTTTTAGACATCGTATCATTCTAAAATTATGAAGAAGAAAAAAAATCTAAAATATTATTAAATTAAATAAAATAAAATAAACAACCAAATTTTACGAAAATAATGTGAAATAAAAACGTTATTTTAATAATTTATTTCGGCGTCATTTTGAAAGTTAAAAAAAAATATACCTTTGCAATTTAAATTTAAAAAATTAAGAAATTAAATATTTTTCTCATTAACGTTCTTTATCTTTATCTTCTCATAACGGCCATAAAGTATAAGAAACATATTTTTAAAAACAATGGTCATTTTTTGTAAGTGGGCTCTTGATGAAAAGACTACCACGGATCCTATAATCTCTACTTGATCTTCAAAATAACGGTCTGACTTTCCATTAGGTAAGCCCACTCGCTGCCACTGAGTGGAATGTACCAACTCATTAGGAGAAAACGAAGATTGGCGGCGTCTGGAGAACCCTACACCTTTTGCGTTATGTGGCCCGATAATGAGCCCTGATGGACGAGGCGCTTCCTCTCCGGTATCCTTTCATTACTCCAACGACCATCGGGATAAATCTCACAGATGTGATGCCAGAAATATTCAAAGGTAATCTGGTAAACGAATCAAACTTGCGCATTTTCAAAATATTGTTATGATTTTAGTTGCGGTTCTCTTTTAATTAAACTGAAATTATTTATTTTACACGGTTGGGTTTATAATTTACAACATTTGACAATCACTGCATATTGGTCTTCGCGGCAAAATGCTTGAAGCGACTAATCCGCTGATGCCCTTTGTAGTCCGTTTATATAGGTACAAAAGGGATCATTCTTGCATATTCCAGATCATTCGATTTCTCGCTCATACTAGGACTCTGTTCTATGTACCTTACTACTACCATCACACAAGAGCCAGATTGTTTTACCAGCGTGATTAGAATCACGTATGCACTTATACTACCATACACTCATAACAATATTTTTTATTTTTGAGTAGTACAATTCTGAAAGGTTTTGAACCAATTATTGCTTTTGACTTTTTCTTGACTAATAGGTTAGTATGAGGCTGACCACCCATACTGTAAAATTGGTTCACTTTGTCAATGTCACCCCTGTTTCAAGGAAAGTCGGCGAAAGATGCTGCGTTTATGTTCATTTGAGTTTTGGATTTTTATTTGTAAGTACACATTCAGCTTTTGTAAGCGCGAACTTACAAACGTGTCGTTTGTGGGCTTGTTAGTACTGAGATTATAGACCAGTCTTTAGTCTAGTGCTTAACGCTGCAAACTCGTAATCGAAAGATCGTGAGTTGTATTCCCGAAGGAGCATGTTCCAAAAAGTACGTCCAGCCTCATAACTAGCAACTGGATCTTGCTTGTGTAATTTGCGCTTTTCATAGCGTAGACCATACTTATAGAGGACTCTTGGGGTGTAATGTATTATCTATAATCTGAGTTGCAAAGATGCATTTCATTTAAGATTCACAATACATGCAGATACGTAGGCTCGCACTTACACACTCCGCATGTGGACTTACAGCACAAAAACCCAATCTCATATGAACATAATCCCTGCAACTCTTGCCGTCCTCCCCTGAAACAAGGGTGACATTGGCAGAGAGAAACATTTTTTTACAGTATAGATAGTAAGCCTTATACCAACGTAAAATCCATGCATCAAAAGCGCCTTACGGTAATTCAAGATTCATTGTTATTTCTGCGTACTGATTTGCTGCATAAATCTTTAGTTTAAACTCAAGTAAAGCGTTACCAAAAAATATATAAAATCTAGAACAGCACCTCTATTGAGTGTTTCAGTTTCCTTGAATTTTCAGTGCATAGCAAGGTTTTGTTTGAAAGTAAAGTTGTATACTTGAAGTACTGTTTCACTGTGTAAATTTTACTTTGTAGTGAAAAGATTCCACTGCGTCTTCAGGTTTGCATGTATAAATTGAGTCGCATTTGAAACAAAAACGGCCATCTAAGATAATTCTCAAAACTTAAATAAATGTACTCAAATAATGATAGAAGGATTTCCTTCCCGTACATATATGTATCACATTTTTTATGAAACCCCCACATTGCCGCGTTTGATTCTAAGCGACTGAATTGAAATGTTTTGCGTTAATAAGGCTGTGTAAGATAAGCATTCGAATTCTAATTTCGAAAAAAATTAGAAATCATATAATGATTCCTTGACTAATGGGTGGATGTCCTTTCATACTGTACATAATTGGTTCACTTTTGCCAATGCTATTCCTGTGTCAAGAAAATGTGCCAAAAGTAACAGGACTTAATCCTTTGATTTTAGATAAATAAGTGAGTTCGCAAATATAAGCAGCCAATTAATTCGAGTTTTAGGGAAATTCGAATGAAAATTTATTTTTCGACTATTTCTATATTCGAATATTCACTTAATCCCTTTGCATTCCGGGGTGGGACTTATCGAACCGGATGTGCATACATTACCTATAGTGACACAAAGGCTCTGTACTGAGGTAGCAAGTAGGTACACCCAAGCTCCCGCATGCAAATTAGCTGCATATACATGTGGCAGAGGTATTCCAAGCTGTGCGGGATCTTAGCTCCCTGTTTGCTTAGTAAGAGAAGACTTAATACCCCAATGGCACGCAGATAGAGTAGGGTAGCTTGGATATTATGTATGAAAACTTTTAAATGTCTACTCAATAATCAGTGCTGACAAGCTCCCTAATGTAAATTATGTGCATACACATGTGACAGAGGTTTTTTAAGCAAAATAGGATCTAAGCTCTTTTTTATTTACTCGATGGCACACGGATTGACTAAGGTAGCTTGATGATTGCTATAAAAAGACGTAAAAATGACCATTGATGGTAAGTATTGACGCAAAAGCCTGTATTGATCGATAATAAATAATTTAGCGAGAACATAGTTAAGCCCAATTTCCTCATGCAAATGATGTATCTACATGTACATGTGCCAAAGTTTTTTAAAGCAATAAGGGATCTGTTGATGATGATGATGATGAGTTGATGATTTCTTTATAGCGCCGTTTCGTGATGTAGTCACTCCAAGGGCGCTGGTGCAAACAATGCCAGAAATTTGCTTGTATTCAGTGCATTCCGGAACTTTCCATGTTCCTCTAGCTCTCTTACATGATGTGGCAGGTGGTTCCAGGCCAGAGGGCCAGCAACTGCAAATGCACGCTCTCCAAACACTGTTATGTTGAGATTGAGAGATACCTTCAGGATATATGCCTGGGATACTTACTCCCGCCTTTTATCAGTCTTTCATCATTTATTTTCTCCAAATGTCCAAACCATCCGTGATCTGTGGTCCAAACCATCGTAACAATCAAGGAAAAAAAATTACCGGTCAACAAACACGTTGCATAAGACGCCGGTAAAACGTCATATGAACCAAAACTGTTTTTATTTTTGGGATCTTGTATCAATAACTCACTCAAATTTTGAGAAAATATCATGTATTTCTATTTTCGTATCACAATAAGCTGTTTTTTTTTAAATCACAATAAACACTTCTTAAAAATCTCATTCAAAAGCATCCACGCAAAAAGAACCCCCCAAACATTTAATTCCAGCAGCGTCAACTTTTTTTTTAAATATTGCAAAAGTTTTATTCCATTTATTTCGCTTTTCTTTCGAGGGGGGTGAGAGGAGGGGGATGAAACACTTTTTCATGAAAAAATGTATACACACCGGTATAATAAATTTCAGGCGTAACATAATTAAATTGTATGACTGTCCGGGAGAAATCACAGTCTGCGTTGAGCTAAGCCTACGGGTCTGGAAGGGGTGGGTAAAGGAAGGGGTAAAAGTTCTGCGACCCTTTGAAGGGGGCAGGTGAGCCGTGAAAAAAGGAACTTAAATATCAAGATGAGGTTTTGAGTATATTTGTGAAAGCGAGACGATGTGTCATGAGAACTCATCGATCCATGGCTAATACCAATCAAAAGTAATTGTTTAATACCCAACAACAAACCATGAAAAGCTTCGAGGATGGACGCCAGATGTCTTTGTCATAAAAGTCTACTACAATGATATATTCCAAGCACAAAAAAGGTATAAAAAGGTTTTTAAAAGGCATAACATCAAAAAGGCATTTACACCTCTGCGGCACAACAACAAGTGTCATAGACGCGTAGAGTCTCTGAAATCTAGGGAGTGTCTCGCACAGCATTTCTTATTAAATTAAAATAACAGATTTTATAAAAGTTTTAAAATATGCCTTTTTTTTTAAAATCGATTTGTGGAAAGGAATGCAATCCACCAACCTATTTTGCCTGGCCAGTTGCTTTCATGCGAAAGCAGAAGCTTGTGTGCATGCAACGGCATCTGTTGAACCAGGGTCGAAGTTATCGTCGCGGGATTCGAACCAGCGTTATCCGGTTCCAAATAACCTGTCTTGATACCCGCGGCCATAACACCGACGGCCATAACACCGGCCATAACATCGACGGCCATAGCACCGGCCATAACACCGACGGCCATAGCACCGGCCATAACACCGACGGCCATAACACCGGCCATAACACCGACGGCCATAGCACCGGACATAGCACCGACGGCCATAACACCGGCCATAACACCGACGGCCATAACACCGGCCATAACAGCGACAGCCATAACACCGGCCATAACACCGACGGCCATAACACCGGCCATAACACCGACGGCCATAACACCGGCCATAACACCGGCCATAACACCGACGGCCATAACACCGGCCATAACACCGACGGCCATAACACCGGCTATAACACCGACGGCCATAACACCGGTCATAACACCGACGATCTTTAAAAGACTATTTTGAAATGCGATAAATTATTGTAATTTTTCATTAAAATAGCATATATTTTGCTTCCTTTTGCATTTGACCGGTCCGTAGATCAGTGGTAACACTGCGGACTCTGAATGGGAAGGTTGTGGGTTCGAATTCTGACGAAGGACAAAAAATATACCATTTATATTTTCAAATTTGCTCTTCGCTGGGTTGAAAAATTCATAAAACCTTTACCAATGACCGGTCACCAAAGGTCCATCCAGCCTTACAGCAACTGGGTCTTGCTTGAGTATTGGCGCTTTGCAGCGACGACCAAGCTCGTACACCTCTGCGGTACTACAACAAGTGTCATAGACCCCTAAAGTCTCTAGAATCTAGGGAGTCTCCCGCACAGGAATTCTTAAAAAAAAAACGATGAATAAGTTTTAACATAGAAATTTCTCGAAATAAGGATCTTCAAATGTTATTATTTAAATGAATTTTTGAAAACACGTCTAAACAATTACAAAAAAAAATTGTACCTTATTTTTTTTAACTCTTTATTCATCAATACGGAAAATACATTCTTCAATAATTTTGCAGAACATCCAAGTTTTTTGGTTGAAATTCAGTTTCAGTTTTGAAGCATTTGAGAAGCATGACAAGAAAAATTCTGAGGGATAGAGTTAGGAATGAATGGGTAAAAAAATAATGTTCTTTGACAGAGGATGTGAAAGTTAAGGTACAAAAGAATGTGTTGAGATGGTTTGGGCATGTGGAAAGAATGAATGATGATAGACTGACAAAGTATGTATGCAAAGAAAGTGTGAAAGGAAAAAGAGGGAAGGGACGACCGAGAAAAGTATGGAGTGATCAGATTGAGGAGATTGTGAAAGAATGGGATATACAAAGTGAGCGTAAAAGAAGAAAATGCATGAAAAAGGTGATGGATGAATGAATTGAAAAAGGTATGTAAGGATAGGAAAAAATGGAGGCAACTCTGCAGAGGCTCTGGCCACCCCTAGCGGAATGGCGACAGAGTTACAGTTACAGTTACAGTATTTCGAAAGCACAGTCTCTGTTTTCTCGCATCTTTAACAAGGGGCTAAGGTCAGGCCTACCCCGGCAGGTATAGTGTCGGATAAACGTTTTTCTTTTGTTTGCTCTGCGGTGTTTTCTTCGGGAAATTCTATTTTGAACGCGGAACGGCCGCCGCGTCACAACCAGACCGGGGATATATTTCCCCTTAATGAAACGACACGACAAAAAGTCGTTTGTTTTAATACATTTTTCAATTGTGTTGGTGTAAATTTTCGGCTATGTTTTCTGGAGAAAAACATTTGGAGAAATGGATTTTTTGCGACTGAGCGTTGTTTTTTCAATAAAATCTAAAAAATGTCATGCCGCAAGCTCTCTCAATATCTTTTAAAGAAAAAAAAATCGTCGTACCTAAGGCTCTAGAAAAGTCGAAAATATTTGGCAAAAAAATACAGTTATAAACTTTATCACAATGTTGATGTGCTCAGTAAACTGAGTACGAGTTGCAAAACTTGAGAAAAGTAAAGTCTGCGGAAAATATTAAAGAATGATTTCTTCAAAAATCTGCCGTTTTTGTTTCGGGGAAAGAATTTGGGGAAAATCAGTCTTTAATAATTTCCGTAAACTTTACATTACTCAAGTTTTGCAACTTGTACTAAGGGTACTGGTCAATAAAAGTCAGCAGATTGAACTGTCTGGGTTTTATCCAGCAAAACGACCATCGCAGCCTGGAAAAGATGGTTTCTGAACTACTTATCTAATCTAATCTAAGTTGCAAAGATATGTAACATTGCGGGTTCACATTATATGCATTCTCACAAGCAGACACGTACAAGTTTGCGCTTGCTCAGGCCGCATGTGAACCTAGAACATAAAAACCAACATCTCAATGAACATACACCCGGTAACTCTTGCCGACCTTCCCTAAAACATTGCAAAGTGAACCATTTTCTATAGCATGGCTGGTGAACTGCATACCATCCTATAAGTCAAGTAAATGACGAACTATTTTATTTCTCAGTTTTTTTATTGTTTACCAATTATTGTGTGTTACATGTGAACACGTTTGTTACTCTGGGAAGAAACGAAAGTGCGCTATGAGCTATTTTTTTTATATTGATCAATGACTGGGACCCCAACTGAGGTGGCTGGACGACATCAAGGGAACTGCAGGCAGAGGATGGCTGAACACAGCAGCCAATAGACAGGAATTGAGACGATTGGAGGAGGCCTACGTCCAGAAGTGGACTGAGAAAGGCTGATGAAGGAAGCAAGGGATGTTTGGGACCTATTGTCTACTAGTATTTTGCACTCGGACCGTTTGTCTACTCTATTTTGGTCTCGGACCATGTGTCTACTCGCATTTTGGTATCTGACCGTGTGTCTACTCGCATTTTTCTCTCTTGCCGTGTGTCTACTCGCATTTTGCTCTCTTGCCGTAAATGCCTACTCACATTTTGGTCTCTGGCCGTATGTTTACTTGCATTTTTCTCTCGGACCTTTTATCCACTTGTATTTTGGTCTCGGACCTGGCCGTGTGTCGACTCGCATTTTGCTCTCTTGCCGTATGTTTACCCAAATTTTGGTCTTTGGCCGTATGTCTACTCGCATTTTGTTCTTGGACCTTTTATCTACTCGGATTTTGCTCTCGGACCTTTTATCTACTCGTATTTTTGTCTCTGGTCTGCTGTGTCTGGTGTGTCTGCTCGCATTTTGGTTTCTGACCGTGTGTCTACTCGCATTTTGGTCTCTGACCGTGTCTACTCGTATTTTGGTCTCGGTCGTGTGTCTACTAGTATTTTGGTCTCTGGCCGTGTGTCTGCTTGCATTTTAGTCCATTACCCCGGGCGCATTCTGCCACTGGAGTGCTAATCAAATCAACTGCGGCCACCATTAGCAAATTGCACAGTATTGCCTACTTTCAGATGGGATTAATTGTAAACAAGCCTTTACGCTGGCAACATATAACTACCGATGTACCTTACACGCATACCGTACCTCCAAACAAAATATCCAGCCTTTTGTTTGCAATGAAAAATATAAAAAATAATCAGCATAGTCATCATCAGTTAACATTATCAATTTAAAATTAATCATTTTTAGAGATAAAAAGAAAAACCACTTTGTATTCGATTACTATGAGTATTTTATTTAATTTAATACCACAACCGGTTTCGCAAACATCAGTTCGCATCATCTAATCTAATCTAATCTAAGGTGCAAGGATATGTTACATTGGAGATTCACATTACATGCATTCTCACAAGCATCATCAGGTGGATAAATGTATACTATAGTAAATAAATTAATACTATTTACTATAGTATTAATTTATCCACCTGATGATGCGAACGGATGTTTGCGAAACTGGTTGTGGTATTAAATTTAATAAAATACTTTGTTTTAAAGATTTACAAAGTAAAAGAACAACAGCTTTGTTTTCGATTACGTGAGTATTACGAGCTATACTCACGTAATCGAAAACAAAGCTGTTTTTCTTTTATCCTTAATGATGAACGATTACAAAGTTAATGCCTCTACAATCAATAAAATTAATCACCTTCATTTAAGGAATTATTAATTAAGTAAGACGAAAGTACTATCCTTTGACTTATATGACGCTGACCATTCATGCTGTAAAGAATGTTCACTTTGCAAATGTCCTCCTTGCTTACGGAAAGGTCGGCAAGATATATGGGGCTTCTGTTCATTTGCGGTTTGGATTTTGAATTGTAAGTACACGTGCAGCATTTGTTTGCGCAAAATTACACGTGCATAATTTCGGGCATGCATTTAATATAAAATTTTAATGTTATTAGCCTCAAAACTTTTTTTTTTTTTTTTAAATAGATTTGTGGAAAGGAATGCAATCCACCAACCTATTTTACCTGGCCAGTTGTCTTCACGCGAAAGCAGAAGCTTGTGTGCATGCAACGGCATCTGTTGAACCAGGGTCGAAGTTATCGTCGCGGGATTCGAACCAGCGTTATCCGGTTCCAAATAACCTGTCTTGATCCCCGCGGCTATAACACCGACAAACATCGAGAGACATCTTTCTATAAGTCATGAAAATCTTAAAAAAAAAAATACAAATGACCTTGATTTATGCTTAATTTTACCTTCTTCCTAATCCTCTCTAATCTCCTCAGACCTCCTCCATCCCCCCCACTTCTCGCGTTCTCATTTGCACGTAAAAGAGTCGCAAGGATGAGCTGACTCCCTCCCTTATTCACTCCTTTATTTCTTTCTCTTTGAAGGGATGTTAAAGTAAAATATGCATTTTAAAAGTATTTAGATACTTGAGGTCGAATGTATTTTTTTTTAATTGAATTAAGCCGTTTTATACTCTTAAATTGTCGTTTTTTTTTCTTAAACTTCATGATCTTATTAAAAAAAGAGACAGTTATCAAAAAATCAGGCATGTTAAAAATTGTCAGCAAAAAAAAAAAATTCAAAAAACACGCTTTTTCACATTTTTATCGTTTTTAAGTGCTGTATTTTGGATTTTTTTTCTGTTTTAATTACAAAATAATACATTGTTTAGTATCATATCCGGTTAATATTTATATGATGTCAATAGGTGTTGAGTAAACATGATTCTTTTCATTATTGTCACTGTTTTACTAAGACCATAAAGCTTAAGAAACAAAAACGAATAAAACTCTTCTAATCTAATCTAATCTAATCTAAGCTGCAAAGATATATATCATTTAAGATTTATACTAAATGCATTCCCACAAGCAGATATGTATAATTTCGCGCTAACACATGCCGCATGTGGACCTACAATATAAAAACCCAATCTCAAATGAACATAAGCCTTGCAACTCTTGCCGTCCTTCCCTGAAACAGGGGTGACATTGGCAAAGTGAACCAATTTTTATATTATGGGTGGTCAGCCGCATAACAACCTATAAGTCAAGGAACATACATGACAAATTACATTTTTTAAAATCAAAGAATAAAAATAACAATATATACATGGACATAAAAAACTAAATCATAAAACCAAATTCACTTTAACAAACCCTAGCCGTCAACATCACAGATCAACCGCCATTTCTTTCTATCCTTGCATACTTCTTTCATTTCCTCCAGAGTCATAACCTTCTTCATACAAGCTCTTCTTTTATTATGACTCTGGATATTCCATTCATTCGCAATTTCGGATATTTGGTCCATCCATACCTTTCTCGGTCTTCCTCTACCACGACATCCATCTATTCTACCAACATATACTTTCTTCGTCAGTCTTTCCTCATTCATTCTCTCCATATGCCCAAACCATCTTAACAAACTTCTTTTAATCTTCACTTTCACACTTTCTTTTGCACCACATTCTTTTCTTACAAAATCATTCCTCACCCTGTCACTCCGTTTTTTCCCAATCATACTTCTTAGAAAGTCCATTTCAACAGTATGGACTTTACTAATTTCACTTTCATTCACCGTCCAGGCCTCGCTTCCATACATCAAGGTGGGTAAAAGTATGCCACTGCGTACCGCCAATCGAGTATTTTTAGAAATGTTTTGATTTTTGGCGATACAAGCTGTGGCACCCAGTACACACCTGCCCTTCATTACTCTTCTTTCAAGTTCACCTGTCATTCTTCCATCTTTCTCAAACTTACTTCCCAAGTATACAAACTCATTTACCACATCAACATTCATTCCGTTTATTCTAAATTCGTAGTTCGTATTTTCTTCATTTCTTTCAAAAATCAAAACTTTCGTCTTACTTGCATTCAATTTCAAATAATTACCTAGCAGAGCTTCGTTCAATCTAGAGAGCATCGTTTGCAATTCTACTGCTGAGTCCGATACAAGAACAGCATCATCCGCATACAGTAGAACACTCACTTTGCTCTCTCCTATCATTAATCCACAATCATCAAGTCTAGCATCTCGAACACACTTGTCCATGACTATGTTAAATAGCCATGGGCTCATCACACATCCTTGCCTTACACCCTTAAAAACTTCAAACCATTCACTATACTCATCATCAATACGAACACATGCTGTACTATTTTCATAGTTTGCATGCACCGCACCTAGGAGAGCCCCATTCACTCCGTATGCTTTCAAAACATCCCATAACATACCTCTGTCTACTGAATAAAATAAAATAATAAAATAATAAAATAAAACTCTTAAAACTAAAAATTGGCAAACTTCAGCCTTTCAGTTTGAGCAACCATATTCTCATAAAAAAAATTAAACGTTTCACTCATACTTCAACAAGCTTCATCAGCGGCGTTCTACTACGTCCAACAGACGCACATAAACTGATACTTTATTTTTTATCTTAAACATCCCTTCTTCAAAGGCCGCGACCTTCTCGAGGTGTTTCCGGAGGTACCGGATATTCTTCCTGTCGTAAATAAAATCAGTATTAGACCCTTGCGTATAAGCTTAATCACAGCGTTTACCAAACGAAAGTGTAACAGCGCCTCTGAAGAGCGTTTAAGTGTTTATACATTTTTTGTGAACATTACTGTTGAGTTAAAACTTAAACGTAGTGCACAGCTCTCGAAAAAGTCTCACCGTCTTGGCGCCAAAACCGGAAATATGTAATTTTCTTAACCAACGCGTTTAACTCCTAGATAGTCAACATCCAATTATTTAATTTATCATTTAGTTTTTTTTCATCATCATTAGTTACTTACTTAATTTGCGTATGGCCAGCAAGCGCAACAAATTTCCTGGCCATTGAGCCGCATCAGAGGCGAAGATCCAGGCCCTCCATCCACTTCCCTGCTCTTGGATGTCTTTCAGACCAGAAGGGTGTCTTTTGATGGAGCACTCTTCCACTATGTGCAAGACAGTCTGGTTCTCCGGCCCACCGTCAAACCTTGGAGATGGAGCTAATCCTCATTTGTGGAGCAAGGAATTGCAACGGCCTTGCTCTATGTGGACCCTATTTATGGTCGTCCACAGTCCTCTCCGAAGATTAAACCTTCCAACTTTTGCCGAACTTCCCTGAAATAGGGGCAACATCGGCAAAGTGAACAATTTTTTACAGCATAGATGGTCAGACTCATACCAACCTATAAGTCTAGGGAGTGATGACACAATATTGTCTATGCCAATTCTTCCATTCATCTAAATCTAAATCTAAGTTTAAAAGATATGTATCATATCACTGCCACCTAATGTGAGGAAGGCAAAGACTGTTGGTGTCTTTAAAGGAGCACTAAAGACACATCTTTACAAGAAATCTTATCCGTGATTTGAGAGGGCCCTTGAGGTGTGACACACACAAAAACGGCGCTCTTTAATTATGTGTACATTAAAATAAATTATCCTTATATATATATATATATCATTTGAGTTTCATATTAAATGCATTCCCACAAGCAGACACGCATAATTTCGCGCTCACACATGCCGCATGTGGACCTACAATATAAAAACCCAATCTCAAATGAACATAAGCCCTGCAACTCTTGCCGACCTTCCCTGAAACAGGGGTGACATTGGCAAAGTGAACCATTTTTTACAGTATGGGTGGTCAGCCTCATACCAACCTATAAGTCAGGGAATATTTCATCGTCGAAAATAATCCAGACACCCTTTGTTATCAAGTCTGAGGAATGAACCACTAAACTATTTCTAGTTTAAAGTTGTTGTGATTCTCAAAAGATCACAAAAAAAAACAAAGAATATTTTACATGAATCTCGAAAGAAGGATTTTGTTTCCGTGACTGATGTCGCATCGCCAAAAATATCTCTTAAAAGGTATTTTCAAGTTTTTCAAGATGTCTCTCTGCTCCAGTTATTCGTATCGGTTTATCTTCCTCCCGATCCGGTCCATTTCCTTTTGTCAGACATAAATTTTAGCATAAGTCTTGAGGGGTGGAAAAATATACCATATTCTAACAATGAATGTACAAAATATATGTGTTAGGAATGTCTTGTTCAACACCTAGGACGGTTCATATAATCGGTTGTTTCCGATTTTCAAGTTAAACACACACAATATTGTTATTTGTGATTGTTATGTTGTTATATTGTATATTGTTATGACCTGGCAATGGTCACACTTATTAAGGACCTTGGCTTAACATTGGATATCAAACTGTCCTTTCGCGAACACATTGATAATATTGTTAATAAGTCACTTAAGATTCTAGGTTTCATCCTTAGAATCACTTCTGATTTCAATAATGTACAAACTTTAAAAATCCTTTACTGTTCATTGGTTCGCCCACACCTTGAGTATGCCAGTGTTATCTGGTCTCCATTCTATGCTACCCACATTGACCGTCTTGAATCAGTACAGCATCGCTTTCTAAGACGAGTTGCTTGGAAACTGGGTCTAAGTAGAGATGAGTATGACTATAAAGACATAGAGATCACCCTAGGCATTTCATCTTTAGTAACACGCCGACAACATGCTCAACTCATATGTATTTATAAAATCATTAATAGTATTTTCGACTCACCTTATCTTTTACAATGTATCAAATTAAATGTTCCAACGCGAAGATTTAGAATAAATGAATTGCTCTCTCTCAACTTTCACACTTCAAATTTAGGATACTATTCTCCTATTAACAGAATGTGTCGTCTTTTAAATTCTTCCTCTCATCTAGATTTATGCGGCATGAGCCTATCTGAATTCCGTAGAGCTTTGTTTTGCTGAGGAAAGTATAAGTATTTATATTTTGTCTATGCTATTATGAAATAATAATTCTTGTATTTTATTTTCTTTGTCATTTTCTGTAATTACTTTTTCATATAACTATGTAATTGGACTATTATGTCCGTAAGTAAAATAAATAAAAAAAAAAAAAAAAAAAAAAATTGTTTTTATTAGTACATTGTCTTTGAGTGTTTGGTTGTATCATGGGCTGTTTTATTAATTATTTTCATAAATTATATCTTGTGACTTATAGGTTAATATGAGGCTGACCACCCATTCTGTTTACAGTATTTTTTTACAGTTATTAGTTTACAGTTTTTTAGAAATGGTTCACTTTGCCGATGACACCCCTGTTTCAGGGAAGGTCGGCTAAATTTACAGGGTTCAGAGTACAAAAAAACATGTGAGGTTTGGTATTTAATTTGTAAGTACACACGCAGCATTAGTAAATTCTAACTTTCAGTATCTGTTTGAATGTATTCATTAAAAATAAATCTTTATTTTAATATATATCTTTGCAACTTAGATTAAAGATTTGTTTTCTTACAAATTAAATGTAATTTTTGAAGTGAATGAAATCGTCAAGCAGGGCTTTAAGGCAAAATAGCGACAACTCCATAGTTAGTTTAATAAAAACAATGCATTCTTTCTCTGTAATAAAATATAAAAGACGCTCGTTGGTAACCGTGTCACTCGAGAAAATCTCAAGCGTTTTAGCTATTTTTCGTTTCAAAATGATGCTTGTACTCTAAGAAGAAGTGACAGGGAGAAACGATTAAAAGAAGATCAATAAGGAGTGAGGTGAGTCCTTTCTGATTATTCCACTCTTATCCTTGTTCGCTGAGGGTCTGCAGCTTTGGCAGATTTGCCTGTGATCAGTTTGCCCAAATGTTTATTAAATCTAAAAACAACATTTAATATTCTTTCTTCTCTTGCACATAGTATTGTAGTGTTTTTAGGGTTCTAATGTTTTTGAAATTTAAAATAAAGGTCTTCTTGATTAAAACTGCTGGAGATTTATTTTAAAGTAATTTATTTTGTTTCACAGTTTATTTTACAATTCACATGTATGGTTGACTTTCGCTGACTTGGCCTGTAACGGCTACTAACTCTTGAAGAGACTGACTGCTTGCAGGCGATTCACGCATTTATAGCTATTGCAATCAAATCTTCTAGGCTTAATTTCGTCTGTAAACGTCTATGATATTCCAAAAGCTTCCAATACACTTATTACTTATATGAGATTTCCTTACTCTAGGTACTTAATAATAATTCATCCTACAGCTAGAATCTATATGCACCTACTCTATTTATTTTGTTTATACCTAAGTACTATTTACATGACAGTTTAGTCAAATTTGGCTCCACCAAAGTTAAATAAATAAAAGTTATTTTTTTTATTTTTGAAGATTTTAGAATTTAACAATGTAACAGTATTACACAAGCAGCTTTTAGGGGAAAAGTAACTTACGTTGGCGTTTTAGTTGTAGCTAATGTAACCAAAGTGCAGACAATACATCTGGTCGCTGGCGTTGCGGGGACGAGAAGGTGCTAGTTAAAATTCCATCCGCGGCGTCACACAGCAGCGCGATACAATGTTTTTCACATATATTTTTAATATTTATTGTTTCTCTCCGCACAGAGAAGCCTTTACGAGCGGGCATATATCCGTTTTTAGTGCCCGTTGCGGGCCCCTCGCTCCTGAGCCCCTAATCCCGTTGTTCCGACGCATTTACATACCGCGTGTATGGACCCGCACACACATGCTGCATACGTCATACCCGAGCGAACATTCGACGGCTCAATTGTCAGGGAGATTAATCTGCCACGGGATTGCCGACAAAATCAATTTCATGTTAGGAACAAACATTCTGTTTGGTGCAATTTTAGAGAGATTAACAAATTTATAAAAGCTTACGAGTTGACCGGTCCGTAGTCTAGTGGTAACATTTTGGAATCGTAAATGACTTTTCAATGTGGGTTCGAAACCCGGCGGGGCACAAAAAATATCCCATTAAATTTTTCAAATATGCTCTTCGTTAGGTTGAAAAATTCATAAACCTGTACCTTTACCAAAGACCGGTTCCATCCAGCCTTACAGCAACTGGGTCTTGCTTGAGATACAGCGCTTTCTATGGCGACGACCAAGCTCGCAGAGGGCTCTTGAGGTGTGATTCATACAAAAACAGCGCTTATCCAATAAATCATCCTAATATCATATCATTTGGCTTCGCACATAAATTGACATATACAAAATTTTGACGTTACGCGACCGGGTTACTAGGGAAAATGCTACAAATATTTTGTTATAAATTGCTAAGTTGTAACTCATAACGATTACTCCCGTTATAATAAAAATAAAATTACGTTCGTTAGTAACCGCATTAGTCAAGAACGCCTAAATCGATTTTGCTGTTTTTAATCGTAAATTGATGCACTCCATCAATTCTGGGTCTACGATAAGCATTTGTGTTGCTGACAGTGTGCTTCCAAGGGCATTTCTTATACATTACAATATTTGTTGTTTAATTCTAGAGTTATATGAAGATTTGAAAATAGACAGCTTAAAGGCATGCAAGATTGTCAGGACACGCAATGCTCTAGGATGGTCTCTTTTACAACATAATTGAGGAGGACCATTGCGAGAGCTGGTTCGGGATACATAAGCAAATCGTCTCCTTAGTGCTTGCTTGTCTTATGTCCATCAGGAGTAATTTCACATGATCAATCTTTGTATGTGTACTGGACCAATGTGTCCTATGAAAACTGGAAATGAATTTAAAAAATATATAAAACAACTTTCCCATTATTATGTTTTTCGTTTTTGTCTTAGCTCAAATTGTATAGAATGTGATTCTTAAGACAATTTCATTGAAACGTCATCTTTGAATGAAATGACTGAAAAGCCAATCAAGCACTGAGGGGACGAGATGTGTGATGTTTTTCATACGAGTAGCCCCAAATTGAGATTGAGAGGAATGTGAAAAATATGGATGAACATTGCAGCAAAACGAAGAAAATAACGACAGTAGTTAAATAATTTTGTGTTCGCTTCATTAACACGCCCCACATTTGTTTTCATGTAATTTTAAATCGGGCCGTGCTTCTAATGAAAAACGCTGCCAACTGCATATTTTAGCGCGCTAAAAGTTTGATTCCGCACACGGGCGTCCGAGTCTGCCATGGAAGAAAAAGGTGAGCTATTAGTCAGCGAAAGAAAACACTGGGCCGTGTGAATATTTTACTCTAATACGCATACAAATTTGTTATACCGAGAAACAAATGGGGCTCTCTTCGCGCTGACCATTACAGTGACCAGTACCCGTAGTAGGAGTTTTTTCACAATACTCGAAGTATTGAGTATTCGAGAAAAATGTATGTGAACTTGTAAAGCACCTCTGGCAAAACAAGTTTCGAAACTTTTTTTTCCAGAGGTGCTTTGCAAGTTCACATACATTTTTCTCGAATACTCAATACTTCGAGTATTGTGAAAAAACTCGTACTACGGGACCTTGTTGCACATCGACAACAAAAGCGACCCAACACAACATATCGCACGCTTAATAATAAAGAGAAATAACTCGAAAATTGGGTAAATCGAGATTTTGTAATAAAACGCAAGAACAATGCGAGAAGAATAGGTAGAATGCGACAGCCGTTCAATTTGGACGAATACGACCGAGATAAAACATCGGCCGCCTTTTTCATCCCATACAAGTTATACTGGGTGTCTGAACTTTAAACGTGATTTCCCAACATTCTTGTTTTTTGAGTTATTGCTCTTTATTATTAAACGTGCGATATGTGAGTTTACTTTTTTAGACACATTTTAATAAAGACACGCAATTCAATGCAATAGAAAGGTCTCCATCATTGCATTATTGAATAGATCAAGGGTCGGAAAACTTTTGTTGCAAAAGGGCCAAATATTTTACGTGGTATTTAATGCTGGCCGCACTTGGGCAGTCGGTCGGGTCAGCTAGCTTTTAATAAATAACTCTAATAAAATCAAAGGTGGAAATCTAGAATAAATGAAGAAATATTTAGTATTTATCTTACTTTTAGCAAAAAGCCTAGATTCCCACCCATCGTAATCTAAATTGCAAATATATATCAATAGCAGATTCATATTTAATGTACGCTCACAATCAGACGCTGTAAGTTTACGCTTAAAACAACTGCTACATGACTACAAAAACCCCATATCTCATACGATCAACCCTGCAACTTTGCCATCAGCTGTCCCTGAAACAGAGGTATTGGCAAAAGTGAACCAATTATTACCAACCAGTCAAGGACAAAAATAATTAAAATAAAATAAAAACAATAGGAAATGAAATATTGAACAACAATAGAAATGCCTTGGTCGTCAACATTGCAGATCAACCGCCATTTTCTTCGGTCATCGTAAACATTGCCGTTTTCAATTTAGTATTTTTTCCGTTACGACTGCTCGCACTCGAGCTACCGATTCTTCACAAACATACAATACAAACATATGAATTTATTCCATAGAACCAAAGCTGGAAATCTAGGTATTTTTAAAAAAAGGAAATAAATACATGGAAATGGAGAGAATTGAATTTCTGTTTTTATATATATTTGAATCATTTTCAAAAAAATCTTAGATTTACGTTCTTAGTTCTTATTGTTCTGATGTTTGTACGAATGTTTTCTTGGCAAAGACAGCACCACTGCATCGCCATATTAGTGACTGGTTAGAACGGCATAGTGACATATCGACACATGACACAACGACACATGACAAAACGACACATGACAAAAAGACACGTGACTAAACGACACATGACAAAACGGCACATGACAAAAAGACACATGACTAAACGACACATGATAAAAAGACACATGACTAAACGACACATGACTAAACGACACATGACAAAAAGACACATGACTAAACGACACATGACTAAACGACACATGACTAAACGACACATGACAAAAAGACGCATGACTAAACGAAACATGACATAACAGCACATGACAGAACAACACATGAAAGATCATCACAATGACAGTACTCGTACATCACATGACACAACATCACTATGACAAAAAACACAGAAAATATATCACTATTACAATGTTTTTTCATTTGCCGTTTATGGTATGTTCTGTTTTAGGTATGCAATCTTTTGTCAGTTAATGATTTGTCTTATGATTTTCATTTTTGGTCATCGTGATGTTTTGTCATGGTGATGTTTTGTCATGTGATGTACTGTCATGTGTCGTTCTGTCATGTGTCGTTCTGCCATGTGTCGTTATGTCATGAGTCGTTTTATCACTGTGTTGTTTTGTCATGTCTCGTTATGTCATGTATCGTTATGTCATGTGTCGTTCTACTATAGAACCCGCCATATTTCGTACGAGCGACGATTTACCTACAAATGAGATACTCCCGAGAAAAAACAACCGCCCCTGCCTGTACGAGAGCTTGAAATATCGCTTGCTATTTGCCGGAGTACTTAGCCGGTATTAATACCCGGTCCGCTCACGGATAATGCAGACAGTGGGCAGTGTGTCAATTAGAGAAAGTCCTAACAACGTGTGAACACACCAGAATAATGTTTCAATACAAACAATGAATTTCTTCGTTGTTTTGACATCTTTCTCTTTGCTTAAAAGTAAATAATAATATCAGAGTAATATTTTATTTGGTGAGCGCTTTTTCTGTGTGAATCACACTTCAAGAGCCCTCTGCGAGCATGGTCGTCACTACAGAAAGCTCTAAATATCAAGCAAGAACAGTTTCTGTAAGACTGAATGGACCTTTGGTGACCGATCTTTGGTAAAGGTTAGTAATAAATTTTTCAACGAAGCGAAGAGCATATTTAAATATGAATGGTATTTTTTGTGCTCCGCCGGGATTCAAACCCACAACCTTCCATTTACGAATCTGAAGCGTTACCACAAGGCTACGGACCTGTCAATTTCATTCAGAAAGGAGAACTTACATAATTCTCGACGTTTCGTTGTCGACGTAACCAACGTCTTCAGGAGGCACCCTCCCCGTACTGGATGATCCTGAAGACGTTGGCTACGTCCCGAAAGAAACGTCGAGAAATATGTGAGTTCTCTCATTAACGTTTCGTCTACTTAAAAATTGATAATAATTTGTAATTATGTCAAACAAACGTAACTTCAGCATAAACTTAAATATATTTTGTTACTGGTTGCTAAGAACTCTAGTTACATACCTAGGTACATAGACGCATGAAGTTTATCAGCAGAGGTAAATTCAAGCTTAGGAAATCCTTGCCAAAAACGTTATTTTTCCATTATTGCTAGCATATAATGTTTTCTAAAAAAATCAGGTATGTATAAATTCAAAAGCAGTTGCAAATTAAATAGGTCAATCGTACAGCCATATAAAATTCAAAAGCATGTCATTCGTTCGAAATTTAAATCAACCAATGGGATACGTCGGAAATAAATTCACTATTGCCTGCATAAAAAATATCTAATCACTTATGGAGTTAGGTATAATTTGACTTCCATCCTAAATAATAAAGTAATATAATAATATTATAACCATAAAAAAATTTAGGAATGTGGTACGTTCCAAATTCAAATCAGCCAATGGGAAACGTCAAGATCATCATTGCTAGAATAAAAAAATAATGGAAGGGAGGTATAATTTAAATAATTGTGCATCTTAAACGTCAATCATTTCGTCATAAAATAAATATTATGCATGTGATTCGTTCCAAATTCAAATAAACCTTAAATCATGAATTATTCAAGGTCATTCATTATTGCCAGCATAAAAAATATTGTCAATCTCTTGTTGAAATATGTTTAAAAAATATACCCAGACGAGTAATTCGTTCGAAATTCAAATCAATCAAATAAAGCACGGCGCGAATTAAGGTCATCATTCCTAGCATAAGAAATATTTGCAGTTAGTTTTAACTCGAATAAGCGTACATTTTTAATGTGAATCATACAGCCATAAAATATGGAAATACGCGATTCATTCGAATATTTTCAAATCAGCTAATAGAGCACGTTGATAATCAAGGTCATTATTGCCAGCTTGGAAAACAATTTGAATTTGTACACCGTTGATAGGTAAAAAGTTATTAGATGAAAAAACCTCAAATGTTAGTTTAATGTATCGAGTACTCAATGCTATAGGATGATAATTTGCATTTACAATGAGGTAAATTTACATGTAGAAAATCGGGAATCCAAATGTACTCGTAGTTAGTCACTTGGCCGGATTAATTCCAAATTTGACCTTCAGAGGCGCTAGTCTCTCATTCATACAAACCCGTTTAAATCTAGTTTTTTTTTAATATTTCTTTACATTTGGAGGCTAGAAGTTAGAAATTTTAAAAACACAAAATTAAAGAAACAAGAACATCTTGTTTGTATGACGTTTTTATTCTAAATAAAATAACGCACCTTCTGAATTGTGAAATAATTCCAATTTACATGGTTTAAATACAAACAAATTTCTACTTACGAATTCTAACTGTACCCTTAGTACGAGTTGCAAAACTTGAGAAAAGAAAAGTTTCCGGAAAATATTAAAGAGTGATTTCTCCCAAAATCTGCCGTTTTTGTTTCTGTCACTTTATGGTCTTAGCGAAAGAGTTACAGTGATGAAGAAAATCAAGTTCAAACAAACAAAAACGGCAGATTTTGGAGGAAATCTTTCTTTAATAATTGCCGTAAACTCTACATTACTCAAGTTTTGCAACTCGTACTAAGGGTACAGACCACGAATTTGACGTACGTACTTATTTCTAAGAACATTGTAATGTCAGAAATTTGGCTTTAAAAGTAATTTATTGTAGTTATTCCACAACAAGAAATATTTTCTACAATTAACATCTAATTTATGAGTATTTTTGATTGACAATTTTTGAAAAAAAAATATTGTAATACCTTTTTAGACCTGCTTTTAAATGTAGTAAATTTTTCAAAAATCCCTGCTTCTCAGGAATCCATTTTTCTTAGTTATATTTTATGAAAAATTACATATTTTAGTGTTTTCTTTGACCCTAAGAGTAAAGACTAAATGCTGTAAACTAGAAAAAAATCCCTGACCATCGGGAATCTTTACTTTTAATTTACTATGGTTGACGTCACATAGCCGATGGATGTTTTGAATGTTCAGACTTCATTGTTGGTGTATGAAAATTAAATTCAATCTGGTATTTGAATCAGATGTGAGCTTTCATTTCACCGAGTTTGTTTTTCCTTCTCACCGAGTTGTTTATTAGATTATAATGTATGCAGCCAACTCCGTCCATTGAATATTCCCCCGAGGTAATTCATTAATCCGGGCCGCTCCCCGCAGGTCCACTAATCTATCCACTCTCTTCACAAGTTGTTTGTTAAGATCGCCTCTGAAAACAGTGGTAAGTGGTAATTGGTAAGTAGAAAGTGGGAAGTGGGAACTGGTAAGTGGAAAGTGGGAAGTGGGAAATAGGAAGTGTGAAGTGGGCAGTGAGGACTGGTGAGTGGGAAGTGGAAAATGGGAATCGGTAGGTGGTAAGTGGTAACTGGGAAGTGGTAAGTGGTAAGTGGTAAGTGGTCAGTGGGAAGTGGGAAATGCGAAGTGGGAAGTGGGAAATAATAAGTGAGACGTCGGAAGTGGGAATATTTAGATGTTAAGTGGTAACTGGTAACTGGTAAGTGGGAAGTGGTAAGCAGAAAGTGGGAAGTGGGAACTGGTAAGCGGGAAGTGGGAACTGAGAACTGATAAGTGGGAAGTGGGAACTGGTAAGTGGGAAGTGGTAAGTAGGAAGTGGGAAGTGGGAAAGTTGGAACTGGTAATTGGGAAGTGGTAACTGGTTATTGGGAAGTGGGAAATGGGAAGTGGAAACTGGTTATTGGGAAGTGGAAAAGTGGTAAGTGGGAAATGGTAACTGGTTATTGGGAAGTGGGAAATGGGAAGTGGAAACTGGTTATTGGGAAGTGGAAAAGTGGGAAGTGGGAAATGGGAAGTGGGAAAGTTGGAACTGGTAATTGGGAAGTGGTAACTGGTTATTGGGAAGTGGGAAATGGGAAGTGGAAACTGGTTATTGGGAAGTGGAAAAGTGGGAAGTGGGAAATGGTAACTGGTAATTGGGAAGTGGGAAGTAGTAACTGGTTATTGGGAAGTGGGAAGTAGTAACTGGTAACTGGTCTTTGGGAAGTGGGAAGTGGTAACTGGTAGTTGGGATGTGGGAAGTCAAGTACGGTAAGAGTTTAGAGCGACCCTGCAAACAAGCAGGTCTTTAGATTTTTCTTGGATTCTGTTTTTGTTGAAGACTCTCTCATACCTGCAGACAAAGAGTTCTAGACCAGCAGAGTCGCTGTATAGAAAACACGTCTCCAAAAACTCTTCAAATCGTCCTGTTCGGTATTTGGAGCAGTCTTGGAGGAATTTCTTGATTTTCTGGCTGTCACGTAAAGTCCCTACCTCCTTGCTCAGTGATTCGATTTTTAAGCCATTAGACAATTGTGATCTTTTTGTATCTGAATCTCTCGGGAATCCTTGGCCATTTTGAAGACTTCTCGAAGATCTTTAAACATGCTGTCTATTACGAGGGTACTGTCTTGATTTGAACCGGGTCTGATGAAGTTGTATGAGTCCTGCCGTTCTCTGTATGAGTTGTTGTATGAGAAACGGCTCGGCAGAGGCACGACCCCCCTGGGGATAAAAGTGGTGAAAGCGGTGAGGAGGAACAAGCGCATTGTTTATAAACCAACGACTGTTCGGCGTTGGACTCGGAGTACCCAGCCTCGTAATTAAGTTCGACTCGAGAATATTCGTTAATTTCATGTTCACTTTGTTAAAACAACCATACACAGTGTTACGAATGTATAATTGTGTGTTTTGTATGCCTGTGTGATAATAAAATATGCGAAGTCTCTCTGTAAATAAATAGATATTAAGTAATTACTTATATAATTTGTATTTTTATTGTTCGAGATTGCTCGAGTGTTTAATCGGATGTTCTACAAGATAAAAAAAAATTAATCAAACTTTGTTTTAGATTGCTTTGAGTATATTTTGTTCCACAACCGGTTTCACAAATAAACTGTTTGCATCGTCAGGCAGCCCAATTAATAATTAGGTCCAGAAAAGAAGATATACAGAGCTTTTCTCAGACATTTTTGTCGCCCGTTGAGCCGACGCTTTGACAAATAAATGATGCCTGGGCTGGAAGTCTCATCACCACGGTTATTCTTACCTACCGAATTACATGTCTTACGTGTCTTACATGGCAACTAACATGTCTTAGAATAGCACCGATAGTATTATATTTAAGGGTGGCATTGTGTGAGAATATGAGGGAAAGATGGATGCAGGAATTTGTCAAGTTAGTATCATATCGTCCTCCCAGTGTTTGTTTGGCTTATCCACCATTTGATTCAAACTGACCTTTCAATAATATTTGTCTGAAGAATCACATTATATACAATCTGAGCTAAGAGAAAAACTTAAAACACGATAGTGTGAGAGTTGTTTTATACATTTTAAAAAACAATTTTCAGTTTTCATAAGACACGTTGGTCCAGTACACACACAAACATCGCTCGTGTGAACATAAGACAAACAAGCACTAAGGGGGCGATTAATGGACGTGTGGTTATTTCTTCGGAATTGCTTCCTTAGTAATATGGCTAACAAAGGGGTTGGATCGGGTATAAGGATGTTATTGATAAATTTAATTCTTGAATTTTTACTTTGTCCACCACATTTCAAATTGATTACATGATTCTCTTTGCATATTCATTATGGTAGTTAGTCCAGCACGAGTTAGTCCACGGCTTAGCGCACTTATTATTAGCTGGATGAGTTTTCGGAGCCAGACTTTGCATGCAAACATTTGTAAAGGAGCATCCTCATATTTGGCTTGAAACAAAATTACAAAGCTTCTGCGCTCCAAGGCTGCTTCACATAAAGAAATCTGGCAAGTGGTGAGTACTAAGAGCAAACACAACACTGTAACTTCTTGCCGCGTTTTCTCCTAAAGGGGATGGAAAGGACTTACGCACTTGACGTAAGTGACCTATCTTTCACTTGTAGTGGATATACGAGGGCTGTATGATAAGTACCCGTGTTAGGCAAGAAAATTATTTTTTATTTATTTTTCCTCAACATAGACTCTTTTTAGCTCGACACATTCGGTGTTATTCTTACTTGTCATATTTCACCATCGGCCTAACTGGCGACTACTTGTTCTGGGTACAACGCCGGACTAGAACAAATTTGAAATATTGAGTCTCGTTCATAGTGTAACGTAGGAGCAGTTGAGCCTGCGACCAAATTTGGACGGCTGAAATTACGTCCGTTCAATGTCGTATTTAAAAAAAAATCTGTTCTGGAGATATCCCTTTATAAATATTATTTAAAGAATAGGGAATTTTCAGTCGTTTTTAAATAATTATTAAAACAATAACCATTGACAATAACGCAAAAAAAAGATGAAAAATAAAAGCAAATAATCAGTTTATAAATTTTTTGTGCAATTTATAATTAAAACAACTTTGAAAACAATTGATTAGCCAAATAAATCCGTATATTTTTTGTGGATCGGGAAAAATAAACCAAATGTTGGGAATATGCGTTTGGGACGACCACACAAATATCGCTGACGTCACAATGGCGGACGGCTGACTGTTTTGTTTGTACACAGATATATCGGCCGAAATGCAAGTAAATATTTTATTTCAGATGGAAAAAGTGTCTCATATGTGTTCGTAGAGTGTTAAATATCCTCTTCACTTGTTTTAAACTATATACATAACTTCAGTTTTGCGGCAAATTTTTCATATTGAGAAATTTGCCGCGAGCCGTGATGCAATCTGTCAAATGATTTCTTTTGCTTTTTAATTTTGTGTGTTTTGTGCCTCAAAAAGCGATTGATTAGCAAATAAGTGCTGAATTCTGTTAATTTGACCAAAATGACAAAAACAAATCGCAAAACAAAACAGTAATAAAGCAAATATTTACGATTTAATATTAAATACGGCAGTTGTCAAAATCGATTGTACCACAAAACCGTCTCCGAGGGGGTTTTGTCTAGGCCTAACTTCGCATACATTTGGAGGTTAGATTTGAGCGGGGGTTGAGCTCGAGACGCAAGCCTAACTACTTCAGAAATGTTCAAGAATCAAAATGAAGCAAAACGTGGGTTCAAAGGGCGACGAAAATGTCTAAGAATAACACCGAATGAGTCTAGCGTTAATTTAACTTTTTTAAACCATACAAAGATGATGATTTCTCGAACTCCAAAACAGACCTTTGTTTCGACGATGATTTCCTAGATTGACGAAATTGCTTTCCCTTGCCATTTTGCTAAGCCATTTTTTCACGTTTGGAAACAAAAAGGAATTGCATGGGGCTTAATCTGGAAAATAAGGTACATGAGGCAGCAATACGTAGCGTAATTTGACCAGTTTTTTTCTGTGGCGATTGCGGACGAATAAGCAGATGCCTTGTCATGGGGAAAAATATTATTTTTCTCGCCAAGTAGCCCCGTTTTTTTTATCAAGTCAGCATTGAATCGGTCCAAAAAATCAGCAGAGTACTGCCCCATTATTGCCTTTCTAATCTAATCTAATCTAATCTAAGCTGCAAAGATATATATCATTTAAGATTTATATTAAACGCATTCCCACAAGCAGACATGTATAATTTCGCGCTAACACATGCCGCATGTGGACCTGCAATATAAAAACCCAATCTCAAATGAACATAAGCCCTGCAACTCTTGCCGTCCTTCCCTGAAACAGGGGTGACATTGGCAAAGCGAACCATTATTTTACAGTAGTCCCTTCTTTAAATAGTCAATGAAGATGATCCCTTGCGAATCCCAACAAAGGATCGCCATGACTTTTACGGCCGATGGAAACGTTTTTGCCTTCTTTGGAGCAGGTGCGCCTGGTGAAATCCACTGTTTTGGCAGTTCCTAATTTCTAGTGTGTATTGATGGATCGATGTTTCATCAAAAGTCATAAAACGCCGTAGGAGCTCTTTTTGATTGCGCTTAAATATGTCCAAACAGTTCTAAAAATACAATAACCTACTAACAAAAACTTTTAACAAGTTATGAATAAAAACTTCAATGTATTTAAATGTGAACTTTAATTTTAAACTTAAAAAACAAACTGTCAATTTAATTAAATACCTTAAATATGCATCACAGGCCTATGGGATTTGCTGCAGTGTTGCAGTGGTGTTGGTGATGTGGTAGTTGAGATTCTGATCCTTTATAGTAGGGCTGTTGGCTGCGTATTGCTGTGTTAGGTTGCTTTTGTTTCGAGACACCGAAAGGAAATGGCGATTGATATTAGTTTCAAATGATAAGATTGAGCTAGGGATACAGTTATCGGCAATGGAATGCATCGTGAAAACACCAAGTTCTGATAGTTTTGATGTCAATTACAAAGGGATGAATGTGAGCCGTTCTACGAGTTGCCCTTGTTGTGGACGAGGAGAGGCGGTATAAGTGAGGATATTTCATCAAAACAAAAACCAAGTACAATAATTATAATACCGATAGAAGAGGCTGAACGCTCCAACCTTCCTTTGTTCCCAAAGTAGGTTGGCTGTGGGAGAAGGGCCATCGATGAGATTCACTTCTCTTCTTTGCACAGAATCAAGTTGATCATGCAGTCTCCGTTTGTTAACAGTTTTAAAAATTAAGAGCATAGCGCACGCTTAATAATAAAGAGCAATAGCTCGAAAATTCGAAAAATGGAGATTTTGTAATAAAACGCAAGAACAATAGGTTGAATGCGACATCCGTTCAATTTGGACGAATATGACCGAGATAAAGCATCGGACGCCTTTATCATCCCATACAAGTTGTACTGGTTGTCTGAACTTCAAACGTGATTTCCCAACATTCATGTTTTTTGAGTCATTGCTCTTTATTATTAAACGTGCGATAGGTTCCTTGACTTATAGGTTGGTATGAGACGGACCATCCATACTGTTAAAAAATGGTTTACTTTGCCAATGTCATCCTGTTTCAGGGAAGCTCGGCAAGAATTTCAGGCCTTATGTTCAATAAAGATTGGGTTTTTTAGTTGTAAATTCATATGCGGCATGCTTAAGCGCAAACTTATACGTGTCTGCTTAAGGAAATGCATTTAATATAAATCTTAAGTGTAATATATCTTTGCGACTTAGATTATAGATTTCAAGTTAGTAGAGCTATGTCCATTAGTCAGAATCCCAGTGTGAACTGTTTCTCGGAAACAACTCTACAGTATTATGTTTTCCTTGCACTGACAATATTTCATTTCGGTCATACAACTATTCACCCCGGAACGCCGGCAAAATGAGAACTTGTAAAATTTTCAACGTAAGCATGTTTTTACGGGCTCGCTCCGTACATTACACCCTGTGTTATGTATTCATACGGCATAAACAAGATTGATTTTTTTACCGCGTTTGTTTGGTCTTTTTTCCCCTGCTGGTTTCGATTTCAATTAAGCCAGCAATCACGGGCGATTGAATCAACCGTCCCACTTTTTTCATTAACTAATTTGGTTTTTTATCTTACAGGTATCCAAAACAGGTACGTACACAGCATTTCGACCGTGTTTAGGCAACAATAATGCGATTGTACCGGTTTCAGGAAAGGCATGTATTAATTTGTCGCGAACAAAATGTGCTGTCTACTTTGAGTTTTAATTTTTTTTTTTCAAATAAATTTGTGAAGAGGCATGCAATTCATTCACCTATTTTGCCTGGCCAGAAACAAGTAAATCATTCTAATCTAATCTAAGTTGCAAAGATATGTTACATTGGGGATTCACATTATATGCATTTTCACAAGCAGACACGTACAAGTTTGCGCTTGCACATGCCGCATGTGAACCTACGACATACAAACCCAAATCTCTAATGGATATATAACCTGCAACTTTTGCCGTCCTTCCCTGAAACAAGGGTGACATTGACAAAGTGAACCATTTTTACAGCATTGGTGGTCAGTTGCATACCAACCTATAAGTCAAGGAATCATTAATTCATTTAATATTTTTAATGAAGTATTAATAAACAAGTCTGTTGTATGTCATTCGCATTAAGGGGGGGGGAGTCTGGTCTGCGGATGATGGCAAATGATGTACGAGTACCAAAAGTGACGTCGTTCTTGTAAATACCAATTTCTACAAAATTTACAAAATATTATGGAAGTAATATAACATTATTAATTATTAAGCTCATACATTATTACAGCAATAGGGGGGAGGGGGGGGGGCGGCGTCATTAGATAATGACTAGAGGATGATTGTAAGGGGGGGGGGGGTCGAAAATCGGCCAAAATCGATGACGTACACGACTCAAGCAGGGTTCGAACCGGCGCTAGTGTCAATTACGCAAATTCTTTATCCCTTCGATCATCCCAAGGAATATATATATTTTTTTTTACTAATTATTTTTTGTTGCACTAATTATAAATCATAGAAAAACTGTTGTCTGTATTTTTTTTCTCAAAAATTCACTTTACTTTCTACAGGCTAAAATAAATATTATAAACCTTATTTAATTACTAAGCAATCCTTTTTTTCGGCAAAACACATGAAACTTTAGAAGCAGTGCAGTACCATTTATTTTAAAATCACTAATAAATGTAAAACATTCAAACTCCGGATAACTTGTACAATATACTACAGTTAAATATATGTACAAAGGGAGAAAACCCTGACGCGTTCATTAAAAACGAAATAAATCCCGTGCATTAATTTCAAATCCATAAACTGACACTTTCATTTGCGTCATTTTTATCATTTTTTTTTTGTGCCACCCCCGTCGAGATTTAATCAATGTCGTCATAAATAAAAATCGATTTAACTTAGTCCCCGGCTGGGAATACAGCAAAACCGACCAAATACAGGGTCACCAGTGGTGTAACCATTGAGTAATAACATAGAGGAGCAGAAACTAACTTACTGCATTGATACACACCATAACCCACATTTGTCTCAGTCCTGTCAAACGTTGCATTGGTGTGTTAACACGAAACATGGTTTTATGTGTCAAATTCTATATTTTCTTGCTTTCTCCATTTTGTGTGTTCGACACCCAGTTACAAATGTCTTAAAATAACCCCTTTTTCCTTTAAAATTCGTCAATTTTATCGATCGCAATATTTATAACGTACGCGTGCTATGTGTTGTTATGTGCAACTGTGAAATTCATTATTCTCTTTCTTACTAAGGACCATTTTCGTAAGTACAACTTTGTTTATTTATTTATTTTCTTTTAAAGAACTAAGCTAAGTTTACAGCTAAGTTTGTTATTTTCTACATAAATAAGATAATTACAAACAATTTATTGTGACAAAGTATTGTAACATATTATATTGAAAATTATTAATCATACTAAATAAGCAAAAATAAAAAACAATAAAATAAAAAAATGTATCGTCCTCATGATGGGGTAAGAAAAGAAAGGGCAGGAGAAAGGGAAGGGAAAATAAATAAGATGTGCATACCAAATACGTCAACTATCTCTAACAAACAATAACAACAGCAACAAAAATAGGTTATGAAATTAAAAATTAAAGTTAAATCCTGCGAAATTAGAATACTCCTATTTTATGATTCCACATATATGTTTAAACAGATATATGTCGTTATGTCTATTTTCGGAATATCCAGAGTCATAATAAAAGGAGAGCTTGTATGAAGTAGGTTATGACTCTGGATTAAATGGAAGAAGTATGTTAGGACAGAAAGAAATAGCGGTTGATCTCTAATGTTGGCAACTAGGACTAAGGTTTTTTAAATAGAATTTTGTATTAAGGTTTATTTTTGATACACATTATTTGTTGATTTTATAAAAAAAATTATTTGTGTATTTTTTTTTATTTATAGTTTACTATGTGGCCGACCGCCCATATTGTAGAACATGGTTCACTCTGCCAATGTCACCCCTATTTTAGGGAAGGTCGGCAAGAGTTGTAGGGTGTGTGTTCATTTGACATATGGGTTTTTCCAGTCCACATGCGGCATGTTTAAGCGCGAACTTATACGTGTCTGCTTGTGAAAATGCATTCAATATGAATCTTAAATGTAATATATCTTTAAAACTTACATTACAGATCATAGATTATGTAAGAACCAAAATACAATACGTATCTTCTACCTTTATCAAAAACAGAAAATATTTTTTTGAATAATTAAATTTCTAGTCCACAGATATCACAAGTCGATGGGCATAACGAATTCATCCTCATTACGCCAGTAGGCTCTGTTTTTTTTAATAAGCCTTCTAAAAAAGGGTCTCTTGGGCTGTCAGGGCTGGTCAGATGAGGGGCTGGGAGGTCGGACAGGGGTGGATGGGGGTTGATAAAACAACAGACAAAATAATCCGCGTACTTAGTCTGGAACAAGAAGGGCTGTACTGGGGGTGGTGTGTGTTTTCAAACGTGTTTCCCTGATCGATAGCACTAACATAAATACTGGGAACAACCAGTGTATCTACGAGGGGCATCCAGAAAGTTAAATCAAGCCCGTCACCTTCGGTAAAAAAAGTCTCACACTATGCTTGGCAGAAACCGGAGCAAAGTCACGTATTTAAAAGCCGATCTGAAGAGTAAACACAGTGTTTTGAGAGCGTGCGTTTGCAGTTGCTGGTCCTCTGACCTGGAACCGCCTGCCACATCATGTGAGAGAGCTAAAGGACCATGGAGAGTTCAGAAATGCACTGAAGACAAGCAAATTTCTAGTATGATAAACACAAGCGCCCTTGGAGTGACTACATCGCAAAATGGCGCTTTAAATAAATCATCATGATCATCTAATAAACGTAATGCAAGGGCACTTAAACATATCAGCACATGTTTATTGTCGTAATACATTATTGTTAGTATGCAGTGCATAAAATATCTGAATCATAAAGTTTGTGTGAAACCCTTCTCGAATAACGTGGCAAGAAGTTACACTATATGCAAAGCTTAATATCGTTTTAGCATCCCTTATTTATTTTTTATATTTTTCGCCACATGCGACCCTTTTGGAGAAAACGCGGCAATAAGTTACACTGTATGTGTAGATTAGTAGCGTTTTTTAAGAGGTGAAGATTGTGAATAGTCGAAAATTTCTGTTCAGAGGGTGAAAATAAATTTAAACTTCAGAATTTTATTTTAAATTTTATTTGTATTTATTTGAGGATTTATGTGATAAGCAACGGAAAATCTAAATTTGAAAAGACATAAGGTCCAGAAATTCGGGAAGGGTATGAGTGCAGTACATTTTCAGAAAACATTTTTGACTTATGCTACGCTACGCCTCGTAGCACCTGAACAAGCAGAATGAAGTTCCGATCACCATAGATCCATTCAGCCTTATAAAAACTAAGTCTTGCTTGAGAATTGGCACTGCCTACAACAACTACCAAGCTTGCAGAGGGCTCTAGAGGTGTGATTCATCCAAAAAACATAGGCAGACCATCCATACTGTAAAAAAGTGGTCCCATTTACAGGGTGTTATGTTTATTTGAGTTTCTGGTTTTAATTTGTAAGTACACATTCAGCATTTGTGAGCGCGAACTTGTCTGTTACATTTAATATGAATTTTGAATGTGAATATATCTTTGCAACTTAGATTATATTTAACATATTTATTTACAGATTCCCCTGGCAGATGGAAGTGATATGATACTGACATTTAAATCGACAAAATTTGTTTTTTTTTCATGTGAAAAAAAAAATCAACAATAAATAACTGCTACTTTTCGGGTGTCCCTCCCACAGTATCCTTATATACATTAGATGTACTATGTGTGTAGCATAGCAGAGTGTTTGCTTGTACATTTGGGGCGAGCCTTCGTGGATAATGGAGTCTACACATATAACAACAGACTTACAAGCGATCCGACGGTCAATCTGAATTAGTGATCTATAAACATTTCTCGATGTATTTTTGTTATCGGAATCAACTAACGATTCCAGATGGTTTATTTACTTAGTAAATATTTAAACAGCGTTTTTGGAGGCACGCCATTAAATCTAGGGAATCAGTTGATCGATCAGAGAAAAGTTTTGATAGCAAATGTAAGTAGTTTTAGAAACAAAATTCATAATGAGGTCAGTTCCAAATTCAACATTTTTTTTAATTTGGAACATTTTTCTCGGCAGCGATTAAACGTCAGTCTTGTATGAGACTACTGTCCTCATCAACCAATAACAAAATATTTGTATGCTTTTTTTCTACCAACCCGGCTGGTCCTGTAATCTACAATCTAAATTGCAAAGACATATTAACATTCAAAACTCATATCCAATGCATGCCCATAAACTGACACGTGTAAGTGCGCGCTTACAAATGCTAAATGTGTACCTACTTACAAATTAAAATCCTAACCTCAAATAAACATGAATCCTGCACAAATTATAATACAAACCTCAAATCAAAGCAATTGTTCCTTAACTTTTAGGTTGGTATGCAGCTATCCACCCATGCTGTAGAAAATGTTTCACTTTGCAAATATCACCCCTGTAACTGTTTCAGGGAAGGTTGACGAAAGTTGCAAGGCGTATATTTGAGATTTGGGTTTTTATGTTGTAGGTTCACATGCGGCATGTGCAAGCACGAACTTATACGTGTCTGCTTGTGAGAATGCATATAATGTGAATTTCCAATGCTACATATATTTGCAATTTAGACATTAGATTAGAGATTAAAAATGAACACAACCCCTGCTACTTTTGCCAACCTTCCCTGAAACAGGAGTGACATTTTCAAAGTGAACCACATTGTGAAATACAAAGAACTAAAATAATTTACCAGTTCATTCAAGTAATGTAACAAAGCAATGAATAACAAATGTGAGTGGGTAATGCATTAGGATATTTGCGAGCCTGGTCAGTCAGTTATATCTAAACACACAGGAAACACATGACAAAACATACTAATCTCCTTTTAAAGCTCCAGCTTAGAGGAGAATACAATACAACTTTGTAGTTCTGCCTTTGCACATACGGTTCTTCAACCAGGGTTGCTAAATGCATAAAACTCAATTAATAGTTTTTTTTAAATAAATCCTGTGCGGGAGAGACTCTAGGGGTCTATGACACTTTTTGTAATGCCGCAGAGGTGTTGTTTACGAGCTTGGTCGTTGCTACAAAGCACCAATACTAGACCAGTTGCTGTAAGGCTGGATGGACCGGTTTGTGGTAAAGGAATTTGAATTGTTCACCCAGCACAGAGCGTATTTGAAAATAAACATGGTATTTTTTTGTTGTGCTCCGCCGGGGTTGGAGTCCACAACCTTCCATATACGAGTAAGAAGTTTTAACCACTAGACTACTGACCGGTCAAAATTTGCAAATGGAGTTCGCGCATTTAAAACCAGATGTTAAAAGATGTGACATCACTTAGCTGGGTTACTAGGCACTTGTGAAAATGGATTTAGAAAGGTTAGAATTGAGGGTAAAATGTGAAAGCGATTGTTGATTGGCAGCATGTTTTTTAGTTTTTATTGCGTTTCCTTAGTGCTTGTTTGTCTTATCTCCATCAGAGGTAATTTCACATGAACAATGTGTAATGTATACTGGACCTTTGTGTCTAATGAAAATTGTACATTGTTTTTTTTTTTTAATTTAAAACAACTCTTACATTCTCGTGTCTTACGTTTTTTCTTAGATCAAAATGTGTACACAATGCAACGATTGGTTGCCTTTCTAGCTGCAAAGAGTTTTGGCCCTTAATTTATGGCAAGAATAAGGATAACTCTCGAATAATTAAGAATTGGTAAATGCGAGACTTTACTAGAACATCCGACCAAACACTAAAGCTATCTCAAACAATACAAAAACAATTTGATAAATAGCTAACATCTAATTATTTCTATAGAAACTTTACAAACCTTATCACAGACACTAACATAGACAAAAAAAAACACACAATTACATAAAACGAGAATAACGCTGGTTCGAATCACATCTGGCACATTTGATCATAACTTCGACCCTGGTTCAACAAATGCAATTGCATGCACACGCGCTTCTGCTTACGCAGAAAGACAACCAGCCAGGCAAAATAGGTTTGTAAATTGCATTAAGTCTATGTCTTAGTCTAAGCTGCAAAGATATATATCATTTAAGATTCATATTTAACGCATTCCCACTAGCAGACATGTATAGGTTCGTTGAATGAACATAAGCCCTGCAACTCTTGCCAACCTTCCCTGAAACAGGGGTGACATTGTCAAAGTGAACCATTTTTTCATTCGTCTTTACAAATCCATTTTTAACAACAAAATATTCATAACAATAATTTTTATCACATATTAATTTTTGGTTTTCTTTCCTGTCTCTCAACCCTTACACATTTCTCAATTCTCAAACTTACAAGCTGCCAAGTGGTCAACGTCACTACCTATCTACAACAAAGGCATTCGGCACTCCCAGGGCGTGGGGTAGAGTTCTGATACATCTGCTCCGAGTACCTTCCTCATGTTATAAGCTCTCCTCGTACACCATCTGCCCGCGTATATCCACTGAACCTATCACTTTGATTGAAGTGATTCGGATCCTCTGCATGTTACGTTTCAACTCAACCGTGGCGTTTTATCGAAACTTACATCTTCTTTTTCTTTATTCTAGAATAAATTAGAAAAGTAATTTCTGCCAAACAAAGCTTCTAACTAATTGAAATCAAAGTTGTACTGAGAAACCATAAGGTAACACAGGATATTAATACAAACAGTATTGACTTACGCCTCTAAAACCTTAATAAAGATTTTTTTTAAATTGACCTTGACTACGGCTTTCGAGAAGAGTATTCTTCTTCTTCGTCGTGTCATACGCTATACTATTCTTGCTCAGTGTCAGGCAACATCCACTGCTGCACCATTACTCTCCATTAGATCGGCCAGGGAGCAGCTTGTTAGGCAGGCCGGGTAGATCCAAATATGATCCATAGACTGTTGGGCTCCGCATTCACAGAGCGTGGTGTCATCTTGATTAAGGATTCCCCAGGTCTTCATGTTACAGCGAGCTCTGCCAACACCCGTTCTCAGCCTGTTGAGTGCTCTAAGAGTATTCTAAGAACCATCTGAGAGAAGAATGTGGTGCAAGGGAAAGTATAAAAGTAAAAATCAAAAGGGGTTTGTTAAAATGGTTTGGACATATGGAAAGAATGAATGACGAAAGACTGATGAAGAGAGTGTACGCTGCAACTATGAATGGAAGCCGTGGTAGGGGAAGACCGAGAAAAGTATGGATGGATCAAATTTCCGAAATAGCGAATGAATGGGATATTCAGAGTCATAACAAAAGGAGAGAGTGCATGAAAAAGATTATGACTCTGAATGAAATGAAAGAAGTATGTAAGGACCGAAAGGAATGGCGGTTGATTTGCAACAATGGCGGATAGGGCATTAATTCTAAGTGTAATATTAAGTTTAATTTTAATTTAACTTTATTTTAATTTTAATTTGTAATGTGTCTCATTATGAATTTCTGTAAATGATTTATAATTTTTTGTGCTCCTTGACTGATATGTTGGTACGAGGCTGACCACTCGTGCTGTAAAAATCGGTACACTTTTGCCAATGCCACCCCGGTTCAGGGAACGGCGGCAGGAGTTGCAAGGTTTATGTCCATGTGAGGTTTTCTTTATTTGTATGCACACATGCAGAATGTGTAGGCGTGGACCTACATGTGCCTGTCTGTAGGCATGCATTTCATATGAGCCTTAAATGCTTACATATCCTTGCAGCTTAGATTATAGATCTACGGTCCGGTTAAAGATAACAATAGTTGGCGTCGTCGGTACAATAAAGAGCTCAATGACATCAAAAGAAAGCTTGATGTGATCAGCTCCATCAAAATAGAGGGCTTGCAGTGGAGTGGTCATATAATTAGAATGGAGTCTCAGTACCACACGGTTAAAGGAGTCAAGGAAGTCGAAAAATGCGATGGATAAACGGTGTTAACTTAGATGCAGCCGAGGTAGACAGATGTAGCTGGAGAGCAAAGGCGATGGACAGGGGAGAGTGGAGAAGAATCCTAGATTCGTGCAAAGACTCTTCGGGGCTGTTTACTACATGATGATAAAAATAGTTGTTATTTACGCATCCTGGGGTGGAGTTCTCGACGATAGTCGATAGATCTTACCGTTTCTATTTGAAGATAGAACAAAATAAAGCATGGCGGCGTATCAACAGCTGATCCATTTTATATGGAACGATTATTAGCTGTTTAGGTATTGCCATGTTCCAGGTTTTGTCTTATCTTCAAATAAGAACATTAAGATCTACCGACGGCCGTCGAGGCTTCCACCCTTGATCAAAAACGCTCACAAGAGCCGCTGTTTCAGTTTTCACACATTTTCTGTTAAATGCTCTGGCTTAGTACAAATGCAACGTTTTGCACTTGGGTGTCCGTTCTTTGAGCCGGGTACGATCCCAAGTAATCTTTTGATATTTTATGACGTGTGCGAAAACGAACGAAGCCATTGTAAGCGAGTCAAATCCACATGGAGAAATAATGACAATTGTTATATTCTGCTCTTCTTGTATCTGAGACTTCTGTCAAGATACATATAGAAACCTTTTTTTTTGTGCACAGTGCACCCTCACACAGTCATTAACAAGCTGGGAGGAACTCTTTAACTAGATCTTTGAAATATTCTTAATTAATGTAAAATATGTCTATGTCAGCGGAGTTAATCAGAGTAACACTCTGAGTTAAGGCATGTTGTGCCATGACGTATGTACGGGACAGCTGTACATGAAAAAGTTCATGTCGTCTTCCCCGGCCGTAGTAATCTGGCACATAAACCTTAAAACTCTCTAACAGGGTGGGGCTGTCAATTCAGCTGTTAATGATATTGTAACGTCTTGTATTCAACAGTTCGTCTCCTCAGTGCTTCTTAAGCTTACCTTTGATTCAAAGATGACCTTTAAATGAAATTGTCTCGAGAATCACATTCGTCACAGTCTGAGCCAAGAAAAAAATGTTAAACTCGATAATGTGATAGTTGTTTTTTTTATATTTTCTTAATATCAATTTCTTGTTTACATAAAACACAAAGCACAGTACACATGCAAACATTGCTCATGTGAAATTACCTCTGATGGACATGAGACAAACAAGCTCGACAAGGGGAAGAAATTCTAACACTTTTTAAAGCTTCTTTCTGTATAAACTAAAATCTAAGTCAAAATATATGCATATGTGATATTTAAGGTTCATATTAAATGCTTGCCCACAAGCAAGCACATGTAAGTTCGCGCTTGCACATGCTGTATGTGTACATACAAAGGTAACCAAACCTCACATCTATAATCTACAATCTAAGTTGCAAAGATATATTAACATTTAAAGCTCATATCAAATGCGTGCCCACAAACAAACACGTGTAGTTCGCGCTCACAAATGCTGAATGTGTACTCGTACTAACAAATAAAATCCAAACCTCAAATGAAAATAAACCCTACAACTTTTGCGAACCTTCCTTGTCGCAGGGGTGACATTGGTAAAGTGAACCATTTTATACAGTATGGGTGGTCAGCCTCATACCAACATGAACGTAAAAATTGCAACTCCTGCCGCTTTTCCCTGAAATCGCATAAAACGTGTCATTGGCAAAAGTGAACCAAGTTTTACAGCATGGGGGTCTGGCTCATACCAAATTATTAGTCAAGGAACTTCCTTTTACAAAATTTCTGGGACACACAAACAAAACGAAAAACCATTCAATAATAACATTGAAAAATATCAAAGATGGTCGTGGACATCACCATATCTCTAAGGATCACGCTGAACCAAATTAATTAACTTTTAATGACCTCTTGCCTTATATTACAAAATGGTCGTTCCCGCGCAGCTTCGGCTAATCCCGGTGTTGCTCCATATTTATTCGTATTTGGCTAGTTGTTATGCAAACTCCGGCTGAATATTCATTAGGCCAGCTGCCGCTTTCTATTCATTTGTTTCAGTAATTCCCTGAAAGTTGAATAGCCATCCTTTGACGCATTATACGCGCGCCGTGCTCAAAACAGACGATAAGATGGCGGAGATAAAATAATCAACCAACTTGGGTAATTTACAACTATTGTAACATCACAAAGACTATTTAAGTGTGGTGTTTGGTAGGGAAGGAATGGTGTTGGTATTGAAAACGGCAGGTTCCTCTCTTGTACTTTTATTTGTACTTGCGCTTAGCTACTACAGCGGGTACATGTTACTTGTGGAGGTCTTTTTTATTCTACTGACGCTGCAGAGATTAACGGTGGTGTTTGATAGGTAAGAAATATGTTATCGGTATTTAAAGCGACAGGTTCCTTATTAATTTTATTTGTACTCAGGTTTAGCTACTACAGCGGGTGTATGTTTCTACCGATTGAATGATTGTACCTACGCTACAGAGATCAACGGTGGTTTTTGGTAGGGAAGGAATATGTTGTCGGTTTTGTGAACGGCAGGTTTCTCTCTATTACTTTAAATCGTACTTTTGTTTAGATACTACATCGGGTGCATGTTACTATCGACTGAATGATCTTACATAGACTGCAGAGAGCAACAATGGTTTTTTGTTTGGGAAAGAATATGCTGTCGGTATTGAGAACGGCAGGTTTCTCTCTATTACTTTTATTCAAACTCGAGTTAAGCTACGACAGCGGGTATATGTTACTCTTGATGTGACCTACTATCGATTAAATAACTTTTTCTAGACTGTAGAGAGCAAAGGTGGTGTTTGGTAGGGAAAGAATGATGACGGTATTGAGAACGGCAGGCTCCTCTCTTTTACTTTTTCTTTGTACTCGCGTTTAACTACTACAGCGGGTATATATTACTCGTGAGGTGACCAACTACCGATTGAATACTTCTACCTAGTTTCCATAGAGCAACGTTGGCAAATCTATCTAACCATGGACTTCAATTTACATTGAAAAACCACTCTTACCAAGAGAAAAAGTATGATTTGCTTGGATTCAGTAGGCAGACGAAGAAAATTTCATAATAACTTTTGATCGGCAATTGGGAAGATCAATGGATCACTTTGCCAATGTCACCTCGGTTTCGGGAAAAGCCTAGAGACTAACAGGTTTTTTTCTTAAAACATTTGATCTATTCATGATTCATGGATAAGCGTTTTTTTGTTCTAAAATTCATATTAGGTGGCCGTTGAGCCATGGATCTTCTGTGTGTAAGTAACACCGTTAGAAGTTTTATCTGTTACCATTTTTAAAATCATTCTAACAAAAACAACTTTTCCCACTACATATATTTCAGTCAAAAAAAAATAACACACTCTGTACATACCTAACAGATAGGTATTCTTTTCTCTGTATACGTTTTTGTTATCATAAAGCTAATCCATTAATCCTAGTTGATATAAAACAACCAACACTTTGTTCGTTAACATTGAAATTTGTGTTGACTCTGGATCGCTATTTGACCTGCTAATTGATTGATTTAAAATAACAAGTCGACCTCTGACTTGTTATCCAAAGTGACAATGAGGGAGAGTATCTTTTCACAGGGTGGGTCGAGAAAATTCCCTACATTCGTATTTTCTAATCTAATCTAATCTAATCTAAGCTGCAAGGATATATATCATTTAAGATTTATATTAAATGCATTCCAACAAACAGACATGTATAATTTCGCGCTAACACATGCCGCATGTGGACCTACATTATAAAAACCCAATCTCAAATGAACATAAGCCCTGCAACTCTTGCCGTCCTTCCCTGAAACAGGGGTGACATTGGCAAAGTGAACCATTTTTTACAGTATGGGTGGTTAGCCGCATACCAACCTATAAGTCAAGGAACACACATGACAAACTGCATTTTTTAAATCAACAAACAATAACATATACATGGACAAAAAACCAATATCACTTTAATAAACCCTAGCCGCCAACATTACAGATCAACCGCCATTTCTTTCTATCCTTACATACTTCTTTCATTTCCTCCAGAGTCATAACCTTCTTCATACAAGCTCTTCTTTTATTATGACTCTGGATATTCCATTCATTCGCAATTACGGATATGAATTTAATTTTTTGAAAATCATTTTTTGAAACGCACTAACTTTCTCCATCATCCCTTACATATCCCAACAATAAAGTATACCAATGATGCTATGTTCCTTAACTTATAGGTTGATATGAAACTGACCACCTATACTGTAAAAATGGTTCATTTTGCCAATGCCACCCCTGTTTCAGGGAAGGTCGGAAAAACTTGCAAGGTTTATGTTCATTGTAGGTTTGGACTTTAATTTGTAACTACACAAAAATACTAAGCGCCCTTGGAGTGACATTGAGTTACGAAACGGCGCTGATAAAGAAATCATTATCATCATCATCATCAGTATTTGTAAGCGCCAACTTACAAGTGTCTATTTGTGGGCATGCATTTGATATGAGTTTTGAATGTTAATATGTCATTGCAACTTAGATAATATATTCCACAAAAAACGCATTTTTTTAAAGCTCTGTAGGTAGGTATGACATCATGTAAAGTCAAAGAAACTCGCAATCTTTCTCAAGAACATGCAGTTTCCTTCCAATTAAAATCAGACAATCTGCTTTCTTCATAACACGCCTTAGCTTTAAAAAAAACACTTCACTCCGTAGCTAAAATCATTTGATTTGCTTACTCCAAAAATGCGCAACTAAGCTAAATATATAGTACAACTCCTTGCCGCGTTATCCCCGAAGAGGTCGCATATAGCGAGTGAACCTATTTATTTTATTGGTAAGGGGGCCGGCCTTACGCCAACCACTTCAGTGAAAGGGGGGGTTTCCCAGCTCCCAGGGGGCTGGTACTCATTTATTGTGAAGGCTAAGTAAACCTTGCCGGTTTTTTATTATGGGGTTGGAAATAAACACCAAAATGGGAAATCATTTCTGACACCCTCGGTGGGATTCGAACCCGCGCTCACGGGGTAGAATGCAAGCACTCTACTAACTGAGCTATCGACCGGACAAGCACACGTTCTCAATAATAATTGGACAAGTTGTATACAGCGCCGTTTAGTGGCACTAGCCACCCCAAGGGCGCTTTTATGTGTTGAAGCTTCTGTTAAACAAATGTGTCTTAAGCAACTTCCTGAAACTGCCAACACTGATCTCTGTTTTCAACTCTAGAGGTAGACTATTCCAGCAGGATGGACCAGCCGAACAAAAAGCCCTGTCTCCATATATCAAATTCATATGTCTCAATATCATGTGCTTAAATCATATGAACTGCTTTAGTTTGTGTGAAGATGGCCAAGAGGTCAAAACGGGTCAAACTCACTATTCTCTGAAGCCAGGAAAGCAATCCACTTTTTTATTAAAGGTCGATCCTCTTTTGTTTTCTCTATTCCATATTCAAAAAAAAAAAAATTCTTTATTTTCCTCACATGCTTATTTAAACTGTTTCTTTACAAGATGTGTAAACTTTCTCTCGCACGCTGTACCCACCAGCTAAGCGGCCGCTTGCAGCGCCTAGCTAATTGACACGTCTCTTCGCTGTCGGTGGTGAAGGAGTGGGGGTAGGGGGGCGGAGTCCCACAAGGACGGCTCCTCCCCCCCGCCCCGCCCCCACAGGCGACGAATGACGTAACAGCTGTCTGCCACCAGCCTGACAACTTAATTGGAACATAATTAGGTAAGACTGTATCCAGCTACTTGGGCGCCAGACAAGACGCTCCCCGGCTTGACATTTCAGACGCACCGGGAGAAAAATTAAAATCTTTGTATTATATTGACTCGAAAACGAAATTGAAATACTAAAAATGATAAAATGAAGACTACAGGGACAAACGACAAAACAAGGAATAAATTTCTAAGAAATAAAGTTAAATCTAGTGGCATCTGTGTGTATCTAAAGCTCTGAAAAATTTGTAATGCAACAACAGTCGCGATCACAGTTCATGGTGTTTTTTCCGGTTCTTTGTGACAGGTAATAACCATGACTAACAAAAAATAATTTTGATTAACTCTTAATGTTCTTCAACTGACAATCCTTATTATTCCTCTGTAGTCTTTAAATATTACTTTAAACGCCTTGTAAGCATTTCTTTCCACATTTTTGTCAGAAAACTTAGTAAAATATAATTTAAGTTGTAAAGATGTATAACATTTACGATTCATTTTAAATGCATTTCCATAAGCAGACACGTATTAGTTAGCGCTTACACATGACGCATACAACATAAAAACCCAATCTCAAATGAATATAAGCCCTGCAACTCTTACCGACCTTCCCGTAAACAGGGAGGACATTGGTAAAGTGAACATTTTTTTAGAGTATGGGTGGTCAGCCTCATACCAACCTAGAAGTCAAGGAATAGAATAGGGTAATTGCAGTGGTAGGGAAAACTGTTTACAATAATATGGTTGTATTGAGTACATTTCAAGGATCACAACCATATATTTTTAAAAATTGATTATTTTTCAATAAAAAATTTAAAAATAAAATAAATTAAAAACTTTGTTTTATTCCACTTCTATTGTTTTTGAGTAAGTTACAAATATTTTCGGAATTACTTCCATCTTCGGGTAACTAACAATTACTAAATTTAAACTTAAAAATTTAGACAGTGGAGTGGGATCTATTGGTGGTAGTGGTAATTCCGAAAATATTTGTAACATACTCAAAAACAATAAAAGTGGAATAAAACAAAGTTTTTAATTTCTTTTTTTTTTTTTTTTTTATTGAAAAATAAACATTTTTTTAAAATGAATTTCCAGAGTGTTTCACAAAAATCTTTTCAAAACCATATATTTTGTAAAAATTTTTTTTTTTTATTTTCAAAGATAAATTGCGGAGAATTTGAGTCCCGCCAAAACGCAGCTCGGCCGGTTTAGCGACGTTTGACGTCAAAATGACGTACAACGCCGCTAGCAAACCGACTACCGGGGTCCGTCGATACCTACATTCCGAAGATCTATCGACGTCATATCCGTCCAAATAAAAAAATGATCTGTTTCACCGGAAATCGAAAATACGCGAATTTTAAAGAACTATAATTAAAAAACTAAGCCAGATAATTTATTTTTAAAAACGCAGATGCATGCTTAAAAATGTAGTATATAATTTAATGAAATAAAAAAAAATTAAATTACTCTATTATAAGAACTACGTACGATTGCAAATGATTGAGGACTGTCTGATGTTTTTAGGGCGGTTTCATGAAGATAAATAAAGTGTGTGTGTTAACACTGTTTGTGGATGATATTTTTTTGTTGCGACCGCACATCCGGCCTCCTGGAATGGTGCGCTACTGAATAAATACACAAAGGCAAAAGAGTTGTTAATAAAACAGATGGTGCTCTTAATTTCGTGGTTATGAGGTGTAAACAGGGGCGTACCCCAGGATGCAATTAACAAGGAAAAAGGAAAATATGTTCACTTATTTATAACCTCACTTCAGAAAATTTAAAGATTTTTTTCAAGGAAACTCCTTACATTTCTGGTTCTGCAAATTTTGCAGGGCTTATTAGATTTTAGGTTTTAATTTGTGGTTTTGGCGAGCTACTTTTGAACTGTATTGCTCGACAACTTAGACACAAGTCTTCTTGCAAAGCATCTCGGTCTTTATTTGTAGATGTATAAGAGTTATTCTGGCACATGCGAGAGTTTGCCAGAATATTCGAGCAAGCAAATAATCACACAATATCGGACAAATACAAGTAGAATCATACAATTGTCTTCATTTGTTCACAGTAAGATAAAAACTAATTACTCACAGTAAGCTCCATTTTCAAAGTCGATCAGTGTAACCTAATTTTCAAATAAAGAGTCGTGTCAAACGTGTGTCAAATTTAGTGTTTTCACTTGTCTCAACTTCATTTAAATGTTGGATAACCCAAAGTTCATTCTCTTCTTTTGGTGCCACTCTTATCGAAGATCGGTGATCATCTTGGCTATTTTGACCTTGGTTGCTGCGGCTTGAAACAGAGACTTGGTGCTATTGTTGAAATGTCAATAAGACCATAAAATATTGAAAACATGACTACACTCACAATTTTGTGGTCTGAAAGTTTCACAGTTCAATACAGTTTTAGATCTTGACTCTTTTGGCTTCCACGGACCTCGTTTATTAAAAAAAAAATCACCTCGTTTATTAGACAATTCTCCGCCGTATTTACGGCCCCATAAAGGACGAGAACATACGCCAAAGGAAATACAATTTTGAAATATACGACCTGTACTAAGAC
Source organism: Agapetus fuscipes (assembly GCA_951799405.1). Classification (NCBI taxonomy): domain Eukaryota; kingdom Metazoa; phylum Arthropoda; class Insecta; order Trichoptera; family Glossosomatidae; genus Agapetus; species Agapetus fuscipes. The sequence continues at coordinate 11,497,212 of OX637353.1, read as the reverse complement.
GTAGGTGTGGTCAGGCCAATAAAAGTCAGCAGACTGCATTGGCTGGGTCACATCTAGCGAATGGACTATCAGAGCTTGGAGAAGATGGCTGTGATGACGGACCCAATGGTGTGTAGAACAGTGGGAAGACCCAGATTAAGGTGGCTGACTGGAGTGCATTGGGAGTATGGGATTGGAAAAAGGAGACATGATAAATCCACCCTGGTTTATCTTTTTAAACTAAGCTACACATATAGTGTAACTTCTTGCCTGCAATATCCCCGAAGCGGTCGCATGTGGCAATGCGGGACCTATTTATTTTACGGGGAAGGGGGCCGGCCTCACACCAACCACTTTCAGTTGAAGTGAGGGTTTCCTAGCTCCCGGGGGGCTGGTTCTCGTTTCTTGTGAAGGCTGAGTAAACCTTGAGATCGAACCCATGCTCTCGGCATGGAATGCAAGCATTCTACCAATTGAGCTATCGACCTTTTTACGAGATTGGTCGTCGTCGCTACTAAGCACCAATTCTCAAGCAAGACCCAGTTGCTTTAAGGCTGGGTAGACCTTTGGTGACCGGTCATTTTTAAAGGTTTTATGATTTTTTTATTTATGAAGAAACCCAGCGAAGAACAAATTTGCAAATATAACTGATCCGTAGTTCAGTGGTAACACTTCAGACTCTGAATGGGAAGGTTGTGGGTCCGGTATTTTATTTTTGGGTTTGAAAAAAACACCGAAACGGGAAATCATTTCTGACACCCTCGGTGGGATTCGAACCCGAGCTCACGGCATGGAATGCAAGCACCCTACCAACTGAGCTATCGACCGGACTTCGAACCGAACACGACTATCGAACCACAACACAAATAATCTACAATCAGGATTAGAGGTGGCCGTTTAAACGAAAAGCAGTTTAAAATAGCTGCTTTTTATTTTAAGCAACTAAGCGCGCTTACAATTTAAACGAAAAGTCGTTTTGAATTTGAATTTGAATTTGATTGTGAAGGCTGAGTAAACCTTTGAGATCGAACCCTTGCTCTCGGCATGGAATGCAAGCATTCTACCAATTGAGCTATCGACCTTTATATGAGCTTGGTCGTTGTCACTACAAAGTGCCAATTCTCAAGTAAGACCCAGTTGCTGTAAGGCTGGATGCACCTTTGATGACCAGTCATTGGTAAAAATGTATGAATTTTTCAATCCAACGAAGAACAAATTTGAAAATATAAATGGTATATTTTTTGTGCTCCGCCGGGATTTGAACCCACAACCTTCCATTCAGAGTCCGAAGTGTTACCACTGAACTACGAACCGGTATCATGCTTTTCTATGATCTATAATATAAGCTGCAAATATATGTTAACATTTAAAATTCATATTAAATGCATGTCCACAAACAGGTATGTACAAGTTCGCGCTTACAAATGCTGCATGTGTACTTACAAAAAATTCTTAGGATTACAAATAAATACTTACGATCCGGGATTCATGTTTGCATTTTGTAACAAATATGTAGTTGTGTGTTGTGAATTTTCTGTGTTAGTGTCTGTATAAGTCACTCTAGAAATAAATAGATGTGAGCTCTTTTAAATCTACAATCTAAGTTTCGAAGATATATTAACATATGAGAATAATTTAAAAAGCATACCCGCAAGCAGGCACATGTAAGTTCGCGCTTACACATGCTGCATGTGTAGGTACTTACAAATTAAAATCCAAACATAAACCATGCCATTTTTGCTGACCTTCCGTGAAACAGGAGTGACATTGGAAAAGTATATCATTGTTTATATTATGGGGGTCAGCCTTATACCAACCTATAAGTCAAGGAAAACCAGCGTATAAATCAAGGAACATTGATGATTATAATTATCCGTAATCTGTAATGTAAGTTGCTAAGATATATTAACATTAAAAATCCATATTAAATGCATGCTCACAAACAGACACGTGTAAGTTCAAGCTTACAAATTCTGCATGTGTTCCTACTAACAAATTAAAATACAAGCCTCAAATGAACATACACCCTGCAACTTTTACCGACCTTTTCTGAAACAAGGTGACGTTCAAAAAGTGCACCATTTTTTTTACAGTATGGTTGGTCAGCCTCATACCAACCAATAAGTCAAAGAACACAAGCCTATGAGACAAGAAACATTGATTTTTAAATAACCCATGAAGCAGGATTGACTTAAATTTTATTTATTATACCTTATTCGTTTGATGCTCAGTACCCTTAGTACAAGTTGCAAAACTTGAGTTAAATAAAGTTAACGGAAAGTATTAAAGAGTAATTTTCCCCAAAATCTGACGTTTTTTTTGTTTCTTACACTCTATGGTCTTAGCAAAAGAGTTACAGTGATGAATAAAATCAAGTTCAGACAAACAAAAACTGCAGATTTTGGGGAAAACCATTCTTTAATACTTTCCGTACCCTTTACTTTACTTAAGTTTTGCAACTCATACTAAGGGCCGTTCTTATAAACGTTGGACTAAATATCCGTAAGTAAATACTCATTTAACTAACGGATGGACGTTAACGGACTGATCTTACCGATGGTCGTCTTAGGGCCGGTCTTATAAACATCCGTTAGTTCAATGTCGTACCAAATTTACCGAAATATAATACAAACGTCACAATTTTCGTCTTATAAGAATCCGTTTGTTTTATTTCCGTAAAAGTTACCGACAGATCTAACCGACGGCCGACCCATCGATTAATGGCAGATACCGGCCGGTTAGTTAAGGTTTGAGGTTAGGTCAGCTGTCAAAGAATTGTTTCTTTGCGGTGAGTTTTGCGTGTCATTGGACTACTACGCTCTATCCTGTTGAAGATAATTTCTTCCGAAAGTGATAGATAATGCATTAAAATGCGCTGTCTGAGTCGTTTTCGTATTTGTCAAAAGCAACTTTAGGTTATGTTTCGTCTTTGACAGCAAACGGATGACGTATGTTCATGAATGCACGCAAAAAATCATTGAAAATACGAGTGCATTATTGAGAACTAACGGACGGTTAAAAAAGCTTTATAGGACGACCATCGGTAAGATCAGTCGGTAAACGTCCATCCGTTAGTAACTTGCCGAGATACTTACGGATATTTGGTGTCTCGTTTATAAGACCGGCCCTTATAAAGCTTTTTTAACCGTCCGTTAGTTCTCAATAATGCACTCGTATTTTTGATGATTTTTTGCGTGCATTCATGAACATATGTCATCCGTTTGCTGTCAGAGAAGAAACATAACCTAAAGTTGCGTATGACAAACACGAAAACGACTGATACAGCCCTATTTTAATGAATTCTCTATCTCTGTCGGAAGAAATTATCTTCAACAGGATAGAGTGGAGAAGTCCAAAGACGCGCAAAACTCACCGCAAAAAAATAATGCTTTGACAGCTGACCTAACCTCAAACCTTAACAAACCGACCGGTATCTACCTGGAAACCGGGGGTCGGCTGTCGGTTAGATCCGCCGGTAAAATTAAACCGAAAATTTACGAACGAATTGTTATAATACAGAAAAACGAAATTTGTACCAAGTTTCGGTTTATTAGATTTGACATTTAACAAACGGATGTTTATAAGAACGGCCCTAAGGGTACCTACTGTCCATTATAAAATACCATCCTTATGACGTCACTGAAGATTGCACCCTACTAAACATGTACTGTAATTTTCCTACCCTGTAATAAGGGGAGAACAGAAGAGTCTCGTGAGTTCTATACCTCAAGTATACAGCATAGCGTTCAAACTCTACCATAGCGCTTACTGAAAAATATATGGAATCTAAGACAGCACCTGCCTATTCACAAATCTTACTAAAACTACCCTTAAGGTACACTAGCGCTCATATTGGAGAAATCCTTACATCGAAGACCGGTCCGTAGTCCAGTGGTATAGCACTTTGGACTCGAAAATGGAAGGTTGTCGGCACGAATCCCAGCAGAGCACAAAAAAGGTTCAATTTATATTTTCAAGTCCGCTCTTTGCTGGGTTGAAAAATTCATGAACCTTTACCAAATACCGGTTATCACAAGGTCCATCCAGCCTTACAGCAACTAGGTCGCGCTTGAGAATTATTGGCGCTTTGTAGCAACGACCACGCTTGTAAAAAGTCCGGTCCATAGCTCAGTTGGAAGAATTCTGACATTCCATGCCGAGAGCAAGAGTTCGATCTCAAGGTGTACTCAGCTTTCACAAGAAATAAAAACCAGCCCCCCCGGGAGATGGAAAACCCCCACTTCAACTGAAAGTGGCTGGTGTGAGGCCGGTCGCCTTATCCGTAAAAATAAATAGATCCCGAATCGCCACATGCAACCCCTTTGGGGAAAACTTAGGCATGAAGTTCCCAGGACATCAACTGCCACATCATCAACACCTCTGCAGCACTACAACAAGTGTCATAGAACCCTGGAGCCTCTTGAATCTAGGGAGTCTCCTGCACAGGCTTCCTTAAAAAAACACTATATGTGCAGCTTAGTTAGGTTGCGTTACAAATAGAAGTATTGTTCATGAATACGCGGGTTCACTTAAGATTTACTCTATAATGGAGTGTACACGTACAGTTTTCTAGTTGGTGAAGTGACTTCCTTGCAATGGAAATGCCAGCCCTGGATTAGAACCAGCGAAGGGAACCTAATCTTGGGCGGCATATTCCTCCCCCTGCCTGCACGGCTACCCACAATGCATACGTAATGAGGCAATAGCTGCAATCTGGGGGACTAATCAAAGTTGCAATATGATTAAACAGGCCACCCAACCGCTAACCAGCTTCCTTACTTTTAGTTATTAAGATTGCATCATGATCAAGGATCTGCTCTCCGAATTCAATCTTACAGCATAAACGCAAGTCTATATAATGTATAATCTAAATTGGAAAAATATGTTGACATTAAAAACTTATAAAAAATGCATGCCCACAAACAGACACGTGTAAGTTCTCGCTTACAGATGCTGTATGTGTACTTACATATTTAAATACAAACCTCAAATGAATAAAAGCCCTTCAACTTTTGCTGACCTTCCCTAAAACAGGCGTGACATTGGCAAAGTGAATTATTTTTGTAAGCATGAGCCTCATACCAATCTTAAGTGAAGAAATGGGTCGAATGTTTTATGAACCTGTTTATTTTTACAAAAACATTGGCTGTACGTCATTCACTTCCCTTGAAGTTGGGATTTCTCAGCTTCCAAGGGCGCAGGTGCTTACTTTATTTTTTTAGCTAATACTGTGATTTTTAATTTGGCCAATTTCCCCAAAGATGGAGGTTCTCTGTTAATTGTTAGTAACGACTCAAAAAACAGCAATAAATGTGGAATAAAACCAAGATGATTTTTTCTATTTTTAAAAAATAATAACACCTTTTAAGAATGTGCAACCACAGCGTCTTACAAAAATCTTTCGAAAATTCATTAAATAAGCATTTCTGATAGCCCTCTGGCATGGAACGCACGAATTCTACTAACTGAGCTATCGACCGGACTTAAGACGCGAAAATATCATTGGCATAAGGTCCACACCCCGTAGTTTAAAAATTGGTATACTTGTCAATGTCTCCCCTGTGTCAGGGAAGTTTCAGGCAAGAATAGCAGGGCTTTTGTTGATTTGAAGTTTAGGCATCATGTGTCTACGCAAACTATACGCGTCTGCTTGTTGGCATGCATTAAATGTGAATCTTAAATGATAACACATATTTTAAACTTTGATTATATATTTTTCATTTCATTTCATTTCATTTCATATAATACTACAATATAGATGAGATTGCCATTGAAGAATTTAATAAAAATAACAATCGAGACGACTGTACTTTGTTAGATTTAAATTGGATTTTATTTTAATGATATTCCAGACGAATTTCATTACCTTTTAGTTTTTTAATGAAGGTTAGAATATTAAACATATTTAAAAAAATCTTTTTTTTTAAATATCGCCAAAAAACTAATAATAATTTATTAATTCCGTAGAACTCCTTTCATGAATATACATTTTTAGGTTTGAAATCCATTATTTATTCGTTCATTTAAATTCAAATTTTACATTAAAAACTTAATGAAAGTGTAGGTATACTGTATATTTATTTTATACAATTAAACGTAATCTTGCATTTTTTATACCGAAGAGACGCAAAACGTTGAGAAACATGCTCTGCTCTACACCACGGTTCGTAAAATAAATTATTTCATTCAATAAACAAAAACATTAAAATAGGAGAGTAGGTATAAGTGATTAATTTCTGAAACGATGAAAAAAATTTGCAAGGATAGAACAAAGTGGAGTCACATCTGTAGAGGTACTGGCTGCCTTTAGCGGAATGGTTGCTGGATATAAGGATATAAGTACAATTACAAAATAGTGCCAAATAGAAATTGAGTAATTGACAGTATGACACGACAAGTTCGCGCTTGCACATGCCGCATGTGAACCTACAACATAAAAACCAAATCTCAAATGGGCATACACCCTGCAACTCTTGCCGTCCTTCCCTGAGACAGGGGTGACATTGGCAAAGTGAACCATGTTTACAGCATGGGTGGTCAGCCGCATACCAACCCATAAGTCAAGGAACCCAAAATATAAAAACCAAATAAAAGGAAAAATAATGTCTTTGAATTTCTTCTTTATTCATATTTAACACAATTCATCATTCTATAATCGATATAATCTATAATCTAAGTTGCAAGGATATATTCATTTAAAGCTCTCAGATGTATGCCCACAAACAAACACGTGTAGTTCTCGTTTACAAATGCTGAATGTGTACTTACAAATAAAATCCAAACCTCAAATGAACATAAGCCCCACAACTTTTGCCGACCTTCCCTGAAACAGGGGTGACATTGGCAAAATGAACGATTTTTTACACTATCGGTGGTCAGCCTCATACCAACCTATAGTCAAGGAATACTAATAATAAATTACATTTAAATATGAAAAAGAACAAAACCTGAAAAATAAATCTATACAAAAAAAGTAAAAAAAATCCTATGCAAAAAATTTAGCAAATTTATAAACCAACATTAGAAATCAACATTGCAGATTAGCCGCCACTTCTTCCTTTAAAATTCTTTAAAACTCAAAGCATTTTCAAACAATTACGAATATTTGCAAGCGCTCCGCTAATTTTTTGTTTCAAATATTTGAAGGTGCGCCATATTTTTGGCGGCCGCCCCTCAACTTTGACAATAATGCAGAATCTGTAGCTGGGAGCTTCATTAGAGAAGTTGTCACGTTAAGCGTTGCTAATGAACCCCGTCACAGCTGAGAGAGTCGGCGGGAAAGTGGTTCACATGCTTAGCACGAGTTTTTACTACACTGAAAAGTAAGTGAGCATTAAAAATATTTTTTATCAAATTATTGGTTCACTTTGCCAATGTCACCCCTGTTTCAGGAAAGGTCGGCAAGAGCTGCAGGGTTTATGTTCATTTGAGGTTGGGATTTATATTTTAGGTCCATATGCGGCATGCGTTAGCGCGAATTTATACATGTCTGCTTGTGGGAATGTGTTTAATATGAATTTTAAATGATGTATATCTGTGCTGCTTAGATTTAGATTTAGATCGATATATTTTTTTAATTTTGCCAATGTCGCCCTGTTTCAGGAAAGGTCGACCAAAGTTGTAGTTCATTTTGCAAAAACGAAACCCAACCAAGCTACACATATAGTTTCATTTCTTGCCGCCCTATCCCCGAAGGGCTTAGCATGTGGCGAGTGGATCCTTTTTATTTTTACATGTAAGAGGGCCTGCTAAATCCCGAGAGCACTGCAATTTATTTCTTGTAAGGCTGAGTAAGACTTGCTTGTATTTTATTTTAGGTTTTTGAAATAAACACCGAAACGGGAAATCATTACTCACACCGGGAATTCGAGACCGAGTTCTCAGAATGGAATGCAAGCACTCTACCAACTGAGCTATCTACCAGACAATAAAATGCTTAATTTTGCATTTATTTAAAATATATTTCACTTTGCCAATGTTCACCCCTGTTTCAGAGAATGTCGGCAATGGTTGAAGGGTTTATGATCATTTCAGATTTGAGTCTTTATTTTGTTTGTTCACATGTAGTATTTGTAAGCGAGAACTTACACGTGTCTACTTGTGGGCATGCATTTTATATGAATCTGAAATGTTATTATGTAACATATCTCTGCAACTCAGATTATATACATAAAATAAAGGAGAAAAGAAACGTCTTCACTCGTCGCCAACGAAACGTCGAGAATTATATAAGTTCTCCCATAACGCTTCGTGTTATATCCGAAAAATTAGAATAACATCGAAATTAATAAAAAATTGTAAATAACATTCCATTATTGTTTAATAGCAGCTATCCAAGTCTCCTAACTAAATTTACAATAAAATCATTCACTACCCGACTGAGAAAAAACACGGACCAAGAAATTGCAGGCTAAAGGACCCCAGCACAGACTTTCCAGTATATTTTTGGAAATATTGGAAAAAGCATTCAGCCAACTTAACCCTATTTTCCGCACGATCTTCCACGTAAAACAATTATAGAGAAAACACAGAACTAGAACGGGAAAAGTTGAAACCAATCCATGATCCTTCTTTTTGTTTTAAAATATTTTTACTATAACTTAACTAGTAGGTTGATAAGAAGAAAGAAAGAAAAAATATTTTTGTTATCAATTTCTTTCTCTCAATTTGACCACCATTTTAGTTCGATCGATAGCTCAGTTTGTAGAGTGTTCGCATTCCATGCCGTGAGCTCTGGTTCGAATCCCGCCGAGGGTGTCAGGTATGATTTCCCGTCTCAATGTTTACGTCAACCCCAAAATACAACGCCGGCAAGGTTTACTCAACCTTCACAAGAAATAAAGAAAAGCTCCCTCGAGCGCTGAGAACCCCCACTTCAACTAACTTGCCTGTCGTATCTGTAAAAATAAAATGGTTTCACTTGCCAAATGCAACTCCTTGGAGAAAACTTTATTAGAAAATTCGACCAAACACTCGAGCAATCTCGAACAATACAAATCAATAACCAATTCAAATTCTATAAGTAAACGCTACTAAGCCACACATACAGTGTAACTTTTTAGCTGCGTTTTTCCTGAAGGGGTCGCATGTGCCTACCTTACGCTAATCACTTCATTTGAAATGGGAGTTTCATTTCTTGTAAAGGCGGAGGAAACCTTGCCAGTATTTTGTTTTAGGTTTGAAATTAACACCAAAACGGGAAATCATTTCTGAGACCCTCGGTGGGATTTGAACCCGAGCTCTCATCACGGAATGCAAGCACTCTACCAATTGAGCTATTGAACGGACTTGACTAAAATTTAAAATCTATGGGATATGCATGCATGAAAAAGGTGATGCATACGATTGAATTGAAAGAGGTATGTCAGGATAGGAAAAAATGGAGGCGGCTCTGCAAAAGCTCTGGCCACTCCTAGTGGAATGGCGACAGAGTCACAGTTACAGTTTAAAACAATTCACTCTAAGGCATTCCCATCTAAAAATGCTATCGATTCTATCAAATATACCGCTTAGATTCAGCATTCCTGGGATAATCCCACAGTCTCTGCAGGACTAATGACCCACACATTGTCAGCTTTCGTTAGAGATAATGAAGATCCCTTTCGAGTGATTAGCGCCCTCTTTAGACGGGGTTAGGCTAGGCTACCCCCCCCCCCCCTGAGGATTCGCGGCTGCTCAGGGCTTCACTTAGCTGAGTACATTAACTCGACGTAACTGGGTTTCCTACTTATCAAATGTAAGACGCCCTTTGTTCCTGTACTTAAATAATAAGGCACGCATATATTAGAGAGCTACGCTTATACTTGAGAATTTCATTCATTGTGGAATTTTCTTTTTTTCGTTTGAAAAGTGAATGTTTCATTCAATATAAGCACTTATTGCAATAGTTGACTACTTGAAAATGTATTTTAGATAGTTGGACATATCTACTTATGAAATTTGCGTGAAAATATCAACACTGAACACAGTAACATTTTTACAGGCCTCACTATTCCTCGATTTGTAAATGTGTATGAGGCTGACATACTGTAAAAAATATGTCACCCTTGTTTCAGTGAAGGTCGTCAAAAGTTGCAGTGTTTCGATCCAGAAGATGATGGACATGATCGAAAACGTTACTAATTATAATCAAAACAAAATTGATATAATTGTGAAAGTAAAAGAGTGTTTTATAAGAATTGACAAAGTTCTATAAAGTTATCTCTATTTTTAGACATTTTAGTCGCTTGTTGAGCCCACGCTTTGACAAACTAATGATGCATTTGTATGAAGACCTGTCAATCCAAGATGGCCGCAAGTGAACAGCTGATTAGTCTTCATACAAATATTACCAAAATTCGGTAGGTAAGAATCATGGAGGTATATTCTGATTCAATACATCGATAATAAGAATGACCGTGGTGATGAGACTTCCTGCCCAGGCATCATTAGTTTGTCAAAGCGTGGGCTCAACGGACGACCAAAATGTCAAGAATAGCCCCGTTTGAATTCAGTTCTTGTTTATTTAGTAATTAAACTGAATGATTTCAAACAAACTGCATTATCTTTCTGAAACAAGCATGTACAAGCGCGTACCTACACGTATGTATACGGGAGGTCGTTAGCGAGCATCGCTGCATGTCACAGGGGGGGTGGAAGGAGCGTGCGAGCTGCAGCGGCAACTTTTAATGGCGGCATTTTACACAATTACCCTCCGCTATTAGAGGAACAGACCTTAGTTGGCGCGTACATAGCTCCGACTAAATAAAGCAAACATGACGTCATCGAAACTGATAATAATTAGCGCGAAGCATATTTGAATTTGGAACTTTTTTTTTTCGGCGGGCAAACGTCATACTTGTAGATATAGGACAACTGTCTTTAGCCAATCAGAGTGTTTCGAAACGTAGGATGATACGAGTAGTATACTTATCTATGGTTTTGAATATGTGATTGTGTGCTTTGTTTGTCTGTGTAAGTGTCTGTGAAGTCTCTACACGTTGGATATTTATATAATTGATGTTTTATATTTGTCTTGGTCAAGATTGCTTGCGCGATTGTTCTAGTAAAGTCTCGCATGTGCCAATTCTCAATGATTCGAGAATAATCCTTATGATTGCTATAAAAAGGGCCCAAGCTCTCTGTAGCGCAAGAGAAGCGAACCAACCGTTGTGTTGTGTACGTGTGAAGTAACTCTGCTTGTGAATTGTATCTGAAAAAAATTGTGCAAAATAAATAACCGCAATTTTTAATAAATTGAATCCGTGAACAACATAACAATGCAATATTATATTTGTATGGATATTGCATATTCTCTAGCAACCCGGCCAAGTAACGTCACAGCATTTTCTATGTCAATTCATGTGCGGAGTCCATTATGTAACAGTAAATAATTATGTATGTACTTCCCGTGTCCAAAACCACCTTAAAAGAAAAACCAACTTCATAGTATTCCAAATTCAAAAGTTATTTAAATCAACAAGTCATACCAACCTTTACTATATACACACTATTGGTAGGTAAGGGTATCAAACCAACTTCGTGATGTTCTAAATTCAAATTTAAATATCACTTTAATAGTTTATTGTTATCAAGAGGCTAAACGTATTTTTTACAGCGATAAGTTATAAAACCAGCTACATTTTTACAAACTTCATGATGTTCCAGATTTAAGAATTATTCATACATACATCAGTTAAGCCATTCATTTATACAATCATATTTCTGCTGGAAAAATGCATGAAGCGTAAATGCAAAGTGGCATCAACTTTGCTTTGCCCAATTAACATTCTTTTTGCCAAGTTTCTCACTTTGAGAAGTTATCACATATTTCAAGAGGTTTTGTACCTTTCCTTGAACTTCCTTTCACTTCCAAAGAATAATTGATCCTTGATGATCATGCACTGGTCTGTAGTCTAGTGGTAAAGGCTAAGAACTCGTATTCCAAAGGATCTGAGTTTGATTTTCGGTGGAGCATAAAAAATATGATTTAAAATATCAATCAGTTGCTGGCCCTCTAGCCTGGAACCACCTGCCACATCATGTGAGAGAGCTAAAAGACCATGGAAAGTTCTGGAATGCACTGAAGACAAGCAAATTTCTGGCATCGTTTGCACCAGCGCCCTTGGAGTGACTACATCACGAAACGGCGCTATAAAGAAATCATCAACTCATCATCATCATCATTAAAATAATTTTGAATTTCAAGAAACAGACCGGTCACCTAAGATTCCTCCAGCTGTACAGAAAATGTGCCTTGCTTGAGAATTGGCGTTTTGTAGCGACAACCTAGCTCTTGAAGTGTGATTCATGTGAAAACAGCGCTCCAACCAAATAAGTCATCGTAATATCATTATTATCATCATTTAGTCTTATATCTTGACTTATAGGTTGGTATGCGGCTGACCACCCATGCTGTACAAAATGGTTCACTTTGCCAATGTCACCCCTGCCTCAGGAAAGGACGGCAAGAGTTGCAGGGTGTATGTCCATTTGAGATTTGGTTTTTATGTTGTAGGTTAACATGCGGCATGTGCAAGCGCAAACTTGTACGTGTACGTGAAAATGCATGTTATGTGAATCTCCAATGTAACATATCTTTGCAACTTAGATTAGATTAGATTAGATTAAATAGTTCTGATAGGAGATAGAAAAATAAAACCTTCCTTATTTAACTTTGTCAGTATTTTTATTTTCATATTGGAAATAAACACTGAAATGGAAAATCATTCCTGGCCCACTTAATGGGAATTTAAACCTGGCACTGAATATGTTTACTTATTAACTGATACCTGTTTCTGATCAGGCAAAATAGATCATTAAATTGAAAATCCCTTCACAAACCTATATATATCCAAAAAAAAATGGGATGATTAAAAAAAGTTTTACGTAGAAAAGACGGCGCGAAAAAAAAGGAAAAAACAAAACAATATCAATGAAGCCCGCAGAGAAAAACAACAATAAATAAGATCTTCTCCACGTAATGAAATAATCAGAAAACCAGTATTGCGTCTTCAGTTAGCGCTCGCGTATCCTTTGTGCTGTTAATCGAAAAATAATTTGGACTGTCGAAGATGTTCTCTGTTGTAAGGAAGAGATATCCTCAATCTGGGTGACGCGTATACATTATTGTGTAATAAACGCAACTAACCTGCACCTTTAGTGTAATATATTACTGCCGCATTCTTCCCAAAGGGGTCGCACGTGAGTGAGTCTATTTATTTTTACATGTAAAGGGGGCTGACCTTATGCCAACCACTTCAGTTGAAGTGGAGGTTTACCAACTTCAGAGGGGACTGGTAGTCATATCTTGTGAGGGCTGAGTATACCTTGCCGCTATTTTATTTTGAGTTTGAAATTAACACTGAAACTGGAAATCGAATTTCTGACACGCTTGGTGGGATTCGAACCCGAGCTATCGGCATGGAATGCAAGCGCTCCAGCAACTGAGCTATCGGCCGGTAATATTATTACGTTTTCGGGTTCTTCTATAATCTATGTTGCACAGATATATTATACTTAAGATTCATATTAAATGCATTCCAATAAGCAGACACGCATAAGTTCGCACTTACACATACCTACCGCATGTGGACCATGTAAAAAGTACAATCTCAAATAAAAGTAAGCCCTGCAACGACCTTCCCTGAAAAAGGCGTGACATTGGCAAAATGAATCATGTTTTTAGGGCCTCATACTACCCTATAATTCAAGGGTAACCGGGTGATGACACAATATTGTCTATGCCAATGCACGTGCAAACTGCATGCTCAAATCAACATAAACTACCTTTTGCCGGCCTTCCCTCAAATAGGCTGACATTGGCAAAGTAAACCAAACTTATTAAAAATTTAGATGATAGAATATTGGTTAACGTGACACAAAAGTTGAACACCCATGGTTGCGGATGCTTCCTGAATGAGTCCTAGGGATGGAGAGCCCTCGACAAGGAGAATGGTTTTCCCATTAACCTCCGTTTCCCGCCCTTTCTGCGCGCCGAGGTGAGCGTGGAGAAGCAATAACACAATCTCTCATCAGATACGCATCAAATAAACTGCCGGTCTGTTGCGTACATGTCTAAAATAAACGCAACTGAGACCCAGTATTTTCAACGCTAGCATATGTGACTTTCTTCTTCTCTTGTTTCAATCCTGGGATTGGCTTGCAGCAATTTCTTTCACTCTTCTCCTCCATTAGTCCCTGTCTTGTGCGGCTCTTTTAAGGTCTGCATATGATGAGCAACGCACGTCCACCAACAAGTTTTGCAACTCGTACTAAGGGTACAGATGTCAATGGAGAATACCAGCATTAGTGTCTCTGCTCTGTAAGTCCTAACTGGCAGGACACACTGGTCGTACATTTTCCGTTTCAGGCATTGGGGGATGTTGCTGGTTAAGAACTTCTTAAGATTGCCATAGGCCGCCTATCCTAGAGAGAGTCAGCGTCATACCAACCTATAAGTCAAGGAAAGAAGAAAAAAAGTTTTCATATTTTTAAGTATGTAAATTAAATGAATATTTGATGACCGAAAAATACATGTTTAAAAATACTTTTTCAGGTAATTTTCCGTAATGACATTCACTGCTATTCACAAAACATGCAATCCATAGCTGATCTACGGATCATAGTTTATTTGTAAAGAAAATTTAGTGTAGGCTGCGGAAGAGCCATGGCTTTGGTGTTTGAGAATAACACTGATTGTGTTTCTCAAACATTACTATGGTTAAACACAAAAAAAACTATTTTCAGTTTGAAACAAGTTTTGGCGGGAGATTAAATAAACTCTTTAAACACGCGGGTAATCAGTGTATCGAAACACATACCAAAAGTAAAACATTTCAAAAAATATATTGAGACTGAAAAAGCGCCTCTATCGAGTGTTTTAGTTTCCATATATTTTTTTTTAAAAACGCAATGGCGGAGTTTCAACGTAAGATTTTTATGCTAGCGGTACAGAAATGTGGAAAAAACACAGGAAAAGTTATTTGGAAGTAAATCAACAAAAAGGTGGGGGAAACACACGCGTCCCCAAACACGTTTCTTACTTTGTTTGCTGAGGTTTTTAAAAGTAAATTACGAATGTTTAAAGAGTCACGTTCAAACTTTGGGAATAAACGCGTTTTCATATTTTAATATTGTGGCTATTATTATAGGTGGTGATTTATAATGTTTTTAATTTCTTGAAAAATTATTACATAAAATTACCATCAACGTTTTTCCTTTGACTTATTAGGTTGGTATGAGGCTGACCACCTATACTTTACCAATGTCATCCCTGCTTTTAGAAGAAGAAGACAAAAACGAAGACTATGTTGATTCGACCGGTCCGTAGTGTAGTGGCAACGCTTAAGACTCGTAAATGGAAGGTTGTGAGTTAGAATCCCGGCGGAGCACAAAAAAATTACCATTTATATTTTCAAATATAATATGCTCGTCGCTGGGTTGAAAAAAATTTTTTTACCAAAGGTCTATCCAGCCTTACAGCAACTGGGTCTTCTATAGGAGGACCAAGCTCGCAGACGGCTCTTAAGGTGTGATTCACACAAAACAGCGCTCACCAAGTAAATCATTTTAATATTATTATTATTAAAACGTTTTCGAATGTCGTAGAATTTTAGTCTGCATACAAGCGTAAAATTTACTCTCACTCTAAATTTCGAGTTATCACTACTATCAATGAGAATAAATGCGGTTTTTTATACTAAGGGTCCTGTATTCTTAGTACGAGTTGCAAAACTTGAGTAAAGTAAAGTTTACGGAAAGTATTAAAGAGTGATTTTCCCCAAAATCTGCCGTTTTTGTTTCTTACATTTTATGGTCTTAGCAAAAGAGGTGAAGAAGAAAATCAAGTTGAAACAAACAAAAACGGCAGATTTTGGGGAAAATCATTTTTAATACTTTCCGTAAACTTTACTTTACTCAAGTTTTGCAACTCGTACTAAGGGTACTGGTCACAAAATGTAAAGTATAACTCAAAGAAGTTTTCGAATACTATACAAGTGCATTTCCCTTTACCAACAAGTCCTGCTTCTACTAAGACTTCCCGTTGGTCACATAAACTTCACCCCAAGTACACAGCATCATATAAAAACTAAACCATCGCGTAAGCAGAAAAATGTACTGGAAATATGGCAGAGCCTCTACTAAGTGTTTAGAGTTCATAGTGTTTTTCTGTTTGCAAGATGTTCTCTAGCATCGACACAATCTTTTACTTTTGTATTTTCAGAAGAAAATAACATGTGTATTACGTTTACTCGCACGTCCTTTCATAAAATATTTGTTTGCTTTCGCTTCGATTTTTGCAAACATTTTTATTTTCATTATAAGAATGGAAAACTAGGAGCACGTTGGTTTGAAGCGAGCCACCTTTTACGAGGTAGGTAGGTGAAATATTATAGGTAGGTAAAATATTATAGGTAGGTAAAGTATTATAGGTAGGTAAAATATTATAGGTAGGTAAAATAATATAGGTAGGTAAAGTATTATAGGTAGGTAAAATAATATAGGTAGGTAAAGTATTATAGGTAGGTAAAATATTATAGGTAGGTAAAATAATATAGGTAGGTAAAGTATTATCGGTAGGTAAAATAATATAGGTAGGTAAAGTATTATAGGTAGGTAAAATATTATAGGTAGGTAAAATAATATAGGTAGGTAAAGTATTATAGGTAGGTAAAATAATATAGGTAGGTAAAGTATTATAGGTAGGTAAAATATTATAGGTAGGTAAAATATTATAGGTAGGTAAAATATTGATAGATATTGTTATAATAATTGTAGGAAAAGGCGGCGAAAATTCTGGACATCATTTTTCACTTTATTGTACAATTTTTTGTATGAACTGTAGGTATACCAGACTGGTCTGTAGTCTAGTGGTTAAAGCTACGGATTAGTATTTCAAGGAACGTGAGTTCGATTCCCGGCAGAGCACAAAAAATATATTTCTATTTTCTAATATGCTCTTCGCTGGATTGAAAAATTCATTTACTTTTGAAAAACAGACCGGTCACAAAATGTTTATCCAGCCTTACAGAAAGTGGGTCTACCAGTTGCCAACAGTAAGCGGACGCGAAGACCAACACGTCGCTTGGTAACCAGCCTTGAAAATGTTTCCTGCTCTTGGCAAAAAACGTCAACAGATGAAATAACTCCAAGTAGAACATGGTCCAAGCTGAAAGAATAAAACAACGTCATCTAAAGCGAGTCGTAAAATTAATTTATTTTTATTTTTTACTATTTATACTTTGTCTTTGACGTTAAAACTATACCAATATATTTCAGCAGCTTCTCCTTATTTTTTCCACATTTGCAAATTCATATTTGAGCGAGAGTACTCTATAGAAGAGTACAAATAATGTGAAATGGTATAATATGAATAATAAAAAGCCTTTACACGCGTCAATACACAACGTTACACAATATTCTAGGCACGCGTCTCTATTACATCATCTTTGATTTTCTGTCACACAAGAATTATTTTTTACTCTACAAGAGTAGATTACATGTCACAGGAAGATCTTCTTTCCCGCATTTCCTTGTTTCTTCTCGTCTTTTCACATGTATCTCCTTGTATTTCCTTATCTTTTCTTAACCCTACAATGTTAAAGGCTTTTTCTAATATACTCGCAGCAGTACATACCCAAAAACGTCGCATAAACGTACAAATTTGGTATATGCAGAACTTAAGACATTTAAAAAATATTAGGAAGATTTATTTGGCGAGCGATTTTTTTGTACGAACCACACCTAAAAGCGCTAATTTTCACGCAAAACCCACTTGCTGTAAGGCTCGATGTACCGGCCTTTAAATCCATTAACGCTATAAGACTTTCTTCGCCGAGCAAATAATTACATATTGTTATGATTTGACTTGGGGTTCTTTTGATTAAATTTCGATTTAAATTTATTTCCAATGTAGGTTACAATGTATTGTTCACTCTTCACTCTCTGCTTACAGTTTTTTTTTTTTTTTGTTTAATTTTCCCCCCATTAGTAACCCTAATGGGGAGGAGTTAATCCGTGTGTACTACTTTAACAGTATACCACACTATATATAATATTTTACAAAATAATAAATTATACATGCATCTTTGTTTGTTTGTTTGTTTTTTTTTTTTACACTACACACTATCATTTTCTTTACTCATCTTATCTTAGAATTTAATTTATATATGTTATATTTTTTCTCTGCTGACAGTGGTGTGTTACAATGATCTAAGCAACTCTGTCCCCCTGCAGAATCTTTGATTGTATTTATATGTGCCGCAGAGACGATTCTTTCATGTACTCGAACATGGTAGATACTCTCATTTGGATTCTTCGACACACTTCCATAATGGATTATACTAGAGGTAGACACACACACTAGAAAGCTACGTGCTCAGGCTCACGCCCCTACGAGCTCATACGTTCGTAACAATATTGTACTTTCATATTTTCCTCATTCGGAATCAAAAAAATAATCACCAGGAAATGCCTTCATAGGTCACTACGACAATCTTTGAACTTTTCTAAAACCTGCAAAATAAGCATAAATTCGTTTTTGGATTGCTGCATTTGTCATGTTAGTTTTCGTTAATCATGGAATGATTTGATTTATCACGTTACAAGAAAAAAACGTAAAATAATTATTCAAATACAAAACGTTGTTTTCATTACTTACATTACTTATTTATTATTTAGTTTATTATAAAAAAAAACTTTTTGATCATCATGTATCATGTCAACAACCTCAGTTTAAAATGTATGTTTCCCTAAATTCATCCTCAGTTTATTCTCAGATTAAAGAAAAACAGTTTTTGAGTGTGTGCAAGCCTGCCTGACCATCACAGAGTTACGCCACACATTGTATTTCTTTTGATTTGCATGTTTTCTTATCAAAGGAAATCTGAAAATCAATAGAACTTAATACTCGCAGCGTCACTAATGCCGAAACCCAATACTCTTCATGTCGTTCTTCTTTTGATAAAAACTTTCTGCGAGAATAAAACCTTTTCCGAGAAATGTTTACCAGGTTGTGCGTTTCACAGATTTTTTATTTGTGTATACAATTGAGTTATCAAAGTGTATAGACGATTTATGCATAAAAATGCTAACAACCCGTAATCTGCAAAAAAAAAGTTGCAAAAAAAAAAAAAATCTAAGTGGCGAAAATATACCAAAATTTAATACATCCCCACAAGCAGGCACATGCTGCATGTCTATTCTATAATCTATAATCTAAGCTGCAAAGATATGTTAACATTTAAGGCTCATTTGAAATGCATGCCTACAGACAGGCACATGTAGATTCGCGCCTACACATTCTGCATGTGTGTATACAAATCTGTACCTTAGAGCATAAACAACGGTAGTCACATTTAGGAAAATGTGCAGGAGACGAGTTTTAGTGAAAATGTGCACTTTTATAAAACCATCATAACTTCTTAACTAGACGAGATATTTTTGATCTGTAAAAACTGTTTATCTTCTTTTATCGATATTTATTTAATGTGAAGTAATATGAACAACGTATTTGGAACTTCCGTGGTTTATGCTCGCATTTATGTGTGCATCCCATATTTATTACATTTGATATCTCAGTAACTATAAGTCCGAGGACTCCAATATTTTTACCACTTATAGAACAGCTAATTGTTATAATTTCTGCATCATCAACTCAAAAACGCAAAAAACGTGGACTTCCGTTGTTTATGCTCTAAGGTACAGAAATAAACCAAAACCTAACATTAATATAAACCTTGCAACTCCTGCCGCTTTTCTCTGTTACCGGGGTGGTTTTGGCAAAAGTGAACCAAATTTTACAGCGCGGGGAGTCAGCCTCATACCAACCTATCAGTCAAGCAGTATATCGTATCATCAAAATTATCTCAAATATGTATTAAAATTTAAGGCTCATATTTAATACATCCACACAATCAGGTAAATGCTGCATGTTTACATACACCATAAGTCCATAAACCAAACCTCAAATGAACATAGACCTTGCAACTCATTGCAGCCTTGTGCAAAAACTGAAACTACTTCCGGTCAATAGCTCAGTTGGTAGAGTGCTTGCATTCCACCCCGTGAGCTCGGGTTCGAATCCCACCGAGGAGGGTGTCAGAAATGATTTCCTATTTCGGTGTTTATTTCAAACCCCATAATAAAAATACCGGCAAGGCTTACTCAGCCTTCACAAGAAATGAGTACCAGCCCCCTCGGGAGCTGGGAAACCCCCACTTCAACTGAAGTGGTTGGCGTAAGGCCGGCCCCCTTACTTGTAAAAATAAATAGGTTCAACTCGCCACATGCGACTCCTTCGGGGATAACACGGCAAGAAGTTACACAATATGTGTAGCTTAGTTGCGTTTGCGTTTGCGTTACTTCTATAATCTATTATCTAAGTTGCAAAGATGTATTATATTTAAGATTTCTATAAAATACATTCCCATAAGCACACGCGTATAAGTTCGCGCTTAAACATTCCGCATGTGAACCTACAATATCAAACTCAATCTCAAATGAACATAAACTCAACTTTTTTCAACCTTCCCAGAAACAGAAGAGACATTGGTGAAGTAAACCATTTTTTTTACAGTTTGCCTCAGCCTCATATATAAATCAAGGAATTCAATCAATTAAATTATTTTTTTTGTTCAGTTCAAAAACAGTTTTTCGGTTTTAAAACGGCAGGTTTTGGGTATACAACCATCTTAATTTGTTTGTTTGAACATTCAAAGAATGTTTTATTTTATTTTCCTAATTCTTTTACCGTTCACTGCTCCCTGATTTCATCTGTCTACCTTCAGGGTATGTCAGTTGACAGTTCTTTTACTTTCTCAATCACATTCTTATAAAATTTCATCTGCATACCTTTTGTTGATTTAGTTGTCAAACTTCAGGCCATGAAAACAATACATGACAGATTGAATTTTCTTTTATTTATAATATATTTTTATGTTTTTAAGTGGGTTCTACTTTAAAAAAATGCGGTGTATTACTTTTACACAATTTATTTTATCACTTTCTGTTCAGAGCTACATTTACACAGTATATTACAACGGTTATTAATAAATTTCTGTCAAAACAATTTCTTTGGTAAACACTGTTTTTGAATTTCACACGTCTTGCCAATTTCCTCCATGTTTCAAGAAAAGTCTGTCAGATTGCAGGGATTGTGCTCATTTAATGTTTGAAGTATCTGTAGATGTGAACTTCCACGTGTTTGATTGTGGGCATGCATGAAAAAATAATCTTAATGGTTAACACATAGTTTAAAATGTAAAAAAAGATAACTCGCTGCCTTAGTTCTTTAGTTTTTTTGAGAAAATTTTACATGAGCAATGTTTGCATGTGTACTGGACCAATGTGTCTTATGAAAACAAGAAATTTATTCAAAAAATATTTAAAAGAACTCTCACATTATCGAGTTTTACGGTTTTTCTTAGCTCAGATTGTGTAGAATTTGATTCTTAAGACAATTGCATGAAAAAGTCATATTTGACAAGATTGGCGTATACGGTAAACAAGAACTGGGGGAGCGAACTGGTAACTGTCTTCAAAAATAATTTTATAATGACAGAAAACCGATATTTTAAAACTAACAAACATCAATTTTATGATGTAAAAAACCAACTTAGCTACACATATGGTGTAACTTCTTGCTGCGTTATCCCCGAAGGGTTTCCCATTTATTTTTACAGGTAAGGGGGCTGGCCTTACGCCAACCACTTCAGTCAAAGTGAGGGTTTTCCCAGCTCCCGAGAGGGCTGGTACTTATTCTTTGTGAAGACTGAGTAAACCTCGCCGGTATTTTATTTTTGGGGCTTGAAATAAGCACCGAAACGGGAAATCATTTTTGACACCCTCGGTGGGATTCAAACTCGAGCTCACGGCATGGAATGCAAGCACTCTACCAACTGAGCTATCGACCGGACAACCTATCTATTTATTTTATGTAGGAAATGATAATATATAATGGACGGATATTGTGTGATACAGGGGTTGGATGTGGTAGTTCACCATTTCCGTTTCAACCGCACCCCTGTGTTATTGCAAGGGAGGTGTTCATGAAAGTATTTAGTACAACCCCCCGTTACTTCAAAACCTAAGGGTAGGTAATTATTTCTAGACGAAAATCTCATAAAAATATCAAAAAGGTTTAACATTGTTACGAATATGTAATTGTTTGTCTGTAATAGTGTATGTGATTAAGTCTATGAAGTCTTCCCATAAATAAATAGTTCTTCTTCTTCTTCATTTTGTGCCACTTCTATCGAAGATCGGCGATCATCACGGCTATTTTGACTTTAGATGCTGCGGCTCGAAACAGCGGCTTGGTGCTTCTGCCGAACCACTGTCGCAGGTTTTTCAGCCACGATGTCCTTCGGCGTCGCTGAGATCTTCTCCCCTCAATCCTACCCTGTATGATAAGATGAAGGAGACGGTACTGCTCATTTCTCATTTTGTGACCGAAGTACATAAGCTTTCTCTGCTTAATGGTAGGCAGGAGCTCCTTTGTAGTGCGCATTCGTTGGCGGACTTCTTCATTGGTAACTCGATCACGCAAAGAGATCCGAAGCATTTTTCGGTATAGACACATCTCGAACGCTTCAATTCGTCTCTCCAGTGCCTGCGTGAGAGTCCATCCCTCCATACCATACAAAGTGTTTGGGAAAACAAAGCATCATAATAAATAGAAAAATAATATAAAATGGCATTTAGGGGTTTGTCTGGTTATTTGGAAATGGCAGACCACTATATTGAAAATGACTACCTATTCATTCAAAATGAAGTTTAACTGTGTGAATACACAAACTCTTAAAAGTTTAAATAAATAGATGTTAGGTATAGGTCGCCTCATGTAAAAAGAACGCTGAGGAGAAGTGGAGGGGGTGTGTTTGCGCATGGGTTACAGTCACGCAAGTACCAAAAAGTCCGCTAAATCGCCTACTGCGCAGCTCGCCGCCAGCGTTCTTTTTACATGACGCGACCTATAGGTACTTTTGTAAATTGTTTTTGTAGTTGCTTGATTTTCTGGTTCCGGGTTTTAACCGTGGTCCATGTTTTTGCTTGTGTTCTTCTTTTTTCTTTTTATTCTTTCTTGAAGACTTTCAGCTTACGTTTCGTCTCCTCTGTGGGCGACTTCTTCGGAGTTCTGCTCGCTACTGAGGTCTGAACGATAGGCGATGTCTTTTATACGTAGATTCTAAAAGGGGCGTGGCTTAATTGTTAGGTATAAAACTTCCCTCTTTGTTTTTGTAGTGTTCGAGACTGCTCGGGCGTTTGATGTTCTAGTAAAGTTTCGCGTGTGCTAATCCTCATCCAATCTATAATAATTTATAATCTAAGTTGCAAGGATATATTCATTCAAAGTTCTCAGATGTATGCCCACAAACAACCACGTGTAGTTCGCGCTTACAAATGCTAATTGTGTACTTACAAATAAAATCCAAACCTCAAATGAACATAAGCCCTGCAACTCTTGCCGACATTTCCTGAAACAGGGGTGACATTGGCAAAGTGAACCATTTTTTACAGTATGGGTGGTCAGCCTCATACCAACCTATAAGTCAAGAAATATATATCAAGGAATAGAAGTCAGAATGATCCTTACCTATTCTTATTACACAATAAAAACCAAAACTCTCTGTAGCTTCAGAAATCAACCGCCCTTCGTATTGCACAAATATAAAATGACTCTGTGTCTGATCGGAATTTGAAATAAATTGTTAAATAAAAAATCAACGCAGTTTTAATTTAAAAAACATAACACATATTTTATACTTAATAGTAGTAAACTAGATTTATATGCGCCTTTTTGTGATTTACATCCCTACAAAGTGTAATTTTATTGATTTAAAATAGTATACTTGGTATAACACTATTTTTTGTTTATAATTTTGTTTTTTATTCAAATCAATAACTTTCGTTTGCAAATAACACACACTCCACCAAACTATTTCCTAACTCTATCATATTTATAATTGCATCAAAACACTAGCAACACGTTCGAGTCTAACTTGAACAAACTTCCAAACAAAGTTGTGTTTAAACAAATTTCACGAGTTGCTTGTAATATATTTAAGGAAATGCGATGCGAAGTTTCAAGGAAAACTCTGAGAACGATGCATTTTAATTTACAAAATACATGTTGAGACATTCATACTGTTACGAATTTAGGGTTCAAAAGTCTTTCAATTAAAAATACTGGTCTTCTTATACAGTTGTTTATTTTACACTTTTAATAATTTATTTTCACAAAGGTAATCTCGACTATTCCATTACACTTGGTTTCTGTTCACTGGTTTTGGTTCAATGTATGTAGTAGTAAAGCTTGTATGATACTGGCTCTGCAAGCCACTCGCACCCTTCTTATACTCTTCAAAACAGTACAATCTAGACCTATATTCGCTAGACAGTTCCAGAAAGGCGTAGTAATCATTATTTCTCGATGCTTCAAGTATTTTTATTCAATGATTCCTACCCACACAATACAATACAGAATTCCTATAACTATAACTAATACCTACTTATTTTAAATATTTATATTTCATATTTACATAACAATACATCCGATAGATGTGTACACACAAACTTCATACAAATTGTAAATGCTTGCTGCTCCTTATACTTTTATATTAAAATGCAACGTCCAATAATTCATTACTCAATCTTTTCTGACTTTCCTTTCTTTCCTTAACGTCTTCTTCTTCGTGTCAGCTTCACACCGTATTGGCCCAATAACGAGCAATGTCTACGGCTCTTTGGTTTCCCGCAAAGAGATCATCCATGGAGCAGCTTGTCGGACAGGAGGGACAACACCGCAGGTGCTCCATAGTTTGCTGAGCTCCACACTCACATAGTGTAGACTGTAGAGTCCTCCCGTCCCAGAAATCCCCAGGTCAACATGTTGGCCCAGGCTCTTCCAACATTGGTCCTCAATCTGTTCATAGATTTCAATCGAGGTTCTTTCCTGGAGGTAGGCTCTCTGCAGGCTGCACAAAGCTCTCAGGGCATTCCTCTTTCCACATTCGCAATCTCTCCGCCACATTGCTGATGTGAAATAACCTCTGACGGACTTTAGAAAAACAAGCACTAAGGGGACTTTCCTTAACTAATAGATTGGTATGAAGCTGACCTCCAAGCTGTGAAAACTTGGTTCACTTTTTCCGATGCCACCCCGGTCTCAGAAAAATGCAGCAAGAATTTCAAGGTTTATTTTTATTAATTTATTTTTCCAAGTACCTACATACACTTGCAGCATGTGTAAATGCGATCCTACACGGGTCTACTTGGATATTAAATGTCAATATACCGTTGCGAGGTTTATGTTCATGTTAGATTTTGTTATTAGCTTTTAGTTATTTCGTTAAGTACACATACGGCATGTGTAATCACGAACTTACACGTGGGCATGCATTAACTGTAGATTTTAATGTCGATATATCTTTGCGACTTACATTATAGATTACAAAATGTTCACTTTCCAGTTAACCACTAATAAATAATCCAGCTTTATAATCTTTGAAAAAAACGAAAACAGAAATATCTGATCAAAAAATTAAAGTTAGTCTTTTCTCCAAATAACTGTTAACTTAATATGTGTTATTCAATCACAGGACGTGTTTTCGTGTCGGTTCAATATAGAGGAAAATAAAAAGGCAGTGGGAGTACATAAAGTGTCAGGAGAAGTGTTTAAAAGTTGGAGACTGGAGAGACCCGGGGAAGAGAAACGGTGTATAGACTGCTCCTGACGGCGACCTTTTTTATTGTCGCACCGAAACCACTCGGGAATTTATTTTGCCAGCGTCTTAGATCACGGCAATGGAAGAGAAACCCTCTGAATGGGTGGCAGACAAACATCTGGTCAACGATAATCCAGCTCAGTTAATATATAACTTTAGAATCAAATCATTAAAACGTTTTTAATATTTCATTTTATGGAATCGAGAAACATTTTTTCGGTCAAATACCCCGAATATAAAACTTTAGGGAATGTGTAATTAGAGTAACGAATGTGCAAGTTATTAGTAGTTGTGTTTGTTTTGTTTGTGTTCGTTTAATAATAAGTCTATGAAATCTCTAAAAATAAGTAGATGCTTAGGTAAGTACCTAAAATTTATTTGTATTTGGTCGAGATGAGTTAAGTGTTGAATCGAATATTCTAGTGTAATGCAGTAAGGTGGTATGTAACGATTTTCCAAGTTTCCAAAATGATTTTAATAGGCTTTATAAATTAAGGACGAAAATTTCCTGTACAGCAGATATAAATCAACCGTCATACTGTTCAAATGTAAAAACTCTGACGGAACCGAAAGAGGGGGAAAAAATTGTGTAAAAGAAACGAACCGCAGTTTTTATGAAACAGAACCTGCTAAAAACGTAACAATATAACACAATATATGTATTGATAGCACCCTTAGTGAGTGGTTTAGTTTCATCCATTTTTTTTTACTTACAAGATCGAGGGGAGTTAGCCCAATGTTTTATACTTGAAGTAAAGTTATCAGTGACGATCGTGCTGTTAAAAATTCAGAAAATCAACTAAAGAATCTTACCTACCTACAGTAGCTAATATGTAAAATAAGTTTGAAGAGAAAATGAACATCGAGGCAAGTTATACACTTTTATTTTCTTAAAGAAAAAGACTTCGTACTTATTATTTTGTTTCCCACTGTTTTGAATGCAATTTTAATATATTTGTTTGTATAATATGTTGTACAAATTACATTTTTACCGTTCGACAAATTTCGGTTTATTGTTATTGTTTTATATATTTTTCAAATGACATGCGTTCCTCTTGACATTCCTTCTATCGCGAAGATAGAAAAATGTTCAAAAGTCAGTCAGACACTAGGGGCATTGTTATATCTTCTATAGATTTTCTATTTATGTGATGAATGTGGATGGATGTTTTTCCTCGAAATAAAAAAAAGTGCTTCGATACTGTACTTATGTACATGCATAGCATTTAGTTTAACTAATAAAACCAATATTTAAAAATAAAATATATTGTGAAACATTTATTTCGAGGATAACGTTGGGCCACAGTTTGCAATACATTGTCCGCCTCTGGGTGGACCGTAACTCCACAGACGGAGTTTATTTTTCCACAAATCTGATCCCGCTTCCCGTGTCCTGTAGACGGGGTGAAGCAAAGGTGGCCAACACCGATTCATAATGTCAATTGATGGAAACCGATTTAGAAATTATCGATTCCCCACCTGCTCAAAGCGATGCTGAGGTTGCTACAAAAACGTATTAAAAATGTCTTATGAATCTCGACCAAATTAGTATTAGTGTAGAATGTACTAATGCGTTCACGATAACGTTTTTTATACGAAATCAAATATGCTTGTAGAGAAACAGGCTATTAGCGTGCTACTACAAAAAATTAATCTCTAAATAAATGATATTTTTAAGGGTATCTCTATTCACACAGTAAAAGTCCATTGTATTTTTTTTATAATACAATTGGAAAAGCAATGTTTTAATTCACCTTTATTTTAGGTTTTTTTATTTACAATTATTATCATAAATATGAAAAATGTAAATCTAACAATAATAATAAATATAATAAATGTACCAGTAAATGCAAGAATTATAATAAATATAATAAGTGTAACAGTAAATGTAACTTGAAAAAACTTGAAATATCGCATTATTTACGAGTGCGAGTTCCAACGTGGCACCAGTGCTGCAGAAACGGCTCGATGGATTAAAAATGTGTATGGCGACGGTGCCGCAAAATAAAACACAGTGGTTTTTTGTTTCCAACGTTTTCGTTTTTGAAATTTCGAATCGAATCCATCACAAACCACGTCCGAGTAAGCTGTAGGCTGCAAAATTAGTGATAAAACTATTTTAATTCACTTGAAGCAAATTGGAAAGGTGAAAATCTTGAAAGGTGGGTACTTCACAAATTGGGAGAAGCAAATCAACAAACGCGCGTCAACTGCTGCGTTACATTACTCAACCGGCACAATAATGAAGGGATTGTAAATCGAATTATTACGTGTGATGAAAAATGGATCCTGCACAATAATCGGAAGTGCTCATCGTAGTGGTTAAACCCTTCCGAACCAGCCAAATCATGCCTCAAGCGAAAATTGGCTCAAAAATTTTTACTTATGAGCGTTTGGTGGACTAGTACTGGGATCGTTCACTACACCTTTCTTAAATCTGGTCAGACGATTACGGCAGATGTCTTTTGTCAGCAATTGCAAACCATGATGGAAAAACTAGCTGTTAAACAACCGAGGCTGGTCAATCACTCTAGGCCACTGCTGTTTCATGACCACGCTAGACCACACACTACACAACAGACGGCTACCAACTTAGAGGAGCTTCAATTGGAATGTTTAAGACATCGCCCGTAGGTACTCTCCGGACTTTGCACCAAAATATTACCATTTTTTTTCGATATTTGGATAACTTCTTGCAAGGGAAAAAATTCAACTCCGATGGGGCAGTCCTAAACGCCTTCAAAAATTGTATTGATTGCCATCCGAATGGTTCTTTTCGTAAAGGGATCAATTAACTACCTATGAGATGGCAAAAGTGCATGGATAGCTATGGTATATACTTTGATTAAATAAATATATTAGATTAAAAAAAAAACGCCAATTTTATATGTAGAGACCTAATATATCAATTAATAATTCATTTCAAATATGAAATAATGAATTATTAATTGATAGTGTTGATACCTTTTTATGGGCAGGAAAAATGAATGTGAATGGCGAAAGGTGAATGGCATTCTTCTTCACAAATCTGTTTAAAAATATACATCATCAACGCAACACATTTGATCCTTAAAGATTCCCAAGAAAATCCCATGTACTTTCTTTACAATCAAGTGTTTTCTTTGAGGGCTTCTTTCAACATACAATTTATAAGTGAAAAGCCAAGCAAACACTTTAAATATGAATACAAGCGAACGGGGCAGGGGTTTAAGTCTCGAAGGCCGTCGGCAGATCGCACCGTTCCTATTTGAAGATAAGAGGGAATAAAAAATGTCGGTACCTGAACAGCTTATCCTTGCGATCAGCTGTTAATACGCCGCCATGTTTTATTCCTTCCTATCTTCAAACAGAGCTCTTAGGACGTACCTCAAATTTTGTGGCACTGTCCATCAGTGGCAAAGGGTGCCATACAAGCCGGTTCCCATCGGCTTCCCCTTAAAAATTATGTAACAAAGTAGTTAAAAAATATAGGCACTAAGTAAAAAAATACATTTAAAACCAAAGAAACAGTACGTATTTTTTCCCATTAAACCATGCAGTCTACTTTATTATCATTTTTGCCTCATTTTAAACGGAAAACCGATGGGAATCGGCTTGTATGGCACCCTTTGCCACTGTTGTTCATTGTAACACTAATCGGGTTGCGCTCGTTGCTGCAATACGGCCGGTCAATGGTCCAGTCGGCTACGCAGCCTTTGAGCAACCTTGTTCTTATTTTATTTTTCCAAGCTGCATCTTTAGTGGACCTTAGTGGACAGTAATCCTTACTTTTTTTTCTTACATTTATTATTTTTATTATATTCTTCACGCTACTTGTGATCTAGCAACAATCCCACAAGGAGTGCCCCCCGAGGTAGCTTTTAGCTACATTATCATCAAACCACTTACTTTTAGAGTCATGGTCACGCGTCTGACCTAGAAATTCATGTTTTGTTATGCCATTGTTTTTACTTCACGGAAAGTCTTTCGCCACTAGAGAAAATATATTGTAATACGAACTATGAGTTTGTGGGTGCATTCACGTAGCACGTTAGTGTATGTCGAACAGTATGGAAGTATGTGAAACAATCCACTATAAAATAATCTAGAACATGCGAGAAATGTCTTATGAACGGTATAAATAAGAGCCGCAATGTTGCAGAGAACCAGAGACGCTTGAATCATTGCGATGTGAAATCAACACAGGCAGAGCCAGAAAACTTATCAATACATTGTAAACCGACATTGTCAAATGAATCTTGAAAAATAAATAATTCGTAGTTTTATTTTGAAAAAAAACAAATAAAATCATAGCGATAGCTTTGCATGCGCTGAGGATCCTTCTGCAATATACAAACAGAACTGTTATGAGGAGAGTTTGAGATACGGTAAGACCTAACGACGCTCGTCGAGACTTCCACCCCGGGGCAGGTCGATCGTTGTAACCTACACAGTTACATGTTCGCTACAAGCGGGGCAGAATTTACGAACCAATGAAGATTGATGGTGCTTGAAATTAAATGTTCCTCAAACTGAGCATCCACTTGTGATCGAGTTTCGCTGTTTTAATTTGTAAAGAATTTTCAAGTGAAAATAAATGGCGGAGGTTTGCGCGCGAATCGATCTTCCCCGAGTTCAAATTTCCGTGTGTGAAAAGCAATAAAGGAATCAACGTTGGCTTTACATTAAACCTCTTCATAATTAATCACTAAATTAAATTCTTAAGCGTATTTTCAAATGAGGGATGAAATGGCAATGTTAATTTACAAAACCAATTTTCCAGAGATATACTCGTATCGTCCTTTTAGTGCTTGTTTGTTTTATGTCCATCAGAGGTACTAGTTCAATATGAGGCTGACCATCCATACTGTAGAAAAATGGTTCACTTTGCCAATGTCACCCCTGTTTCAGGGAAGGATAGCAAGAGTTGTAGGGCTTATGTTCATTTGAAATTGGGTTTTATATTGTAAGTTCACATGCGTCATGTTTAAGCGTGAACTACACGTGTTTGTTTGTGGGCATGCATTTGTTATGAGCTTTAAATATTAATATATCTTTGCAACTTAGATTATAGATTATTATAGATAGGGATGAACTAGCAATGTTAATTTACAACACTTATTAATTAACAGTTCGTGTTTCTTTTTTTGTATAAGACACACGCCTCCTGAAGACGTCGGATATGACTCTGACGAAACGTAGAGAAAATCGTTTTTCTCTTTCCACGATCAGTAACATCCGTTTTTTTCATTCCAAACAATCTCTTCATTTTGCTTTTGGAACTCATCAAAGCTGTTTAAGTAAAAATAGGAATACTTTTGTATTTTAAATTTCAGTACCTATATTTTCATATTAAAACTTCATCGTTATTAATCATTTCATTTTAAAGAATTGCATTGAAAATTGCAAATTTAATTGAGTTTTTGTTCATTTGAGGTTGCGGTTTTCATCAAAAACTACGCATGCAGCTTGCGCATTAGTTATGAACCTCAAATGGTGATGTAAATTTGCAAAGTATATTATAAATTACATGGTAAATTTGACCTTTAAAAGAATGACAGAATATAATAATATAGAAGTAAATAAAAGTGTTTCTTCTTGAAACTGTAATCCTTATTGTTTATTTAATATGTAAGGAAAAAAGAAAGAAGTAAAGGAAAGAGAAAAAAACTCTAATCCAAACAGAGTCTCATGAAAAAAATATAAGTACCTCGAGTACAAATACTCAAGTATCGCGTTAACAGAAAACAATGAAAACTAAATCACTCACTAGAGGTCCTGTTGTATATTTCATACATTTTTCCGAATATTCGATGGTTGAGTATTTATGTCATATTTCATACTCGGGTGATCGTTAGAAAATTGGTGATAGAAAGAAAACCAAGGTCATTGTGTCACACCGGACTAAATTAAAAATGAGAATAATAAATATTTTAAACAATATGAAATATGGATAAGAAAGTATTTACAATAATAATAACTACACAGTTAAAATACATTTATCGGATATAAGACGAACCGTTATAAGAGAACTTAGATAATTCTCGACGTTTCGTTAGCGGGGTTATATTTTACGGGGACCGGCTTAACGCAAACCATTTCTGTAGAAGAGTTTCCTATATCCCAAGGAGGCTGATTCTCATTTCTTGCGAAACGAATTCGCTGAGTAAGCCTTGCCGGTATTTTGAATTGGGCTTGAAATAAACACTGAAACAGGAAATAGTTTCTCACACGTTTGTAAGGAATCGAACCCTATCCCTCTGGCATGAAATCCAAGTATCCTACCAACTGAGGTATTGACCAAAAATATTGGAAATCATTTTCTTATAACTTCTTAATATTTATTTCATTATCAAACAAAAGGAGAGAGTGCATGAAAAAGATTATGACTCTGAATGAAATGAAAAAAGTATGTAAGGACCGAAAGGAATGGCGGTTGATTTGCAACAATGGCGGCTAGGGCATTAATTCTAAGTGTAATATTAAGTTTAATTTTAATTTTACTTTATTTAAATTTTATTTATATTTGTGTCTCATTATGAATGTATGTAAATCATTTATAATTTTTTATGCTCCTTGACTGATAGGTTGGTACGAGGCTGACCACCCGCGCTGTAAAAATCGGTTCACTTTTGCCAATGCCACCCCGGTTCAGGGAACGGCGGCGGGAGTTGCAAGGTTTATGTCCATGTGAGGTTTTCTTTATTTTTATGCACACATGCAGAATGTGTAGGCGCAAACCTACATGTGCCTGTATGTAGGCATGCATTTCATATGAGCCTTAAATGATAACATATCCTTGCAGCTTAGATTATAGATTATAGAATTGCCGACTTTTGACTGTCTGCCTTTATTCTGCCGCCCGTTCCACTAGGGGTGGCCGTTACCTCCGCAGATGCATCTCTCCTTTTTTCTGTCCTTGCGTATTTCTTTCATCTCTTCAACGTACATCACTTTCTTCATACATACATACTCTTATTCTCACAATGCAGGTTCCATTCTTTCGTAATCTCACCTATTTGTTCCATCCATTCCTTCCTCGGTCTTCCACTTCTACACTTACCTCTAAAATCTCCTCTGTACACTTTCTTTGATTGTCGTTCATCATCCATTCTTTCAAGATGTTCCAACCATCTCATTTTGCTTTTTTGAACTTTCATTCTCAAAGTCTCTTTTATACCACACTTGTTCATCCCCCAACCATGTGCTTTTATTCTATATATCTCAAAAGTCATCCACAATTTCCACTTTGTATTGTTTATCAACTTGTCATTGAATTAAAAAAAAAAAAAAAACTTTTTTTATGATTTAAGAAGTCGCTTTGTTTAAGCGCGCTTTTCAATGCACAGCATTTAAAAATGAATCTTCATGTTTACCCTTGTTTAATTTCTATAACTCTCCACCGCGCCCAACCTATCTAAGTTTTCTCATTCATTATCTTTTTGCACAGCGCGGAAAAGCGCGCCTTTTCACGTCCCTCCTACAAAGCCTCCGCCACCTGGAAAACCCCTGGCTATATGACCTGTGACGTCATACAAAAGCCAACGCGGATATTATATTAAAAACGGCAGAATTTACGAGCAAAGTAAGAGGAATACAAAACAAAACAATATAAATATTCAGGCGCGTATACTTTCTTTTTTTTCCTGCACAAGCCAGCTTATCATTTCATCTAAATGGCTGTGAATATGTAATGAAAGGAAAAACAAAAGGTGTGAAAATTCCTGAAAGGGCTTGCACGTACAATGAGCTGAAAACTTTCACGAGAGTCTTAAGAATTTTGTTTTATAAATTAACCCTACGCAGTTCAAGAAACATGCCTCAGCTTTTTGACTAATTAGTTTTTAAATGTCTGCGGTGTTTTATCATGAAAAATATGAATTCTGATGATAAATCTTTAAAAATAAATCTATGATAGTCAGCAGACTTGCCCAGTTTTTTTATTGATAACTAATTGTTTTTCTTCTCATAACCTTGGCCCTATAAAAAGTTTGTATTTTTTTCCTTAAAAAAGTTTGAAATCCTTTCAAAATTTCCTCAAAGCTAATGTGACAAATGCACTCACTACAAAAACATTTGTTTTTTTATATAAACTTACTGTTTAAAGGAGTTCATATTCCAATAGTCATGAAGTGGAATTACAGCTTCACCTAGATTTATTAGAACACTATTTGTGGAGAAGATGTGGAATAGGTATGGCATAATTTGAAAAAAAAAATGCAACTAAATTAACTAAAAACAAAGCTTTCTTTCCTAAAAAACATTTTTGAAAGACAAATAGGTAAATAAGCTCACTTGTTTTATAAGGCAGTACACAATGTGTGAAGGCATTATTACGAACTGCGGATTCGTAGTATTCTTAGTAAGCGCGTTGGTATGTGTCGAACAATCTGGAAGTGTTTTGAAAAATCCATTATGGAAGTATGTGGCATATTCTCGAATACGCAAGAACCAACGTCACGAGCCGTATAAATAAAGGCGGCGATCATGTGAGAACCAAGAGTCTATTTCAACATTGTGCCGCGAAGTCCTTATAAGCTAGAGCAAAAAGAGTACTGGGTTACCAATATTGTGCAAAATAAATCTTGTTAATTGAATAAATCGTAGTTTTATTAAAAGAACCCAAAATAAAATCAAAACAGTATTGACGACGCAGATGGCACGTTTTTAATTGAAAAACGTATTCCTTGACTTATAGGTTGTTATGAAGCTGACCACCCATACTGTAAAAGATGGTTCACTTTGCCAATGTCACCCCTTTTTTAAGGAAGTTCGGCAAGAGTTGCAGGGCTTATGTTCATTTGAGATTGAGTTTTTATATTGTAGGTCCACATGCGACATGTGTTTGCGCGAACTCATACTTGTCTGCTTGTAGGAATGCGTTTAATATGAATATTAAATGATGGAATCTCAATGGGAAGTCCAGTGGCGTTCGATAAGATGGTTCTCGAAGGGCCGTTCTAATTCTTCCAACCGTTCGACTATTGCTAGCAATGTTTGTTCTGCCCCAACCCCTGGTCAAACATCAAAAATATATTGTTGTATTTTTAGGGTTCAAAAAGTCTTTAAATTAAAAAAAAAACTGGTCTTCTTTCATGAATATTTATTTTACACTTAGATTTATTTCACAATGTTTATTTATTTTTAACAATTCACATCTGTGGATTAGCACTTTACATTTATTTCACAGTTAGTCTTCACTTTCACTGATACTGTCTTTCTTGTTCAAAAGCAGAGCGTCGTATCAAGACTGACTTGCAAGCAACTTGCGCTTTATAAACTCCTAAAGACAGTAATTACTAGAAGCCAATTTTGCTGGAACATTCCAGAACATAAAGCTTCCAGTCGGTACATAATTGAATGTCTCTTTCCTAGGTACCTATAATAATTACTCCAACTCTCATCGTCTATAACTAATACACCTATCTATCAGTGGCGAACAGTGCCATACAAGCCGGTTCCCATTGGCTTCC
Source organism: Agapetus fuscipes (assembly GCA_951799405.1). Taxonomy (NCBI): domain Eukaryota; kingdom Metazoa; phylum Arthropoda; class Insecta; order Trichoptera; family Glossosomatidae; genus Agapetus; species Agapetus fuscipes. The sequence goes on along the minus strand of OX637353.1, from coordinate 11,462,075 downwards.
CTTTTAAAATGATGTAACAAAGTAGTTAAAAAATATAGCCACAAAGTAAAAAAATACATTTAAAACCAAAGAAACAATACGTATTTTTCCCCCATTGAAACCATGCAGTCTACTTTATTATCATTTTTGCCTCATTTTAAACGGGATACCGATGGGAATCGGCTTGTACCTACCTACCTAACATTTATATGTATTTGTTATTTACATAACAATATTTTTGCAGTTTAGATTTAGATTTAGATTTAGTCTAGACATCGTAGAGTTAAGAATTCCGTTTTATAAATGAAAAACTTCCGGAGTTGTTACACGGAAGCCGGGTCTCGGACCGGAAAACATCGTTTTTATTAAGGCTATTAATGCCGTCAACCTAAGATATTTCGGCGACTTCATTTTTCAGCTTTCCGCTGAAGTTGATGTATGGCCGAGCAGTTGGACAATAAAACAAAGTGGGAGCTACACGCCTCACGGACATCAAACAAAAATAACTGTTGAATAAAATTAAATTTTCAATGCAAAGAAAATATATATTCATTTCAAAACTGTTTCGTGTGATTTTTTTTAATTTTTGTGACATGTGAAACGATATATATTTTTTATGTATATAATAAAAATGAAATGCTATTAGTTGGTAACCGCAAAACTAGAAAACGGCTAATTAAATTTGCAGTAGACAGTCCAATGATATTTTTTGTAATCTACTGGACCGTTCCTCAACTTATGTATTGGTTGTTTTGAGGCTGACCACCCATGCTGTAGAAAATTGTTTACATTGCCAATGTCATCCCTGTTTCAGGAAAGGTCGGCAAAAGTTGCAGAGCTAACGCAGCATTTGTTAGTGTAAACTTACACACGTCTGTTTGTGGGCATGATTTAATAAGATTATTTAATGTTTATATATCTTAGCAACTTTGATTATAGATAGGTTATAGTGAAAAAGTTCTAATACTATCTTAATCATTTTTTTTTTAATTAAATCCTGAGACACGTGATAGAAAGAGCATTTTGCATAAATCTAAAGGCTATTATAGATAAGTTATAGAATATGTTCCTATGTGCCTGAAGTAATATCTTTTATGACTTCCCGGTTCAGTACCCTGCTAAAGAGATTTCACAGATTCGATAAGAACCACTAAAAGCTTAATAGAAAATATTTCATCGCTAGCTCACACAATATTTCAAAAGTGATCCATTTAATATGCAACACTTCATTTCAATTTTCCTGAATTTTCATCATCATCATACCCGTCGATAGCTCAGTTGGTACAGGGCTTGCATTTCATGCAGAGATAAAGGTTCGCTCCTCACAGAGGGTGTCAGAAATGATTTCTCATTTCGGTGTTTATTTCAAGCCCAAAATAAATAATAATATTAAGATGATTTATTTGGTGAGCGCTGTTTTTGTGTGAATTACACCTCAAGAGCCTTTTGTGAGCTTGGTCGTTGCTATAAAAAGCGCCATTTCTCAAGCAAGGACCAGTTGATGTAAGGCTGGATGGACCTTTTTCAACCCAGCGAAGAACATATCTGAAAATATAAATGGTACATATATTTTTATACCCCGCCGGGATTTGAACCCACAACCTTCCATTTATGAGTCCAAAGTGTTACCACTAGACTACGGACCGGTCACAAATACCAGTAAGGTTTAATCAGCCTTCACAAGAAATGAGAACCAGCCACTTGCTGTGAAGCTGTGAAACCTCCACTTCAACTGAAGAGTTTGAAGTGAGGCTGGCCCCCTTACCCGTAAAAATAAATAGGTTCCGAATCGCCATATGTAACCTCTTCAAGGATAACACAGGCAAGAAGTTGCACTTTATGTGTGGCTTAGTTTCGAGTTGCATAAACTCATGAGCTAGACAGGCCTTGGTGGGTGCATCCAGGATTCTCCTCACTCTCGCCTATCCATCACCTTTGCTCCCCAGCCACGTAAGTCTGCCTTGGCTGCATCTGCGTTGACACCGTCCATCCATCAAATTGTTACAAATGTGTAAAAGTGTGTCTGTCTGAGTAAGTCTGTGCAGTCTGTAGATGTTAGGTACCTTAATGATTGTACTTATATTTGTTCGAAATTGAGAAAAAATGTTTATTCGAAAATTCCAATTATAAAGTTCTGTCGAAATCACGCATGTTTCAGTTCCCAATGCTTTGAGAACCATCTTTATGTCATGCTATAAAAAGGGCCAAAGTCGTTCATAGTGGAAGACTTGTGTCTAAGCTGTCGAGCAATACAGTTCAAAATCCACTCTGTGTATGTACCGTATGGGAACCGTATCTTTAAGAATCTTAATCGAAATCTTAATCGAAAATAAGGGGCCTGTTGCACCAACCTTCAATCAATATTTGATTGACACATCAAATTTGATTGCTTAGTTCTGGTAAGAATGTCGGTTAAATATTTCTTGGAAGTGTGTCATAATATTATATGATAGAATTTGAACAAGAAAGATGATGTGCATCAGCTGATTTACGTATTACAATTTTTATTAAATTGAACCCAGTAAAATCAAAACAACATCTTTGGTCTTTCTAGTGACCCTGGAGGTATGTAGATTTTCTATAGCGACAACCATGCTCGCAGAGGGCTTTTGATGTGTGATTCACACAAAAACAGAGCTCACTAAATAAACCATTCAAATATTTATATTATTTATGAAAGTTGTAGCCAAGTTAAGGCGGTGGTGTGCGCGTAGATCATTAAATAATTCATTACCTGACATGGGAAGTGACGTCACGATAATTGAATGGGACGCGTCTTTATATCACAATTTGCTGGAAAGATATTTCGCTCGCTCGCGACTTTGTTTATCACATTTTAATATCACAACCTTGAGAAACAACGATGTGATGGAAGAAAAGCTATTAATTTTAAGCTAACTCACCATTTTATAAGATATTTTATATTGAGATGATTAAAGTTAAAAGATAAAAAAAAAGATTTCCATTTTTTTTTATTACGTATATAACTGCTATCAATACGTCTTTTTCCTCTTGCTATAGTATATCTTAGACCTGTTTATTCGGGACTTTCCTCTTTTTTTAAAAAACAAGAGGGTCAGCCTTAAACTTATTAGCCAACGGCTTAAGAGACACCCTTTCTACACGACGATTAAGGAAGAACTCTACGACGCCACCTGCACCGTCGAGAATTATGTAAGTTTTCTATTCAATAAATGTGGCACAAACTTAAAGATTTTTTAATGTAAAACTTTAAAAAACTGAACTGATTCCAAGAAATTTTAAAGTTCTAACAGAGTTTCATAATTTTGCTTCTTGCCTCGTTCTCCCAGAAGGGATCTCATGGGCCGAATGAAACTTTTTTATTTTTACAGGTAAGGGGGCCAACCTTCAGTTGAAATGCGGTTTTCCCTAGCCTCCGAGGGGGCTGGTAGTCATTTCTTGTGAAAGCTGAGTAAACTTTGCCGGCATTTTATTTTGTGCTTGAAATAAATACGCAACTGAAACGGGAAATCAATCAGGTAAGAAGTTACTTCTTTTTAATACACGTTCCATTTTTTCTAATATAATGAACCATCTTGTTTCTATCTTCCAAGACATCTATATTTTCGTAGAACTCTTTTCCACTTGAAAATATAACATCAAAAGTGGAGTAGAAGTATCTAGTGCATCTTGGAAAGTAGAAAGTAGGTCTTGATAAAGGAGGCAATGAGGTATACAGACAAGTATAGAGCTTTCCCCTTTGGTTGCAGATGGCAATAAATTATCTATGTAACAAAATGAAACAGATATGTTTGTTTCAATTTTATAACATTGTTGCTTCAGAGATTCAACATGATATCGATAGTTAAAAGGAAGTAAAACATAAGCTTTAAAAATTAAATTGTTCAGGAGAGCAGTTTCAAGTGGGATATTGCAGAAAAATGGGATATTTTTTATTTATTATACCGTTAAAATCCAAACAGCTTTAGAATTAAAAAAAAATGTAAAGGCATTTATTGGCATTCCTATTTATGTGGTTTTATGATGTTTTACAATTTTTTTATGTCACAAGCGCTTTTAGGACAAAAAAAAAAGCCAAAATCTTGTTGGTTACACCAAAACCATACTTCTAAAATGCAGTTGTTTGCTTGAGCATAAACAACAACAAAAAATCATCGTAGAGCTATGGGAACCGTCAGTATTTGTATTTTGTATATTGTTTTGTTTTAAGCGGGTTCTATTTAATCAAAACCGTGGTTTATTTACTTTTTAACAGTTTATTTGCTAATAATATCTATTAGAATTAAATGTGGAAAATTACAAATTAAATAACCTCCAAAACAAGCCTATCTTTGAAGCTGCAAGCTCTATCAAATTCCGAAAGAAGTGTTTTTTTCTGTCTAAAATTGCAATTGGGTACTTGCTTCAATAGTACATATATACCAAAATTAAAACGATACAAACCAATACAATAAATAACTATTATATTACTCACCCTCTGCAATTGGGTACTTGCTTCAATAGTACATATATACCAAAATTAAAACGATACAAACCAATACAATAAATAACTATTATATTACTCACCCTCTGCAATTGGGTACTTGCTTCAATAGTACATATATACCAAAATTAAAAGGATACAAACCAAACAATAAATAACTATTAAATTGTTCTTATATCACATTGTTGAGAGACCATTTAAAAGATGTCTCAAGACTCACCTCTTCGTCCAATCATATGGACAGCAGCCTTTGTAGTGACACACTGTCATAAAAGGCGTTATACATTTTTTTTCTAATATATTTTTTTTTCTTATATCACATTTAATGGCTTGTCCCACTTTTAGGCTCGATATATTCAACGTTGGCTTATGTGACCTTAAACTGATAAAAAATCTACCCGCACGATTGTACTTAGTGCGTCCTTTTCATTCAGCATAAACTCGCTACGCTAGCGTTGAAAATACCGGAACTTGGAGTGGCTCTTGCATATCTTGTGCGATAATATATATTCGGTTCACTCCCCATCGACTCGCCTGCACTCGTTCATCATCGTTAGATTTCCATTCACTAATACACCAGTCGCTGCCTTAGTTCTTGTTTGCCGTATAGACCAGTAAGCAAATTCTACAGGAGCAATGTTTTTGTGTTTTGTTATTGTAATTGACAAAATCGTTATTCTATACTGTAGGTCTGGCATGATAATAATCCATACAAATATTATAATTTTACGTTTAATACTAAAAAAAAGCGTTTTAAAATGAATATACGCCAAAGATGCGCTACGAAAATTACGCAAAGTGGATATACGGCAAAATATCTGACTTTGACCGGACACTCGCGACAATCTTTAGTAAAATACATATAACCACATATAACATACAAAAATGTGTCGGTGTCTCACGCGCGTCTGTGATTGGCTTACAATTGTAGATGACACAATCACGCATGCGCCTTCAGCGTTTAGAGAATATACGGCACTCAAGAACTGAAATAAAGTTTCGAACACAGAATATTTTATGTGAAAATGTTGAATAGCTCGCACATTTAAAGACAAATACGTATTTTTCTTATCTCAGATTGTGTAGAATTTGATTCTTAAGACAACTGCATTAAAAGGTCATATTTTACAAAATGGGTCTATACGGCAAACAAGAACTGGGGGAGCGCAGTGTGTGCAACGAATATAATATATATCGACAGATTTAAATCATGAACTTCCCATGTAACAGTGTTCTCTAACTAATAATGATTGATCTTTCAGATTCTCAGTCAGAGGTCCCTGAGACCTACGGAAATTATTTTACAACATTATGTTATTTATTGTTTATGTTCCTTAACTTATAGGTTGGTATGCGGCTGACCACGCAAAAAAAAAACGCAACTAAGCTACACATATAGTGTAACTTCTTGCCTGCGTTATCCCCGAAGGGGTCGCATGTGGCGCTTCGGGACCTATTTATTTTTACAGGTAAGGGGGCCGGCCTCACACCAACCACTTTCAGTTGAAGTGGGGGTTTCCCAGCTCCCGGGGGGGCTGGTTCTCATTTTATTGTGATGGCTGAGTAAACCTTTGAGATCGAACCCTTGCTCTCGGCATGGAATGCAAGCATTCTACCAATTGAGCTATCGACCTTTTTACGAGCTTGATCATCGTCGCTACAAAGCGCCAATTCTCAAGCAAGACCCAGTTGCTGTAAGGCTGGATGGACCTTTGGTGACCGGTCATTGGTAAAGGTTTTATGAATTTTTCAACCCAGCGAAGAGCAAATTTGAAAATATAAATGGTATATTTTTTGTGCTCCGCCGGGAATTGAACCCACACGCGGCTGACCACCCATGCTGATAAAAATGGTTCACTTTGCCAATGTCACCCTTGTTTCAGGGAAGGTCGGCTAGAGTTGCAGGGTGTATGTTCATTTGAGATTTGGGTTTTTTATGTTGTAGGTTCACATGCGGCATGTCCGCGCGAACTTATACGTGTCTACTTGTGAGAATGTATTTAATGTAAATCCCCAATGTCACATATCTTTGCAACTTAGATTAGATTAGACGGTCACCTCCTGACTATCTGACTCATTAAGTTGTAAGTAATATAGAGGAGAAGAAACTAACTTGCGGCATTGATATATTCTATGGGGCAAAGTTGTCCCCAGTCCTGTCAAACACAGCAGTAGTGTAGTCATACAAAACATGTTCTTTCCTGTTAAATCCTTGCTGTTTTCTTGCTTTCTCCATTTTAGCTACGACACCCAATAATTAATTACACATAATAATGATATTAGGATGATTTATTTGGTGAACGCTGTTTTTGTGATAATCCCACCTCAAGAGCCCTTTGCGAGCTTGGTCGTCGTTGGAGCGCAAATTCTCAAGCAAGACCCAGTTGCTGTAAGGCTGCATGGACCTTAAGTGACCAGTCTTTAGTGAAAGTATGTGAATTTTGCATCGAGCGAAGAGCATATTTGAGAATATACTTAAATGGTACATGTTTTGTGTTCAGCCGGGGTTCGAACCCACAACCTTCCATTTACGAGTCAGAAGTGTTTACCACTAGACAACGGACCGGTCAAAATACATATGCCATAATGTTTTTAAATAATGATACATTATTTAAAAAATGAAAATTTTATCGGCAAAAACAAAACAAAACATTAAAAATGGGTGCGCCCTTTTCAAAAATCTTCTATGTATATTATCACCTATCATCTTGTAACCTTTTTTCATATTTTTCAAAATCAATTTCTAAAACATCAAAAACAGTATTTCATTTTTTATCAAATACACAGCATCGTCTACCTCGGTGCAAGACAGTGAGAAATGAAATTCAATTTGTTAAGTGATCAAATCGCATCCGCCCTCTCTCTTTGTCGGTCTCCCATCCGCCGGTTACCTCGGCCATAGCTACTTGTTTCTCTGAAGAAGATAGTAATATCCCAGCAAGCGCATCACGCCGCGTGTGGCATTTTTTTAATCAATCATTACCTAGGTAGGCACTGTCCTGGTTAGTTCACATTTAGTTAATATACAAGTATTTTAGTACAGTTGTTCAGAGACAAATATAAATTAAACGGGTTTTAGCCAATCAATACAGACCGGTCCATAGTCCAGTAGTTACACTTCAGACTCGTAAATGGTATGTTGGAGGTTTGAATCCCAACGGAGCACAAAAAATATAAATATGCGCTTCGCTGGGTTGCGAAATTCATATACATTTACTAAAGACCAGTCAGAAAAGTTCCATCCAGCCCTACAGTAAGTGGGTCTTGCTGTAGAATTGGCGATGACACAGCTCGTAGAGGGCTCTAGAGTTGTGATTCACACGAGTACAGCGCTCACCAAATAAATCATGTAGAAAATATTATCAATTTCTCCGGTTCACAACCTTTGAAGGTTCATGGCCTCTCGCCCCATTTTCCAACCTTCCACGGACCTTCTATTTACGAGTCCTAAGCGCTAAGCACTCGACTACAGACCGGTCGCGAAAGTAAGTAAGTAGGTCCAAATATAAAAAAAACTTCCTGAGACGTAAAAAAATTAAACACTAGCGCGGCTATTCTCAGACATTTTAGTCGTCGGTTGAGCCCACGCTTTGTTTGTTGTTATGATGCCTGTGCTGAAAGTCTCACTACCACGGTTATTCTTACCTATCGAATTTTGGTAATATTTGTATGAAAACTAATCTGTTTGCTTGCGGCCATCTTGGATTGGCAGGTCTTCATACAAATGCATCATTAGTTTGTCAAAGCGTGGGCTCAACCAACGACTAAAATGTCTAAGAATAGCCCCGTTTGTCATCAGATGTGTTCATTCTTCTTCAACATACAAATATACAATTCATCAAACAATAGTTTCTTTAACTTTATCAATTCCAAAAATATTCAAGACGACTCACCTGAAAGCTGATTGAAATCGGGGGTAGAGAGTAGCACTTAATTGCTGACCTATTCACTTTCTCAGTGCGAACTGCACGAGAATACAAAGTGTGGACGTAAAAGAAAAACACCCTCATGTACCGGGCTAATCATCACACACCGAGAAAGTGATAATCCCATGTCACGGTGATAGATTACTGTACGACTAATCTTTGTTTGAGTGCTTTTGATAGCACCAGACAGCGGGAAACCGATCCCCAACTTTTAGCGGCAAAAAAAACTCGCTTATAAGAATTTCCCCGAAGCAATAAAAAAAAACTTTACAAGAATTCTCATACAACTTAAACATCAATGGAATCAACTTTGTACAATATTGAAATTACAGCTTTTTTTTCATCTCGTTATTCAGAAAAAGTTTTTTCAATTTTTACTTACCTACGTACTGAATGCTATACAGATAATTTATCCATTGGACTAGGAACGAATTCCAAAAAAACTTGACGTCAAAAGACTAGCACCTTTAGTACGAGTTGCAAAACTTGAGTAATGTAAAGTTTACGGCAATTATTAAAAAGTGATTTCCCCCAAAATCTGCCGTTTTTGTTTGATTGAACTTGAAACAAAAACGGCAGATTTTGGGAGAAATCTCGTTTTAATATTTTCCGTAAACTTTACTTTTCTCAAGTTTTGCAACTCGTACTAAGGGTACAGGTAAAAACAACAAGATTTTTTTTTATTGATTGCTGAGAACCATTGTCACATAACAGTGTGACGTTTAACCACCGGAAAAAATAAATATTCTTTAGATTTTTAGTAGTAACTTTGTAAAAAATATTTTTTATAAATTTAAATATATATTTGTTTTTTGATACAATTCCCTAATTGGGTTTTTTTTCTACACAACCAGTTTCAGGAGAACCAGTACCTCCCTATACACCTGAAGATGAGAGTTACTGAAAAACCTGCACATCAAATTGACATGACGGGGCTCGAACCTGCGCTTATTTCAAACCCTAATTTGGTGCCACTTCCTTGTCCGCTTGACAGTAGCGTCGTCAAAATGAAGGATGAATTTTAACTTAATAAGAAAGAGTAGGTGGTATTTTTCGTTCCTCACACTTGTACAAGGTGAATCAACAAATCCCTTTTGATTTTCTCTTTAAATATGTGATGTGAAGTATCATGAACAGGTCTGTATTAAGCCCGTCCGGGGCCCTGGTGTGAGGAGAGACATGGGGCCCCCACCCTAATTTTTTGGCTAATTGAGAACATAAATGTACCTCTGCCATCTATAATCTATAATCTAAGTTGCAAGGATATATTCATTCAAAGCTCTCAGATGTATGCCCACAAACAAACACGTGTAGTTCGCGCTTACAAATGCTGATTGTGTACTTATAAATAAAATCCAAACCTCAAAAGAACATAAGCCCTGCAACTCTTGCCGACATTCCCTGAAACAGGGGTGACATTGGCAAAGTGAATCATGTTTTACAGTATGGATGGTCAGCCTCATACCAACCTATAAGTCAAGGAATAAATCATGAACTAAGACTTTAAAGTATTGCGTAAATACTCCACCATCACGTAAAAGACGAAATATATGAAGACACTTAACGCGCTGTGTTGTCTTTTAAACCTTTTTCTGTTTATTCAATGGTAGAGTATTTACGAAATGTTTTGTAATTGAAGTACTGAGTACTAACTATGGCGTTTTAACAGATGTTAAAAAAATTAGAGGTCCTCTTTTGATCAGTATTCACTCACGTATTAAAGAGTCGAGAAGAAGTGAACACAGTGTTTGGAGAGTGTGCATTTGCAATTGCTGGTCCTCTGTCCCGGAACCGCCTGACTCATCATGTGAGAAAGCTAGAGGACTATTGAAAATTTCAAAATGCACTTAAGACAAGCACATTTCGGGCATCATTTGCACAAGCGACATCACGAAATGGCGCTAAAAAGAAATCACAAACATCAGTATTGAATGATAAATAATATTAGGATGGTTTATTTGATGAGCGCTGTTTTTGTGTAAATCACACCTCAAGAGCCCTTTTCGAGCTTGGTTGTGGCTATAGAAAGAGCCAATTCTCAAACTCGACCTGAGTACAGAAGTAAAGCTGGATTGACCTTTAGTGACCTGTCTTTGGTAAAGACATATGAATTTTTGACCCAGCTAAGAGCATATTTGAAAATATAAATGCTATATTTTTTGTACTCCGCCGGGATTCTAGCCCACAACCTTCCATTTACGAGTCAGAAGTGTTCACCACTAGACTACGGACCAAAACTAGTTTAATCAATCTATTTTTATTTTTTTCAACTTGAAGAAGATGCATAATACTATAGGGGGCCCTTGAAGTGGGGGCCCTGGTGCGATTGCACCGTTCGAACCGCCCTTAATCCGTGCCTGATTATTTATGAAGTATCAGGAGTGGAATTATATGTTTTGAGAAAGAATAGGTAAGTGGATTACGTTGAAAAGATCACAAACAAAGCGGAATAATTCAATAATAAGTGAATTATTCTGTTTTCATCCCTTAATGTACAATTCTGTTTGATGAATTATTCAGGAAATGTTGGAAAAATGATGTTCATGATCTTTCACATTTAGATATTGTTATTTTTACATGAATTTTGTGATATTCTTCCCATATTTATAGTAAGGACAAAAGGATGTTCCTTTACTTCTAGGTTGGTATGAAACTGACCACCTACACTGTAAGAATTGGTTCACTTTGCCAATGTCCCCTCTGTTTCAGGAGAGGTTGGCAAAAGTGGCAGGGCTTATTCTCATTAAAATTGGGTTTTTATTTTCTATCCTTCCGTGGTTTTTGCATGTGGCTTGTGTAAGCGTGAACTTATGTGTCTGCTTGTGAGAATGCATGTAATTAAAAAAAAAAAAAAAAAATAGGCTGATTTATTTGGTGAGCGCTGTTTTTGTGTGTATCACACCTCAAGAGCCCTCTGCGAGCTTGGTCGTCGCTGAAGAAAGCGCGAATTCACAAGCAAGACCCAGTTGTTGTAAGGCTGGATGGACCTTTTGATGACCGGTCATTGGTACAGGTTTATGAATTTTTCAACCCAGCGAAGATCAAATTTGAAAATATAAATGGTATGCTTTTTGTGCTCCGCCGGGATTCGAACCCACGACCTTCCAGTTACGAGTCCGAAGTGCTACCACCTGGACTACAGACCGGTCATATGATTATTATTGTAATATATCTTTGCAACTTAGATTATAGATGATCCAGCCTTTAACTTTCAGGGCACAATAAAAGCGCTGATATGGTCCAGTTAACTAAAAACTAAAAACTGTGCCTGTATTTTTGTCGTTTTTTTGCTAGGGGTGAACATATATTCTGGAGAGTTGCTGCCATTTTTTCTTATCCTAGCATACCTCTTTCAATCATTCATATCCATCCCTTTACATGTACGTTTTGTCATTTACTTCTTTTACTTTCACTTTGTATATCTCATTCTTTAACAATTTCACCGAATTGATCAAGCCCTGCATTTCTCGGTATTCCACTTCTTTTTTTCTCTCTCACACTTTCCTGCTTAAACACTTTGTTAATATCTCATCATTCATTGTGGCTACATGTCACAACCTTCTCTTCATTTTGTTTTTAAGAAATCATGTGCGAAAGATTTCCTAGATTTCAGAGACTCTAGGGGTATATGACACTTGTTGTAGTGACGCAAAGGTGCTGTATACGAGCTTGGTTGTCACTACAAAGCGCCAATACTCAAACAAGACCCAGTTGCTGTAAGGCTGGATGGACCTTTAGTGACCGGTGTTTGTTAAAGGTATATAAATTTTTCAACCCAGAAAAAGAGCATATTTGAAAATATTAATGGTATATTTTTCGTGTTCCGTTGGGATTCGAACCCACAACCTTCCATTTCGAGTCCGAAGTCTGCATTTTGTCATGCATTTTTCTTCACGGGAAGGCCTTCCGCTACCTACTTAAATAAATAGCTTTTTATGAGCGTCAATGTACTATGATTCTTCCTGACACATGCATAAAAGACGTCTTTGAAAAAGAATTGTTATACAACATGTGCAGTTTTCTTTTTGTATAAAAAAAATTGCGTTGTTCAAACCAAGTTTTCGGTTTTGTTACTAACACATCACGTACCAAAACTGATAAATTAAATTTATCTGTGGATACAAATAATAATGCAGAGCTAATGCCTGAACTTTGGAGAAGAGAATCCCAGTGATTCCCCGTGAGGAATAAGAGTATGAACTAGTTGGGAAACCTTAAGCTTATGGCGGACTTATAGAAAACTTACCCCACACACGGGGAGGCTACAACCCCAAATACAAAACTTACAACCCAACCATCAAAATTCCACGGAAATTGAAACGCTTGCAAGAGGTGCTGTTCTGTTGCCTGATATAAACGCTTTGGTTTAGTTTAAACTAAAGTTTTAAAGTTGCTGTTGAGAATCGCTACAGTAACTTACCGATATCAAACAATAAGCCGCTGCTCATCCGCAGAGACCATCAAAGTGTTACTCTTGCTACTTGTGGCAAAACTGTAAAAGCCTCAGTTTTAGGTTTAGACTCACTTTTCGGCGGTATCTAGCACTCTATCAATGAATTCGAAAAACAATAATGCGGCTGATCACCCATGCTGTAAAATAGGCTTCAATTTGACAATGTCATCACTGTTTCAGGTAAGAACGGCTAGAGTTGCAGGGTGTAGGTATGTCCATTTGAGATTTGGGTTTTTATGTTGTAGGTTCACATGCGGCATGTCTAAGCGCAAATTTGTACGTGTCTGCTAGTGAGAATGCATATAATCAGTAATGTGAATCCCCAATGTTACATATCTTCACAACTTAGATTAGATTAGATTAGATGTGTCATCTATTTTTTATGGTGCCACTTCTATCAAAGATCGGTGCTCGAAACAAGGAGTTGGTTGAATCATTGTTGCAGTTTTTTCAGCCTTCGGCGCCCTTGAGTTCTTCTCCCCTCAATCTTACCTTGTACTTATGATAAGATGAAGAAGACGATATTTCTCATTTCTCATAATGTGACCGAAGTACATCAGCCTTCTCTGCGTTACGGTTGACAGAAATCCACACACGACTAATGACATTACATGGCATGACAAAAGATCACATGACAGAATACCACATGTCAAAAGATCACAAGTACAAAATATGACATGAAAAAAACTCACATGACAAAAAGTCACATACCTAAAACAGAATATACCATTATCGGCACATGAGTAAACATCAAATGACAATAATCTGTTTATAATCTGATTTGCAAAGATATATTACATTTAAGATTCATATTAAATGCATTCCCATAAGCAGTCACGTATAAGTATATGCCGCATTTGTACTTACAAATCTAAAAAAAAAACCTGGAACTTTTGCCTATCTGCTCTCAAACAAGGACGATATTAGCATAAGTAAACCATTTTTACAGTATTGGTGGTCAGCCGCACTCCAATCTATAAGTCAACGTCTTATTTTCTAAAAAAAAATCTTTACTATAACTTCAATTCTACAAAAACTGAAAGCAAATCCATCTTGGTATTTTTATTTCTTTTTCCAAACAAAGAAGCAACATCCATTGTGTTTAACTAAATTTATATATTTCGTAAAACAGCAGACCTTTGTTTGGTCTTATCGCTGGGATATGTCTCTCATCTAATCCTTATAAGGAATTGGTTTCCTTGCTGCTAAGCTCCAGTTTCTGTGAACCTTGCTGACCGGTCTTCTATTTCCGCACAGATCGATCTTTCTCTGTCAGACTGGATGCACTTTAGACTTCAATAGCTGGCAACTGGAGTGGACGGCCATTCGATAAGCGAACCAAGTTAATACATCAATTGCGTCCCCATAAACCATGCGCCAACTCAATGACCAGCATTCCATAGATGCAAGTGTAATCAACAAAGGATTAACAATGTATTCTATAATCTATAATATAACTTGCAAAGATGTATTGATAATCAAAATTCACAGTGTACCCTTAACTTGGTATAAGACTCACAACCCAAGCTGTAAAAAATGGTTCACTTTGCCGATGTCACCCCTGTTGCAGGTAAGGTCGGTAAAAGTTGCAGAGTTTATATTCATTTTGGTTTTTTAGATTTTAGTTTACAAGTACACATGCAGCATTTGAAAACTACAGGGAAAAACAAGGAATGTCAGCAAAAATAAGAAAATAAGTTTATCAAAAAAAAAGTAAAATCTAGTGGCATCTGTGTGTATCGAAAGCTCTGCAAAATTTGCAATGCAACAACAGTCGCTATCACAGCTTATGGCGGTATTTCCAGTTTCTTTGTGACAGGCAATAACCATGATTTAAAATTTAAAATCTTGATTTACTCATAATTTTATTCAACTCACATTCCTTGTTCTTCTCCTGTAGTTTTCATTTTTAATCGCGAACTTACACGTGTCTGTTTGTGGGCATGCATACAATATGAATTATAAATGTTTATACATCTTTGCAACTTACTTAGATATTGTAGATTATAGACCAAAATAATTCCCACACGAAAAATGGATATTTATATAATTTACCTATTTTCGATTTAATACACAAACCATAAAATTGCCTACCCATCGATGAACTGTTTTTCACAGAGTACAAAAATAATTCACTCACCTAAAATGGATATTTTTATAATTCACTCGTTCCAGACTTCGTGAAAGCGCCGCCTGTGTTTTCCGGCCGCCTTATCGGAGACTTCCACCCAATTTGAGAGTGCGGACGATAAGGAGGTCCATGCCCACGAGGGATTAATTACGCACGATGACCTCCGAACTCACCCGACCTCGCCCGACCTCCGCCATCTTGCGACCGACCTCATCGTCACATCATTAATTATCAAAAAAAAAAAAACTTATCTACAGTTGTGCAATCTACATGCCAGCCAAGAAAATAAGCTACAATTTTATCCCTAAAACAAAAATAAGAAAAACTTTCTTGTTTCTGAGAATGGGTTCTTGAAGAGAATCGACATGGACAAAATTGTGTCGTCACCCGGTCGAGTTGATAGAAAAGGCAAAGAAATATTTTGTTAGACCCGGTATTTTCAAGTATAGTTAAGTTAACTCAAATGCAATTTTAATTCAATTTTCTCAAAGAATTTCGCCAGTATTTGCCACAATTTTCAAGATGGCGTCGTCTTTACTGACAGCAGCTGTTTTTTTTTTATGCACATATACATGAAAATTGGTGCAAACTGAACATTTTTTGTGTCGTTTTTCAGCATAATGAAGGTTAGGCATTTGATTTTTATAAACAGTTGTTTGTTGTTAAGCTTTCGAATGGCATAGTAATTATGTATGTCTAAGATTTTGGGGCGGGGCTTGTCACTTCGGTGATTCTCGGTTTTAGTTAACTCGAACTGGAGTATTTTGAATAATCATTGAAATAATAGTCAACTAAAATATAACTAAACTTGAAAATACCGGGCCTTAATAATGTTAGAATAAGTCACAAAGTTTTTCTTCACGAGGTGATTTATTTCCTCGAGCGCTTTCGATGTTATCACATCATTATCAAGAGATCAACATAATAAAGCGCTCGAGGAAACAAATCAACGCATGAAGATAAACTGTGTGTTTTTTTTGCATTATTAAAAATTAAAAATAAATCTTCTCAATGTAAATACACAAACCCTTACACTTGCAAATATTTTTGTATTGATTGCTTAGTAGGGTCTCATACAAGACAGACGTTTGCTCACCGAGAAAAGCTTTTGTAACTTTTACCGACCTTCCCTGAAGCAATGGTGACATTCAGCAGTTGCGAAGGGTGCCATACAAGTCGGTTTCTATCGGTTTTCCGTTTAAAATGAGGCAGAAATGATAATAAAGTAGACTGTATGGTTTCAATGGGGGAAAAATACGTATTGTTTCTTTGGTTTTAAATGTATATTTTTACTTTGTGCCTATATTTTTTAACTACTTTGTTACATCATTTTAAAAGTGAAGCCAATGGAAAACGGCTTGTATGGCACCCTTCACCACTGTGACATTGGGAATGTGAACCATTTTTTACAGTGTGTATGGTCAGCCTCATACCAACATATAAGTAATGGAATCATTTTACTAAAACCCAAACGCGAAACCCATTAGATTCACAAGCATTGTTTACAAAGGAGTTTGCTCCGTAATACGTATTAATGAACAAAACAAATTCCAAGTAAACCAAGGGGAGCTGTCGAAGTTTCTAGTATTTAGTTTAATTTAATACGGAATCAATTATCCTCACTTCATAAAACTCTCGACTGAGCGATGTAATCCAGTTAGGAATAACAGTCGAGCAATTAATTGCGCACACACACACACATACGAGTACAGCCCGTTACTTCAAGCTACTGGCTTGTGCGAGTACAGTTAGCGTAGACCTTTGGTAAAACATACAACTTGAAAGCTTCATTACAATATTTTACGGATCCGTAGTCTAGTGGTTAACACTTCTCACTCGTAAATGGAAGGTTGTGAGTTTGAATCCCGGCGGAGCACAAAAAATATACTATTTATATGTTCAAATATGCTCTTCGCTGGGTGAAACATTCATATACCTTTACCAAAGACCGGTCAGTAAAGGTCCATCCAGCTTTAAAGCAACTGGGTCTTGCTTGAGAATTGGCGCTTTCTACATCGACGACCAAGCTGGCAGAGGGCTCTTGAGGTGTGATACACACAAAAACAGTGCTCATGATGGTTTGTCTGGGTTAGTTTAATAACAAGTCTATGAAATCTCTAGAAATAAGTAGATGCTTAGGTAGGTATTTAATAATGATTTGTATTTGTTCGAAATCATTTCAGTGTTAAATCAAATATTCTCATGAAATCCAGCAAGGTGGTATGTACCGATTCTTCATGTTCCGAAAATGATCTCGACGTTTTCCTGTCCTTGCATACTTCTTTCAATTCATTCATATCCATCACCTTTTTCATTCATTTCCTTCTCTTACATTTGCCTTATATATCCCATTCCTTCACAATTTCACCAATAAGAAAAAAATACAAAAACTGTTAATAAAATGTTGTCCATCACTTGTACACATATCAAGCACAACTCTTCTACGCTACATTTATTGGGGTCCACACCAGTTGTGAACTTAATACCATTTAACTTCAAACACATTTCTCTCGCAACTTGGCTAATTGTTTCACTTGATTGAGTTGCGGCAGACTTTTATCCTCGACTGTTGGGCGGAGAAGGCGTTAAGTGAGGAAATTGTAAACTTTACCCGACAACGAAATAATAAAACAACATCTGGACGGAATAAGCCGACATGCTTAGAGACCAAACAAATATTTGAAAGTTACACCCTCATTTATAAAGTTAGGCTTTTGGTTTTGGGAAGTATGTCGAGTTTTAACATCTTAGACTAATCTAATCTAATCTAAGTTGCAAATATATGTTACATTGGAGATTCACATTACATGCATTCTCACAACCAGACACATACAAGTTCGCGCTTGCACACGCCTCATGTGAACCTACAACATAAAAACCAAATCTCAAATGGACATACACCCTGCAACTCTTGCCGTCCTTCCCTGAGACAGGGGTGACATTGGCAAAGTGAACCATTTTTACAGCATGGGTGGTCAGCCGCATACCAACCTATAAGTCAAGAAACATAGACGACAAATTACATTTTATACATCACTAAATAATAATATCTATGGACAGCAAACAGAAAACAAATTCCAATTAAATAAACCCTAGCCGCCAACATTACAGATCAACCGCCATTTCTTTCTGTCCTTACATACTTCTTTCATTTCCTTCAGAGTCATAACCTTCTTCATACAGGCTCTTAGACAATGATATAATTATAAACAGACTGTGGACGTGCCAAATAGTCATCGCTGTGTGGCATCAGTGACACCAGTGCGTCTACGGATCTCCTGGTGTGGAAGCCTGTCTCTGAGGCTGATACCCAGCATCCTCCTTTCAATCTTCCCCTTAGTTCTTGTTTGTCTTATTCCATCAGAGATAATTTCACATAAGCAATATTTGTATGTTTACTGGACCAATGTATCTTATGAAAGCTGGAAATTGTTTTTCAAAGTATTTAAAACAACTCTCACAGTATCATGATTTCCGTTTTGTTTTTATCTGAGATTGTGTAGACTGTGATTCTTATGAATCCATATTCTAAAGTTCATTTTGAAATCAAATGGTAGCCAGTATACTCGTATGTCTATGTTCCTTAACCTATAGGTTAGTATGCGGCTGACCACCCTTGCTGCAAAAAATGTTTCACTTTCAGCAATGCCACCCCGGTTCAGGGAACGGCGGCAGGAGTTGCAAGGTTTATGTGCATGTGAGGTTTTGTTTATTTGTATGCACACATGCAGAATGTGTAGGCGCGAATCAACATATGCCTGTCTGTAGGCATGCATTTCATATGAGCCTTAAATGTAAACATATCTTAGCAGCTTAGATTATAGATCTTTAATGTGGCGATATTTACTTTAATATTCTTCAATTTCGCTAACCCTCAAAGGAAAATGAAATTCTACATGTGCACAGAGATATACATACATGAAATATCTGATACATTTTACATCTTTTTGTACAAAATGTAATTCAGCAAGTGTACATTTTCCTTGTATGTAGTTTTCAGTTTACCCCGTCAGCTTGCCGGCAATGCGATGCAAGTCTGTCGGAATTAAAAAGGAGACGGAAGTTTCTGGAATCTCTGCAGCCAGAACTTCTGACACACGGCGGAGCAGCCTTCTAACAAGATTCTCTCCCAGCATTGTATGATATTCTATTTAAAATTCCCTAAAATATTGCACGGCAAACAAACCATTTTTCCACAGTACGCCAATTGTACAACTCTAGGCTTAAACTAAAACATAACGTTTCACAAAAATATGAAGAAACTATACAAATCATTTGTTGAGCGTTTATTATTTATTACTTTTTTGGTTAATCGCTGATAGAATCGCTAAGAAAATTACAGCGTCTTTACTGGCTACGTGTCCCAGAGAGAGTGGAATATAAAGCGGTGCACCGATGCGGTCGACCGGTCCATAGTTCAGTGGCAACACTTCGGACTCTGAATGGAAAGGTTGTTGGTTCCATTCCCGGCGGAGCACAAAAAATATACCATTTATATTTTCAAATTTTCTCTTCGCTGGGTTGAAAAATTCATAAAAACCTTTACCAATGACCGGTCACCATAGCTCAATTGGTAGAATGCTTGCATTCCATGCCGAGAGCAAGAGTTCGATCTCAAGGTTTACTCAGCCTTCACAATAAATGAGAACCAGCCCCCCCGGGAGCTGGTAAACCCCCATTTCAACTGAAAGTGGTTGTTGTGAGGCCGGTCTCCTTACCTGTAAAAATAAATAGGTGATGAAGCGCCACATACCTACTTTTTTATGTCAAAAGCGCCTTTAGGACAAAAAATGCGAAAATCTTGGCGTTTACACCAAAATCATACTTTGAAAACGCAGTTGTTTGCTTGGGCACAAACAATAAAAAAAAATCATCGTAGAGCTGTGGGAGTTAGCGCGTTAGAAAGAGCGGAAATTTTTAAGTAGGATAGCATTCATAACTCATTTTTGACCAAAACATTGCTTAGGGGCCGTCCATAAATTACGTCATCGATTTTGGCCGATTTTCGATCCCCCCTCCCTTACAATCATCCTATAGTCATTATCTAATGACCCCCCCTCCCCCTCTTGCTGTTATAATGGATGAGCTTAACAATTAATAATGTTATTTTAGTTACATAATATTTTGTATATTTTGTAGAAATTGGTATTTACAAGAACGACGTCACTTTTGGTACTCGTACATAATTTGCCATCATTCGCAGACCAGACTCCCCCCCCCCTTAATGCGAATGACGTAATATATGGACAGCCCCTTATGTCCTGTTTCCTTTTTACCGTCGATTTTATGTATATAAGCCTCATAGTATGTTACAATACCGTACCTACAAGCTATGTACTTTATTCTCCATCAATATTACAACTCAATAGTTACAATAGTGTAGTATAATAATATAGGTTACCAGGTGAGAGATAAAATAAGTTGCAACTTAAAAAATTCAGTCTGAAATTTGTAGGGGGTTCATGTTGGCCGGATGATGGCATGTTCTCGCATCTCCCGGGTACATTAAAACTTCCGTAATACATTTCGCGCGGCCAGCTTCCAAGTGTCAGAAGTTTTTATGCTCCCTGTGCAGCGATATACATCACAAAGAGGGTTTGTTTGATGGGTTCCATGCTAGAACGACACAGTGACAAAACGACACATGACAGAACGACACATGACAGAATGAGACATGGCATAACGACATGGAGAGAAAACAACACATGACAGAGCGGCATATGAAAGAAGCACACATGACATATCGACACATGACAGAACGACACATGACAGAACGAGACATGGCATCACGACATGGAGAGAAAACAACACATGATAGAGCGGCATATGAAAGAAGGACACATGACATATCGACACATGACAAAACGAGACATGGCATAACAACATGGAGAGAAAACAACACATGACAGGACAACACAAAACTAAACATCACTATGACAAAACATCACAAGAAGGCCGTTCTGTCATGTGCTGTTTATTATATGTTCTGTCATGTGTCGTTCTGTCATGTGTCGTTTTGTCATGTGTTATTTTGCATGTGTCGTTCTGTCATGTGTCGTTCTGCTATGTGTCGTTCTGTCATATGTCGTTTTGTCACTGTGTCGTTCCGTCATATGTCGTTCTGTCACTGTGTCCTTCTGTCATGTGTCGTTTTTTCACTGTGCCATTTTGTCATGTGTCGTTTTGTCACGGTGTCGTTTTGTCATGTGTCATTTTGTCACTGTGTCGTTTTTTCACTGTGTCATTTTGTCACTGTGTCGTTATGTCATGTATCGTTCTGTCATGTTTTATTCTGCATGTGTCGTTTTGTCACTGTCTCGTTCTAACCTGTCACCTGTTTGATGATCCCCCTCTGACGGTATTGACAATGTAAAGATGATACAAAATATAACAGAGTGCTTTTTTGCAAGTCAGTTACTTGGGCAACCAACACCGCAATTTTGTTCAGCTTCAAGTTTGGCAATTTCGTTTATCTGCTTGTTTACTTTCTTGCTGACCCGAAGTGCCAAAAAAGAAAGTATTGTTCTGGTGTGATTTCTTTACAGTATACTTCGTCAATTATTGTGTATATTTGAGGAACCCTTATTTATGAAGAGGAAAACATTGGAGTCGGCAAAGAAAATCCTGGAGAAATTTTAAATATTACCCTGCCGGGTTGCTATGGAAAGAGCTAGCCAAATATATTTATTTTTATTCCAGAACTTGTCATCCTTGCGGTTTTGTGTGAATCACACTTTAAACAAAACCCAGTATCTGTACGGCTGGATGAACCTTTGGGACCGTTCTTTTGGGAAAAACAGATGAATTCTTTAACCAAACAATGAGCACAATTTTTTTTTTGACCCGCCAGGAATTGAGCTGACGACCTTCTGTTTTCAAGTCTCTAATGTGAGCCTCGAGAGTCTAGATGTGGTCTAGATAGCCGTCCGCTCTAAAGGTTTTTTTATTTAACCTTTGCTTACCAATATTACGGAATTTTCTGTTTTCCTGAATCTCTTCTTTATAATTCAGACCTCCATTTCGTCAAGATTGATCTCTGATCTCTATTTCTGCAACCTACATTCATTCATTTCACCTCTCAGACCAGACATTTATATTCCAAAATACTCCATTCTCCGATTTTGTGTGTATCGAATACGAGTAGGTACATTATCTGAATTTGTATAAAAAAACAATGTCTTGGGTTATCATTTGAAAGATTTTTCAATTTGAAATTTACTGATAAGCTAAGATATATTCGTATGAAGACAAACCTTCGCATTTGGTGACTCCATCAACGTATAACGCAACTAAGCTACACATATAGTGTAACTTCTTACCTGCGTTATCCCAGAAGGGGTCGTATGTGGCGATTCGGGACCTATTTATTTTTACGGGTAAGGGAGCCGGCCTCACACCAACCACTTTCAGTTGAAGTGGGGGTTTCTCAGCTCCCGGGGGGCTGGTTCTCATTTCTTGTGAAGGCTGAGTAAACCTTGAGATCGAACCCTTGCTCTCGGCATGGAATGCAAGCATTCTACCAATTGAGCTATCGACCTTTTTACGAGCTTGATCGTCGTCGCTACAAAGCGCCAATTCTCAAGCAAGACCCAGTTACTGTAAGGATGGACCTTTGGCGACCGGTCATTGGTAAAGGTTTTATGAATTTTTTCAACCCAGCGAAGAGCATATTTGGAAATAAAAGTCTATATTTTTGTGCTCCGCCGGGATCCGAATCCACAACCTTCCATTTACGAGTCCGAAGTGTTGCCACTGGACTACGGACCGGTCCAAGATGTCAACGACACGCGGTGTACCTGAGCGGTAACCCATCCAAGTAGCATCCGCGCCCAATGTTGCTTGAAAGATTTTTTTTACAGACTTTTTCAATTTGAAATTTACTGATAAGCTAAGATATATTCGTATGGAGACAAACCTTGGAATTTGGTGACTCCAAGCGTATAGTGGGACAATTTTTTATTTTCACCAACAGAAAGCTAATAAAGGTGCAGGTTAAAAGTTTTTTTTTAAATATCCATGTTTGATGAACAATCAGGCAACAACAAGGGATAAGGATTGAAGTATAAGGATGCAAAAGGACTCACCAATAATTCTCTAAGGTATCTGCAAAAATTTCCTCTACTCCGGATTTTTCTTCTACTACCAGTTGCACGCTTTGGTCTACGCTTTGGATTAAATAATGGTTCTACTGTTATCACGTGGTCACTGTACGTTAAAAAAACTACCAAATACATATTGTTATTTAAATAACAAATGCATATAAATTTTAGGTAAGTAGGTAGGTGTATTAGTTATAGCCGATGAGATTTGGAGTAATTTTATAGGTACCTAGGAAAGAGACATTCAATTAAGTACCTACTGGAAGATTTATGTTCTGGAAGGTTCCAGCAAAATTGGCTTCTAGTAACTACTGTCTCTGCGAGTACAAAGGGCTGCAAGCGGCTTGCTAGAGTCAGTCCATATACGACCCTCTGCTTTTGAACAAGAAAGACATTGTAAGTGAAGACCAACAGGGAAATACATGTTAAGTGCTAAACCATAAATGTGAATTGTTAAAAATAAATATACATTGTTAAATAAATCTAAGTGTAAAATAAATATCCATGAAAGAAGATCAGTTTTTTTTGAACCCTAAAAACAAAACAATATTTTTTGCCTTTTTCTTGCTTATAACAATTATTTTATTGAGAGTTCACGATCGAGCATTTTCAAAAGTGTGCCTTGAAGTGAGATAATTTTTGAGACCACATACTTTCTGATCAATGATCCAAAATCCAAACCACTAACCCACAAATAATCGATTAAAACTTGTTTGATGATTAACTAAAAAGAAAATGGCAAACTGAGAAAAAAACGTTAAGTGTTGTGGAGAAAGTTCTGCGTGGATCTTATTGTGCTCCCAATAAAGTTAAATTCTCGAAGCCATAATTTGGCGGGAATTTAAAAGTATTGTATCTCTCTCTTCCCGCCTTCCGAGTTCTTCCCGAAGTCTCCCGATCACGTCGCCTCTTATGTTCCTCGACTCTTTTTTAAAAAAAATGTCAATAAACAGACTCGGGCTCGAGTTTTTGTCGTTCCATTCCGTGGACTCTTTTATGACGAAAAGTTTTGCGAAATTTCCCGCAATTTGCAAATATATTCACGTTGTTTATTCTTGCGAATAAAAATAACACACCGAGACAAAAAAATACTTTCAGACAATTTCATTTTGTATATTTTGAAAAATGTTATTCGTCGTCATTACAAAATCAAGTGATTTTGTCAATATAAAACATCTTTGTTGTAAACGCAAATAGACTCAAATCGTGTTTCCGCCAGGTAAATATTTTTGGAATTGATATTAAAATAAATATATTTTGTATTGTTTGTGTATTAACACTGTGAAAATTCATATTTTTTAATACTTATATGAGTGAAAATAAAGCAGTGTTTTAGTGGAATTGTTCCTTAAATTAAAAATATTAATAAAAATAAATATATTACATAGATGTCGGCGCCATGGCTTAGAGCAGTGTTTTCCAACCTTTTTTAGCCCACCTCCCCCTTGTGCCCAAATGAAAATTGTCAATGTAGGCTGGTGATTTAAAAAAAAACGTTCTCCGATTTCATCTCAAAAACACCGTCCACGGGGCGGGGGGGAGGGGGAGGTACGCACAGATTCCAGAGAACTATCGCTCCATCGCCTCCTCAATCACCCCCAACATAATTTTTGCCCCAGGTTGGGAATCACTGGCTTAGAAGGTCCAGAGTGTAATTTTGACTAGCATGTTTGAAATGACTTTTATGAAACCCCAACATAGATTATGATTTTAATGATTTTTAGCTACACCTAGGCCAAGTATTTTCAACGTTAACATGTGTGACTTTACATTGATAAAAAGAGCTACCCACATGATTGAGATAAGTGCGTCGTTTTCACTCATTGTAAATTCGCTATACTAACGTTAAAAATACAGGGCCATACACATGTACATTGGTACCAAATTAGCCATTCTAAATATTCTATAAATTTATACATACCTTATCTTGTTCGTAGAAAGATTTTTTCGTAGCAGAATTTTTCATAATTTTTCATCCAGTGCAAGTAATATCAGAGAGTATTAATCAAGCCCACTTTTGTTTGAGATCTATATTTCAATCTTTCATTTATACATTGCCATGTTCATTCTTTTTTTGTTTCATCTACCAATGCTGACAAAGGTGAAGCAGCGTAATGAAAAATTTAATAACCGGAAAAGAAAATATAATATGCACAACTGAAATCCGTACATTTTTCATTAATTAAATCATCCCATACCTATGACTTCGCAACGCAACGCAAAAAAAACGCAACTGAGCTACTTATAAAGTGTAACTTCTTGCCGCGTTATCCCAGAAGGGTTTCGCATATGGCGAGTGTAACCTTTTTATTTTTACAGGTAAGGGGGCCGGCCTAACGCCAATCATTTTAGTTGAAGTGGGGGACCCTTACTTAAATTATGAAAATAATACATTTCCTATTTTCAAGTTTTCTGGATGAAATGAAAGAAGTACATATGTAAGGATAGGAAGAAGTGGCGGCTTATCTGCAATGTTGATTTGTTATGCTATCTCATTAATTTATGTTAATTTTTTGTATAGGAAAGTATTGACTTTCTTTGTATGGATTTCTTTTTAAGGTTTTGTTGTTTTTATATATCCTTAAATGTTATTTATTATTTGTATTCCTTGACTTATATATGAGGCTGACCCCTCATACTGTAAAAAATGGTCCACTTTTCCAATGTCACCCCTGTTTCAGGGAAGCTCGGCAAGAGTTGCAGGGCTTATGTTCATTTGAGATTAGGTTTTATACTGTAGGTTCACATGCGGCTTGTTTAAGCGCGAACTTTAACGTGTCTGCTTGTAGGAATACATTTGATATACATTTGATAGAAAGCTGACGCTCTTTCAATTGAGCCATCAACTGAGACTTAAAAAAATACGGTTTCATTTCTTTCAACCCATTCCGCTCAACCCGCCCGTTGCCAACAGTCATTTCTAGTTTCAGTTTGGCCATAATATCGGCCGGCGGTGCCATCTATCTCAATTAGGGCCCGCGGGGTTATGGCAATAAATGCCAAAAGCACTACGGCCCACTTGTCGGGCGGAAAGATCCGCGCGAGACGGAATAATTCCGCGCGCGCCCTACCGAAATACGCGGAATTCCGCCCCGACAAGTGGCAGCCCTAAGAAAAATCTCGTTTTAATTGGATCGTAAAAATTGTTAACAGTGCTCTGCATACACTTTGGGTGACCCCATCAGAAGACCCCTAGCAATAACTGTCTCCTTCAAATTATACTCAGTTTTAAAATAATTCACAGAGCACTTTTCAGAGGCAAAACCTTCCTCCTTGCAATAAAAATATCTAAAAATGATTAGAAAATTTGCAATGAAAACAAAAAGCATGAGAATCCAAATCCAATTTCGTGGTATGAGGCTTACTTTCTTATATAGATCCTAAGGCTTAGATTATTTAAAAAGAAGAAAGTCTGCAGAAGCTTTGGATAGAATAGCTAGAAAACTACTAGTATAGTTTTTTTGACCTTATTGTCCTCCTTCTACGATTTTTGCCATTCGTAGGTAGGTATTCCAATTTTAGAATTTTATCAATTGCGTAAATTCGATCATTTTTTCAATCTTTAAATTCAAATACTTACATTTAATTTTTAATTCAGAAGTCCTTGAATAATCCTTGATTCAGCCAGGGCTCACCCAGGGCTTTAGAGCTTATGATGATGAAATAACTTTTTTACGAATAAAAAAAAATCATGTCTTTGAGAATGTATAATATTTATTAATTAACATTTTTAGGCTAGCACATTTTGAAATATTTTTTTACATAAGTTTATTTTTCTTACATTTGATTTTTTAAATACAAGTTACGAAATTTACGATAGCTAAATATTTTTATGTACAACGAACTTAAACATTATATTTTAATAATCATTTAATGAGTTTATTTTCTTATATTGGTACACTTTTTATCGAATATTATTTTATTATATACATCGAAATACCTAATTATTTAGCCATTTATATTTGTTTATACACATTGATATAAATATTGATAACAATAAAGTTGATTTATAAAATGTCATATTAATGATGTTGATTTATCAAAAATTAATAAGGTTGATTTATCCAATGCCATAATATTGACTTGTCAATACCGTTGATACAAATTAAATCTATAATTACTATTTAAACATCTGATATAGATAGGTAAAGTTGATACTGAACTAGTTGATATGAAAACATAAAAATATTGATATGTAAAAATTATTTGATATTTCAGAATTAATGAAGTTGATATGATTATTTATTTTAGACCTGTTTAAATGCTTTTTGTAATAAAATAAAATAAAAAATAAACTTGTTCTTGATTTAAAAGTAAAACATTTCAGTAATTTGTAAATAAAAATGTAGAAAATAAAGCTCAATGAACTTTGTCATTTTCTGGAATTGGACCCAACCGTATACAAATAATTTAAAGTTTGTCGACTGTTTTTTTTTTTAATTTTCTACATTTTATTACGCATTATTAATAATACTATTTTCAGTAAAAAAAAGCTTTTAGAGAAGTTCGTTGTTTCAAGTTCGAAAAAAATCAGCCCATTGACGTCAATCTTATTTCTATCAAGTGACAACAATAAAAACTATATTTTCATAACTTACGAAAATAGAAAATTATATAATTTGAATTTCTATAAAGCATATTACACACATAATAGGGGGGTCTAACTCTTTCATTTAGGGCTAATCTAAAAATTAAAACAAAAAAACATTTTCATTATTTAGGCACTGCAGTCAAGAACTATAATTATTATGTATTCATGTATGTATAAACTCCATGCAACATGGTTGGCCAAAACTTCAATTATGGTCCTATTCTCAATACTCCAACTAGGTCAAAAAATGTAGGCTAGAAAAACATACTGATATAGAAATTTAAAAATAATATAGAGCAGTAGAAACTAACTTACGACATTGGTACATTATATGAGGCACAGCTGCCCCCAGTCCTGTCAAACACAGCAGTGGTGTTCTAACATGTCAAATCTATGTTTTCTTGCTTTTTCCATTTTGTGTTTCAGCTCCCAAAAAGTACAGATGCACATAATGTCTAAAAATAATGCCTTTTTTATTTAAAAATTGGCAAATTTACCGATCAAAAGATTTATAACGCGTGTGATTTGCGATTTGTAACTAATGAACGACGTTACCATGTTGAAAGCACCGGTTCCCATAGATCACCGAAGTTAAGCAACATTGGGCGCGGACAGCACTTGGATGGGTTACCGCTCAGGTACACCGCGTGTCGTTGGCATCTTGGACCGGTCCGTAGTCCAGTGGCAGCTATTCGGACTCGTAAATGGAAGGTTGGGATTTGGATCCCGGCGGAGCACAAAAAAATACCATTGTTATTTTGAATGTGCTCTTCGCTGAGTTGAAAAATTCATACACCTTTACCAAAGACCGGTCACTGAAAGGTCCATCCAACCTTACAACAACTGGGTCTTGCTTGAGAATTGGCGCTTTCTACAGCGATGACCAAGCTCGCAGAGGGCTCTTGAGGTGTGATACACACAAAAACTGCGCTCACCAAAAAATCATCCTAATATTATTTTTATTTTATAAACCATGCAACTTTTTAAGACCTTTCCTGAAATAGAGGTGACATCGGTGAAGTGAAACATTTTTTGCAGTATCAGCCTCATACAAACCTATTAGTCAAGGAACGTCTCAGAACCACCATAGAAATACATAATAAGGAGAGTCATTAAAGGAAAACATTTTTTTCCCAACTTTTAACAAAATACAATCTATAATTCAGGTCTCTACGATTACGTAAATTCTACAATTCAGGTTTCTACGATTGCGTAGATTTTACGATTCAGATTTTTACAAATACGTAGATTCTACGATTCCGGTTTCTACGACTGCGTAGGTTTTACGATTCCGGTTTCTACGATTGCGTAGATTCTACAATAAAGGTTTCTACGACTTCGTAGATTCTACGATTCAGGTTTCTACGATTGCATAGATTCTACGATTGAGGTTTCTACGAATGCGTAGGTTCTGCGATTCAGGTTTATACGATTGCGTAGGTTTGACGATTCAGGTTTCTACGATTGCATAGATTCTACAATTCAGGTTTCTACGATTACGTAGATTCTAGGATTCATGTTTCTACGATTGCGTAGATTCTACGATTCAGGTTTCTAGGATTGCATAGATTCTACAATTCAGGTTTTTACGATTACGTAGATTCTACGATTTGAGATTTCAGATCAAAGCGTTGGCCAACCCTGCCCCACAGCAAAGAGGAAATAATACGAGGCAACAATACAATTAGTGAAACACTGTGTAAGTTTATTA
This sequence comes from Agapetus fuscipes, assembly GCA_951799405.1. Taxonomy (NCBI): domain Eukaryota; kingdom Metazoa; phylum Arthropoda; class Insecta; order Trichoptera; family Glossosomatidae; genus Agapetus; species Agapetus fuscipes. The sequence goes on along the minus strand of OX637353.1, from coordinate 11,432,720 downwards.
ATGGAACACCAGCGTGGCGTAGCGCTCACTATGAATAATACTCGACTCATTTTCATGATTCTCCCACAGCACGCACCAGACGCTACCAAACACATAATTATTTCTTATAAACGATAAATAATTCTGCGTTTTTCCGCCGCGCCGTCCCGCAATACATTTATTATACCAAACTTAATATGGATGAGGTGGCTGACTTCATTTATTTGCGGCCAGGAAAGAAACCACGAAGTTGTTCTCTTCCGTTTGTGTTTAACTACCTTATCAAACCAAAAGCTCAACTCTATTTTTTAAATTAAATTATATAATTTAGGTTTAAATTTAACTTTGGCGAAGATAAAATTTTAACAAGAAAATCAAATATACTCGTACATTGTCATTTGACAAATTAACAAACTGATATTGTTTTGATACTAACAAATTAAAATCTTGATTGCAAAGTTAACACACAACAGTCTAGTTTAGGAGATTTGTTTTGTTAAATTGAAACAATATTTTATGCACACTATATTGTTGGTTCTTGTTTTGTTTGCTATCATTGATGTTAATCTATGATTTTTATAATATGTTTGTAAAAGGCTTTAAGAGCTTGATTTGTAAAAATAATCAATTCAATTAAATAAATTTAAAAATACAACTATTAGACGATCAGATACTAAATAACTTGCTTTGTTCTCAACTTTCCTTTTGTTTCATAATAATTAATGCCCTTAGGAGACACGCTTGTTGTGCGGTGAAAGGATGAACTTAATCAACACTCACATGTTTTCCCATTTGCAAGCTTTGAGTTTACAAGTCTTATGAAGCTTAAAATATTTTTTAATTAGTTTTAAAAATTCCAGCAACACCTTTGCGGCACCCTTCCAAGGTGGCATAGACCTCTAGGCCTTTTAGGAGTTAGGGAGCCTCCCGCACAGGATTCCTTAAAGAAAAAAAACATGCCTCAGGATTTTTTTGTAATCAATTAAGTACGGCAATAACTTTATTTTCATTTTGAGGTTTCACCACACTGTAACAGTTGTTAGCCTCATACCAAAATATTTCTTAGAAACAATAAAAATAACAAATAAATAAAACAGGAACACATAGTAGTTGTTTAGTCACTTTCCTAATTAAATCTTCCAGTTCTATCCCGCAAGTTGCCTCCCTGTTTTAACATCATTTTTAATCTCTTTAAGTGAATAGGTAGTGCCGGCCTTTGTATCGCCCCGAGCCTTTTGTCGGACAAATTATCTCAATACAAGATCTCACAATGCCATGTTAAACATGAACTTACTCGCTTACTCTCTTACTTACTACCTTCGTGGAAACAGTCTTTCAATTTTGTTGATTGAAAGTTCAATGAACCACGTTTTTTTGTATAGACTGTAGAGAGAAAGGAATCTGTTCTTTTAAATTATATGTCGGTGTTATGGCCGAGGGGTCAAGTGACTGATCTTTCTAGCGTATTTGGAATAGAATAACGCTGGTTCGATCCCGCCTGGGTCTGATCATGACATCTGATGCGTGGATCATCGTATTTTTTAATGGTAAATTCACGTTAGATAGCAGTTGAGCTATGGATTTGTTGTAACATCGATAATATATATACGAGTATTCATACACCAATGTCACCCCTGTCTCAAGGAAGGAAGGCAAGAGTTGCAGGGCTTATGTTCATTTGAGATGGGTTTTTGTAATGTAAGTCCACATGCGGCATGTGTTAGCGCAAAATTATACATGTCTGCTTGCGGGAATGCATTTAATATAAATCTTAAATTATATATATCCTTGCAGCTTAGATTAGATTAGATTAGATAAGGTACACAAGGTATGGATGGACCAAATATCCGAAATTGCGAATGAATGGAATATCCAGAGTCATAATAAAAGAAGAGCCTGTATGAAGAAGGTTATGACTCTGGAGGAAATGAAAGAAGTATGTAAGGACAGAAAGAAATGGCGGTTGATCTGTAATGTTGGCGGCTAGGGTTTATTAAATTGGAATTTGTTTTCTGTTTGTTGTCCATAGATATTATTATTTAGTGATGTATAAAATGTAATTTGTCGTGTATGTTCCTTGGCTTATAGGTTGGTATGCGGCTGACCACCCATGCTGTAAAAATGGTTCACTTTGCCAATGTCACCCCTGTCTCAGGGAAAGACGGCAAGAGTTGCAGGGTGTATGTCCATTTGAGATTTGGTTTTTATGTTGTAGGTTCACATCAGGCATGTGCAAGCGCGAACTTGTACGTGTCTGGTTGTGAGAATGCACGTAATGTGAATCTCCAATGTAACATATCTTTGCAACTTAGATTAGATAAGATTAGAACCCATTTTATTCACATCTGATCCGTGGATCATCGTATTTTTTAATGGAAATTTCGCATTAGTTGAGCTATGGATTTGCTGTGTTTGAATAACATCAATAATCTGTATACATTCACAAAGCATTTGATCCACACCTGATCCATGGAACAGCGTTTTAACGTGATTTGCTATGTTTGAATAACACCGATAAAATGAAATTCAAAGTTAAGAAGTTAGTAAACTTACGTGTAGTTATTCACACAAAACAAATCCATTGCTCAACTGCTACCTGACGTAAATTTTCCATACAAAAAAAAAACGATAATCCATTGGTCAGCTGTGGTCAAATGTTTGGATAATAACACTGAGAGGTATTTTAACAGGATCGTGTCTTCTCACGGGCAAAAACATGTCATTATAATACATCGAATTTTTATAAATATTTAAAAATATAAATGGTAAAACATTGTTTTAATTCACTTTATTTTATTTGTTCATGTTCGAATATTTTCGCCTAATGAGGCATCTTCAAGAGCAGAATGGTTACAAATATATTTTTATAAAATAATTTTCAAAATAAAATAAATAAATAAATAAATAAAATAAACAAATAAAATAAAGTGAATTAAAATAATGTTTTACCATTTATATTTTTAAATATTTATAAAAATGGACTTTCACTGTGTTAACAGATCAACACTAAAAAATATCATCGAATTTTTTATTTGAAAAAGCAAAGAAAATGAACATGAGAAAGAGATTATTTATATGAGAAATATTTTTCAGTTTGAGATCTTCAGAAAAAAAAATCAAAATAGGGAAATTCATTTTTAGTTATTTTTTATTGCCCACATTTTTGTGTAATGTTTTGTTTTGATTTTCTTTTCATCTTGTAAGAAATCCCTTGTTTTACAATTTATACTTATTTTTTAAATATTTTAAGACATTGTTATATTTTGGTTCTTGACGGCAATGTCACTTTTCAATAAAATGTACAATTTTCTTAACATATCAATAAAGCAAAACAAGTTTAAACTTTACTCTATTCATATAATAAACAATATATTTAATTACAAAACATCGTTATATAATAATATTAATTACTTTTTCATTTCGTATACAAGAAGATTGCATTGTTCACACATTTTAGCATTTTTTATTGATGCCAAATTTATTTCGTTTCGATATTCTTTCGGCAGTCTTTTAGCAAATAATTTAATTTTTACAATATTTTTATTTACATTTAATTTTATTTCCAATATCTTAAAATTATCGTTATTTATTTGGCACATGAAAAATTACTTCAAACATTTTAAAAATTGCAAATTGCACTCCATTACAGACCAATGAATCTATTTCAAAGGCAAACACAGATGAGCATAAATGTTAATTTATTAATTGATTTATTTTTAATTAAGTTAACTATAGAAGTTAATCAGTATTTAATACAGTTATCACAAAAGTAATATGTATTTATTTACATGTCAATATAACAACCTTAAACGGTATTAGACCATTAATTAGAAGCTCCTATTCTGAAATAAATTAAACGGAATTCAGTATGTGTCACAAGAATGTATTAAAAATTGAAAATAAATGGAAAATGATTGCACATTGCATAACTAGGTAAGTCTGTACTGTTGCACCACTCATGACACTATTCTTCGATGAATCTAAGTTACCTTTAGTGACGTGTTCATGGCAGCGACCTATCGCATCAATATTGACTTCTGCTAAAGCGTTCCCGTGGATTTCCAGTGGAGATATGCAGAAATTTGTGGCGAGGAAGTCTCCACTTGATGCATTTCCAAGTGGACCTTCGACTAGTGAGTGCACGCGACAATCACAAGGAAAATGGTTTCCACGAACGCTCAGGACTTCAACTCCTTCCACAATTACAGCTCCAGGTCCGGGAATTTCCAACAAATGGTTTCCATGAAACCTGAACACCCTAATGCTATTATTATATCCGATACTCAGTTCTTGGATGGCGTCTATCTTATTGTTTAATATGTTCAAGTTGTCAACATAAGCTAAACCATCAAAAGCAGCGATTCTTATAATCCCCAAGTCAGACTCTTGTAAAGCCAATGTGTGAATATGAGACATCCCTCTGAAGGTGTTGGGTCGCAAGGATGGTAAATCCATAAAAGCCAATTTGATCAAACCCACCATATCTAAACCAGAAAACGCATCTGGTTCTATGGACTTGATCCCAGAAGGGAAACCAATGTGCTCTACATTCGTCAACCCAGAAAACGCATTTGTCATTATTTTCTGTATCGGATTGTTATTCAACATAATAGACTTCAAATAATTAGTTCCAGCGAAAGCATATCCTTCTATCTGTGTTATCCTGTTATGCCCTAGAAAAATTGACGACAAATTTTGTAAGCCTGCAAAAGCGAATTGGTTGACCGTTGCAAGGGGTGTGTATTGAATTGACAGTTCTTTCAGTCGGGGTAGTCCACGGAAAGCAAACGGCTTGATTGCTGTGATGTTGTTGCCGTCCAAAGAGATCTTTCTGAGAAGTTTGAGGCCGTTGAAAGCGTCGCTCCGGATGATGTGGAAGTGGTTCCTGGTCAAGGAGAGATGTTCCACCGTGGGTGGGAGGGCGCGCAAGGGGATCTCTGTTAGGCCGCCCGTGTTGCACAACACCTGTAAACATTCCACATTACAAACAACATACACAACATGCAACACGCTGCGACATTTTCAATTAAGGCTCAAACAAGCTAGCACACAAACAGATTGTAGGTACATCCAGTAGAGACTACAATATTGATGAATAATTTAAATTTAACATGTACTTTATGTAATAACAGCTCTGTTGTTTCTATCAAACGAAAAATTAAGGCCAGCAAAGGAAGCTACACATATACTGTAACCTTTTGCTTGTTTTATCACCGTAAGGGTCACATGTGGTGATTCGGGACCTATTTATTTTTACAAGTAAGGGGACTGGCCTTACGCTAGCCACTTCAGTTGAAGTGGGGGTTTCCCAATTCCCGAAGGGGCTGATGTACATTTCTCGTGAAACCTTGCCGGTATTTTTATTTTGGGTTTGAAATAAACACCGAAGCGAGAAATCACTTTAAACACGCTTCAGACTCACATCAATAAAGTGGTGACCCCGACGTGATGTTAAGAGTATTGAGGAAGCTTTCTTTTAGGAGTTGGATGACCAATGATGAGAAGAGGACTGACCTGTGACTGAGAGAGGCAGATGCACTCTGCTGGGCAGGTTGCGGAGCTGGTGGCGAAGTAGTTATCCGATAGTGTGACAGTTATCCAGCTGAGCCCCATCAATAACTGCCACATTGCGCGGTACGCCACTGGAACACAAACACACACTCTGTAACGAAATGATTTAATAGGCATGTTGGGAAAATAAAGAATACAGGGAAATTTTGAATATGGAATAGAAAAACAAAAGATGATCGGCAAGGAGAAGAAAATGGAGATCGCTTGCCCGGCTTCAGTGCTACAGGCTTGTAGATCTATTCCCACAAGCAGACACTTGTAATAATAATAATAATAATTGGACAATTTGTATACAGCGCCGTTTAGTGGCACTAGCCCCCCCAAGGGCGCTTTTATGTGTTGAAGCTTATATATATATATATTTGGATGACTTATTCTTCTTTTGGGCGCCGTTTAGTGGCTCCAGCCACCCCAAGGGCGCCCACCGCTCACTCTCTTCTTGTGAAGATGGTGGTCTTCAGCTCCTTCCTGAAACGCTCCTCGCTGGTTTCAGTCCTCAGCTTCAAAGGCAGCCGGTTCCAGCACAACGGTCCCGCCGAACTGAACGCCCTATCCCCAAAGCCCGTTCTGCTCCGTCGAGATGGCATTTTCAGCTTGTTGATAGCATCACTCTGCGCCGAGCGAAGAGTGCACCGCTTATCAAAAATCTCGCCAAGCTTACATAATTCGGCTAAGTAAGAAGGGGCCGTTCCTTTGAGTGCTTTAAATACCAACAGGCACATTTTGAATTCCACTCTCTCCGGGACACGCAGCCAGTGAAGATTCTGCAATAGAGGAGTGACATGGTCAGTTCTACTGCCTCCCAAAATCACTTTTGCTGCGGTGTTAAAAACGGACTGCAATCTTGTTAGTTGCACCTTAGGAAGCCCAAGCATCAGGCTGTTGCAGTAGTCCAACCTTGAGACCACCAACGCATTCACCAGAGTTCTTGCTGCATCAACAGGTAAGCAGCTGCGAATACGCCTTATCTGCCTCAGGTGGAAAAAACTGGAGCTCACAATCCCCGATACCTGTTTTTCCATGGAAAGTGCCCCATCCAGATGCACACCTAAGAATTTGAGAGAATCCTGGGGTTTAATGGTCTCACCCATAATATTAAAAGACTCTATATCCAAAAGATGCTGTCTTCTTGGGGATGCAACCCACATGAATTCTGTCTTCTCTGGGTTCATCTTCAGACGGTTTCCGTTCATCCAAGCAGCCACATCTTCAATACACTTTATAGTGTCCAGCTTACATTGTCCAACCCCTGCAGGTGAACAGAGAGCTTCTGTTAAACAAATGTGTCTTAAGCAACTTCCTGAAACTGCCAACTAAGTTCACGCTTACAAATGCTGAATGTGTACTTACAAAGTAAAATCCAAACCTCAAATGAACATAAACCCTGCAACTTTGGCCGATCTATAATTGATATCCTTTATTCGACAATCAAGGTTTTTGTGACCCCCATGCTTTGAAAACTTGGTTCACTTTTGCCAATCTGTCTTAAGGAAAACGCGGCAAGAATTGCAAAATTTTTTGTTCATTCGTTTAATTTATATGTACACATACAGCATGAGTAAGCGTGAAGTTACATGTGCCTGATTGTAGGCATGCATCTCATGAGCCTGAAATCTCAATATATCTTTTCAACTTAAATTATAGATTATAGTGGGTAGAAAATAATTGTCGCTTTTGGGTACTTTTGTGGAAATCAGCGTATTAAATTAAAATTTAAATATTTGCGGATAATATTACTACAAGCACGCATGCGAATCTTACATGTTAATTAAAAATGGTTTAAAGTTATTAGTAAGCAATAAGTTTTTTTTCTTTCTCGGTTTTCTTTTTTACTGTATTGACTTGTTAATTTTATATGGCTGGTCACGTATTGCACCCTCCACTTGACTAGGCTGGAATCAATAATAGTTTAGAATCTAAAATCTAAGCTGCAAAGATATATTAATATTTAAAATTTATTTTGAATGCATGCCCACAAAAAGACACGTGTAAGGTCATCCTGACAAAAGCTGTATGTGTACTAACAAATTAAAATCCAAACCTTAAATTAACACAAACCCTACAACATTTGCGCGACCTCCCCTGAAACAGGAGTGACATTGGCAAAGTGGCACAGTATGGGTAGGCAGCCTCATACCAACCTACAAGTCAAGGAATGTTATTGTTTCTGACGACACCAACTTAGGCTTATTCGAGACTCGCCCAGTTGTGTGCCGGAGCACAAGCTCTGATTCAAGGGAAGAAAACTCCGATGATTAATGGTCAGATGATACGGATTTATTGAGTCATTGATTCCTCCTTTTATACTACTAAATAGTACATACTTTTTCCTTATTAAGCGACTATTATAATTATATAAATCCAGAAACTTCTATGCATTGCCCCACAAATACAATAGTTCTTGACCTACATTGTCAGCACATTCGTTCTTTATTGACAATCATTAGTATGTCAATGCTGACAATGCATATTTGACCTTTTTCAAATAATTATTTTAAATTAACAAACATGTAAGTACATACTGTGGCTACCTTCTGCAATTCTGGAACAATCTATGGATATTATGAATCATGGTAAAAAGTATTTTTAACAGTTATTATAAAACATATATCTTTCCAGCTTAGATTATAGATTAGCTTTCAACGCGAACAGATAAATAGATTTTCATGAATGAATATTTTGTTTACATGAAACTTCACGTTTACAGCAAATAACAATTTGTTTACAATGCTTACATGTAACATATTGATTTCATCTTTTGGCAAAATGATTTTAACAAACTTTTCACCCTGAATATCGTAAGCATATTGTGTTACCAGAATTAATTAGTCAAAAATATTCATTAACTTTTGCATATCCTCGCAATTTATTTTAAGAAGTTTGTTATCATTTTAATACCTGGAATTAAGAGGAAAAATCTAACAATTAGAAAATGTGTATTCTTGTCTATGTAACCCCTGTTTCAGGAAAAGTGGTAAAAGTTACAGAGACAATATTCATTGACAATTCATTTGTTTTTTACTTATAATAATATTGTTAATATAAGATGATTTATTTGGTGAGCGCTGTTTTTGTGTGTATCACACCTCAAAAGCCCTCTGCGAGTTTGGTCATTGCTATAGAAAGCGCCAATTCTCAAGCAAGACACATTTGCTGTTCGGCTAGATGGTCCTTTGGTGACCGGTATTTGGTAAAGGTTTATGAATTTTTCAACCCAGGGAAGAGCATATTTGAAAATATCAATGATTAAATTTAAAAAATTAAATAAGGCTGATTTATTTGGTGAGCGCTGTTTTTGTGTGTATCACACCTCAAGAGCCCTCTGCGAGTTTGGTCGTCGCTGTAGAAAGCGCCAATTCTCAAGCAAGACCCAGTTGTTGTAAGGCTGGATGGACCTTTTGATCACCGGTCTTTGGTAAAGGTTTATGAATTTTTCAACCCAGCGAAGAGCAAATTTGAAAATATTAATGGTATATTTTTTGTGCTCCGCCGGGATTCGAACCCACGACCTTCCAGTTACGAGCCCGAAGTGTTACCACCTGGACAACGGACCGGTCAAATGTCAATGTCAAACCGGTTAATGATATATATCTTTTAGTACTCCACCGGGATTCAAACCCACGACCTTCCATTTACGGACCGGTCACTAAGGTACATATTTAGGTGAAATTTTATACTAGAAATTATTTACTTAAGAGCAATAAATACCCTAAACCTGTCATTTTATAAAAAATAATGTTTCTTTAACTTTGTGATCTTAGTAAAAGAGTGGCAGTGATGAAAAAATCCGGCATTTTAATTGATTTTTTTATCTAAATTTAAAAGGTTAAAAAAATGTACGTTAAAAATTGCCACCACAAAAAAATATTTTAAAAAACCCGTTTTTTATATTTGTGTAGTGCGGTATGCGACCAAACAACTATCTACAAAAAATGGTTCACTTTACCAATGTCAAGATCGCATTTCAAGAGTTGCATTTCAGATTTCAGTTTTTTATCGTAGGTTTGCATGCGGCATGTGTAAGCGTGAACTTATACGTGTCTGCTTGTGAGAATACATATAACATTAATCCCTAATGTTACATATCTCTGCAACTTAGATTAGATTAGATTAGAGCAAACATCACACCAGTGAACAAATACAAGTACAACTATTCAAACACCTTCATCTAGAGATACAGACACAGTCACACAAGTAAAAACACACAGACACACAATCACACATTCGCAGCAATATTTAAATTTGTTCTAGTGTGTGACAGTGTTGTCTTGGGTTCAGCCCCTTCCCGGCTAGCCTTTTGTAATCTCATTTCGTAGCACGTCACATTACAGGAGAGCTTCTTCATTGTGCGGAATCACTCACCCAAGTATGAATCTTACATTGCAACTCAACCAAAGCGTTTACTACAAAATGTATGGAAAATAAAACTGATTCACTTTGCAAATGGCACCCCTGTTTCAGGGAAGGACAGAAGCAACAACACAAGCCACACCTCTACGGCACCCTTCCAGTGACATAGACCCCCAAGACTTTCAAGAATTGGGGAGCCTCCCGCACAGGATTCCTTAAAAAAATGTTTTACTTATAAAAAATGTACTAAATATGTATTTTGATAAAATAAAATAAATAAATGGATACCTACGTATATTTTTATTTAATTTGTTTGCCTTGCATTGTGATTGAATCTTATTTGATTTAATTCTTTGTTGAAATTTTAATTTTCTTCAATTTGTCTTTCAATATTTATTTTTTCTGTTCAACTTGCAATACCTATTCATATTTTTTAACCATCAAATATTTATATATAAAAAAATAACCAATGATGTAAAGCGCCCTTGAGGTGATTTTTCCCAGTACGGTACAAAATTATCCAATCTAAAATCTAAATCTAAGTGTCAAATGTATATTATATCATTTAAGATTCATATTAAACGCATTCCTACAAGCAGACATGTATAAGTTCGCGCAAACCCAATCTCAAATTCTACTTGTTTCTATTTGTGTTTTTTTTCTGTAAAAGGCATTCTGTACCGTAAGATGTTAAATAAATAAATGAGCATAAGCCCTGCAACTCTTGCCGACCTTCCCTGAAACAGGGGTAACATTGGCAAAGTGAACCATTTTTGCAGTATAGGTGGTCAGCCTCATACCAACATATAAGTCGAGGAATATCAATGAATAAAATTTATAATTACATATCTCACACAGAGAAACACAGACAATCCACAACACACAACTGCATATTTGCAACCATATATATATGGAAAAACGCTTCGGCTGAGTTTAAACGTGAAGTTCTATATTCAAGGTACATTTAGTTAGAGAAGGTGGGCTGTTTCCTTACGGTAGAGTGGGGGGGGGGAGGTCTGGGCTCTCCTTGTGTTTACGATTATCAGAGACGTCGTTCCGTGCCAAAAGTTTTCCGATCGCCGGAAAACCTATTTAGAGTTTTCCTGCAACTGTATTATACACGTACATACTTGTAGCGCTACCCACGATAATACAACTATCACATCTTGTATAATCTCGAGTCACAATCAGAAAAACTAGAGGAAAATAAATTTTGTCGACTCCCATTTCTTCACCTTAAAGGTAAAAGTGAATAATTTCTTATTCTTTGATTTGAGTATTCATGGATAAAATATTTTATTGTGTGTGACTTCTCATAGTAAGTGAACTCATTACAGGAAGTGCTCATGAAAAACTTCTAAAAAACAGGATTTTCACACTTTTGTAGTTTTTTCTCTTGTTGAAAATACGAAAAAGGTGCATTTATGTAAGAAACTCACGTTAGCAATCAATTTGGTAATTTACTCAATAGAAAACGTCTAACACGATTTATACCTTCAAACAAAGGTAAGGTTCAAATTAATTCAAATGAAAGAATACATTTTAATGCCTTTTACTTATATCTTATTTTATTATTTAATAAATGGTGTACTCAGTCTTTACAAAATATGAGAACCAGTCCCCAGAGCTGGAAAACTCCCACTTCAACTAAAAGTGGTTGATGTGAGGCCGGTCCCCTTAAAAGTAAAAATTAATAGGTTCCGAATCACCACATGCGACCCCTTCAGGGATGATGCAGACAACTGGTTACACGATAAGTGTAGCTTAGTTGCGTTTTTTATATGCTGTCTTAATTATTTTGTATGTCCTTATGTTGTACCTATACATATGATTGTTAGTAAAAAAAAAAATGAAGCATATTTGAAAATAAAAGCAAACTATTACGACACTAAATAAAAACTATGATATATTTTCTCCATAATAAAAATACAAACAGCAACATTTTTTCATCAAAAATATAAAATTTTATCATAAATTTATTTAATTTTTTTTAATATGAAAAAAGAACCACTGTTTAATTCCACTGATAGTAAACAGTGTATATTTTTTAACATTAAAACAAAACGGATTTCTACAAAGTTTCCACTGAAACATTTCAGGAATTCACTTTCATGAATTCTACAAAATTAATGAAACGCTTCAATGCTTTTCCAATTCTATTAAAAACACAATCCCACCAATTTCTCTGTATGTAATAATAAAAAATGTATTTCGCTCAACAAAGCAATAAATGCTTAAAACAATCCTTTCTCAGAAACGGTAGCTCGAGCTTTGTTAACCCTACGAGTTTCAAGTATCCAAGTCTGCAGATACTTTTGGGAATTAAAAAACGTGTAATATTTTCCGGTACATGAAATGCAATTCTTTATTGTTTATATTTGGCTTCGAAGGGTTTCACAAGGAATTATTACACTGCTTTTTTCACTTCGTGAAAACGCTAAGCTACTAAGATACACATATAGTATCCACATTTTCCTCGACGTAGTCGCATGTGGTAAGTGAAACGTATTTATTTTTATGAGGAAGGAAGCCTTCGAGGCCTGCAAAGTGAACCATTTTTGCAGCATGGGTGCTGTTTTATTTTCCATACATTTAGTAGTAAACGCTTTGGTTGAGTTGAAATGCAAAGTTGTATACTTGGGTGAGTGACTCCGCCCAATGAAGAATTTCTCCTGTAATGTGACGTGCTTCCGTTGAAGTTGGGGTTTCCTAGCTCTCGAGTGGGCTAGTCCTCATTTCTTGGGAAGGCTGAGTAAACCTTGTCTGTGTTTTATTTTGGTTTTGAGATAAACACCGAAACAAAAAATCATTTTTTACACCCTCAGTGGGATTTAACCGGAGCTCTCTGCATGATATGCAAGCATTCCACCAACTGTGCTATCAACCGAACCGGAAACCAAATAAATTATCATTTTTTCTACCATTAACATAATGAAATCATTTTTCAATATGATGCTTTTTAGGCTAGAGTTTTTCTAATTCATTTAAATTTATAATTAGAATTTTATATTTTGTTATCTAGGTTTTTGGCAGTTACTTCGTGAAAGTTCATTTTAATAGATTAAAATAAAAAACTTCTTCTCATGTGAATTGTAACAAAGAAGTTTTTTATTTTAATCTATTTATATTTTGTACTTGTTTTTAATTTTTATGGATGGTAATATTTGTTTATTTAAAAAATGTAATTTGTTGTGTATGTTTCTTGACATAGGTTGGTATGCGGCTGAACACCCATGCTGTAAACAATGGTTCATTTGTCAATGTTTCAGGGAAGGACGGCAAGAGTTGCAGGGTGTATGTCCATTTGAGATTTGGGTTTTTATGCTGTAGATTCACATGCGAATATGCGAGAATGCATATAATGTGAATCCCCAATGTAACATATCTTTGCAAGTTAGATTAGATTATTACCTTTTTCCTCTTTAAAAAAACAGAGATGGTAGCCTCTCTGGCTTTAACAGAAAACCTGGATAAATCATTTTTTTAATTTCTTAAATGCAACTGAAATAAAATAGCAATTTACATTATTTTTCTTTGTTTATACTGCCTATCAAAGAAACCATCTATCATCTCAATATATTTCTTAATCATTAATTATATTTGAATAATTAACATAAATATTTAGAGAATTTTGGGAAAGAAGTGAAATTTTGTAGATTATGTAGTATTTTTATGATGAAAACATGCCTGAACATCATTGGGTTAAAATATACTTGTGTTTACAATCCGTATGAGCAGATTCAATCAATTGTACAAATATGAACCCAACGAATAATGTATTCTATTTACTATTAATTTCGGATTTAATATTTGGAAAAGTGTTTCCGCGATACGTGTATTTTTTTTCCTTCATATTCGTTTGACGTACTTGGAGCACCGATAGAAATATCCGAGGGCAAGCTAAAGGTAAAGTGTTCGAGTAAGCAATATCATCAATCAAAAAGTGCGCACAATCATAAACAAATAAATTCGGAAAAGAAAATATTGCCTTTTATATGGACATAAGCAATGCTATTCACAGTTATTTTTAGACTCAATGCCTTGTATTTTTTTTTATTCCATCCAGAATTTCCTTAATTTGTAGAATAACTATACGAATTTAATAAGAAACAAAAAAAACTTTGTGAAAAAATTTAAATTAATTGCTATTTTAAATTATCTAGATTTTCGGTGGTAACTTTGCGAAAGTTCAATTTTATAAATTACTTGACTAATAGGTTGGTATGAGGCTGACCATCCATACTGTACAAAAATGGTTCACTTTGCCAATGTCATCCCTGTTTCAGGGAAGGTTGGCAAGAGTTGCAGGGCGGATGTTCATGTGAGATTTGGGTTTTACGTTGTAAGTCCACATGCGGCATGTGTAAGCATGAACTTATACGTATGGGAATGCATGTAATATACATCTGAAATGTACCTAATATATCTTAGATTATATAGAACTAAAAAAACAATTTTTGTATAATTCACTTTTTGAGTTCAATTTATGTTGCACACTACCAGTTTAGGGAGAAGCAGTACCTCTCATCTTCAGGTGTAAATAGATGAGTGGAACTGGACCCTGAGTACGAGTTTTTTCACTTTACTCGAAGTATTGTGTATTCGAGAATAATGCATATGAACTTGTAAAGCACCCTTGGCAGAAAAGGTTTCGAAACTTGTTTTTTCAGAGGTGCTTTACAAGTTCAAATACATTTTTTCTCGAATACTCAATACTTCGAGTAAAAGGAAAAAACTCGTACTCAGCGTACTGCTTCTCCTGAAACTAGCAAGGTACAAAATAAATTAAATTAAAAATGTGAATTGTAGGAAAAATTTATATTTTATATCGACGGTTAAAAGGAAGTAAGGCAGATAGCAGTAGCTGCCATCTAAAGGTGTAGGTTAAAAAATAACACAAAAATACAAACCAATACAAAAATACGCAGAATTTAATCATCTTACAGCAGGGGAGGGGGTAAATAAGGGTGGGAGTTCAGTGGAAAAATTATTCGAGTTGTATGAAGGAAAAGTATATCATTTCTTTAACTACAAACATATATTATCTTGGTGTCTTTCGATTTATCTGCAAAATAGTAAATAAAAAGGGGGATAAAAGCGTCCACATTTTTCCAATACAATCAACACATTTTTGTTAAATCAAACCGATCCATAGTCTAGTCTTAAATGGAAAATCGTGGGTTCGAATCTTGGCGAAGCACAAAAAAATATATCATTTATATTTTTATTTATTTATATTTATAGTTCCTTGACTTATAGATTGGTATGCGGCTTACCACCCATGCTGTAAAAATGGTTCACTTTGCCAATGTCCCCCCTGTTACAGAGAAGGACGGAAAGAGTTGCAGGGTGTATGTCCATTTGAGTTTGGTTTTTGTGTTGTAGGTTCACATGCGGCATGTGCAAGCGCGAACTTGTACATGTCTGGTTGTGAAAATGCATGTAATGTGAATCACAATGTAACATATCTTTGCAACTTAAATTAGATTAGATTAGATTAGATTGTATTTTCAAATATGCTTTTCCCATGGTTGAAATTCACCAAATGTCTATCCAGTCTTACAGCAACTGCGTGTTGCTTGAGAATTGTCAGTTTGTCACAATGACCAAGCTCGTAAAAAGTCCAGTCTGTAGCTAAGTTTAGTAAAATGCTTGCATTCCAAGCCGATAGCATAGGTTCGATCCCCACCAAAGGTGTCAGAAATGGTTTCACGTTTCGTGGCAAACCCAAAATAAGCACCATCAAGTACTCAGACTTCACAATAAATAAGAACCAAGCCCTCAGGATCTGGAAAACCACATTTTAACTGAAGTGGTTGGAGTAAAGCCAGCCCCCTTATCTATAAAAATAAAAAGGTCCCGAATCGTCACATGCGACTCTTTCGGAAGTAACGCAGGCAAGATGTTACACCTTATAAATATAGCTTAGATGGTTTTTTTTTTAATAATTATTCATATCGCAACTGCAGACCTCCCTAACGATTTCAGCTGTGTTTTGTTTGATCTAACAACAAGTCTCTTCGCGGCCATGCGAATGGGTCTCTTCTGACCATCCAGCAGAAATGGCGAGCCACCACAAAGTGGCAAAGTTGGGATTGCATGAGCGGTTATTCCCCGGCGAGTGGAGAGTCGTAAACAATCTTATATTTCAGAGGAAACGCTATTCCGCAGCGTATCCCGGAAGAGGAATTCATCTCGGCACATCTCACACACACACACACACACAACAGCTGGTCATCCTCAGTCAGGATGCATGAGCTGAATTCAAGGTGTTTTTTGAAACACAAAATATGGAATGAAATCTTTTTAGGTGAAAATATTTGAGCAATTAAAACTGTGTAGTTATTTTACTTATAAAACAAAAAAATCAATGGAATGATCTAAAGCAAGAAGAAGAAAATAGGTAATATTTTAATTTCTTTTAAAATATCCTGGGCGAGAGACTTCTTAGATTTCAGATAATCTAGAGATCAATAACATTTGTTTTAGAGGCGCAGAGGTGTGGCTGTTGTTAATGTGGCGGTTGATATCCTGTGCCGTTGTAGCAGTGCTGTTAGGTGCGTAGCGTTGTGTGTTGTGTTGCCTTTGTTTTGAAACACTAAAAAGACGCGGTGATTGATGATGTTTTTGAATAAAACAGGATTAAATTGAAGTGACAGTTGACTTCTTTTCGATAGAATGCTATTTTATGATCAATAATTTAAGTTGCAAAGGTATATTCACATTTAAAATTCATTAAATGTATGCCCACAAGTAACTAACCAAATAAAATTAAAATCTCAAACGAACGTTGCCGACCTTCTCTGAAACAGGGGTGAAATTGGCAAAGTGAATCATTTTTTTACAGTATGTGTGGTCAGTCTCATACCAACCTATAAGTCAAGAAACACAAGCAATTAGATTTTTTACTACGTAAATAGAAACAATTTCAAAAGGTACAACAGCACTACTAGTGAGTGATTTAGTTTTCATAGATTTTTTTATTTTACGCGGTCGAGGGGAGCTCACGCGACGCTTTGTACTAGGGGTACGTGTTAACACATGACCGGATGTCGTCAAAGTATACAGTTACAATTTTCATCATGTGGCCTCTAATTACATTTCCATAACTCTGTTAATATGCAAATGCCCGCGTGCGGGGCACACGCTTTTGGAATTTCAAATTATGCAGCTGGTCCTCTTGTCCCCGCAGGGTTTCCAGGATGCTGGAGCTGACCGGAAACCCTCGCGTCATCAGGAGAGTTGGCGCTGCCGAGTCTTCAACACTCCACTCCAGGGTCTACCAAAGTGTGTGAGGCAACAACTCACAGGTAGTCGAAAGGAGAGCCTCTAAATTTATCCTATGGAATTTGTAATCAGAAACTGCTTTACGTAAATGCGTCGAAAAAAGGCCTAGAATCATGGAGTATCTACATAATATATAATGTATAATCCAAGTTGCAAAGATATATATTTACATTCTGAATTCACATTAAATGCATTGCCACAAGCGACGCGTTTAACTTCGAGCTTAGGTACAAATGCGGCATGTGTACCTACAGATTAAAATCCAAACTTAAGGTGGTACGACACATAGATGGTAACAAAAAATATTCATAGATGGTACGCATCAAAAATGTATGGGGCACTCCGTCGGGCAAATATGAAAAACTACTGTAGTTTTACTTCCTTCGAAACTTTTAATGCATTGAAAATAATATGTTGATTGCGCTATTCTAATATGAAATCAATCTGAAATCGCTAAGGTATTCATTTCGGTCATTAAATTATGTGTAAATTTCAATATGAATTGCTTGCGCCGACCGACGATTTAATGTATTTTATCTTGGACACAAACCACCCATACTCTGGTTTCCCTTCAATACGAATAAATCTTTCGCCTTTTACAAACCACCCATAATATTACTTTAATAGTTATTTGTTACGCTTTATAAACAGTATTTTTCTCCCATCTGATTGTGTGAGCTCTGGCGTAATGGCGTGCGTGACCGACTGCCGATGCGAAAATGATAGGTTCGAATCCGGCCGATACCTATATTTTTAATTTTTTACATTTGTTGTTTTCTTTTTTTACATATTATACTTTTTTAATAAAAATACAACATATTTGAAAACTTAAATATTAAAGTTAGTCCAAGCGATTAAAAATACGATCATTTCACTTTCATTTCATTTAGTCGGTGTTATGGCCGAGTGGGCCAGAGGCTGATCTTTCTAGCGTATTTGGAATAGAATAACGTTGGTTCGATCCCCGCTTGGGTCACTTGACTCTAACTTTGACCCTGGTTCTTTGGGTACCACCGAAGTCATCATCCTAGTGACCTAGTATTATAATTTTATATTATGATTCATTCACTCTGCCCGCCACCATGGGTTAGCCTACAGAGCGTAAGCCTAATTTGCATAAACGAGGTGGCACGACTTTATCCGAACGAATCCGAAGCGTAGGGATTACTAGATCAAGAAGTAGCTATACAGCCATTGTATACAGCTGATGAGGAAGGGTGTCTTGATAATAATATTATTATCATGTGCTGCAGTGTTTTTTCTTATTCACTTGTGAACGGTCACTGGTCAGTAGGACGCAAAAAGTGCAGAGGCTATACACCATTGAGGTATATATATACCTCAATGCTATACACAGTAATATGAATGAAAATCATTGAGGATGGAAATAGGAATCTAGCCGTTGCACAAATTTGTCATTTATTGTGAGATGCCATGTAAAAAAACCAATCCATCACAAATATCTCGGTTCATCATTCGTCGATAAAAAAGTAATTTGTTCTAAGCCCCTCATACTACTTTGCTTAATGAATCTGAATAAGGCTATTGAAATGATTTAATCATGTTTTAATGTATTGACTTGATTGTTACTAATTTCTCTTTTACGTACGCTGGTCACGTATTACACACACCGCGTGACCATGTTGGAATAAAATGAATTTGTTATTGATAGAAGAATGACTGTACTATTATTTTTATTATAATAAGTCCGGTCAGTAGCTCAGAGGTAGAAAGCTTGCGTTCGATGCTGAAAGCTCGGACCACCAAAGGTGTCAAAATTATTTCTCTTTTCGGTGTGTATTGCAAACCCAACTACCATAAAAAAACCGGCAAGGTTTACTCAGCCTTCACAAGAAATGAGTACCTGCTCCCCTAGTAGGGAAATCCCCACTTCAACGAAGTGGTTGGCGTAAGGCCGGCCCCCTTACCTGTGAAAATACGTAGGTTTTACCCACCACAAGCAACCCCTTCTGCTGCGGCTGGAAAGGAAAGTAATGCAAGATATTTTTACCGAAAAAATAAACAATTACTTGGCTAATACGACGGTATGAAGTTGACCACCTATGCTGTAAAAGCCTGGTTCACTTTGCCAATGACTTCTTCAAGAGTTGCAGGGTTTATGTTTATTTAAGTTTTGAGTGTGAATGTTTAAGCTTATACGCGGCATGTATAAGCGCGACCTTATATGTGTCTGCTAGTGGGCATGAATTAAATATGAATCCTAAATGTTATACATCTTTGCAACTTAGATTACATTAGATAATCCAAGGGAATGATAAATTACACGTTTTGACAAAGGTAAGGTTTGTATTACTTCAAATGAATGAGCCATCGATCTAAATAAAATATATATCGATGGAATGAGCACATTGTGGGAACATCGGTTTATTGGAAGAAATATTTACAGAAAGCAACTAACGCAACTAAGCTACACATATAGTGTAACTTCTTGCCGCGTTATCCCCGAAGGGGTCGCATGTGGCGAGTTAAACTTATTTATTTTTACAGGTAAGGGGGCCGGCCTTACGCCAACCACTTCAGTTGAAGTGGGGGTTTTCCCAGCTCCCGAGGGGGCTGGTACTCATTTCTTGTGAAGGCTGAGTAAACCTTGCCGGTATTTTTATTATGGGGTTGGAAATAAACACCGAAATAGGAAATCATTTCTGACACCCTCCTCGGTGGGATTCGAACCCGAGCTCACGGGGTAGAATGC
This sequence comes from Agapetus fuscipes, assembly GCA_951799405.1. Lineage (NCBI taxonomy): Eukaryota > Metazoa > Arthropoda > Insecta > Trichoptera > Glossosomatidae > Agapetus > Agapetus fuscipes. Next base: position 11,412,820 of record OX637353.1, on the reverse strand, counting down.
AAGCACTCTACCAACTGAGCTATCGACCGGACTAAAGAGACAGAGTTTTGGGTTTATAATATTTCGGTTCGTTATTTAAAATTTTGGCGCCACAGTCTGTTCCCATAGACCTAAGGTCTTCAACCCGCGGCCCTCGGGCCTCATGTGGCCCGCCAGCTAATTTCTTGCGGCCCGCGGCCACCAGAGGCTAAAAAAATAGAATATCGCGCCCCGTGATATGCGATATATATATACGAGTGATATACGACTCGCAATCGTCAGCATTTGCAATGCCACTCTTTCACACATATGAGTGCGTCTCGCTCGCTCGCCGCAGGAGTGAGTCCGCCCACGATGCACATCTGGAAGGTAGTCTGCGGGTTGCAACCACAAAAATGAAAACAAATATTGACAAACCTGTAAAAAATAAACAATGTCTTTAATCAACCAATAAAGATTAGTAAAATTTGAAATTATGTACATATGTATTTTATTTTATTGATAAAGTGGTAAAGTGTCGTGAAAAGTTGTGGCCCTTCGGACGATGTGTTATCGATGTTTGGCCCTTGCACTAAAAAAGGTTGAAGACCCCTGCCATAGACTGTAGGCGGGCGTGTTCTTTCTTGCGAGAACTCGTTGCGCCTGCTGAGGGATCCTCCAGGGATCCTTGTGGCCTGATGCAGCAGGAGGATCAACTGAGGCGAGGTGGTTGATGTTGGAGAAGGGCTGGCCAGAACACCGATAACTTTTGAGTAGGGTGTGGTCCTAAAAGGGACCTTCCGGTGTTGGGAAGATTATCCAGCCGTTTTTGAGGAAAGTGCAATTTTATGTTTTTTTTGTATGGCAGCCATCTTGAATTTTCAAGTTGGTGTAATGCCATGTTATTCATACTTAATACATGTCTAAAAAAGTTGATGTAGCCAAAATTTGGTATTTCTAGGTCTTATACTTTGGAAAGTGACACACAGACACACACACATACAGACGGACGTTTTTGAAAGATAGTGTTTTTTTTTGGCATGTCCTGCACCAGGACAACTCATTTCCGTGAAAACCTCGAAAAAAAAATTTCACACCAAATCATAACTTTCTTTATAGCCTTCAGCTATAGCAAGAAAGTAAAAAACACTGCAGCACAATATGATAATGCTTCGGATTTGTTCGGATAAAGTCGTGCCACCTCGTTTATGCAAATTAGGTTTACGCTCTGTCAACCCATGGTGGCTGAATCATAATATACAATTATAATATTGGGATGATTTCTTCGGTACATATATACATGTGACTGAAATGTTGTTAACCGAAAAGTCGTTGGCCGAAATGTCGTGTGGTCGAAGTGTCGTGTGACCGATTTGTCTATGACCGAGTTGTCTTTGGACGGGTTGTTGTTGACCGATTTGTCGTGTGGACGAAGTGTGAAATGAAAGTGAAATGAAAGTATTGTTAATCGTTTGGACTAACTTTAATAGTTTTGTCAAATATGTTGTATTTTAATAAAAAAAAGTATAATATGTATAAAAGAAAATAAATGTAAAAAAATTTAAATATACATTTGATAGCCGGATTCGAACCCATCGCCCTTGCGTGGCAGTCTGCCACGCTAGCCGATACACCACAGCTTCCGCAGCTAACCGAGAGAAAATAAAGGTTTATACAGCGCAGCGTAACAAATAATAAAAAAGGTTTGTGTCCAAGATAAACTCGAGCCATAAAAAATTGAAATTTACACATAATTTAATGACCGAAATGAATACCTTAGCGATTTCAGATTGATTTCATATTAGAATAGCGCAATCAACATATTATTTTCAATGCATTAAAAATTTCGAAGGAACAAAAACTACAGTAGTTTTTCATATTTGCCCGACGGAGTGCCCCATACATTTTTGATGCGTACCATCTATGAATATTTTTTTTTTTGGGTAGTAGGAGTCGCCACCTTAAAGTAAATATATAAATCTTTCCATCCGACCTTTTCTGAATATGGACAAGGTGAACCAAGGAAGCAAGCAAAAATAATCTCAAAATTAGAAATCAGTGATTTTCGGGCAAACTGAATACAATTGTATCTGTATTTGTTTATAATATACCTTCAATATTTTATTTTTGTTTCATTTTGAAAAATACAGTATATCAGTCGTAATTCTAATAGGAGTGGCCACAGCCTCTGCAAAGTGCCTTACGCTGAGTAAGCCTTGGGATCGAACCCTTGCTCTCGGCATGGAATGCAAGCATTCTACCAATCGAGCTATCGACCGTACTTTTTACGAGCTTGGTCGTCGCTACAAAGCGCCAATTCTCTAACAAGACCCAGTTGCTGTAATGCTGGATGGACCTTTTGATGATCAGTCTTTGGTAAAGGTCTATGAATTTTTCAACGGAGCGAAGAGCAAATTTTAAAATATAAATGGTATTTTTGTGTTTTGCCGGGATTTGATCCCACAACCTTGCATTCACGAGTCCGAAATGTTAACACTGCATTACGGACCAGTCAATTGATACTTCAGTATTTTGACTGAAAGCTTAAATGTTGTCGAAAGCTAAAATAGTTTAACAGCCACTGGTAACTCTATCCTTTCATTTTACATTGCAATGAAGGAAATACGTAAATCACTTGTGTGACTGTACTAGACTGAGACTTCCACACAAACATACATAACTCTATCATTTTCAGTATAAAACTTAACGTTAAAACTAAACCAAAACTAAAGGCGCTGTTTCAGTTGCAATATTTAATTTTGCAAATCGAAATGGTTAAGTCAAAATATAATGTTGCATACTTGATGTAAGGGGAAGCATAACTCTATCATTTATAGTAACGTAAGTATAAAACCTTACGTTTAAACTAAACCAAATTATTTAGAAACTAAAAACGCTGCTTTAATGTCAATATATTTGTCGGTTAACGTTACGATTGAGTTAGAATATAATGTTTTATACTTGGTCCAAAGAAAACCATAACACTTATCATTTATAGTAACGTAAGTATACTTAAAACCAATGAGTAATAACATAGAGGAGCAGAAACTAATATACTGCATTGATACATACTATAGTCCACATTTGTCTCGTCCTGTCAAGCGTTGCAGTGGTGTAGTCATACGAAACATGTTTTACGTGTCAAATTCTATGTTTTCTTGCTTTGTCAATTTTGTGTTTTGACACCCAACTATAACACATGCCATAATGTCTTAAAACAACGCCTTTTTCTTTTATAATTCGTCAATTTTATCGATCACAAGATTTATAACGCGTGCACGCACGCGGCAATGTTGCCAACTTTCTAGGAACATTTTTACATTCGAGTTTTTTTGTACACATGAAAATGCAACTGTGAAGTTCTTTGTTCTCTTTCTAAATAAGGATCATTTTCATAAGCAAGTTGAAACAAATATTTATAAAATAATGTATATTTTTGTTAAAATAATTTCTAGTTCACAGATATCGTAAGTCGATGTATATAAAACCTTACGTGTAAACTTAACCAACAATGTAAAGTAACTAACAGCGCTGTTTTAATATCAATATATTTTTTGGTAAACGTTAAAATTGAGTTAGAATATAATGTTGTATACTTGAGAGAACCATAACACAGATCATTTATAGTAATTTAAGTAAAGACTTTACGTGTGAACTAAACAAAAAATGAAGAGAAAGTAGAGGCGATGTTTTAGTTCCAATATTAATTTTGTAGAACGAAATAGTTGAGTCAGAATGTAATGTTTTTTTACTCGGGGTAAGAAAAACCATAATACTATCATTTACAGTCCTTTAAGTATAAAGTTTTAAGTTTAAGCTGGATCAAAAATGTATAGTAACTAAAAGCGCTGTTTTAATGTCAATATATTTTTTGGTAAACGTTACGATTGAGTTAGAATGTTATGTTTTATACTTAAGGGTAATATGAGATATAACACTATAATAACAGAACAATCACAACCGCTCCGCGCTCTGTTTGCTTTCTTACATTTGATTAATGCCATGAATGAATTGCTTCCGACCCCTGAAACACCTCCACTATTTGCATATTGTGCTGGAGTTCCTCTTTCTGAGAAGTTTCTAGGAATGTAAATACACGTGAACTAATAATTATTATTTTATTCGATGTTTAATATGGAAGCAGACACGGATTAAGTCAAACAGAGGCCTTGGTACTGGGAAGAGAAATGCGACCCCGCCCCTTCGTATATTTTTTCTTATATTGCAGTTTTCTTGAGTTATAGGTTGGTATGGTATGCTGTAAAAAAAGTTTAACTTTGCCAATGTCACCCCTGATTTAGGGAAGGTTAGCAAAAGTAACAGGGTTTTATGTTCATTTGACGTTTGGATATTAATTTGTAGATACACATGCAGCGTTTGTAAGTGCGAATTTACAAGTCTCGTTTGTGGGTATGGATTTTTTAATGAATTTCAAATGTTTTTATATCTTTGCAACTGAGATTATATAATATATACTGAGATATAAATATAGATGAACCAAAAATAACTTCTGCACTAAATACTACGTTTTAAGTGAAGACCAGCATTTTTTATAGCATGTGAATGGTTGTAATATAACTATAATTTTGAGGAGTATTTGTCTATCTGAAACGGATTGCCCTGGTCTTCTATGTCAGATTAATTTTCGCATACCAAGAAGTGCATCCCGTTCGTTACAAATATTTTTTCTGCCCAAATGTCGAACAAACTCAGGTCAAAGAGCTCCTATGTATAGAATGTGCAGTGAATATAATATATATATTTTAGTGAATTAGACATATTTAATAAAGGGAAGTACTCCTTTAGATCTGACCTATTAAAGAGTATTTATAAAATGTCCTTGCCATCCATTGTATCTTGATTGGTTTTTTTATCTTGATTGTTTTTTTTATTTTTTTATTTTTAAATAGGTATTTTTTGTTTATTTTTAGTTTCTCTTTTCTCTTTTTTTTTCTTCTTTCCTCTTATTTTTACTTTTATTTCTGTTATTAATTTGATTTACTTTTTACTTCTTCGATTTATTTTTTGTCAGCTACTTTAAATTTTTTACATATTTGTGGGAATTCTTTAGGATTAAGGCATTCTACTGCTTATGTTTACATTTTTCTTGTCTTTGTTATTGTGTCTGTATCTGTATTTTCTCCTTAATAAAATAAAAAAATAAAAATAACATAAGGCACCAAGTACCATATGAGTCACAATGAGAAAAGAAGGAAAACGTATATGAGAGGTTAAAAATATTTAATTTTGTCGATAATTCAATTAGTAACTTTATTATGCTGCTCCCACTATGCCCTCATCTCCACCATACATTTTTGTAAAAACTGTCGTCAACTGTACGTGGAATTTAGTGCCCTGTTAAATGTACAAAATCCAACTCGTAGTGTTTAAACTAGTTTTAACACGTTAAAATATTTAAGGAGACTTAACGGCTGCATTTAAGTTATTTGCCTTGGAATATACAACCAAACTAATTACTTTGTTTAAAATTTAATACTTGGTAAATATTAATTGCCTTACATTAGCCATTCATGTATTAATCGGTAGAAAAAAAAACTGAGAAGTGTCAAAGAATCCTGGTTTCTTAAAAAGTGTCTGCAAAGCGATACAAGATTGAATGTTTATTCGAAAAAATATTTATATACTATGGAGCTCCTAAAAAAATTATATCAAACGTTTTTTCACAAGAATTTTTGTCAAATTTTGGGGGGCCCTTGGACACCGGGGGCCTGGTGCGGTCACACCTCTCGAGCCACCCTTAATCCTGGTCTGTATGAATCTATATTACATCTCTGGATTCATCAAATAGGCAAGAGCTTGCAATGGGTAGAGGCAAATACATTTCAAAATAAATATTTAATCCTTTGGCGTTAAAACTAATCCGTTAGAAATAAATTAGACTCAAATCGAACCATAAATTTCAAGTGAAGTAAAATTTCAATTCTATTGCATTTTTTAACCGTATTATTATATTTTCAACCTCACCTTACATGTGCCTATTTAGAATGTTAGTTATCAGGGATAGGTTAACTCCATAAGCAAATTTCTACATTGTGAACGATATTTGTTTTCAAGATTTTTTTTTTTTTTTAAAAACTGTTCTTTATTGTATGCTCAGAAAAAAAATCATAGAGAAGCTGACTCAGAGACCAGTGAAAAAAAATTAGCAATATATTTTTACTGACTTATCGATGTACCAAAAGCGTTGTCTTTTTAAATGATCCTTTTTGTCTCCTTAGTGCTTGTTTATCTTATCTCCAACAGAGGTAATTTCACATGAGCAATTTTTGTATGTAAACCAGCGGTTTCCAAACTGGGGGGCGCGAGCTACGGCTAAGGAAAGCGCTAAAAATGTGTCTATAGTAGACAGTATTAGTATGAAAATTAAAAAATAGGACCTAGAAAGGGAGGCGCGAAAAAAATAGCTTTTTAAGGAGGCAACTTTTGAACATTGCGTTCCTACCCCTCCCTCCCCCCGTCGACGATATATTTTGATAATGATCTTCAATTTTACAAAAAAAAACGTAGGGAGAGAGGTGCGAAAAAAAAAAATTAGTGAGGCATAGTAGCATAAAGTTTGGAAACTGTTGGTGTATACTGAATCAATGTGTCTTATGAATTCTGAAAATTGATATTGAAAATATTCAAGGCAACTCTTACATTATCGTGTTTTAGGTTGTTTTCTTATCTCAGATTGCCTAAAATGTAATTATTAAGACAATTTCATCTGCAGCACATATTTGAATCAAATGGTAGATAAACCAAACACGCACTGGGGGGACGTTTTGATGAAGATTTTTTTCATTGACTCTAGTGTTCTTTTCTTACAGTATAAAACATCAAGTAAATTCCCCACGACAAAACATACATACATAAACACAGCACATAAATACGCGAGTATTAACATGACTTACTTTACGATAGCGCAGCGTAAATATTCTATAATAATAATCTATCTATAATCTAAGTTGCAAGGATATATTCATTCAAAGCTCTCAGATGTATGCCCACAAACAAACACGTGTAGTTCGCGCTTACAAATGCTGATTGTGTACTTACAAATAAAGTCCAAGCCTCAAATGAACATAAGCCCTGCAACTCTTGCCGACATTCCCTGAAACAGGGCATTGGCAAACATTGGCAAAGTGAACCATTTTTGACAGTATGGGTGGTCAGCCTCATACCAACCTATAAGTCAAGGAATACGAGTAATAAATAACATTTAAGTATAAGAAAACAACAAAACCTTAAAAATAAATCTATACCTACAAAAAAATGTCAAAAATTTCTTATGCAAAAAATGTAGCAAACTAATAAACCAACATTACAAATCAGCATTGCAGATTAGCCGCCACTTCTTCCTGTCCTTGCATACTTCTTTCATTTCATCCAGAGTCATAACCTTTTTCATACAAGCTCTTCTTTATTATGACTCTGGATATCCCATTCACTCGCTATTTCGAAAATTTGGTAAATATTCATCATAGAAAACCCGCTCTCTCAAACGTGTTCATCTAAATCTAATCTTAATCTAAGCTGCAAGAAAAGTATCATTTGAGATTCATATTAAATGCATTCCCGCAAGCAGACACGCATAATTTCGCGCTCACACATGCCGCATGTGAACCTACACTATAAAAATCCCAATCTCAAATGAACATAAGCCCTGCAACTCTTGCCGACCTTCCCTGAAACAGGGGTGACATTGGTAAAGTGAACCATTTTGTACAGTATGGGTGGTCAACCTCATACCAACCTATCAGTCAAGGAAATAATTTTATAATTTGTGATTATTTGTACACTCGTGAAAACTTTCTCACTATTACGTTTCGTGCTCTTGGTAACCAGTGAACGTATATTTATAAATATTTAAAAATATAAATGGTAAAACATTGTTTTAATTCACTTTATTCGTATATTTGAACGTATATTTGTTTTTTTTTATATAATATTTGTATTTATTTTTCTAAATGAAAGGTTTCCAATTTTTAAATGAAAAAAAAACATGTGCAAAAACATCAACTATATTTTTTTAACCGTGAACCTTTCACATAAATAACCCTTAAAAAATAAAAGGATCCAAAAATAATTAAAACAACAAATTAAGTTGTATTTTTAACAAAATATTTTTTTGATGAAAATAACGCGTTCATATGTTGGACTGATACAACAATTATATACAACAATAATAACAACAATTAAAAATATATTTAATTAAAATAATAAAAAAGCTAAAGAAAAAATTATAACAAAGATTGTTAATTACTCAATTGTACCTTTACATTCGCAGTTCGTAAAAAAATAATGTGATGAAAGTAATCATATTTACCTACCTATTAAAATAAACAATAAAGATTAACTAGGGGCGTTGCCCCTGGCTGCTACGCAGCCCAACCCCTTAACATTTGGTGAATGTGTATATTGCGCATAGTTTCCTCGCGTTAAAATTCGGAAAACATGTAAAATAAAAACATGCAGCCTTTGTAAAAGAAAATCGACCACCCATAGTTTAAAAAATGGTTCACTTTGAAGATTTCAGCTGTGTTTCAGGGAAGATTGGCAAGAGTTGCAGGGCTTATATTAATTTGAGATTGGGTTTTTATGTTGTAAGTCAACATGCATTATGTGTAAGCGTGAACTTATAAATGTCTGCTTGTGGGAATGCATTTAATATGAATCTCGATTGGTATGTATCTTTGCAACTTAGATTATAGAACTTAACAAAATAATTTCCTTGACTTATAGGTTAGTATGTGGCTGACCACCCATACTGTAAGAATGGTTTACCATGAAAATTTTATCTCTGTTTGAGGAAAAGTCGGCAAGAGTTGCAGGGCTTATGTTCATTTGAGATTAGTTTTTTATTTTATAAGTCCACATGGGGCATTTGTAAGCGCGAACTTATACCTGTCTGCTAGTGGGAATGCATTTAATATGAATCTCAAATGGTATGTATCTTGCAACTTAGATTAATGAACTAAACAAAATAATTTCCTTGACTAAAAGGTTAGTATGTGGCTGACCACCCATACTGTAAGCAATGGTTCACAATGCAAATTTTATCTCTGTTTGAGGAAAAGTCGGCAAGAGTTGCAGGGCTTATGTTCATTTGAGATTAGTTTTTTTTATTTTGCAAGTCCACATTGGGCATTTGTAAGCGTGAACTTGTACCTGTCTGCTTGTGGGAATGCATTTTATATGAATCTCAAATGGTATGTATCTTTGCAACTTAGATTATAGAACTAAACAAAATAATTTCCTTGACTTATAGGTTAGTATGTGGCTGACCACCCATACTGTAAGATTGTTTTACAATGAAAATTTTATCTCTGTTTGAGGAAAAGTCGGCAAGAGTTGCAGGGCTTATGTTCATTTAAGATTAGTTTTTTATTTTATAAGTCCACATGGGGCATTTGTAAGCGCGAACTTATACCTGTCTGCTTGTGGGAATGCATTTAATATGAATCTCAAATGGTATGTATCTTTGCAACTTAGATTAATGAACTAAACAAATTAATTTCCTTGACTAAAAGGTTAGTATGTGGCTGACCACCCATACTGTAAGCAATGGTTCACAATGCAAATTTTATCTCTGTTTGAGGAAAAGTCGGCAAGAGTTGCAGGGCTTATGTTCATTTGAGATTAGTTTTTTTTATTTTGCAAGTCCACATTGGGCATTTGTAAGCGTGAACTTGTACCTGTCTGCTTGTGGGAATGCATTTAATATGAATCTCAAATGGTATGTATCTTTGCAACTTAGATTAATGAACTAAACAAATTAATTTCCTTGACTAAAAGGTTAGTATGTGGCTGACCACCCATACTGTAAGCAATGGTTCACAATGCAAATTTTATCTCTGTTTGAGGAAAAGTCGGCAAGAGTTGCAGGGCTTATGTTCATTTGAGATTAGTTTTTTTTATTTTGCAAGTCCACATTGGGCATTTGTAAGCGTGAACTTGTACCTGTCTGCTTGTGGGAATGCATTTAATATGAATCTCAAATGGTATGTATCTTTGCAACTTAGATTATAGAACTAAACAATATAATTTCCTTGACTAAAAGGTTAGTATGTGGCTGACCACCCATACTGTAAGCAATGGTTTACCATGCAAATTTTATCTCTGTTTGAGGAAAAGTCGGCAAAAGTTGCAGGGCTTATGTTCATTTGAGATTAGTTTTTTTATTTTGCAAGTCCACATTGGGCATTTGTAACCGTGAACTTGTACCTGTCTGCGTGTGGGAATGCATTTAATATGAATCTTAAATGGTATGTATCTTTGCAACTTAGATTATGTAAAGAAATACACAAAATAATTTTCTTGACTTATAGGTTGGTATGAGGCTGACCACCCATACTTTAAAAAATTGTTTACTTTGCAAATTCACCTTTGTTTCAGGGAAGGTTGGCAAGAGTTGCAGGGCTTATGTTCATTTGGAATGGGCTGTTATGTTGTAAGTACACATGCAGCATATGTAAGCGGGAACTTATACATATCTGCTTGTGGGAATGCATTTAATATAAATCTTAAATGATATATATCTTTGCAGCTTAGATTAGATTAGATTAGAACTTATACATTAAGGAGGGCCACTGATGTATGGGAAAAAAAAAATTACGCTGAATTTTAATCTAAGAGTGAAATTATGTTGCTAAATGACGTAATTTTATTGTACAGAAAGTTTCATTAGCATCAAATAACAACTTTTGTCTCCAAATCGACATTGAAATAATGAGAAATTGAAAAAAAACACAAAAAAAATATTTTTACATACTGACTTTAAACCCGATTTTTTAATTTTATTTCTCATGTAAAACAAATGTTTAAGGTATAAAATAACACATTTGAGAGAAAAAAGTAAATTACAGAAAGTAAAATTTTGTTATTGATAACGTACAAAATCCGTTTTTTTTCGAATTTCGGCCTGACACTGCGAGACGTTATTTTAGGTTAAATATTTTTTTCTAATGTTTATTTAAAATAAAAAAACGTTGCAGAGACTTTTGTGCTGTTCTTCACAGACATTTTGCTAGTTTTCGTATGATAAACGCAGATGAGATAGATCCATTTGCCCACCGTGTGCTGTGAAAAAAAATGAGATCTCCATCAGATGTCTTTTGAGATGTTAGTTGTTCAGATGTATTTTTCTGCCAATTTTTAATACCACAGTAAGTTGCAATAACAAGGTTAATTCATGGAACTTGTAAGAGTCAATTTCTCCACCTTGCATGTTAAGAATTTTTAGAATCTTACGTGTATCTGCGAGGAGTTCACTTAGGTGTTTGTGAAGATTCGTAACTTCGCTATCAGTAAGTTTTCTGAATGAGCAAAGCAACTATTTTTCCACTTGACGCAATCAATTATCATTTTAGGTTCTCCTGATGAATATTTATAATTTAAATAAACTTCGATAAATGTCGGCAACCATCTTTGCAATAGGATGGCACTTACAAATATCATAAATGTAACTGAACATAGTTAAACTGAAAAGTAATCATTATTTTTGAGTATATGTTTGTACCTTAAGAAGGTTACTGCTAAAAAAATAAGACATATTATTATAAATCAAGCTAAAGCGTATGCTTGAACAACAAAATTTGCTAAATTAATAAGTTTTTTAAGGAATCCTAAGCTTTATAGCTCGCGGAATCCACCAAGCATAGTATTTTTTCCTGGAGTTTTATGGGCTAAGTTTATGTTTTCTAAGACAAACTTGTATAGATATAATTGATCTGTACTTAAATCTTGTGCGAATAAATCATAATGGGTATTAAAGGTTTTTTTGAAAACTAATTGAATGTTTCACATTTGATACCATGCAGAACTTTTAAAGTTATGAGTGCTGCCACTTTTCCCAAAACTCAATACCTGTAGAATTGTTTTGCCAATGTAGAAACATCCAGTAAGCCTTTTTTGAAAAGTTGGCGATGCAGCTTTGGAAATGATTCTTGTGAGACTGGCTGTGGAGATAAACATACTCAATGATGATGGTGTTATATGTTATTTTAAGATTTAGACGTGTTCTTTTACCATCAATGTATTTTGGTTCGATTATTATCTAAGCTCTTTTACGTAGATTTTTTTTTCTATGATTTCTTAGTTACTTTATAACGACTATGGCTGTACCTATTTCCAATACTCATTTTCCCTGATGTTTGCTAGTCAGTTAGGAAGCTTCACTCTTGTGCGAACACTCCGCAATCTCTATGAAAGGCGCATTGATTTATTTCTTTACATTTACAGGACAATAAATGTAAAACAGCACATTATTCATCATCTTCATCATAAGCTCAACAGTCTTGGGTGGGTTTGTTTTAAACAATATCAGTTGTTTTTGGAGATTTTGGCGTTTTTTCGTGATTTTCAAAACATTTCTTGTCCAGTTGTGCAGTTACATTACTGCATTAAAAGATACATTTCATGACACTTCATGCTATCTAAAAGAATAAAACAAATTTTACCAGTCACAGGGCATTGAAATAAGTTTCGTATTCAACTCATAGTGACAACGCGCGGTCACAAATTCTTTGCAAAATAGTGAAATTCGACGCACCTTCTACCCCTCCTACTGCTTATTAAGTGAAAAAATAACTTGTTTATTTGAACTATTGGTGCGCATTACTATATTTTATGCACAAAAATATAGAAATTACCGTAAAATCTCAATTCCTTATTGTATTATTAGCCCTCATGAAAAATGATAAAAATGGCATTTTTTCGAAACTTTGAGGCCGATTTGGGGACAGATAATTAATACTTTTACGGAATTTTATTTAACACACGTAATTTGAACTTCTTTTGGCAACATATTCTTACTATTAGATGATTATTATCCAAAAAAAAAAAATCGGCCCTCCTTATTATACATGTCTGCTCGTAAGAATGCATGTAATATGAATCTCAAATGTTATATATGTTTGCAACTTAGATTACAGATTGAAATCCATTTTTATTTGGCTTTTTTTTTATTTTTAATTTGCATGAAATAAAAGAAAATGTAAAAAAAACTTTTACGTTTTGCCGCTAGATGTCAATATTGTTCCATACATTTTTAGTATGAACAAACAGATTAATTCCTAAAAGTTTTCATACATTTGTAAACACACACGCGTAAGCTCGCCGCATTGCAGCATATATACAAAAATTAATTTGCTATAGAGCATGAATGTGTTTCATCTGCTGTGATGGCATTGATTTTGAAAATCGAAACTCGACGACGAATGACGACGACGAAGGGTAATATAATAAAGGATTACCTACACTTCGCGGATTTTAGACGCAGCGCTATGGAAGATTTTACATTATTTTTGGCGTTTCGTTGGTGACGTAGCCAACGTCTTCATGAGGCACCCTTTCTTCACTTTGATTGAGGATAGAAGTAAACACTTTATTTTCCTTAAAATATATCAAGCTAGAACAACGGAAAAATAAATTATTTTCTTCCTTTCTGTTTTCAAAGCGTCGACAGATTTTGCGATGACCTGTCTTTCTTTTAAAAAGGGTTCAGGAAACTAAGATACAAGAATATATATGTAAAATAAATGTCAGTGGCGGAACCTCAATAAAAGCATACAGTCATTACCGTACATACAAAATACCAACAACAAAAATATTGTACTAGATTGTACCCTTAGTACGAGTTGCAAAACTTGAGAAAAGTAAAGTTTACGTACAATATTAAAGAGTGATTTCCCCCAAAATCTGCCGTTTTTGTTTTTTACACTTTATGGTCTTAGCAAAAGGGTTACAGTGATGAAGAAAATCAAGTTCAAACAAACAAAAATGCAGATTTTGGGGGAAATCACTCTTTAATAATTGCCGTAAACTTTACATTACTCAAGTTTTGCATCTCGTACTAAGAGTACTGTTATAAATTTAATTTTCAACGATTATTTTTCTCAACCAAAAAAATCATTCACACACAAACAAAATAACAAAAAAAAACTTATTTCTGACAACCATTATCCACAAATATCAGTTTTTAGTGGTACAAAAGTCAGTGTACAAAAGTCAGTGTACAAAAGTCAGTGTACAAAAGGATGCTACTAAGCTAGAGATACAGTGCAATAAGTTGCCGCATTTTCCCCGAAGGAGTCGCATGTGGCGAGTATAAATCATTTATTTTTACAGGTAAGGGGACCAGCGGAAATCAATTCAGTTGAAGTGGCGATTTCCCACTCATTTATTGTGAATGCTGAATAAACTTGCGGTTTTTTATTTTGGCTTTGAAATAAACACCGAAACGTGAATTAATTTCTGACACCCTCGGTAGGATTCGAACCGGAGCTCTCGGCATGCAATGCAAGCACTCTACCAACTGAGCTATCGACCAGATGAAATGGAATATTTGACAATATTGTGACGAACTATGAAATTAGAGTGCCTACGCGCACCTATACACGTACGATAGAACCATCTAAGAGTAGTTCATGATTGTGTCAGTGCATTGGAATGACGTTCTGGTAAAAGAATGATCTAGATTCTTAAGAATGCGAGAAAGACCTCTCTGGTACCCAATAAAAGGGACTGAAATGGTACGGAGAGTGAGTCGCATAGAGCAAGTTACCTTTGAAGCACCAATAAACAGTGATTGTCAAGTACCTATTGCAAAATTGTGAAATAAATTCTGTAAAAATAAATTACTGCATTTTATTAAAAAGAGAACCCAGCAAAAACCTAACAATATCATGAACACAACTCAAAATCCATGAAAAAACGATGAATAGTGCCTAAAACCTTTAAAAAACATGTTTATTTTGTCATACAAGAAATAAGAGAAAGAACTCAGATTTTTTAAAAAGAACAGGCTATTTTTGTCAACCAAAAATACGTTATTTAAACCCGGGTAAATGTACGCATTACCTGTAGGAGCTCCTGCGCTCATCTCTACCACAGAACGAGAGGAGACGACAGACTATGTTAATGCCAGCAGAATAAATTCCACATAGCATTACCATAGCCGCTGTTTACTTTATTTCTGCGCTCATTTCCCGACATGTGAATCCGGAAAGCGGCTTTCTCGTATTTGCCTTTCTTGATTCATAATTTTCTATGGAAATATTATCCGGAGTTTTCCTAGACGAATATGTATGCGCGGTATTCATGTCTCTATTGCTCAAGCTAAATGCCTTTTTGGCGGAAAACGAATTTGAAAAGGAAGCTGAAATGGCCATCCAAGTTAATTGAATTTTAGATCTCATACTATGCACTCACTACTAGTTCATATTGTACAAAGTTTTACTAGTTCTAGTTCATACAAAGCATTTTTTTCTCTTCTTCCAGTACTCCAGTTCTAAGTACCTAAGTCCAAAAGTGTCCACAGTAACTGTAAGTCTGTCGCCATTCCGCTAGGGGTGGCCAGAGCTGCTTCCATTTATTTTTACCTGTATCCTTACATACCTCTTTAAATTCATTCATATGCATCACGTTTTTCATGCATTTTCTTCTTTTACGCTCACTTTGTATATCCCATTCTTTCACAATCTCCTCAATCTTTTCACTCCATACTTTTCTCGGTCGTCGCTTACCTCTTTTTCCTTTTACACTTCCACAAGAAAACGAAAATTATCCTCTACTACAATCTATCTATAATCTGAGCTGCAAAGATAAGTTAACATTTAAGGCTCATATTAAATGCATGCCTGCAAGACAGGCACATTTAGGCTCACGCCTACACATTCTGCAAAACTATAATTAGGACGGTAATGACTTATGGGTGGGAAGCGTGGACAATGACAGCAAAGTCTGCAGAAATGCTGGATAGATTTGTGAGGAGAGGGCTTAGGAAAATCCTGGGGTCCGTGAATGATGGCGGAACCTGGAAAATAAGATATGACGAAGAGCTATACAGCATTAATGAGGCTCCCAGACTCTCTGCACATGCTAAATTAAACAAGCTAAGATGGGCCGGACATGACGTGCAGAGAATGCCGTCTTCGCGGGTCTTCTTTCCCTTTGCCTTATCCCATCATTTGGGGTCGGCCCTCCTTGTTCGAAGACGCCAAACTTTTCTATCCTGGCTCATCTCCTCTGGCAGGTTTCTCTTTTGCATTTCTTTTTCAATATTAGCCCGCCATGTTGCCATTGGGCGGCCTCTGCCTCTTGGTCCTGCGGGAATGCTGAGGGCTTTTTGGACAATATGTTCATTGTCTCTTCGCATCACATGGCCGAACCACCGGAATTGGGATTCTCTAATCCTGTCTGTTATTGGGGCAACCTTAAAGCTACTCCTCACGTATTCGTTCCTTATGTGGTCTAGCCTAGTGACACCTCCAGCCCACCTCAGCATTCTCATCTCGGCAGCATGGACTTGCCGTTCATGGACGTTTTTGCAAGTCCAGAATTCTGCTCCATATAGCATGGCGGGTCTTACTGCCGTCTTGTAGACCTTGCCCTTAGTCTTGGTAGGGATCCTTTGGTCACACAAGACACCTGACAGAGATCTCCAAACGGGTAGGTACCAAAAATGATCCTTGAGGGGCATCCGGGGGGGGAAAGAAGAGCTGTCAGACCTAGGCTGAGATAGAGCTCGAGGAAATAAACCAACTCGTGAAGAAAAACTTTGTGACTAATTTTTACATTATTAAGAAACATACATGTAAAAAGAAAACATGTTTAGAGTGCGTGCGTTTTCAGTACGTAAAAAAAAGGTGTCTCCCACTTTTTACGCATAAACAAAAATACGATTACGGAAGGCTTTTTCCCTGCTATCGTAACCAACTTCCTCAGAAGACACACATACTATGCGGTTAGCAAGGATGAACTGCATTATCAATTCATAATATTACTACATATCTGTTTCTAAAATAAATTTTGTGGACTACACACCTCTTTTAAAACAAAACTAAAATTCTGGTGTCTCCAACTTTTCACGCATAAATGAGAATGTAATTCTGGCAGGCCTGGTCTCCCTTGTATCATAACCAACTTCCTCAGGAGACACACCTGCTGTGCGTTTAGCAAGGATGAACTGCATTATCAATTCATAATATTACTAAATATCTGTTTCTGAAATATTTTTTGTGGACTACACAGTACCTACACGCCTCTTTTAAAAAAAAAACTAAAAGTCAGGTGGCTTTTCACGCATAAATGGGAATGTAATTCTGGCAGGCCTGGTCTCCCTTGTATCATAACCAACTTCCTCAGGAGACACACGTGCTGTGTGTTTAGCAAGGATGAACTGCATTATCAATTGACAATATTCCAACACATATTTTTCTAAAATAATTTGTGGGCTATATTCCTCTTTCAAAAAAAAAATCCAGGTGTCTCCAACTTTTCACGCATAAATGATAATCCGACGCAAAAAAGGTGAAATTTTTACAAAAACAAACAGTCGTAAAAAATCCCCAGCAATAAATCATATGACGTCAGAACAAATTACGCGGTAATCCTAAGTAATGAGCACCTTTTATGTTTGGTTTAACTGATCCTGATTTACAGCCTGAACCAACACACAGAACGTATTGTTTTCGAATAATCTAATCTACAAATTATGTTTCTCATTTCATTATACGTATAAAAACGGTAAAAAAAATTAAATTGGTTTTCAGTATTCGTGAAATAAAAAGAGATTTAAGCATTTTGTTTAAGTAAAAAAAAAAAAAAAAAACGTATTAAAGCATTAAGTTTTTAGATATAAAGAAGTATTAAAATCCAGTCGATTACACAATATTGGTAGAGTGCTTGCATTTCATGCCGAAAGCTCGGGTTCCAATCCCACCGAGGGTTTCAGAAATTAATTCCTGTTTCGTTGTTTATTTCAAAATTCAAAATCTTAATAAAATACCAGCAAGGCTTACTCAGCCTTCACAAGAAATGGGAACCAGCCCCCTCGGGAGCTGGGAAACCCACACTTTAGATGAAGTGGTTGGCTTAAGGCCGGCCCCCTTACGTGTAAAAATATATAGGTTCACTCGTCCCATGCGAACCCTTCAGGGAGACTACGGCAATGAGTTGTACTGTGTGTGTAGCTTGGTTGCGTTTAGTAAGTAGGCACAAATTCCATAGACATTCAAATGGTGACGTTACACAGCCGGGTTGCTAAGGGCAGTCACATAGGCGGGTAACGTTTGCCCGCCGATAAAAAATCCATCTTCAAATTTATGCTAAGTCCATTGGGACTCGGAATGGATTTTCAAATTTTGCTTTTTTCTTGGCGTGCAAAATGTCACAGATCTATGTGACTAGAGTCATTAGCGGTCCATAACAAAATAAAATAGGGGGTTCTCCCTGGCAACCCGGCCTTGTGATGTCAGATTTTTGTCAATATCCGAACTATTTTTCTTATTCAAAATTTAATTAAGAACAAATAAAAAGTTATTTTGAGTATTTTTTTCCGACAATTTTTGAAAAATACTTCATATCCATATCTGTTATCATTTTTATGCTTATGAGTTCAAAAAATATATTTTTAAGTTTAGCAGTTACATCCTGTGTAGTTTATTATTTTTGTTACATTTTTGCACGGAAACATTTTTCAGCTGATGTTATTAAGGACAAAAAATTTGAAAAGCTTCATTTTTAACAACTATTATATTTTTCACAATCTTAGAATTCTGAAGCAACAAAAAATTAAAAAAAAAACAAAAATTATATTTTAGTTTTGTAGTAAAAAATGTCATTGCCTACTATAAAAAATTATTTTAAATCACTGTAATTAATCTTTTTAGTATATTTCAGTTATATTTAACCTTTTTTAACATTAGAATAATAATATTATATCACATGAATCAAAATTTAAAAAAATAAAATACTTACACCAGAATGTGTTCCTTGTTTATGTAAATCCCGTTTGGTAAGTATCTCTTGCTTCCCAAACATTACTTCAGCATCTTCTTCAATCCTCAAAACTTTATCATCCAACTAGCCGAAATAAACTCTTCAAAACACTTCACATTCAAGCATGTCCATTTTCATCATCAACTGATCGTTCACCTCCCATCACATAGTTTAATCGTTGAATCAAATTTAAAAAAAAATTAATCAACCTTATAAAACAATATTATCAACTCGTTAAAATAGTATTCTAAACTCCCACGATATGTTTTATTTTATCAATCCAAAATCATCACAAAACGTTGCTGTATTTATTGTCGCCATGAACTTAGTTTAATGATTTAATCAGTGTTTTAAAAGTATTTATCAACTTTTCATTTAATCCTTCATGATAAATGATGTGGTGTTAATCCAAAATCATTGGTAAATTCAGTAAAGATAGTTTCAATATTTGTAATCAACTTTTTAAAACAAATTAATCAACTTTTATAAAAACAATTCAATCAACTTTTTTAAACAAATTTACCAACTTTTTAAAACAATTTTATCAACTTTTTTTTTAAATCAATCCGAAATCATCGCGGGAGCGTTTTTCACGTTCACTGACGTTTTCTCGCGCGGACGTACATAGCGTCGGAACGTCTACGTTGTACTGAACGTCGAGCGTAGAACGGAATTTCTACGCTCCGAGATTCGCACCGTAGAGCTACGATTCTGCGCAAAGCGGCGTAGCATTATTTTTCAAATTTTATTACGTTGTCCCTCGACTAATGGTTCGGTTTGAGGTTGATTACCCCCACAGTAAAAATTACACGCTCCCACACTTTTTCATCGCTCCCATGAAAGGCAGAAAAAGTAAATAAAATATTATTAGTTAATTAAGTTAATCAGTGGTTTAGTCCTTTTAATTGGAATTGAGAGGGTACCAAAGTACTTTTTTTGTATAACAATTCGCTCCCCCAGTTCTTGTTTACCGTATAGACCAATTCTGTCAAACGTGACTTTTTAATGCAGTTGTCTTAAGAATCAAATTCTACACAATCTGAGCTAAGAAAAAACGTAAAACTCGATAATGTGAGAGTTGTTTTAAATATTTTTAAAATCAATTTCCTGTTTTCATAAGACATATTGGTCCAGTACACATGCAAACATTGCTCATGGAAAATTAGCTGAATGGTATATACGGTAAACAAGAACTAAGGCAGCGAATTGGATGGTAACTCTTCAAGCTCCCATATTTTTTGTAAAATTGTGAAAACCTACTTAATCATGTTCTTGCTTTTATTTTTTAAATGTTTTAAATTTGAAATGAAAAAAAATCTCGGCTGGCAAACGTCACAAATATATTTGACGAGAGCCCTTAGCAACCAATAAAAAAATATTAGTTTGATTTTTTTCCAGCAACGCGGTCGTGTGACGTCACAATTTTTTCCTTTGTATTTAAGGGGAGACCAATTTTTTTGCCTACAAATAATATTTTTACCTATATTATTTTCCAAAGTACCTATATTTATTATTTTATTCGATTAAGATTTTTTAAGCGTGGACAAAACCTTGTGTACAAAAGTATTTTTTTGTTTTTCGTCGGAATGAGGTCGAAGTATTTTTGAATTTAGAACTTTTTTCTCGGCGAGCACACGTCAGTCTCGTATGGGACTGCCGTCCTTAGCAATCAACAACAAAGTATTTGGTTGCCTTTTCCCTAGCAATCCGGCCAGGTGACGACACAATATTGTCTATGTCAATTCACATGCGGACTTCACTATTCATTTTTTTGTTAGTAGCTTTTATTATTTTGTAGCCTTATTTTTTTTTAAAAAAAATTTAATCTGGTTATATTACCTATAATTGTTTTACTATGATTTCCGTTCTGTTTGACTACTATCTAATGTGAACTGTGTTTTTGTAAAAAAAAATATTCATTCAAATCATAAAAGTTCATAGTTCATCATCTTTCACTGATTTAAATCTGCCGTTAATTCAAAAGTGTTCCAACCGTAGAACAAAGAGATAATTTTGAATTTCCCGCTTCACGCTTGATTTGACGTTTAGGATATTCCCTTGTCTCTGGTACCCGATGTTTTTGACAGCTCGGCCTCGGCCCGCGAGTGTCAAACTTTAAATTCTTTTGACAGCTGTGTTTACAGTTTACACCCGACCGTAGCAAACGTAAACATTAAAACATGTCTCTGCTGAATTTCACCAATTGCTCAATCTTGAGAGATCACAAGATAATCAAGGAAGACTTCTGGGTGAGGGATGGTGTGATTGTAGATCCGGAAAAAGTGTTTTTTATTGAAAGAAAATCGGCTGATAAAGTTTTAGACTGTCAAGGAGCTATCATTGCACCAGGGTTCATCGAACTCCAGATAAATGGTTTGTCAATCGACTTATTTTTCTCATTTCTTACGATCCATATTAACCGCAGCTTCATTTAGTCGCCTATTTATTGAACATACTTCAAAATATTTGTGTTATTAATCTGCGTTTTGTTTTTACAAAATAAATTATTAACTAAGTTTTGTTGTTTTTATATACCTGAATGTTATATATTATTTGCATTCCTTAACTTATAGGTTTGTATGAGGCTGACTACCCATACTGTAAAAAATACTTCACTTTGCCAATGTCACCCCTGTTTCAGGGAAGGTCGGCAAAAGTTGCAGGGCTTACGTTCATTTGAGGTAAGTAGGTCCACATTCAGCATTTGTAAGCGCGAACTTACACGTGTCTGTTTGTGGGCATGCATTTGATATGAGTTTTGAATGTTAATATATCTTTGCAACTTAAATTATAGATCATAGAATACCTACATAATAAATTGGTATGAGGCTGATCACCCAAACTTTAAAAAAGTCTTTTTTCTTTAATGCAAATTCTGGGATAATCGACACTATTATTTTTCTAATAAGAAATATGACAAGAATCACAGCTTTTATGTTATTAATATTTTTAATTTTAAGGATCAATTCATTATGTTATTTTATTGTTCAAGTATATTTTTCCACAATTCTAGATAATTAAATGAATAATGTTTTAATCACAGGTGGTTTTGGGATTGACTTCTCCTACGACACTTCATCAGTGGAAAGCGGCATCAGCAAAGTAGCCAAAGGCCTC
Source organism: Agapetus fuscipes (assembly GCA_951799405.1). Lineage (NCBI taxonomy): Eukaryota > Metazoa > Arthropoda > Insecta > Trichoptera > Glossosomatidae > Agapetus > Agapetus fuscipes. The sequence goes on along the minus strand of OX637353.1, from coordinate 11,390,962 downwards.
CTGGGCCATGGAGTGACTTCCTTCTGCCCCACCCTGGTGACTTCTCCCCCCGCCAGTTACCACACCATCCTGCCGCAGATCAGGAAGCGGCAGGGAAACCAGCACGGAGCCACTATCCTTGGGGTGCACCTGGAAGGGCCCTTCATCAATAAGGAGAAGAAGGGAGCTCACCCGATAGAGTGCATCGCAGAACTAGAAGAAGTAAAGCATCATTTTTTATTACATATGTAGACAAAGACGCAACTAAGCTACACATTCAGTCTATCTTCTTGTCTGCGCTATCCCCGAAGAGTTAACAGGTAACGATTCGGGACCCGGACCTATTAATTTTTACAGCTATAAGGGTGCCGGCCTTACGCCAACCACTTCAGTTGTAGTAGGGGCTTACCAGCTCCCGAGAGGACTGGTTCTCATTTCTTGTGAAGACTGAGTAAACCTTGCCAGTAATTATTTTGGGCTTGAACTAAACACATTTTCTTCTTTTACATTCACTTTGTATATCCCTTTCTTTCACAGTTACACCAATCTGATTCAGTTATACTTTTCTCAGTCTTCCTTTTCCTCTTTTCCATTCCACATTTCCTATGTATATACACTTTGTGAGCCTTTCATCATCCATTCTTTCTACAATTGAGGTATGATTGACAAAAAATGGGGCTCACAAAGTAAATTATTCATCTTTGCATGTAATTTTACTGCGCTCAGGGTTTACACACGTTGGAGAAGGTGTATGGATCTTTGGAAGACGTTGCCATCATTACGCTGGCTCCAGAGCTGCCCAATGCCTCAGAAGTCATCAGTCAGCTTACCGCACGAGGCATCACTGTCTCTCTGGGACATTCCATGGCTAATCTGGCCGATGGAGAAAATGCCATACATCATGGAGCATCCTTCATCACCCATCTCTTCAATGCAATGCTACCGGTAAATATTTTATTCATCCTATACTCAAAGGTACACTTTTTACTGACATATGACAGTTATCTCTCGAAGGGTACAAAGCTTTGATAACCTTTTTCCCTTTCGGGTGATCAAAATTATGTTTTAAGTTGTTATTTCCTTTCAACTGGCTTTCCGCTTGTCTCATTCATTTTTGATATCTGCTTTTTTATTCTTTATCAAACCAGGGATAAGTTTGATTCTTTGTAATTTTTGTAATAAGTGTAGCTACTCAAATTTATTGTAAGTGTGCAATTAAAGAAATGCTTTCATCTTCCCATTCGTGTCTGTGTTTGCTTATGATATCAATGAGATCTACTCGATAAACATTAATATGTGGCGCTCACCTCAATGTGATTTTTCCAATTATTATATTCATGAAAACAGCTTAAGCAATACATCTTTACCAGAAGTGCTTTCTTTAAATGTTTCATATATCATTGAGCTATCAACCTGCCAAGTGGCAGATAGATCTCATCTATCTTCACCTGCTTCTCTCATTCCTTGTTCATCTATATTCCTCGTAGTTTCATCACAGAGACCCTGGGCTTGTGGGACTCTTGGCTTCCAGCTCTCTTCCTCCAGGCCGCACGGTTTACTTTGGGATTATCTCCGATGGAGCTCACACGCATCCTGCTGCCTTGCGCATAGCACACAGGACACATCCAACTGGTAAATCACTCAGCAAACACACAAGCTATTTCTCTCTTCCCTTATTTCAGTCGCCTGATTTCCAATGTCCGCTATCTCCACAAGCAAAAATTTTGTGAAATTTAGCATCTTTAATGTTGGCGATGGCGGAATTTAGAAATAAACAATCAAAACTTTATTGTTCTAGTCAAGATATGAAAGACATAAGAAATGAAAAAAATTACATATGACTTAACAATAATGTAAGCCTTTTTTTTGTACTTCACATGGCCGAATTCATAAGAGTGAAGGTTAACTAATTTTCTTTAATGGTTGCTAAGGTTACATAGAGCTGTGACGTTTGTCCACAAAGATTGAATCAAATTTGAAGTTTTTCAACGAAGTGTTTTTTTTTTTTTGTGAATTTGTTTACATTTATTTCTACTTTCGCATAAAGACAACTGGTCAGGCAAAATAGGTGGGTGAATTACATTCCTCTTCACAAATCTATTTTTTTTAAATAAAAATAAAATGTATTATTAAATGTACCAGTCCATAGTCTAGTGTTAACGCTTCAGACTTGTAATGGAAGGTTGTAGGTTCCAATCATCCTAATATTATACCTTACTCAATAATGTCTTTGTTTGAACAGGCTTGGTTCTAGTAAGTGACGCTATATCAGCTCTAGGCTTGGACGAGGGATCGCACAGAATTGGTCAGCTGAGCATCGATGTCCGCAATGGGCGAGCGTACGTCGCTGGGACAAATACATTGTGTGGAAGCACCTCTGCTTTAGACTACTGCATCCGAGTGTTTAAAGAATCTACTGGTAATTTTCTCAATTTTCTATACTTATTTCATGTCCACCAAACCTTAGTATTAATGCAGGCAGCCTGGGATCTACGCTAATGCTACTAAGCTACACATAAGTGTAACTTCTTGCCTCATTTTCCCCATAGGAGACGCATGTGGCGAGTGGAACCTATTTATTTTTACAGGTAAGGGGGCTGGCTGTACGCCAACCAATTTTAAAGTGAGGGTTTCCCAGATCTTGAGTTTGCTGGTACTCATTTCTTGTGTAGGCTGAGTGAACCTTGCCGGTATTTTTATTTTGGGTTTGAAATAAACACCGAAACAGAGAATCATTTCTGACACCCTCGGTGGGATTTGAACCAGAGCTCTCGGTATGGAATGCAAGCACTCTACCAACTGCGCTATCGACCGGCCTTCCTACAAATGATCAAATTCTCCACGGACTTGTAAACAGGGAACACTATCAGTGTTATTTACAAACAGCAAAGCTATGGCTCATCCACAGCCTACAGTAAATTTTCTATACAAAAAATCTATGATCCTTCAGCTTTGGATCCAGGGTATTGTGGATAGACTTTTCTGAGTATAAAACATTCTAGTTTAAACGCTCACATGTTGTGCGGAATAAAAAAAATTTGGAAGGTATTGCTTCATATTGGAGTAATGTTGACTTGGATTTCCTATAATGAACCTTGAAAGATAGAAACTTTGTACAATAACTTCTCAATAAAGTTTTTATTAAATACAATTAATGTTTCAGATTGCACTTCAGAATATGCGCTTGAAGCCGCTTCTCTCCATCCGGCCAGAGCTCTGGGCATAGACAAGAAGAAAGGAACTCTCTCGTTTGGTGCTGACGCGGACTTTGTGTTATTGGGTCGAGATCTTGAAGTTTGGTCGACGTGGATCGCCGGAGAGTGTGTGTATCAAAGTGAAGACAAACCAAAGCCATTGCACAACTAATTTAAAAACTGGTTTGTCATGCATTTGATACGTGTGATGTCATAAGATTCTATTCACAAGGACTGAATATTATACCACTATTGCACAAGCATTTATTATCAATTTAAGTAGAACATAAAAGAACTATTTTTATATAATTTTATTTTAGTATCATTTAATGTAAAATGTGTGTTTTATTGAATGTTATTTAAATAATAATAAAACGATATTGAATCATAATATTATCTTTATTGAAAGTAAATATATATTTATAAAGTCAGTACAATTTAAGGTCAATAGTTTCCAAAAATATTTAAGATGCAGGAGCATTTAATACAACCCTGCTAATGTATTATTAATATAATAATTATTCCTTAGTTAAAAATACAGGATATAATACCTAATATTGAGAACAAAAAGTATTCATTGAACATAAATAGGTAAGATAAAAAAAAAAACAAAAACAAAATGGCGAGACAGAAATAAAATAAAAAGACGTTAGGCGATTTCACAAACACCTCACAAATAAAATACAGAAATCCTTCCTTAAAGCGTTGCAAACATTCCTCGACACCTTCATCTCACTTTACACGATCCACTCCATTAGTAATTGACACGGCAAACATAAGTAAAAGAGAAAAAGGTAACTTTAACTACTGGCTTGTGATAAACATCTATTATCTAGGCACATTACACAATACAGCTGGGAAAATAGTTGAGTTATTAAAAGTTCTGCATCCAGTAAGGCTTTCTTCACCTGGCACAGCAAATCTCCGTCTCCCTAGCCTTGCGTGCGAGGAATGCTTTCCCTCACGCGTAGGCAGGTAAAGACAAACAGGATCTTTTCATCATATTCAGTTGATGCTTAACGTAAAATATCAAAATAAAAATATCTAGGTAATTTTTACTTAATACAAAACTGGAAGTTTTAAAAGTGCCGTAAGCATAATAGATATTTTAGTGAACTTTCGATGAACCTGTAGATCTAAGAGTAAGTATGCTACAACACAAATCATTATTGACTATTTCCACAATGTAGGATTGCAACAGTTTACAATAGTACAATCGACTGCTAGTACTTTTAGTGTTGCATATAATATAACAATGATCAATTCAAAATAGTCAAGTATAATAATAGTATCTATTTCGTTGATAACCTTGTATACTAACAAATAAAAATAATATGTGCTACAGGAGGATGTAGCCCTTACAAATATTCATTTCATCCAAGATCAGTTGATAAAACAAACAGGATAATTAGTATACTCAAGATTTGCACATTGTAAACAAATAAAATGAACATTCACAATCAATTCAATGGCCAAAGATATTTGCAATAAAATGTAACTGGATTTCAAGCATGTTTAAAGCACAAAATAAAACACAAATAATGGATTCTGCACAAATTCCTAAACCTGAAAAATTGTGACATCACAGCCGGTTTGCAAGGGACAAGGCAAACTAATAGTTTGGTTGCCCAGTTACATAGACCTGTGACGTTTGTTGTAGAAGATCAAAGTTTAACATTCTGTGCAGAGTCCATTGTATTTACACATGAATTTAATAAGATAGTGGTTGGGAGACACAAAAATAATGATGTATAGAATATATATGACAGATTTTTACAAAAAATACTGGATTGAATGCAAAGGATTTTAATATTATTAATAAATTAATTATATCATAAAATACACACGGCAAGAAAGATGGCTTTACAGTTGACATATTTGGAATGAAATGATTACATTAACAAGGTGTTGAGTGTACACAAACACAATATGATGAATTGACTTATTGGTCTGCTTGATAAAAGAAACGCTCCTAGGTATTTGAAATCCGTAGATTATTTTAATAATTATAAGCTATAAAATCTCATAAAATATTTATAGTCATTTACAGGTAATATTAGTAGAGTATTTTTGAAGTGTCTGAAACGCCAAGAGGCACTAATGATAATTTTAACAAACAAGAAATATTTAATAATTACCTATTGACATGTTACCACAAGAAACCAATAACTCACCTCAGATTAGATCTATTAAGTAGGGACAACTGACAGGAAACAACACAATCACGGCATCCCATCTCTACGGCATCCTTCTCTCACGGCATCCTTCTCTCACGGCATCCTTCATCTCACACAGCTCACTCTACGTTATACCAGAATCCACCAAAGGCTCAAATATGACACACACTAATGAAAATACTCTAATTAAATACAAGTCTGCAGGAGCACCACCTCACAGCTGCGGCTGAAGGGAAAGCAAGGAGACCTCGCTGACCCGGCAGGGTGGGTGCACGCGCAGACAACGACATTGTCCATAAAAGTGACAAACCCTGATCGCGATGAGTTGCTACCTAAAGCATTATTAACACAAATCTTTGGAAATTCAATTCAAGTACGTACAATTTATAAAAATGCATACTGAATAGATTTTACTTATTCGTTCATATAGCTAAGACACAATAAATTTCTTATGATATAATGATAATAGTTTGACACAAAAAATAGATGGCATGTAAAAGCACATGACATTTTGTTTTATAATATGTGTATATAATAAAACTAGCGACAACCTTACACCTAGAGACGCATTGTAAAATAAAATTGAATTGTTATTATTGTAGGTATTATTGTGGCACGCCTACATAGCTACTGTACAGTTATTGTGAAGTGTAAACGTAGCCCACGGTCCACAATGGTATTTGATATGTCATTACTGAAACCCACAATCAAATACAGAGCAGGGTCTTCTCTGGGCCTCGCGAGGAGGCGGGGACCCCCGCTTCTCTCAACATGCTTAGCCTAACATAACTAAATACCGACATTCAAGTTCTGTAATAAAATATTTGTACTTGTACTGACTAAAGGAAAATAAATATCTGTGATGGCTGGCTGACTGGCTAGCCAATATCGCGCCCTACAAATAAGAGCTACTTGCTATGTAAGAGTTGAAAGGCTCAGAGCGTCGACCCTGAACTTGGAATGCAATCTTCATCTTTATCATATATAAGAGGAAATACTCATCTATAACATCATAATAATGTATAATTATCATATCATAATATATTAAATTTTCATATTAGATCAACAATGAATATATTCTTTAATTTAAAAGCCTAAATCTGAATTGTGATATTATTGCACAAGCACATAATGTGGCTCTAAGAAATCCAATGGGAAATAGCTCACAACCATTTTTACTTAAAGAGACATAACTGATTATTAAACATCTGGCTTCTGCAGTTGTGTCTGCCGTCGTGTGGGGGTTATTGATGAGCACAGTTACATGGGAATCCTTGCATACGTTCCTGTGGGTGTTCCACATCCTGATACTCCACCCTCCGCCCTCTCTATCTCTCCCTAAATACTTATCGCCTCCTAATAAATATTCTTCAAAAACTTGATAAATACTGAAGGAATATTACTCAATTGTCCTTTACATATCAACAATGGAAAATTTAGTGCGTTTTTGTAAATAATATGGGGAAAGCGAGTTTCCCCTCAAGTGTTCAACAATGCGGAAGACACGGGGGCAGAACCCCCCATAAGACTTGTGCACCCATCTCCACAGATGGCAACCTACAAACATTCTAATTACAACTTATTGCTGGGAATTTTGTGTGGGGTTTAATCATAATCATACAATGTACAGTACAAGAGCTTAAATAACATCAGGAAATAAAACGCTATGTACACGACTCTCCTCCGAGAAACACAAAAGTTAAAAAATATATGTTGTATGTTTAAAATACAGGATTACAGGAAGATCCATGACATCCTGTGTATGCAATGCGCGTGTCAGGTGACAGGTGACAGGTGACAGGTGCATGTGCCGTGCAGGGAACATTAGCAGATAATGGTCATGAGGATTGTTCATGGTTTTGTGTTACAACTAAATGCAGCAAACTCTACCCACTAAAATATCTACAACATTTTAACATTAAATAGGTACATCATTTAACACAGAATAAAATAATAGGAATTTATTAGTTATTTATTCTTATGGGAATTTTGTACACACATAATGACTTGTAAAAATCATCAAAAACATCACATTGCTGTAATAAACGGTTTTGTAAATTATTGAATCCTTACGCAATAGGACGCCTACTCAATACTCAATACTCTCACAGCTTAGACAAAGTGGGGCGCCGGTGCTCACCCGAGGCGTGAGGCCGACCACTCCCTACCAAGGCAAACAGACAAGTCCAAACCTCACGCACTCTGCCTTCTGCCCCTCGCACGCATCGCTCATTCAATATCTTTGGATCGTCCTATCAAAAAATTATTTGGCCAACAGTAAAATGTAACAAAATATGTTTAATATACTATTTTAGAACTGAATTTTGTTCACTTTGAATGTTTTTAGACTAAATAAACTTATAATAAACAAAAAAAAATAGTAAATCACCGGAATAAATGTAGTGACTGGTGTAAATAGATTTCTTTAATTTTAAATAATATAATCATATTAGCTAGAAAAGAAATTTGGCAGTAAAATTCGTATATATATTAAAAGGCCAATAGACTAAGGCCCATCAATTTGACAACATCGATAAAACTTTTAACTAGGCCCGAGATATTCCAATACTATGGCATATTGATGAATAATAAATAGGCAGATGTCTAAAGAGCCCCCTGACAGCTCGCGCCCCTCCCTTCAAGTATAAGCAATATATGTACATTTGTGTAAGGGAGGCTGCCCTGCGCGGCAGGGAGAGCCGACGTTACATACTTCTATACCTAAAGCCTGTTGCAGGAAAAACTAAAATTACGGGCAAACAAAAAAATGGTATCATTAGCATATGTCTCATATAAGTATAATACTTAAATACACAATCACTGGATACTCCCATGACAAAACAAAAGTAACAATGAACAGAAAAAATAACAAAGACACGCTTGGCATGCGTTGCATTATATGCCAACACCATCCGTGGGACTCCCTGCCCGGGAAGTTTGTACGTGATGCTTTTGGATTGTTGCTTCTCCCGCTGACTAGGATGCCCCTCAGGAGCCATCCATCCATCCATCCCTCTCCTCTCCTCTCCTCTCCTCTCCTGACTCTCCTACATGCACTCAATACCGGTAATATCAGTTACTGTTTGTATCCACACTTTATATCCAATAATAAATAGCCTTCGTATTCTATGACTAAAATTATCAAGTAAATACATTCATACATGTAAAATAACCTCTTTTGTTTGTTTTTCCAAGGACTAAATATACTGTTTTCTTTTTTTGTTTATATTTGGAACCATCTACAGTGGAATTACAATCTACGTTTCAATGGAATTTGGAACATCGACATTTGTTTTATTTGTGACATTCAAAACATGCTCCTCTTCTAAAACCGTTATTCTTTTGATTCACATCAAACAAAATCATATGCAAAAGCTCAAGATTTACTTTAGTACTGGTCCTTTCAAGTAAACTTCTTTTAAAATAATTAATTTTTAAGTTGTATTTTTTACATATACTTTAGATTGGGAACAAATCAAACCAATGTTCTCAACAAAGAGATTCCCAAAAAGAAAACCTCTGGTTAATAGTTTCAACCTTATTTAAGAATTCTGTAGATTAGTCCGTACAACTTTATCTCCTTCCAAACATGCAATTTAAAGTAAACATTGGAGTTCCACTGTATTAAGTATGATTGTTCAAGTGAAAGCTTTTATTGAAATGTTTTATGTAAAACATGTAACGCACACAACAACTAAGTCACAACTTATCCTGAAGATTCTATTATCACAGGAGTCATTAGCTGACAGCTGTGGCTCTCAGCGGCTTCTCACCCAGCGGCCGCTGGGGAGAGAATACACACGCTACTCTTCCAAGGGCATCAATACAAAACACTATACACAATATCACTCGGGTGACAAATCTAAATATTCAACAATGAATTTACAATCTTTATGCAATTACTTTTTTTTTAGAATGTCATTTCAAATTAACGCACCACAAATTTATTGGTAAAATTTTCAATATTCAAAAAAATATTCGGGGCACCCATGATAAATCTTTCAGGTAGGCGTAATGCGAGAGGTAACGATGCATTGACAAGAATTAATGAATGAGAAATGCAATACTTGGTGAGGTGACTTTGAATGAATGTGTTTTGATGCGGCCAATAAGCTCAACATCACGAGTTAGTCTTCCTGCGCCCCCGGGGACACTTATCTTTGTCTTATGCGAGTAAATCTACCATCCAACACAACACTCTTCCATCCTACGTCCACTTCCATTCTCCTTCTGCACAGACTAACACTTGCTACGACTCCTCAACTGTTCTCCAAGCTAATATCAACTTTACATAATCATACATATTATTGTTCCATCAGTTGAAGCATTAGAAAGCTTTGTTAAATATGGTGGTCAGATGCGGTTGTTGCGGTGTTGCCCGAGGATGCCGGGCGAGAAGGTGGCCAAGGTGGCCGCTCAACAACCATGCTTAAGTAAAGCACATGCAATAAACCTCTACCCCTACAGTAAATTGTCACAATCTATTCAACGCAAAATTTCAAAATGTATATTATAGGATGCTCTCAAAAAAGAGTTATGAAAAACATTTTTATCTTATAGATTCTCAGAATATGGTATAGATATATTTTAATGGACATTATAATATAATGATGTATAAGTAAGTATACCTAAAATATAAATGGCACGTGAATACAATTAGTGGTCTCGGCCACTACACACTGATATGTGCTCCCTCTGTCTGCAGTCCCGCGACTTGCATGCAGCATGAGACATGAGACATGAGACGTGACACACAACAGACCAGCCTTCTCCTTTGTGCAAGCTCATCCATTTCTTCCACAGCGCACGCACGCACACACGCACACATACGCACACACACGCACAGCACTCACACGCTAATTGACAATATGTAAAACATTCTGCCTGCCCTAGGAACCATGTCTGCTGCTAATATTAATTCTATTCAAATTACAATCGCTTTCAAATAAAAAGTAAGCTTACATATGTGTTTTTATCTTTTTGTGTAAAACTACGCTTTGGATCAACTTCCCTAGACAACTAAATGCAACCGTGTAGTAGACATTCACACAGGAAAAACAATTCACACAATAATACCTAAAACTCTATTCAGTACTTGGGGGTTATGACTTTTCTTCACTTTAAAAAAATCAATAAAATTAATCAGACCATAGTGAATAACAAAGGAGGGGGAGGCTCGGCCTCCGTGAGTGTGCAAACTAACAATAGTAAACAAAACAAAACAAAATAAAATAAAACAAGTGTAACTGGGAATAGCTTATGAGATCTTCTACTGATTGTTGGCAGCAGAGTCCAGATGGGCGGGGCCCTCTCCCCTCTCCCCCGCCCCACCTAGACGATGTACAGTGTGTTGAGCACCAGCACGTGGTGATTGTTTTTAGCCAAGGTCACGATGTAGCCTTCCGATGTGATCTTAAGTCCGCAGCAGCGTGACACCTGAAACCACAACACCAAGGTCACTTCCTCATTCATCATCATCATCAATTTGGTGGGTCCTAGCCTCCCCGATCCACTACAAAGTAAAAAACGTGTGAAAGGAAACGTGTATGGCTTTATCATATCGGTAAAATTGTAAAAGAATGTGATATACAGAGAGGATACCCAAATGTGGTTCTACCATTAGATGCTGAAGGTTTCCTGGATGGATTTAGTCACAAATGCCGAGTTTCTTTCGGCCGGTTCATAGTCTAGTGGTTAACACTTCTGACTCGTAAATGGAAGGTTGTGAGTTTGAATCCCGGCGGAGCACAAAAAAAAATACCATTTATATTTTCAAATATGCTCTTCGCTGGGTGAAAAATTCATAAACCTTTACCAAAGACCGGTCACTAAAGGTCCATCCGGCCTTTCAGCAACTGGGTCTTGCTTGAGAATTGGTGCTTTCTACAGCGACGACCAAGCTTGCAGAGGGCTCCTGAGGTGTGATACACACAAAAACAGCGCTCACCAAATAAATAATCCTAATATTATTATTCTTTCCCATAGGAATACAAGAACCGAACTCCCGATGTCAAAAGGCAATAACTTGTTTATTTCAGCTACATAATGAGAAATGAGAAGTATTATTATTGAAAAGTATCTTTGCAATTTAGATTAGATTAGGCAACCCTAGCGGAAAAGGAACAGCTACAGTTCCAGTTACCAACCTTCACATAGGGACATTCAAACTCGGTGGTGAGGACTCCCTCCCTGGAGAACACGGCCACGTGGAACTTGTTGCCGTGGGAGTCGCCGATCAGCACGTCGCCCGCGTCAGACACGTCGATGCCGTTGGGGAAGTTGGTGATGCTCTCACAGCCGATGCGGCGCAGGAAGGCGCCCTCCTCGGAGAACACCACAACGCAGTGGCCCTTGAAGTCGCACACGTAAAACTCCTTGCCTGGAAAAATAAATAAATATCAGACTTGTTAAAGTTGCAAAGATATATTAACATTCAAAGCTCATATCAAATGCATGCCCACAAACAAACAGGTATAGTTTGCATTTACAAATGCTGAATGTGTTCTTACAAATACAATCCAAACCCAAAATGAACATAAACCCTGCAACTTTTGCTGACCTTCCCTGACACAGGGGTGACATTGGAAAAGTGAACAATTTTTTACAGTATGGGTGGTCAGCCTCATACCAACCTATAAGTCAAGGAATACAAATAATATTTAAGTTTATAAAAACAACAAAATCTTAAAAAGAAATCTAGGTATACAAAAAAAAATCACTACTTACCTATACAAAAAATGTAACATAAATGAATAAGCCAACATTACAAATCAACATTGCAGATAAGCCGCCACTTCTTCCTGTCCTTACATACTTCTTTCATTTCATCCAGAGTCATAATCTTTTTCATACAAGCTCTCCTTTTATTATGACTCTGGATATTATAATTAGATTAGTTCTTTTACTAATAGATCGGTTAACTTTTGTTTTTCATCCCTGTTCCAGGAAACGGCAGCAAGAGTTGTCGAGTTTACGTTCGTTTGGGGTTTGGGATTTATTCTGTTAAGCGAAAACTTACACATGCTTGCTCGTTTAAGAAGTGAATTTGAAATCCTCATTTGAAATCAAAATTAGGTTCAAGAATTGTTGTTTTTATTTCTGTCTGATTTACACCATGCTCCATTGTTGTTTCTATCCATAGAAAAAGAAATGCATGCACCTTGGTCTACTCACCATTGATGGCAATATCCGACGGCTCTCTCATGCACTCGCTGCAATCGAACCACCTGATCAGATCTCCGTTCTCCGAGATGACAAACACCGTGGGGGTCACGCTGTCCACGGCCACAATGTGCCCCTGCTGGGTCACGGCCAGGCCGGCCACAATGTCGATGTAGCGCACGGCAATCTTCTTCAGGAAGTGGCCGTTCTTGGTGAAGATCTGCATGCGGGAGCGCTCGTTGCCGCGGTCGCAGACCACAAACTTGCCCGTGGATTTCATCACGGCCACCTTGCGGGGGTACCACAGCTGGCCCTCCTCCTTGCCGGCAGTGCCAAAGTGAAACTTGTAAGTGCCGGTCTTCTCGAAAACCTGCAAGCAAAGAAAAATACATCAGTAAATCGTCCTTCGAGGTTAATATGACTGCAGTAAACACCTGTAATCTGTATGAAGATTTAGATCAGCAATTCAGCTTTGTTTCGATGACTTGACTTTGGCAAGTAAATGTATACGCCGTATTCTTCAGTTCTTGGAACACATTGTCAGTGACAACGAGGATAGCCTGAAATGACTGGTTGTGATTGGTAACCTGGAGGGTAAGAGAGGAAGAGGAAAATTCCCCCTATGATGAACCGATCAAGTGAAAACAGCAGCAGGCACCTCCGTGGTTGGAGCACTGCGGGCGGCGCATTCAAAAGAGAACTGGAGAAGAGTGGTTGCTTCCACACGGGTCACAACCCTCAGCAATGAGGAATAGTATGAAGAAGACGGAGATCAGCAATTCCTATAATAAGAGCTCCGGTGTAATGACAGTAATTTAAACTACCTTGCTGAACGTTGCCACTTTACACTAAGCCAGTGGTCGGCAAAGTGCAGCTCCAGAGCGGCATGTGGCTCTTTGGCTCCGCAAATGCGGCTCTGGCACAAATATCCACGGAAGGCGCAATAATATTTTCATGTAAAAAAAACATGGTAAAAAAAAACAATGTGGAAATATTTTACAAGAAAAATTAGTTCACTTTAGCTAATTCCACCCTGGTTTCAGGAAAAGGTTGCAGGAGTTGCAAGGTTTAGGTTCATGTGAGGTTTTGTTTATTTGTATGCACACACGCAGAATGTGTAAGATACACGTGTCCGTTTGTGGGCATGCATTTGATATGAGTTTTGAATGTTCACATATGTTTGCAGCTTAGATTGTATATTATTATGGATGCATATAATTACAGTGATGCGGTGGTTGTTGGTGTCGGCCACAATGATGTCCTCCTCGTTGCCCAGGCAGAAGCCGTGCGGGGAGTTGAACTGCCCCTTGTTGCTGCCCAGCTGGCCAAACTTGAAGCGGATGTGCATGTGCGCGGGCTTGGCCTGGCGGGGGAACCCTGAGGGAGCCTCCTCCGCTGTGCTGGAGCGCGGGGAGGGTGTGGCAGCCAGCGCCAGCAACGGCGGGGAGCGACCATCCCCCACGCCTCCTACACCTCCCACACCGTTCACATCTACATAACAAAATTACATGAATACTTGTACCAAACAGATGGAACTGGAGTCACTACATAGAGCAGTGATGAGCAAAGTACGGCCTGCTGGACAACTCCAGTCCGCAAAAAAAAACACAAATAAACTACACATATAGTGTAACTTCTTGCCGCGTTATTCCCGAAGGGATCACATATGACGAGTGAACCTATTTATTTTTACAGGTAAGGGGGTCGGCCTTACACCAACCACTTCAGTGAAGTGGGGGGTTTCCCAGCTCCCGAGGGGGATGGTACTCATTTCTCGTGAAGGCTGAGTAAACCTTGCCGGTTTTTTTATTTAAGGTTTGAAATAAACACCGAAACAGGAAATCATTTCGTACACCCTCAGCGGGATTCGAACCGGAGCTCACGATATAGAATGCCAGCACTCTACCAACAATGCGAAAGCATTTAATCCGGCCTGCCAATGGTCCTTCAACATGAATAGAATATGGCCCGCGATAATCATATTTTGTCGGTCCAGAAGTATAAAGTAGCATTTTTCCTATAATTCTGGCACTCCTATGAAATTTCTTAAATTTTCTGGCCCCCCATTAAGAAAGTTTGCCCACCACTGCCATAGAGGGTCTGTCGAAGTAGAGGGTTTCGCATATATGAGTGACCAGTCAAACTTACCAGTATTGAGTCCCAGCTTCGCTAGCGCCTGCAAGTTGTTAAGAGCGTGCGTTGTGGTGGTGAGATCTCCGTTGAGGATGTCAGCCAGCGTGAAGGAAGGCGGAGAGGGAGAAGGCATGTGGGTGGGGTGAGAGGGAGGCACCTCCTCCGCCAGGCTCGCCAACTGCTGCAAGTTGTACTCCACAATAGAAGAGAGGGGGGGCAGGGCGGGGGGCAGCACGGGGGGAATGCCGGGGGCCACTAGGGGCGAAGACACCAGAGGGGAAGAGGGAGCTAAGGAATAATCATCAAATGACGACTGCATGGAGCCCATCATGGGGGCCGGAGAAGATGCACTCATGGAGAGAACGGTGGCCGAGCTTGTTCCGGTGCCACTGTCAGGACTGTCCTTGCTGCTTTCCGTCTTGAACTTTCCAAAATTCTCCTGAATCATACTTTCAAACTTCTCAAAGTTGGTTTCAAACTGCACAGAATAATCAATGTCTGGCTTGGGCGATGTCTTTATCAGGTGGATCATTTGTGTGCCGATGACTTTCTTGAGGAGAGCGATTTCGGTGGCGTCTCCAAACTGCAGCAGTCTAGCCGTGAACTTCCCGGCGTCTTCCATCTTGGTGGCGGACTTATCCAAATTTTCAAAGAGGTCCATGACTTTGAGTTCTCGCTCGGAGTGCAAGCGCTCGAGGGTTTGTAGAGCATCATCACATGCAGCCTCGAGGATAGCGCGGTAAGACTGGTAAGTCTCTCGAATAAGTCCCTGAGCCTCGTCTCTCTGGCGCTGCAGGTCGGCTAAAGCTTCATTGAGGCGGCGGTTAGCCAGCTGGCATTCTGCAGCTCGCACCGCAGCAGCCTGAGTGAGCTCCATCAGCTGAGCACGCAGACCATCTTCCGCTTCATCCACGCGTTCACAGCGATGGCCTGGTAGACCTTTATGGGAGCGCACCATGCACTCCTGACAAATAGCCTCCTGACAAGTGTGGCAGTAATACACCAGACTCTCCCCGGTGTGCAAATCACAGAACACCGGTTTGTGTATGGTTCCGTTTTCTTTGGAGTTTTTGATAGCCTCAAAAGGAATGACCTTGTGGTTTTCAAAGCATCGCATGAATTCGTGGGCTGTCTTGCAGTTGGGGCAGAGGAAGTGCGAGCAGTCTGAGCACCGGGCCACGGCTTGCTCCTTGCTCTTGCAGCACGTGCACACCACTGAATGATCCACCGTGGACACGTCCAGGATATTGGTAAGGATATAGTCTGATGGTAATCTGGACACTCCACCACTGCTCACCTGAAAACACCAACAGTCAACATTGCCGTCCTGTCTCTGAATCAATTAAAAAACAAATAGACTATGAATGAATGGGGGGTACCTTGGTCTCCTGCATACACGTTGGGCAGACAATCACGCAGTCGAATTTGAGAGAGTCCCCCGCTTCGTTCATAAGTAGTTTCTCTAAGCACGGTTCACAGAACACATGAAGGCAGCTTAGAACACGAGGGTCACACAGCTTTTGGCTGAAATCAACAATGCACACCTCATACTGTAGACAAACAATTGAAGGTACATAATGAATATTAATCATTATAAATTAGAATAACGATTGCTACACATTTTATAATGGTTATTTTAAAAAATAGATGTTACGAACGGCTTTGGTAGAGAAGGTAAAATTGCTCAAGAATATTTTGGAGTCGTATCCAATGTCATCCGAAGGTGTGCCTCTTATTTGATGACGAATAACTAACAGAATTAATTAGATTTAAGATATTGCAGATTGCAGGTACAAGAGTTCACCTTTTGTGATGTCAGTTTGTGCCTCGTCGTCGAAAAAGAGACATGTACCTCTGATTTTGACCACATTGTTTATTGACTATGCATTCCCCATGGTAGGACCATCCCCCTGAAATAGGCTGACTCCAGACATGTCAAACAGGAAATGAAGACCAACTTCTTCACCACGGCAACGCTGATAGCGCCCTTGCAGTGACATGTCAGTTTTATGGCCAAGTGGTTTAGGTGGCTGATCTTTCTAGTGTATTTGGAACAGAAAAACGCTGGTTCGATCCCCGCCTGGGTCATTTGACCATAACTTTGACCCTTGTTCAACAGATGTCATTGGGTAATTACTAATTAATAATTCAATAAAATAACAGTAATGAATTATTAATTGATGATATAAATACCTGTTTATGGCCAGGCAGAATAGGTTGATGAATTGCCTACATACTTAAATCTATTTTTTTTTTTAAAAGTCACTAAACGGTACTCTACAAATCATCATCACGACTCCAACAAAATATGGAAAAAGTTGGTCTTCTCCACATTACTGTTCATAATATCCGTTTATTTAAGTGATTTTAACAAAAAACAATAAATCTGGTCTCAGAATAATGTAGAAAAGGACTTACTTGCAAATTTGACACTCCTGATCCTTGTCTTGGTCCTCGGCAGGCTCTAAAGAGCTGCCCTCATCCTCCAACTCCCCAAGGTCATCGCTGAAGATCTCCCCGTTCATCTCCTCGATCCCGTTCACAGCCATTACGCTTCTGTTTATGTAATCGATAAGTCACTAATCTAATGGCTGACTCAGTAGGCTGGGAACTGTCCGCTTACCTGAGAACAACAGAACAATACTTTGTTCACTTCAAATTTACAAATTAATCCTAGAATGAAAGTACAAAAAAGCACAATGAGATGGTTTGGACATCTTGAAAGAATGGATGATGAACGACAAAGTGTACAGAGGAAATGTCAGAGGAAAGCATGGAAGGGGAAGACCGAAGAAGGAATGGATAGACTAAATAGGTGAGATTGCAAAAGAATGGAACCTGCAGAGTGAGAATAAGAGAAGAGCATATCTGAAGAAAGTGATAAATGTTGAAGAGATGAAAGAGGTATGCAAGGACAGAAAAAAGTCGAGACGCATCTGCGGAGGTACCGGCCACCCCTAGTGGAACGGTGGCAGAATGCAGTAACAGTAACAAGTAGGATAACAAAGTCACATCTAGACCTACACGGCTGTGGCTGAACATAGATGATAGTGGAAGGAAGACACCGTGTGATGTTAGAACCTACAAATTTTGAGATTGGGTTTTTATGTTGTAAGTCCAAATGCAGATGGCAGATGTGTAAGCGCAAACTTATGTGTGTCTGCTTGTGGGAATGCATATAATATGAATTTGCAATGTCATATATCTTTGCAACTTAGATTATAGAATCATTTTATTAACAGAACAGCTTACTTCATGTTGAACTATCAAAAGTGTTGTTTTAGACAATGGCATAAATAAAGTATTGAAGATACAAAAGCACTTCTAGTGAGTGATTTAGTTTTCATATATTTTTTATATTTCTGTGATGGTGTTATTAGGTTCATTAGGTTCAACTCGCCACATGCGACCCCTTCGGGGATAACGCGGCAAGAAGTTACACTATATGTGTAGCTTAGCTGCTGCTGCAGCTGCGTAGCTGCGTGGGAATATTGTAACTAGGGGTTGGTAGAATAGATGGATGTCGTGGTAGAGGAAGACCGAGAAAGGTATGGATGGACCAAATATCCGAAATTGCGAATGAATGGAATATCCAGAGTCATAATAAAAGAAGAGCCTGTATGAAGAAAATTATGACTCTGGAGGAAATGAAAGAAGTATGTAAGGACAGAAAGAAATGGCGGTTGATCTGTAATGTTGGCGGCTAGGGTTTGTTAAATTGGAATTTGTTTTTTATTTGTAAATGGATATTTTGTATTTGGATATTATTATTTAGTGATGTATAAAATGTAATTTGTCGTGTGTGTGTGTTCCTTGACTTATAGGTTGGTATGCGGCTGACCACCCATGCTGTAAAAATGGTTCACTTTGCCAATGTCACCCCTGTCTCAGGGAAGGACGGCAAGAGTTGCAGGGTGTATGTCCATTTGAGATTTGGTTTTTATGTTGTAGGTTCACATGAGGCATGTGCAAGCGCGAACTTGTACGTGTCTGGTTGTGAGAATGCATGTAATGTGAATCTCCAATGTAACATATCTTTGCAACTTAGATTAGATTAGATTAGAATGTATTGAAATAATACTAGAAATTATTCAAACTCAGACAATGAATAGCGCTCACTCAATGAAGTAGCCACAAATTTTGATATTATAATTTTTCTCAGCGGGTAAACATCACAGATCTATGAGACTATGGTCCTTAGCAACCGATCACAAATAATTAGTTTGCCTAGCAACCCGGCATCTCAAATTATACCCCATTTAATGTGTGCCAGTCCATAACTAAATTTAACCTTGAATTTCATAGAGCAAAAAGAAACTGCATTGAATTTGTCATATGAACAATGCAGAATCAGAAGTGTCCTTGAAAAAAACAAAATCCAATGTTTTTCATACCACCTTACCAAAAATAGAGAAGTATGTAACAAAATATACACATAATAAGATGGGTTTGTTTGTATACTACACAGTGTAACCTATATTTTCATTGCGAAATTTTCATTATACTCAAATAACAGGTAAATAAATGAGACCGTACTGCTACG
Organism: Agapetus fuscipes; assembly: GCA_951799405.1. Lineage (NCBI taxonomy): Eukaryota > Metazoa > Arthropoda > Insecta > Trichoptera > Glossosomatidae > Agapetus > Agapetus fuscipes. The sequence goes on along the minus strand of OX637353.1, from coordinate 11,371,775 downwards.
TCGTACTACCTACATTCTCATCTAACAAGTACAAAATTGCACAAACTATTTGTCAGAATCAATGAAAAATTGTTGTTAGCATATATCACAATACATTTCAGAACAAAAAACTAAATTATCGTTGTAATTTATCGGCTTTGTGATGTCTATAAAAAAATGTTCCTTGGTAGGTACATCTAGAAAGAATTTGAAATTTTGTTTTTGAATATCTCTTTTATGTAAAAGATGAAACATTATTTATGTATTGAATAAAGCCAGGATATTTATTTACCAATATATTGTAGAAAAAGATTTCTGCCACATAGAAATAATCTACCTTCAATTTTGATTTGATTATTGGAAAAAATTCCAAGGATTTTGATTCTATACGAATGTTTAACCTAAAGCTGCAATCCAATACATTGTCAGATTTCCAATATAACAGAAAATGGAGAGCGCACGAGGCGTCGAATCGTTGAGATAAACGGTAAATAGTAATCACATGGATTGACATTGAAACAAACGATTCGCGAATAATTTTGAAGGGAAAAAAACTTACAGCAGCCATGACGGATGAGCTTCCCGCAAAATGGCGAGCGCGCTAGATTTCGTCTAGTCTGGATTGGTTGCGCCAAATTGCCAAAACTGTATCACATTTTCTCATGAAACTCTAGGATTATTTTTAAATATTTCTCCGCAAACAAATGCTTTTTTAATATTTTTTTGGTCTAAAAGCAAATAAAAATTGAAATATTCAGGATCAAAAGAAATCCATGAAAATTTCGTGAAAATTATTGGAGAAAATTAGTGGTGATGTCAACGGTAAAAATAATATTTGTTTTCATGTCAACATCATTTTATAGTTAGGTACAAAACAAAATACGGGGGTTTCTACTAGGTTTTTTTTTACACGAATTTAAGTTTAAAAAAATTACAGAATTTTTTTTTGTAATGATGTGTTTTAAGAAAAACTGTTGATGAAATATATTTTTGTAAATAAATTTTGAATAAGGGACTTGGTCTAATTCTTGGATTTTGGCATTTGTGTAAAACCATGTAGACCTCATTCTCTTTTCTTTCAAATGCTGTACACTTTTTAAACCCAAAATGTAGGGAAAATGTATTGATAACGTTGACCAACATGTTTAGGAAAATAACAACACACAGTGATTGAAAATGTCCGAAAAAAAGTGATGGATATGAATGAATTAAGAGCATTATGTAAAGATAAGAATAAGTGGGGGCGGCTGCAGAGGTTCTCGCCACCCTTCATAGAACAGCGACAGCGAAGCATTTCATTTGTTTTGTATTATAGGGAAATTCTGAATTACTCAGACTTTTTCCCTGACTTATAGGTTGGTATGAGGCTGACCACCCATACTGTAAAAAATGGTTCACTTTGCCAGTGTCAACCCTTTTTCAGGGAAGGTCGGCAAAAGTTGTGGGGCTTATGTTCATTTGAGGTTTGAATTTTATTTGTAAGTACACAATCAGCATTTGTAAGCGCGAACTACACGTGTTTGTTTGTAAGCATACATCTGAGAGCTTTGAATGAATATATCCTTGCAACTTAGATTATAGATTATTAGACTCAGACTTTTTCCCTATTTCTGACACTACAATTCTGATATCCGGCGGCCAACTTGACCGCTACATCTGTCAAAGTGTCAAAATAATATGTTGTGTATCAATAACCTAAAATACTTTTAAATTAACGTGTTTTGTACTCCTACTTTAATGAATTAATTATTATAAGGAAACCCAAAAATGAAGGAGATCGTGGTTTCACTGTGTGAAAAGAAGTTTGTCCAAACTTCAATCGCTGAGGGCTTCGTAAGTTCGTCTATGCTTGTTTTCATTCACACATTCGTACTTTAAGAAAAAATATGTATACTCCGAACATGGATTGTTATTTTGTACCCACCAACAGAAAATGGCTAAGTACTTATATGGCTGTTTAATAATAATAATATCAGGCTAATTTATTTTAAATTACAAATGATAAGAGAGCGCCGTTTTTGTGTGTGTCACACCTCAAGGGCCCTCTCCGATCATGGATAAGACTTTCTAAAAAGGTATGTCTTGAGTGCTCCGCGAAACACATCTATAGATTCGGAGTTCTTCACTCCGGGTGGCAGTCTGTTCCACTCCACCGGACCCGCAACACGGAAAGCGCGGTCTCCGAAATTTGTACGAATCTGACGGCGTGGCTGAACCGAATTGACTACTTCATCGCCCGCGGATCTGAGTGTCTGCCTCCTTATACCCATCTCATCATACCCATCCGTTTGTTTGATTTTAGCGTTTGGATGGAAGAAATTTGGACGAAAGTCGGAATTTGAAATTATGCTATGGAGCTGACTGGGGCAGTTGTCATGTATCTCTAGGAAACACAAAGTAAGTAATGCTTATTTTAATTCTGTTATTTTTTTGCAGAATCTTTATAATTAATGATTATCAGTCCGCTCATTTGACAATGACAAAAAAAGTTGAGACATTGCACAGCTGGAGTGCTTGGATAATATTTTTCTACTGGTTGCTAAAGACCCTAGTTACATAGACATGCGACTTTTATGTAACCAGTCCATACAGTTGTCGGTAATGCTAAACGCAGAACAGTGCACTTTAGTGTCTTTTCAAACTACCGCAAGGGGTCGCATGTGGCGAGTGGAACTTATTTATTTTTACATGTAAGGGGGCCGGCCGTACCCCAACCACTTCAGTTGATGTGGGGGTTTCCCAGCTATTTTATTTTAGGTTTCTTGACTTATAGGTTGGTATGCAGCTGACCACCCATACTGTAAAAAATGGTTCACTTTGCCAATGTCACTCTTGTTGCAGGGAAGGACGGCAAGATTGCAGGGCTTATGTTCATTTGAGATTGGGTTTTTATATTGTAGTTCCACATGCGGCATGTGTGAGCGCGAAATTATACATGTTTGCTTGTGGGAATGCATTTAATATAAATCTTAAATGATATATATCTTTGCAGTTTAGATTAGATTAGATTTGAAATAAACACCGAAATGGGAAATCATTTCTGATACACTCAGTGGGATTCGAACCCAAGCTCACGGCATGAAATGCAATCACTCTACCAACTGAGCTATTGATCTACATATTATATTGAAATTATGACGCTCTGTACCGTATTTAGCGTGGCTAGGTGACATCACATGTATTCTGCAAAATTCAAATATTCTGGCTTCTGAGTCATTTGAACAGGGGTTGACAGTCCATTATCAGCTAGTTAAAGAAAAATGAATGCAGCTTTTGATAATAAATAAAATATAATAAATTGGACAATTTCTCTAGCGCCGTACTGTGATCAATCACCTCAAGGGCGCTGTACATAGTTGTGAAAATGGGAAAAATAATTAATATTAACTTAAACTTACGCACAAAACAAATATTTAAATAGGAAATTAAAAAATTTCAACAAAATATAAAATCAAAAGTAGGTACAATAAATTACAGCAATGCTTGACGAAAACTAAAAAATCAAATCAAATTCTACATCAATTTCAAAAAACTAAAAAAAATAAAAATTAAAGTAATTCCAAATTAAGTACAGTTATAGTAGAGCTACTGTTCAGAAATTTCATAAAATTTTGAAGAAAAAACATGTTTTGACCATGTTTTATTTATTTCAGGGTCGTAGCTCACGTGACATGCAAGGTTGGCGTACCAAAACAGACGAGACCAAATGAGGGGTTGCTGTTTGTCAACCTGGAATTGGGCACGATGGGAGCTCCCAACTTTGATGCCAACCGACAGTCTGATTTGAATGTGTACCTGAACAGACTGATTGAGAAATGCCTCAAGGAATCCAAGTGTGTTGATTTGGAATCTTTGTGCATCGTGTCTGAAGAAAAGGTGAGGTCTTTTTAATGCAGCGCAACTAAGTTGCACTTGTAGTGCGACTTTATACTGCATTGACCGAAGGATTTTAAATTATGATTACGGTTGTTAGACATTTTATAAAATGAAAAAAACAGATTTTACTGGCCGTGCAAAAGAGAAGAACGATTTCTTTACGTTTCGTCGGAGTTATATCCGACGTCCTCAGGAGGCGTGTGTCTTCTATAAAGAACAACCACGAACTGTTGAGTTATTGTTGTTTGATCGAGTTCGAAGGTTGTAGGTACATTTATTAACCTTCGGTGATGCATCCATAGATGTCGCAATAGCCCCACTTGTACAGAAGGACGATATTATGTCTTCCTGTGAAATCGTCCGATAATTAATAAATGTACCTACAGCCTTTGAACTTGATCAAACAACATTAACTCAACAGTTCGTGGTTCTTCTTTGTAGAAGACACACGCCTCCTGAGGACGTCAGATATGACTCCGACGAAACGTAGATAAATCGTTCTGCTCTTTTGCACGGTCAGTAAAATCCGTTTTTTTCATTTTAAATAATTGACCGAAGGAGTCGCATATGGCATGTAGAACCTCGAGAATACTGCAAGTTCTTTGTAAACAGTTTGTCTACAGTTTTAAAGTACAAAATGCAACAAAGCTGCACATGTAGTGCAATCTGTTACTGCATTTCACCGCAAAGAAGCCACTCTTGATCTGTTTAACCTATTTCTTTTCACAGGTAAAGGAGCCGGTCAACTACTGCACTTGAAGTGGATATAGCATTGCATGAATTCTTAATTAATTTATGTGATGTGAATTCATTCCGCTTGATAAATTTATTACGACTGATTAAAAAAATGCTTTTTTAGGTTTGGGCCCTACGGGTAGACATTCATGTTCTCAACCATGCCGGAAATCTGATTGAGTGTGCGAGTGTGGCAGCACTGGCTTCCTTAGCACATTTTAAAATCCCCGATGTCACCACGAGTGGAGAGGAAATCACCATACACACTCTGGCAGAAAAAGATCCCATACCTGTGGTCTTGCACCACTACCCCGTTTGTGTCTCTTTTGGAATTTTCGCTGATGGGTAACTACAGATGTTTTGTTACTTCAAGCACTTGCTATTATTTATTCATCTACAGCCCACCTCAGCCTTGGTCTTCTGATCCTCCTTCCTTCCTTCCTTATACGAGTCCTCTCACCTTTTTAATCCACCTTGCTGTGGAAACAATGCCATCTACAATAAAAGTTCTAACATTGCTTACATTATTCCAGCACCATGGTTAGTGATCCGAGTTTGATTGAAGAGACGGTATGCGGAGTGTCTGGTGCCCTACTTGTGGTCGGGATGAACCCCTACAGGGAGATATGTCTGCTCGATCTGGCTGGGGCAGCCGTGACATCGGGGCCCAATCTTATCCTCAAAGCCACACAAAAGGCGGTGAATCGAGTGCAGTACTTGGTGTCCACTATAAAAGCTGGTCTCACTGAAGACGAAAAATTAAGGTTAGTATTAATTTCAATATGTTTATTTTTAAACCTAGACATCCTTGAACAGTCATAGTTTAGTGGCTGACACTACGGACTCTAATTGAGGTAACTCTGCAGAGGCTCTAGCTATCCCTAATGGAATGACAACAGAACTATTTGCAACCAGAAGGTCACACATTTGATTCCTAGTAGAGAATAAAATAAAATCATGTAATGTGTACATCAATAAAGCAGTCAAATTAAAATCTCTATTATTGTTATTCATCTTTTGAGGACATTAAAACGCCTGGATACCGCTGAAGATGCCCATTAAAGTTATGAATAAAACATACTGATAAATTTCTCCGTATGATCATGAAAAAGCCTAAAAAAAATGTGTAGGACAAAAAGTTGGGGGGGCTTAGGCTGGCCGCACACGCACGTTTTCCGTATTCGATTTTCTAATGCGGAATTTCAAATTGGAATTCCGTGAGACAAGCGCAAACGTTTGTTTTTCTTCATTCGGAATATACACACGCTACAGATAGTACTGAATACTGAATAGAAATTTCCGAGCGTATGCGCCGGCTCAAACAAAATGTATGCAAGCACTGCGTTCCGCATGACATCATTAGACTTTTTCCAGTAGGTTTCTCCGAACGCGCCGGCTGGCACTCGAAACGTACGTGCGGAATTTATTCAGTTCTGAAAAAAAGTGAACGTGTGCGTCAGTTAATGTATTTTCTACTGATTCCATGCGTTCGGATGTCCAAATGTGGAAAACGAATTAGGAAATCCAATACGGAAAATGTGCATGTGCGGCCAGCCTTATTCAGTTTAAAAAAAGTGCTGAGATGTGCCTTATCCATTTTATGAGCTGACCTATAAATCATTACTGTTATAGAGCTGCAAGAGAGAACACAGGATTCGCAAGAGCAATTTCCAAAGACCAACTTTTGACAATGGCCGTTGACAAACTCTGTCTGAGATTGAAGAAATTTGATCTCACTATGTCACAGGATTACAAAGATGAACAGGATCAACCACTAGAAACCTCAGGAGAGAATACAGGTTTGTAATGCACTTTTTATTTCTTCTCTGATGAATTTGGACCGGTCCGTAGTCCGTAGTGGCAACACTTCGTACTCGTAAATGGAAGGTTGTGGATTCGGATCCCGGCGGAGCACAAAAATATACCATTTATATTTCGAATGTGCTCTTCGCTGGGTTGAAAAATTCATAAACCTTTACCAATGACCGGTCACCAAAGGTCCATCCAGCCTTACAGCAACTGGGTCTTGCTTGAGTATTGGCGCTTTGTAGCGACAACCAAGCTCGTACACCTCTGCGGCACTACAACAAGTGTCATAGACCCCTAGAGTCTTTAGAATCTAGAGAGTCTCCCGCACAGGATCTCTTAAAAAAAAAAAAAAATTGCTTAACCTTTTCCCTTCTGAATATTCTGGCTACATGAATACCTCCAGCACGGAATACTTTTTCAAGCACATTTTCAAAAACATTTATTGATTTCGCACCCTCACTCAGGGATCAGCTTCATTGGCAAAAATAAAGGAGAGTAAAAAGTCTGCTTTACTGTATTTAAGTCCTCGCAGAATATTGCGCCACTGTATGTCTCGGAGCTATGTGTGGCGGACACAGTAGAGGGTAGGCGGTGGACATTGAGATATGAAGACATGTCTGTTCAGGAGGGGCCATGGCTCTGCAGTGCCCTTGCGGTGCACTCACAAAATGGCAATGCTTATTAATGTGGTTTAGTGATTCATAATAAGACTGTCACAAGCTCAAAATTTAATGTTTATCTTTTGTCCAATTTTTCAGAAATGATGGTCTCTAACGATGAAGTCGCAGCTTTGGTACCCAAAACTACTAATGACTCAGCAAGCCAAGGCATCTGGCCACAGATGGGCAGCGATGATAGCAGCGACGATGAAAAACCAGCAGACAGTATGGATGTTGAAATTACACAAGTCATTACACCCGATGATAGGATTGTTGCTAAAATAGGTGTGTATCTTTTATACTTCTTCTTCTTGATCTTTGAATCTGTGTTTTACAAATAAAACTTGGTATCAGCTCATGGATCTTGAGATCCAGTTCAAGCTGTCTTCCATGTCTCATTCAAGATATGTGCGCTATTATTACTAAGCTAACATTTAGTGTAACTTCTTTCTGTGTGTTTTCCCAAAGGGGTAGCGAGGCGAACCTATTGATTTTTAGAGGTACGGAGTCTGGCCTTTTGCTAGTCACCTTAGTTTAAGTGGGGGTTTTCCCAGGATCCCCCTCAGACGCTGAGAAGATTTCTTATGAAGGCTGAATAAACCTTGCTCGTATTTTATTTTGGGTTTGAAATCCTTGACACCCTCGGTGGTACTCCAACCCGAGCTCTCAGCGTGGACTGTAAGCACTAACAACTAATCTATCGACTGGACTATCTTTCCAAAATCTTAAATCACCTCCTGGATCTGCTCCATCTCACTTGGTCCTTATTTTGATTTATTATATTAATACATACACTTTTTCTTACATTATGATGCTGGATCAGTGTTCCTTGACTTATAGGTTGGTATGCGGCTGACCACCCATGCTGTAAAAAATGGTTCACTTTGCCAATGTCACCCCTGTTTCAGGGAAGGTCGGCAAGAGTTGCAGGGCTTATGTTCATTTGAGATTTGGTTTTTATGTTGTCGGTTCGCATGAGGCATGTGCAAGTGCGAACTTGTACGTGTCTGGTTGTGGGAATGCATGTAATATGAATCTCAAATGATACATATCTTTGCAGCTTAGATTTAGATTTAGATCAGTGAATAGTAAATTTGTGTGTTAAAACTGAAACCTTTCTTTTTAAGATGTCAGCAGTGAAAGTGAAGAAGAAAATGTTGTGGTGTTACAAAAAGGAGTAGTCAAGGCAAAGAGACGCAACAGACCAAAAAAGAAGAAAAACAAAAAGAACAAAAGTGAAGTTTAATCTTATATTAAAATGTTTTCTATTATTACATCAAATTGGAAATCTACAAATTGATCAAGTAAAATTTCTACAAAATAAACATTTGTTACAAACTAGCAATCATTATTTTATTTACACGTTTCCGGAAAGGGTACAAACAATTTAAACATGTGTACATTAAGGCTTTCACGGCCGGCACTTGACACAATCTTAAAAAAATTTCAGGTTGTGTAGCCATGTTCTATACGGAAGTTTGTTTCACTTTTTCCGGACGTTTACAACGGATACAATGGCGGCCCCCTCTTCCAGAACCATGACATAAACACAACAATAACCAACCCACAGGCCGTTGACAGTTCCGCGCTAAGGAAATCAGAACGCCTGAAAAACACGCTGAGGAGGCCCATCGCAGATAATGGGCGAAACGTCCGGAAAAAGTGAAACAAACTTCCGTATAGAACATGGCTACACAACCCGAATTTTTTTTTTTAAGATTGTGTCAATTTAAACATGGTTTCGTTTTACAATTCTCTTGTTGTAAAAAATATATATTAAATTTTCAAGACACAATACTGAAAACACTGAAGTATCAAATAAAATTAATTTCATGGCCCTACCAACTATTTTAATTACATTATATTAAATTATGGATGTGTCATTCAGATTGCATCTGCGTTCAGTCCATTCTTCTGATCCAGCTTGTTGCCATTTGTTTTGACTGTGTATAGAAATTGGCTAATTATTTCTTTCTCATTCACGGGGATAGTCTTAAAGTGCTTAGAAATGAGCTGAAAGAAAAGGAAAACATGAATTAAATGAACACTTAGTTGTTATTTACAGAAAAAAAAAATCCTCATTAATTTAAAGTTTCAGTTTTAAGCTGTGAAACTTTCAACTTCTTACTAACAAAAATAAGTGTAATGCTACACATATAGTGTAACTCTTCTTGCCGCGCTATCCCTGATGGGTTTTCCCCGTTCCCAGCACCTGAGCGGGCCGGTACTCATTTCTTGTGAAGTCTGAGTAAACCTTGCCGGTATTTTATTTTGGGATTTGAAATAAACACCAAAATCATTTTTGAGACCCCCGGTGGGATTCAAGCCCGAGCTCTCAACATGGAATGCAAGCACTCTACCAACTGAGCTATCGACCGGACTGACAACAGTCGGTGGGTATTTGAACCCTAGCCCTCTGCCATGAAATGTAAGCACTCTACCTGAGCTCTGCTCTGTCGACAAGCCTTCAAAACGACCACTACACTCTTCCCCTTACTGCTGTCAACAAGATTATAGTAAAGAGGGAATACATCAAATTTTGCAGACTGGAGCTTTGCGGTGGTTGGGCCGGTTGCCTGGAACAATTTGCCCGTCGGTGTTCGCGCAAACCAGCCTACAACCACCTTCAGAAAGAGACTGAAGACACTGCTTTTTTCCAGAAGCCAAGGCGCCCTTGACATGGTCCTGGACCATTAAATGGCGCCACACGAAAAAAATCATCCACCATCATCGTCATCATCTACTAATTGAGCACGGAGGAATATCAATCAACTAAGCTACACATATAGTGTAACTTCTTGCCCTGTTGTCCCCGAAGGGGTCACATGTGGCAAGTTGAACCTATTTATTTTTACAGGTAAAGGGGCTGGCCTTACACCAACCACTTCAGTTGAAGTGGGGGTTTCCCAGCTCCCGAGAGAGCTGGTACTCATTTCTTGTGAAGGCTGAGTAAACCTTGAGATCGAACCCTTGCTCTTGGCATGGAATGCAAGCATACTACCAATTGAGCTACTAAGCTTGGTCATCGTCGCTACAAAGCGCCAATTCTCAAGCAAGACGTAGTTGCTGTAAGGCTGGATGGACCTTTGGTGACCGGTCATTGGTAAAGGTTTTATGAATTTTTCAACCCAGCGAAGAGCAAATTTGAAAATATAAATGGTATATTTTTTGTGCTCCGCCGAGATTCCAACCGACAACTCGCTGCCTTAGTTCTTGTTTACCGTATACGCCATTGAGAAAATTTTACATGAGCAATGTTTGCTTGTGTACTGGACCAATGTGTCTTATAAAAACAAGATTTTTTTTATAAAAATATATAAAAGAACTCTCACATTATCGAGTTTTACGGTTTTTCTTAGCTCAGATTGTGTAGAATTTGATTCATAAGACAACTGCATGAAAAAGTCATATTTTACAAGATTGGCGTATACGGTAAACAAGAACTGGGGGAGCGAATTGGCTCTATTTAAAAATTGGCCAATTATTATTATAATTTACCTCTATGGACTGTGCTTTAGTGAGGCCTCTAGTCGGTATTTTGAAATGGCGTTTGTATCTCTTCAAGGTGTTGAGCTGCAGCTGGTGGAAGTCTATCTCGGGCATGTCCATGTCAGCTTCGTTGCTGTCGTCCTCGGACTCCTTGCGTCTGCGCTGCTTCGTGCGCGCGCATTGTATTATGGATTTGTGGTGATCGCAGATGTAAATGTGTTTAGCCTGTGAAAAAACAATACACAAATACTTACATATCGACTGTCAGAAGGAAAGAGGGCATCAGCGACGTTTTGGTTGAAAATGAGTTATGAATGCTATCCTACTTAAAAAATTTAATGCGCTCACTCCCATCGCACTACTATGTTTTTTTTTGCCGTTTATGCCCAAGTTTATGTCCGAACCATCTCATTGTGTTTTTTTTGTACTTTCATTCTTAAATTATCTTTTATACCACACTTGTTCATCATCATTGCAGACTCTCAATCTCTCAGTCAAGGTTCAATAATGCTGTATGAAGCAATAAAGCTAGCAGGAGACTGCGAGAGGGCAAAAAAAGTGTAGAGAGATCTCATAAAATATGGGCAGCTAGTAGGAAAACAAGGGGTTTCCGATGCTCGAGATAGGAAGATATGGAAGATGTCCACATTCAGCAGTGGAGGGAAGAAGGCTAGCAGGAATTCTATAATCTAAGTTGCAAAGATATATTAGCATTTAAGATCCGTATTAAATGCATGCCCACAAGCAAACGCTTGTAAATTCACACTTATACTTCCTGCATGTGTCTTTAATAATCAAAGCTGCAAAGATATGTTAACATTCAAGGCTCATACTAAATGCATGCCCGCAGACAGGCACATGTAGGCTGGCGCCTACACATTCTGCATATGTGCATACAAAAAAATGAAACCTTGCAACTCCTGCTGCATTTTCCGTTAAACCGGGGTGGCACTGGCACAAGTGAACCAATTTTTACAGCACAGGGGGTCAGCCTCATACCAATCTATCAGTCAATGAGCAATGTGTCTAATCTAATCTAAGTTACAAATATATGTAACATTGGGGATTCACATTATGTGTATTCTCACAAGCAAACTGTACATGTTCGCGCTTGCACATGCCACATGTGAACCTACAACATAAAAACCCAAATCTCAAATGAACATTCATCTTGCCACTCTTGCCGACCTTCCCTGAAACAGGAGTGACATTGGCAGAGTGAACAATTTTCTACAGCATAGGTAGTCAGCCGCATACCAACCTATGAGTCAAGGAACATAAACACAACAAATTACATTTTAGATGTCGACTGCTCCAAGGAAGACAGCACTAAGTACTTAAGTCAAAAAATATAGTTTTGCAGGAGAGCTATTTACTTAATTGAATGTTAACTAAACTATTTGTTAATGAATTTAAAAGAGATAGAGGCACGGCTGTCATCTTGGAATGAAGGTAATGATTTGTTACCTTCAGAAATGGAAATAAGTCAAAAACCTCAATTTCAGAGTTACTTCCTTCTTCCTTGGAGCAGTCAATGTGTACCTACTTAAAAAAACCCAAATGAACATAAACTCTGCATCTCTTCCAAGTTCCTGGCAAGCCTCATCGCAACCTATACGTCAAGGAGTAAGTAAGAGTGTATAGAATAGTAGATCACCGCTTTGTCTATGATGAGCTTAAGTCTTCTCTGTGTGCCGGTTTTTTGTATTCTCTTGCTGTATGTAGCGTTTCCCGCAGACCTCCGACACCTGTCTCCATCGTCCACAAGGCAGCATATCTGATCTGAAGGTCCCCTCGAGTCTTCCTCTCCAGTGCTGTAACCATTATTAGGTTGGTGCTCCCTTTGTATCATTTTAGAAAGTCTTTCAATACATCTATCTTCGAAAAAAAACACAAAACACCATTCAGGTCTATATTAGGCCAATAACGAAACTGGGACGGTCAGATTTCACTTCGACAAACAATATTATAGGTCCAATAATAAACGTCACAGTTTTAAAGCAAAACAAGAAAAATAAAAATAATGTTGTTATTTATCTATGATAAACACTGGATTTCTATTAGTTCCTGAATAAAACGATGGGTTGGAGAAAGGGCACAAATAAAGACGCAGAATCCAAGCGAATGCAACCAAACCCGCAGTGGTTCTGAGAAATGCTACTATCAATGTTGAAATCTCTAAGTAACAAAAGTTATCAAAATCTCATTTCACTTCACTTAGATTTGATGCGTTTCTTTCATGAATTAGTGTTTTTAAGAGGTTTTTTTATTCAAGTTTGACAGTTCGCAACGCTTCAATCTTTCCACAGAAAGTTCGACAAACATCACTTCCCTATACATACACACATACATCACTTTGTGCTTTGTATATAAATGGTGCAAAATGACGATATATTTTTTTTTTTGACAATGAAAGCGAACGTAGCAAAAATTGAGAATATAAAATTAAAATCTAGGCTCCTAATTGGTTCACAGTAAAATAACACGTAACCACGCCCAAAACAAAATGTCAAATCTCATTTTAAGTTGTCAATTGTGAAATTATTTTCATTTATAAACTTACTTTAAAAACGTTTCACTCGATAATTTATATCAAATTCTTTATGATTTCAGCTACGAATTCTCATATGTCGCGTGGGATCTTATTTATTTCGTCTGTTTATGACTAGCCCTGCACAAAAAAACAACACGGTGAAAGATAAAAGAACAAAGCATTTTAATGCTTTATTTTTATTGGTTAGAGTAAGGCGGTATTTATAAATTCTGCCAATGATAATCTGTTTCCGGAAGTGTCGCCCCACTTTCGATAGCATTTGAGCCAAAGCAAAATATTATATTGAGAGAGCCCGTTGTATACGAGAATAACAAGGTAAGAATTTATTTATTTACCACGAAAAGACGCTATGACATACGAATCCAACAATTTACATGTGTGTCGTATTGTGGATAAGTTGTGAATTCAAGCAATTTCGGCTTGAAATATTTTTACAACGCCAAGTTTTCAATTGTTTTTATTCTGGTTTTATCACATTAGTAGGGCAAATGGCTGCCTAGCCGCCGCATTATATCGAAGTCATTGAGTTGTATACATAGGTTGTATGTATATTATTGAGACGCAATGTTCCCAATGTGGTTCCCAACACGCGCGACACAGAACTTTGGTCCTAGACCATACTTCAGAGCAAAGCCGATTCTGACGCCCCTGACGCCTTTCAGAGTGTCCCACATAGTGTAAGAGCCGGCCGCACGAAACCTTACCTCATTTCTACCAGGCAGAGACTAGTAAGAGCTGATGCTCCACATTAATTACCTGCTTTTAGCTCAAAAATTAATGTTCCAAACCTGGAGCGTTTTGAATGCGGCCATTTTTTTGTAAATTATAAAAAACGATCTTTTGAAGTTAGTTGTATGAGCCATGGAGATAAAGTAAAAAAATATTATACTACATACATTACTTGTAATAAGAGGATAAACATACTACAAATTTGTATTTCCAACCCTTCTTGTTCAGGAGAAAAAGGGGTAAAATGTTATTTTTTACAATATATTTTATAACTCAAAAACAAAATAAAAATTGTGATATTTTTGTACGTAAAATATAGAAACATAAATTTTTATACAATAATGACCTCTTACATATTTTTGCTATCTGCTATAGTTTCAGAGATAATAAAGTTTGAAGTGAAATATTTTCCCAAAAACCGTTACAGCGTTTCCCGTTTTTTGGTCAAAATCCGGTTTGAACGCCTTAGTGTTTGATTGTAAAAATATATAAAAAATACCATCCCCTAGAAGATGAAATTGCCTGTAAAACTGTATGAATATAAACTATTTTATCGTGAAAGGTTTGAACGGAATAGCGGTTAATCTTGTGTTAACATATTTTGCGTGATATTATGATGATAATATGAAATCATCATAATATTACGCAGATACTCGTGCTAGATAGGTAGGTACTTATATACAACCATCAAAATACGTTACAAAAGTTAAACCGCTATAACATACAATCCTTTTACAATAAAAGAGTAAATATTCATACAATTTTAAAGGAAATTTAATCTTCTAGGTGATGGTATTTTTTATAAATTTTTAAAATAAAATACTAAGGCGTTCAAACCGAATTTTGAACCAAAAACGGGAACTGCCGTAAAGTTTTTTAGAAAATGCTCTGAAACTACAGCAGATAGCAAGAATATGTAAGAGGTCATTATTGTATAAAAATGTATGTTCTTATATTTGACGTACAAAAATATCATATTTTCTCTTTTGTTTTTGAGTTATAAAATATATTGTAAAAAATAACATTTTACCCCCTTTTCTCCTGAACCAGAAGGGTTGGAAATACAAATTTGTAGTATGTTTATCCTCTTATTACAAGTAATGTATGTAATATCATATTTTTTTACTTTATTTCCATGGCTCATACAACTAACTTCAAAAGATCGTTTTTTATAATTTACAAAAAAATGGCCGCATTCAAAACGCTCCAAGTTTGGAATATTTTTTTTATGCAAAAAGCAGGTAATTAATATGGAGCATTAGTTTTTACTAGTCTCTGCCTGGTAGTCGATGAGGTAGTTTGCACCATTTTTTGGGCCTCTTTGAAGAGGCCGCATCCAAAACGCTCCAGGATAGGAAACGGCAGATCTGTGAAAAAATGATGTACTCGATGCAAACTACCAGCCTGACCATGTCTCTGCCTGGTAGTCGATGAGGTAAGGTTTCATACGTCTAGCTCTTAGACTAACAGATTTATACAGCGCACGGACGTGACGCGTATTTATACAGATAGCTATAACTGGTTAAATATTGTGATTATAGTTTTCAAAAACTTCTGTTTGTGACTTGATTAATTATACAACATGCACAAGTTTAAAAAAACATAATATACTGGCACAAATTAATTATTAAAAGAAATTAGTAACTTTTAAAATTTCGTCACTGTGGAGTCAAACGGACATTTAACGCATAAGTAGAATTTCATATATTTTTCCCCAGAAGTAGGGGAAAAAATATTGATAAATATACGAAACAACTCATATTAAGTTATGTTTTTTTATTTTAATCAATGTTTTCGACTTGTGCACTGTTCAAAAATTCAAAATTACTTCAAAAAATATTACTTGACCCATGGATTTATAAGGACTGGATGGGCTGAGAAATTAATTATTTGTGAATTAGAAATGCGCTACCCCACTCATCATACAAAAATCCAAATTCAGTCTATCGGTAACCTTCCAACTATTAACAGGTGTGTTTCCTAACTGGAAAGAAAAATCGTAAAAATGCCACGCCACACATTTTTCAAATGCACAAACAATACGAGAAATTGTAATAAAAAATCTGGAGTAACTTTTCACTCGTAATTACCAGTGAATATTAATATTTAAGTAAATTCAATTGATATTTTATCTGCCGATACTTTTAGCCACATAACAATAGCCCCGCTGTCAAACCGTCGGCCATTTTTAGTGATAGAGATGTGATGATGATAAAATATAGTATCTGATACCGTCACGTGAGAACATTTTTTTTGGTGAAATGTATGTATTTGAAGTGGTCTGTATTTCAAAATTTAAAATTTCAGTTTCTACCCCACACTTTTTGTTTCATTTATCCTTTTATATTTCAAGGTAATTGGATTCAAAAGAATATTTTTTTACTTTGTCTTCTATAGATATTACTCCTAACATCATTGAAAAAACTTAAAATTAAAATAATGTAATTGAAATAATTTTCACAAGTAATTATGTAACATTAAGTAAATTTTTTACGTTTATGGAACAGAAGCATTAAAAAGTATCAGATATTTTCAAAACCTTTGACAACACTAAATTATGTTGTCAAGGAAAATAACATCAACAATTCGTTTCGTAGCAACTTTACCTGCTTACATAAATTAACGACGGAGTAGAGACACATAACGTGATAGAAAAGGACAACAACAAAAAACGCATGTTGTGCGAGCGAGACAAAACAAGGGACAATGTCTGGCGAAATTAGATTTCAGTGACTGTATGGATCACAGTGTTTAGAACTACTGTAACTCTGTCGCCATTCCGCTAGGGGTGGCCAGAGCCTCTGCAGAGTTGCCTCTCCATAGCCTCTCCATTTAATAGAACTCCGTGACTTGACCTTATCAAACTTGACTCACCGGTGTGCCGGACCCCGTTTCAGACGAGACCCATTCTGTCCGGATTGTTTCAAAAGTCTAGTAGCGTATGCGAATATTATGAAAGCTTTCGCATGGTCTGTCCGGAAATCCATAGACAAAATAATCATAAACAATCCGGACAGAATGGGTCTTGTCTGAAATGGGCCTAACAATAATATAAAATGTATGCCATACATAGGTACATCTCCGGACGAAAAATGAGGTGTGTAATTAAGAAGTGCGATTCTAACTCAAGATATCATTCAAAACGTAACGGAGTTACATTTCACAAGTAAGTAATACCCATTTATTTTTTAATTATTAAAAATTAACCATTATGTAAGTCGGTTGTGTGAATGTGCTCGAAAAGTATGTGGAGAAACGAAAGGTGGAAGATTGAAAGGGGATGCCTGGTGGAATGCTAAAGTAAAAGAGGCGGTGAAAGTGAAGAAGGAATGTTACAAAAAGTGGCTGAACGACAGGAATGATAGAAAGCTAGAAGATGAATATAAGATAGCCAAGCAAATGGCGAAGAATGTAGTTTATGAAAGCAAAGCGAATGAACAGAGAAAGATTGATGAAAAAATGAACAGAAGTTTCACCGACAGTAGGAAGGAATTCTGGAGATGGGTCGGTGCCATTAGGAATAAAGATTCTGCATTGACCACCCCAGGAATCAAAAGTGCTGTTGGTGAGATGGTATGGGAGAATGATGAAGTATGTAAGAGATGGAAAGAATATTTTGAAGGGATTTTTGGTCGGGGCGAAAGAAATTTGTTTAGAAAAATGACAGAAGAGAATGAATTTAGGATTTTGAAAGAAGAAATAAAAGTATCTATTGAATGTTTGAAGAATGGAAAGTCTGCTGGGTTTGATGGAATAAATGGTGAAATGTTGAAAGCAGGAGGTGAATGCGTGATAGATTGGATGTACGAATTATGTAAGCTTTGTGTGAATGCAGGAGTAGTACCGATGGATTGGAGGAAGGCAGTCATTGTTCCCATTTACAAAGGTAAAGGGGACAAAAAAGACTGTCAGAACTTCAGACCAATCAGTCTACTCAGTATACCAGGAAAAGTCTTCTGTAAGATGATTATAAAAAATGTGATTCTGACTACTAGTGAAAGGATTTCCGATATACAGTCCGGCTTTATGGCCGGTAGAGGCTGTGTTGATCAGATTTTTACTCTACGACAACTTGTTGAAAAACAATTGTCGGTGAGGCGGAAGCTGTTCACGGCCTTTGTAGATCTGGAAAAGGCTTTTGACTCAGTAGACAGAGGTATGTTATGGGATGTTTTGAAAGCATACGGAGTGAATGGGGCTCTCCTAGGTGCGGTGCATGCCAACTATGAAAATAGTAAGGCATGTGTTCGTATTGATGGTGAGTATAGCGAGTGGTTTGAAGTTTATAAGGGTGTGAGGCAAGGATGTGTGATGAGTCCATGGCTATTTAACATAGTCATGGACAAGTGTGTCAGAGATGCTAGACTTAATGATTGTGGATTGATGATAGGAGAGAGCAAAGTGAGTGTTCTACTGTATGCAGATGATGCAGTTCTTGTATCTGATTCAGCAGTGGAATTGCAAACAATGCTCTCTAGATTGAATGAAGCTTTGTTAGGTAACCATCTGAAGTTGAATGCAAGTAAGACGAAAGTATTGATTTTTGAAAGAGATGATGAAAGTATGAATTATGAATTTAAAATTAATGGAATGAATGTTGATGTCGTAAATGAGTTTGTATACCTGGGAAGTAAGTTTGAAAAAGATGGAAGAATGACCGGTGAATTTGAAAGAAGAGTAATGAAGGGCAGGTGTGTACTGGGTGCCACAGCTTGTATCGCCAAAAATCAAAACATATCTAAAAATGCTCGATTGGCGGTACGCAGTGGCATACTTTTACCCACCTTGATGTATGGAAGCGAGGCCTGGACGGTGAATGAAAGTGAAATTAGTAAAGTCCATACTGTTGAAATGGACTTTCTAAGAAGTATGATTGGGAAAAAACGGAGTGACAGGGTGAGGAATGATTTTGTAAGAGAAGAATGTGGTGCAAGAGAAAGTGTGAAAGTGAAGATTAAAAGAAGTTTGTTAAGATGGTTTGGGCATATGGAGAGAATGAATGAGGAAAGACTGACGAAGAAAGTATATGTTGGTAGAATAGATGGATGTCGTGGTAGAGGAAGACCGAGAAAGGTATGGATGGACCAAATATCCGAAATTGCGAATGAATGGAATATCCAGAGTCATAATAAAAGAAGAGCCTGTATGAAGAAAATTATGACTCTGGAGGAAATGAAAGAAGTATGTAAGGACAGAAAGAAATGGCGGTTGATCTGTAATGTTGGCGGCTAGGGTTTATTAAATTGGAATTTGTTTTTATTTGTAAATTGATATTTTGTATTTGGATATTATTATTTAGTGATGTATAAAATGTAATTTGTCGTGTGTGTGTGTTCCTTGACTTATAGGTTGGTATGCGGCTGACCACCCATGCTGTAAAAATGGTTCACTTTGCCAATGTCACCCCTGTCTCAGGGAAGGACGGCAAGAGTTGCAGGGTGTATGTCCATTTGAGATTTGGTTTTTATGTTGTAGGTTCACATGAGGCATGTGCAAGCGCGAACTTGTACGTGTCTGGTTGTGAGAATGCATGTAATGTGAATCTCCGATGTAACATATCTTTGCAACTTAGATTAGATTAGATAAGATTAGGTTAGCATCAAAAACAGCAATCTGTGGTTTCACTCATTTTGGGTAAATAAAAAAAAAACTGTTACAAAAGTTGCCCTATTGCATACTGACGATTTTTGTATTATATTGCTATTTTAGATAGGAATTCAATTAATAAGGAGGAAGCATTAAAAATAGGTATTTCCTTACCTTTGACTTATTTTGTGTAAAAGCCACACATCGCTGTTTTTGATTCATTTGATGTAACCATTACGCTTACACAAGCTGCATGTGTACTTACAAATTTAACTAAACCTCACATGAACATAAACCTTGCAACTCCTCCCGCCTTTCACTGAAACGGGGTGGCATTGACAAAAGCGAACAAAGTTTTTACAGCATAGGGCTAAGCCTCAAAACAACCCATTAGCCAAGGAACTTAATGAACAATTATACAGTGGAGCCCGAACTGATGAACCTGAACTTTATAAGCATGCAATATAATGTACAAACTATTTATGTTTTCTGTATCACTTGTAAATGTTCTGTTAAGTAGCCATTGATAAATAAGGTCAAGGCGGGAAAGAAAAAAAGCACAAAGGATCTTTCCGTCATTGGCTGCGTGTGGGTACTTTACAAACATTTTCAAGTGATACAAATAATAAAATATTTTTTCAGAATACCCAAAGACCCGAAACGCAGAAATGAATGGGTAAAAAGAATAAACAAATTAAGGAAGGAGTATAACTGGGTACCGAGCAAATATTCAACTATTTGCTCCAAACACTTCAAGAGTGATGATAGAATTATGCCTAAGCCAGGGAAATGCTTAACTAAACTGAAGAAAGATGCTGCCCCAAACGTTGATGTAAGATTTTTTCTTATGTACCTAATCCAAATGTGTTAATTATACTACCTACTCATTATAGCATTTATTTTATAAAAAGTCAATATGAATTTTCAGTGTTAATACACAAACCACAAAAAATATATTTTTTATTTGTTAGCACTGTGGATGAACGTTTGGTCATCTTTTATTTTTAATTTCGATTTACATAGTCGACGAATAAACCAAAATACCAAATTAGTGAATTTATGTGAAATTCTGTTTAAAATGTATCAATTAATATAAAAATAAATGGACATTATTTTGCCTAAAGCCGCATGTTTTGTAAAAATATTTAATTTAATGACATTTTAAAATCGAAGTGAAGTTTTTTTTGACTGGGAGTGTATCATTTTTTTGACATATTTTGAAGGCGCTGTTTTCAACGAAGATGGGTCAAACCAGCAGTATTCAACCAAGTCGCGCAGCCTGCGTGGGTGGCTCAGCAGCGCCCCCCGTGGGCGGCGCCGTGTCCCCCGCCCCGCTGTGCTTCCACGCCGCCCACGGGGACAACGTGCGCCTCTCCAGGGACTGCACCGTGGCGCGCAGGGTGGAGGACTTCTGCAAGGGCGTGGCCTTCAGCGCCAGGCCTGTGGCCGTCAACGAGAAGGTGTGCATTCGCTTCACCGAGATGTCCAGCAACTGGAGCGGGGTCCTCCACTTTGGCTTCACCTCCCACGACCCCGCTGTGCTGGCGGGCGCGCTGCCCAAGTATGTGTGCCCCGACCTCACCAACAAGCCGGGCCACTGGGCCAAGGCACTGGCGGAGAGACTCTGCGACCGGGGCTCCCTGCTGCAGTATCACGTCACTCACTCAGGGGACGTGCACTTCAGCGTGGACGGTGATGATAAAGGAGTCTTCTTTCAGGGTGTGGACACAAAAACCCCGTTGTGGGCCTTGCTGGACATTTACGGCAACTGCACTGGCATCCAATTCGTAGACTCCAGAACGCAGCTGAACAATGCCACCAGAAGACTGGAGGACTCGCACAGCGTGGACCACAGCACCTCAGTGTCCAATGTGTCGTTGAGCGAGAGTAACTCTGCCAACTCTCTCATCGAGGAGGAGATAGGGAGAAACCTGATCCCCACCCTAAGGGCAGCTAGCATAAACGATGCCTGGAGACCAGTTACTTTTCACAGAACATGCGGTCGTCACATGAAACTAGGTCCTGAGCCCGGCGTGGCATCCCGATCTCGTAACGAGTTCTGTCAGGGCTACGCCTTCACGGCTAGGCCCCTTGCCCCTAACGAGCGCCTTCTCATCAGGATCCTGGAGACAGAGAGCTCGTATGGGGGCGCCCTGGCCTTAGGACTTACCTCGTGTGACCCGGCGAGACTCACACAGAGAGATCTGCCAGATGACTCAGACATGCTGCTGGATAGACCAGAGTATTGGGTCGTCTCTAAGGATGTGGCTGGATCTTTAGACGTTGGTGAAGAGTTGGTCTTCTCTGTATCCTCAACGGGAGAGGTGAAGGTGGCCCTGAATGGAGGCGCCCCGGTCACCATGATGCACGTGGATAACACGTTGAGGCTGTGGGCCTTCCTGGACGTGTACGGCTACACCAGATCCGTGAGGGTGCTGTCCCGACCACCGCCTGCAGTCCTGGTGGTCGCTCTGCCCCCTTCCAATAACCAAGTACCTCAGCCGATCACCTCTCAGCCAGCTCCTCAACCTGTCCCCGCGCAGATCCACCAGGCGGGGCTCCCGCAGCCCTCAGTGCAGCACCAGCTGCAGCGTGCCTTGTCCCCACCTGCCTCCATGCACCACGCCCCGACACCACAGGGCCTGGTGCACAGGACAACGTCTGCCGGACTCTTACATGAGATGCAACAGGCAGCCATTTTGCCTGGTCCAGCCAACATCCTGGGCCAGCCCTCTTCTTCTTCTTCGTCATCTTCCGTGATACAACCTACCTCAGCGATCCACCAGCAGATGGTATACTCCGTGGTGGGTGAGTGCACCATATGTTACGAGCAGCAAATAGACAGCGTGCTATACACCTGCGGGCACATGTGCATGTGCTACCGCTGCGCCGTGCAGCAGTGGCGCGGCAAGGGCGGCGGCCAGTGCCCCATGTGCCGCGCTCCCATACGCGACGTCATACGCACCTACAAGTCATGATCTGACACAGCTACGCGTCCATACATCATCCAAATCACACCAAGTATGCAGGCATGGGAGAACAGTAATCACTATTCACACTCTTTAGAGGCCAGGCAATGCAGAAATGGCTAAAATACAACAAGCCATGATCTGACAGCTACATGCTTACAAACCATCAAAATCACAACAAGTACGCTGGAATGGGAGAGAAACTTGTGTTAGAATATTTTGAACCCTCCAGTAAAATTCAGGAGGTGAGATTCAAAAATGGTCATGTCCGAAATTCAGAATTTTGGGAAATGACGTATTTAGTTTTCGGTGTGTTCCATAGGCAAAATACTTTATTAAATGACATTTATGAAAACCCGTTGTTATTATTATGCTCATTTTATGAAAATCCTTTAACTTTTCCAGCAGAAACTCTTAAAAAAATGATTTTTTAAATGGACTTGACTAGTTTTGAATCGAAGTAATGGACTTGACTATATTTGAAAAATATTCGGTGGGACTTGACTATTATTGAAAACTACTTGATGGGACTTGACCATTTTTGTCATTCACTATGTTAACAACTTTTTAGGGCTGTCACAATTTGTTGCGTGAAAATGAAATGAAATCAAATAAAAAATAATTAATTTTTGAAAACTCATATTTATTCAGTACAGCGTTAAAGTACAAAATATTATAATGTTAATGTTTTTAAAAATGTTGTTCTACATACTGATACAACAACTCCATTTACCTTCTTTATAAAGTATTTAATAGACGTATTTTTTGCCTTTCCAGTACCGGTTCGAATTATTTTCCTTTGAGGTGTTATAGCTTTTGTAAATTTAAAAATAAAACTGTCTTGGGCTTTTTTCCTGGAATTTCGAAAAATTTTGAATTGAAGTTTTTGATG
The DNA here is from genome assembly GCA_951799405.1 of Agapetus fuscipes. NCBI lineage: Eukaryota > Metazoa > Arthropoda > Insecta > Trichoptera > Glossosomatidae > Agapetus > Agapetus fuscipes. The sequence continues at coordinate 11,348,498 of OX637353.1, read as the reverse complement.
TCCTGTAAACTTAGTGAGCAGCATTGATAGGCTTTTGTATTAAGCCCACATGTATAATTTTGGAGGGGCCGTTGAGAAAAAATACCAGAAAATATATTATAATATTAATTAATTATCATAATTATAATAGTAATACATGTTACACATAAAAAACTAATAAAAAGATAAAGTTAATAAATCGTATAGGTACCTAATACATATAATAATAATAATAATAATGCATATTGCATATAAACAACTTATCAATATAAAAGTCAATATGTAGGTACATCATAATTTTTTATACTTATATTTACTTTTAAGTGACAACCCTATATTGAAATTACTAAGAAAAATACGGACCTTTTTTTCTTCGATATCTCTCTTTTCGAGGATTCCGGCTGTTGCTTTCTTTTTCTCGCTTGATGAGGCAGTACCTAGGCTATAATATTCTCCATAATTTCTTCTTAAATATGTGAAAAAACTAGTATAAATCCTTAGTTTTTAAGAGCGCTCTCAAGACGTTTCTTCCGAGTCAACTGTCATCGAGTGTATGGGAATAAACAAGATGGCGGCTGTAAATCGAGTCACACTATTGGTCGGAACGGACCTGACTATATTTGAAACTCAACTGCTTAAAAAATGACCACTTTTGAAAATGAAGTAGTTTTATTACTGCTTATAAACAAGAAATTCACGGATTTGATTATTTTTGAAATACATATACTAAATCTACTGAAAATACTGAATAAAACTACAATAAAATCCCAAAAAAGATAAATTTGGACTTGACCACTTTTGAATCTCACCTCCTGAAATGCAAAAATGGTTAAAATACATAGACTGTTTGTCAACGACGTTAGCCATGTTGAAAGCACCGGTTCCCATAGATCACCGAAGTTAAGCAACATTGGGCGCGGACAGTACTTGGATGGGTGACCGCTCAGGTACACCGCGTGTCGTTGGCATCTTGGACCGGTCCGTAGTCCGTAGTGGCAACACTTCGGACTCGTAAATGGAAGGTTGTGGATTCGGATCCCGGCGGAGCACAAAAATATACCATTTATATTTCGAATGTGCTCTTCGCTGGGTTGAAAAATTCATAAAAACCTTTACCAATGACCGGTCACCAAAGGTCAATCCAGCCTTACAGCAACTAGGGTCTTGCTTGAGTATTGGCGCTTTGTAGCGACGACCAAGCTCGTACCCCTCTGCGGCACTACAACAAGTGTCATAGACCCCTAGAGTCTTTAGAATCTAGGGAGTCTCCCGCACAGGATTTCTTAAAAAAAAAAAAAAAAAAATTATTTATGAACATACAGTTAGACAAGGATTTTTCTAAATTTGGAATTTGAACGAGTCATTAGCGACAATAGTCAAGTGATAATAAAATTAATGTTAAGATGATTTATTTGATGAGCGCTGTTGAATATGAATCATAACTCAAGAGCCCTCTGTGAGCTTGTGTGTCGCTGTAAAAAGTACTAATTCTCAAGCTAAACTCAGTTACTGTAAGGATGGATGGATCTATGGTGGCGGTATTTGGTAAAGGCAGATTAATTGTTCAACTAAGCGAACAGCGTATTGAATTTTTTTAATCCTCCGCTGGGAATGGAACCCACAACCTTCCAATCACGGGTCCGAAATGTTAACCTCAAAGAATACGGTGTTATTATTATTTGTTTTTATTAAACAATGAACTTTGTTATCTTCCACTTTTATTTTTTGAGTCCTTACAGAATATGGACTGGTCAGTGGTCATGTGATGTATTACAAGAGGACGAAAGTTCCATTTTTGGCTGCGTTCACAAAGATCCATTGTAGATGTAGGATAAAGAGTAAAGTTTATAACTTTTTTTGTTAACATTTATTACGTTTCTGTTTGTTTCTGGAAAATATTAAAGTTTTTAAATTGAAAAAAAAAGATTTTTGAAAGGATTCGTCAAACAGGATGCTTCCTATCTGACAAACCCCTAAATGTATGGGTGGTCAGCCTCAAACCTATAAGACAAGGAAATTTATTTTGATTTTTATTATTTATAATCTGTAATCTAAGTTGCAAAGCGATTTTACATAGTTATCGTCCGGTTGACAGCTCAGTTGGTATAACACGCCTTAAGGCGTGTTATAAAGCTAAATCTGCCGTTTTTGTTTCTTACACTTTATGGTCTTAGCAAAATAGTTACAGTTATGAAAAAACTCAAGCATGTTTGTTATTTTTTTATCTTAATTATAAAGTTTAAACAAAATATATAACTTAAGAATTGCCGCCACAAAAAAATATATTTTAAAAATCACGTTTTTTTCACATTTTTTGCGTTTTTTTCGTGTGTGCTGTATTTTGGAAATATTTTTTTTCTTTGTAATTACAGAAATATATATTGTTAAGCGCCCGTACTTAACATTTTTTTTATAATGTCTATAGTTTTTGAGTAAATATAGAAAAACTGAAACTACTTAATGAATTAAATTTTAATTGAATCAAAGAACACAGTTTTTCCATATTTACTCAAAAACTATTGATAATATAAAAAAAAATGTTATGTACGGGCGCTAACCAATGTATTGTTCTGTAATTAAAAAGAAAAAAAATATTTTCAAAATACAGCGCATACGAAAAAATCGCTAAAAATGTAAAAAAAAACGTGATTTTTTAAAAAAAAATTGTGATGGCAATTCTTAAGTTATATATTTTATTCAAACTTTATAATTAAGATAAAAAATTAATAAACATGCTTGATTTTTTCATTACTGTAACTATTTTGCTAAAACCATAAAGTGTAAGGAACAAAAACGGCAGATTTAGCTTTATAATACGCCTTAAGGCGTGTTATACCAACTGAGCTGTCAACCGGACGATAACTATGTAAAATCGCTTTGCAACTTAGATTACAGATTATAAATAATAAAAATCAAAATAAATTTCCTTGTCTTATAGGTTTGTCGTAGTGACACAACCATTTTTGTCAAATGGTTGTGTCACTACGGAGTTTTTGAAAATCATCTGTCAGCCACTTTTACTCAAGTTAGTGTTTCTGGATTATTTCTCCCTCAAATTCCATGATAGATCTTTATTTCAATCCAATTACATTATGTAATTACTTGGCTACCGACGAGGGCTATTTTAGGGTTCAATTGTCTTCAAATTAAAAATACACAGGTCTTCTTCAATAGTTATTTATTTTACACAGTTACAAAATTTATTTTTACACTACTTTCTCGATTATTCCACTTGGTTTTGGTTCACTGATCAGATGACTTCGATGTGTTTGTAAGTCTCTATGATACTGGCGCTCTGCAGGCCATTCCCACCCTTTATACTCTTTAGAGTAGTATGATCTAGACCTAAAGTCGCTAGACGGTTCCAGAGCAATTATTACTTCTCGATGATTCACGTACTACCTAGACACAACCAAAATCCTACCTACAAATGTAATACAGTATTCCTATAATTATAACAAATACCTACTTAGCCTAGAGAATTCTACACTTATACATAATTATCGATCTTACCTACCAATACTTTTGAGGATTCTTATAACTATAACTACCCATACTTATTTCAATATTTATATTTACATAACACTACCCCCCACCTAGACTGTTTCGTCCCGGAACAGTCTTGACTCTGTGTAGGTAGGGGCATGCTGATCCACGTCGACACCCTGTGGTCAGGAAGAAGTGGCAGTCCACGGATTTCTCCCCACTGGCTCTCGGCTGCGCTTGCTCGCAGCACACCATGACGCTGATGCCGACTCCCGAGAACACTGCTTCAATCATACTCCGGATTATCCGCCAGTCTCGATTAGCGCGGCCGCCACCCATCTTCGGTATTGCCAGACGCGCCTGCTGATCCTCCAACATGTAGTCACGCAGCTCAACAAGGCCGTCCCACAATGCCTTGTAGTCCTCTTCCAGGTTGCTGGAATCCGGGACAACCAGGCAGTATGCTTGTTGACGCCCCTTCGGTAGTCTCAGAGCTCTTCCTTGCGGGCTGCTCGAGGGTTGCGGTTCTCCGAATTTGTATCGGAAGACCCGTGCAATTCCTCTAGACATATCTAGATCTTCCGGTACACTGCATGCCAGTGTGTGGTCCCTAGTGACCTCAAATAAGTCCTTGTGGACTTCTGTGGTCACTCCATGGCGAAACTTCTGCCCTGCCTTCGCGTTCTCCCAAAACGTCTCAAAGGCTGGTGATCTTTCGGATGCGACGCACTGTCGTACTTTTTGGGCTGGTTGGTCATCATTATCGCCTAGGTATGGTGAGAGGCGATTGTAGTGCACGACCCTTGGTTTTCCGTTTGGTCTCTTTTTTATGCGGTAGACCACATCGTTGATGCGCTCCAAGATCTCGTACGGCCCGTCCCAGGAACGCTGAAGTTTCGGACAGTATCCTTGGCGCCTCTTGGGGTCAAAAAGCCACACCCAGTCACCAGCTCTGTACCCCATGCTGTCAGCTCTGGTGTCATAGCGCTCCTTCATTTGATCGCTGGCTTCCCCGATGTTCATGCGGACCTGATCATGGATGTCATCCAGCCTCCTGCGAAGGTCTGTCACATAGTCTTCTCCGGCTAGGTCTTCACCTGGTTTGCAGCCAAATTTGAGATCACAAGGAAGTCGCATTTCTCGCCCAAACAGTATGCTGCTGGGAGTCTTCTTCGTCGTTTCCTGAACAGCCGACCGGTAAGCCAATAAGAACAAAGGCAGATGTCGGTCCCAGTCCCGCTGATGGCTGGACACTACTTTGGCTAAGTACCTCCCCACGGTACGGTTCATCCTTTCCACCATTCCATCAGACTGTGGATGTAGCGCAGTGGTCCTGGTCTTGTAGATCCCTAGCCGCTCACACATTTGCTGGAAGATAGCAGCTTCAAAGTTCCTTCCCTGATCAGAATGTAATTCCAGGGGTACGCCAAACCTGCTGATAAATTCGGTAACTAGAACTTCAGTCACGGTTACGGCCTCTTGGTTAGGGATTGAGTAAGCTTCCACCCACTTGCTGAAGTAATCCATCACCACCATGATGTACTTGTTACCCTTCTCAGTTGTAGGAAATGGGCCAGCTATGTCGATGGCAATTCTTTCAAAGGGGCTGCCAACATTGTACTGACGCATTGGTGCTCGCCTTTTCCTTTGCGGTCCATTGGCCGTTGCACAGGTTACACATTTTCGACACCAATCTTTGACGTCTTCGCTGCAGTTGATCCAGTAAAATCGCTCTTTCACTTTCTCCAGCGTCTTCTTAACGCCTAGATGTCCTCCAGAAGTTCCTCCATGCAGCAGTCCAAGGATTTCCGGTACTCGGCTCCTCGGAACGAGGGTTTGCTTTCTTCTAAGTGTGCCGTCTTCCTTCTCGATCTTTCGTTTCAGGAACCCTCCTTCTATCACTATGGATCCCCATTGAGCCCAATAAGCCTTGACAGTTGGTGATAAGGGGGCGAGTTTTTCCCAGGTTGGCCTTTCTCCTTCTCGCGCCCATTCCATCACATACTTCAAGTCCGGATCATTCAGTTGGTCTTGCGCCAATTTTTCATCTTGCCAGTCCTCATCTTCGGTGGTCGTCCTTTGGACAATTGCTACCTTGTCCTCCATCTTGCTGCAATGTTTGCAGTCACTGGCGCATGGTCGTCTGGATAATGCATCCGCATTTCGATGAAGCGTGCCAGGTCTATGTTCGGAGTCATAATCATACTCCTGGAGCCTTTCAATCCATCTAGCCACTTGCCCTTCTGGGTTTTTGAATTTCAGAAGCCAAACCAGTGCAGCATGATCAGTCCGTAGTGTGAATTTTCTCCCGTACAAGTATTTGCGGAAGTGTTCCACTGATTTTATCACGGCAAGAAGCTCTCGTCTGGTCACGCAATAATTTCGTTCTGGCTTGGAAAGCACTTTACTGAAGTAACCCAGAACAGTCTCATGCCCATCCTGTATTTGGGAAAGGACGCCTCCTATCCCCACATTACTAGCGTCGGTATCCAGGATGAACTTTCCATCTTTTCGTGGGTAGCTCAAGATGGGGGCACTTGTTAATCTTCCCTTAAGCTCTTCAAATGCTTGTGCGCAGGAATCACTCCAATGGAAGCGAGTGTTTTCTTCCGTAAGCTTGGTGAGCGGTTTTGCAATGTCCGCAAATCTTGGCACAAACCTCCTGTAATAAGTGCACAGCCCCAGGAAACTCCTAGTTTCATGTTTGTCCTTCAGCACGGGCCAGTCTCTTACTGCCTTGATTTTGGCAGGGTCAACTTCAACTCCACGTTGAGAAACTATGTGTCCCAGGTAATTTACTTGTTTCTTGAACAGGTTACACTTTTTCGGGTTGAGCTTCAGTCCAGCGTCTTGTAGTCGCCCGAAAACTTGCTCCAGATTTCTCAACTGATGGTTGAAGTCCTTTCCCAGGATGATTATGTCATCCAAGTATACCAGGCAGGTTTCCCATGACAGTCCTCGCAGCACATTCTCCATCAGCCTTTCAAACGTGGCGGGGGCATTGCATAAGCCAAATGGCATCACGGTGAACTGCCAAAGTCCAGATCCAGTCGAGAATGCAGTTTTCTCCTTATCTTTGGCATCCAATTCAACTTGCCAGTAGCCACTTTTCAGGTCCAATGTGGAAAAAATGGTGCATCCTGCCAATGTGTCCAAGGTGTCGTCAATCCTTGGCAGAGGGTAACTATCCTTTTTCGTAACATCGTTGAGCAGTCTGTAGTCCACACAAAATCTCGTGGTACCATCCTTCTTTTTCACCAGTACCACCGGGGATGTCCAAGGGCTACTTGATGGTTCTATGATGCCATCCTTGCTCATGTCTTTGATGATCTTGTCAGCTTCTTCCCGCTTTGCAAAGGGTAGTCTTCTTGGAGCCTGTTTTATTGGTCTCGCTTCTCCGGTGTCTATGCTATGTCGCACTACCTTGGTTCTTCCCAGACGGCCATTAGAGTCCTCGAAAATGTTCTGGTAGCGGCAGATCAAACTCCTCACTCTCCGTTTGTTTTCCTCGGTTAGACCTTGGGAAGCGTCGTGGACCAGGGCTTCCAATTGTGTTGACAATTTGTTTCCTTCGCATGACATGTTTGTCATCTGTTGCACAATGGAAGTTATCCTCTCACATCTGCCCAAAACAAAACCTTCATTCATTTTAACTGGGTAGCTGTTCACATTCATGATCTTGACAGGAATGGTCTCCTTTGCGCGAATCACTGTTCTTGCCACCATGACTCCTTTGTTAACATTGTCCATGTTCTCCGGTTCTATCATACAGATTTGGTCATTTGTACTACTGGAATCCAGGCGGGCACTCACTATCATCTCGGATCGCCCCTTCACTTCGGTATTCTTGGCTAGGATAACACGTGCAGCCAGTTCTTTCCGTCTTTGCAGGATGACTTCTTCATTTCCAATTTTAATGGACCCTTTCTTTAAATTTAAACTGCACCCAAATCTGTCCAGTATGTCCATTCCCAATATAACGTCTTCTTCAATGTTGGCCACCAACGTCCGATGATCAAAAGTGGTGCTGCCAATTTGGAAGGTGGCAATCGTCTCCCCATACACCTGTGCTGACTCTCCCGTGGCGGTGTGCAGAGACCACTTTGTTGGTGCAATCTGCTTACCTCGTGCCACTATGTCGCGTCTCAGAATTGTCCTGGTTGCTCCCGTGTCCACCAGTAGTTCACGAGTTACTCCATCTATTATGCCATTGATAAAAATGCTGCTGGCTTTTCCTCTCACGGTTGCGACAGTAGCAGCAGATTTCAGGGCCTCTCCAGCGTGGGTCAACGGTTGCCCCTTCCCATTAACCCTTTCTAGTTTTCCGCAGCCTGTTTTCTGGGTTTCTGAGGCTTGGGACACTTGGTGCTAAGGTGGCCCAGCTGTCCGCAGTTCCAGCAGCGTGGGCCTCGTCTTCGAGGTCTCAGACGTTCCAGCACTTTTTCAATTAGCTCCTCGGTTGTAGGTAGCTTGACCTCCTCTGCCTCGACTGCACGAACCCTGGCGTGGCCCCTGATGGACTGTTTGACAGCCTCAAACTCGAGAGCTTGGCTGAGCGCCTCGTTCAAAGCCTTGGGATGGGCCAGTTTTACGGCTTGTTGCGTCTCCCATTCCCGCAATCCATTTAGGAACTTGTCCACTGCCAAGCTCTCACAGATGTCGTCGGAGGCTGTCGGGTAAGCGTCTCGTACCAGGCGGGCGATGTCCATTTCAAACTCCTGGAGGCTCTCGTTGGGCTTCTGCACCCTTGTGTTCAGCTGCGACTTGTACAGCTGCTCCAGGCACTTGTGGCCATAGCGCATATCCAAGCGCTGCTTCAGCTGCCCAAAGTCACCACGGTTGTCCAGGGGTATGGCCTGCAGAACCCTGAGAGCGTCTCCTCGGAGCGACAGGCTGAGAACCGAAGCCTTCTTCTGCTGGCTCCAGGCTCCCATCATGGCAGCCGTCTCAAAGAGGGTCAAATACTCCTCCCACGACGTCTTCCCGTCGAAGGTCGGAAGGTTGTGCTTCGACAGCGAAGGGTCGTCATCCCCTCTAGTGACCCTGGTTGGAGTTGAGCATCCCTGGTCGGTCTCCTCGTGAAGGCCGTCTTTGGGGGATATTCTGGTGGACTCCATCTGGCACTTGTCAACCAGCTCGGCACGCAGACGGTCCTCCAGGCTTGATATACGAGTCTCCATTTCCCCCTTCAGGGCTGTCATCTTCTCTTCCATTTCTCCTTTCAGGGTTGTGAGATTTCGGGACACCTTTTCCTCCAGATTCCTGGCGTTGTCAGCCATTTCCACCTTCAGGTCGGTCACCACTTCCTTCAGGTTGGTGGTCATCTTCTCCTCCAGCCCAGTCATCTTCTCCTCCAGCCCGGTCAGGTCCTCCTTCAGGGTCTTGGCGTTGTCAGCGATCTTCTCCTCCAGCCCGGTCAGGTTCTCCTGCAGGGTCTTCGAAGTGTCGGCCATCTCCACTTTCAGTCCTGTGAGGCCTTCTTGCAAATTCCTGGAGCTCTCCATAATGCTAGTGTTGAGTTCTTCAAGGGCGCGGTCTCCTCCAGATGCCATGACAAAGTATGCCGGGTCTTCGCCTGATTGTTCCAAGGCCTCTATGAGGCGTGCTTGTAAGGCTGCCTTTCCTCCTGAGGTCTCCAGGTCCCTCTCCAGAAGCTCATTTTTAAGCTCAGTGACTTTGAGGTCCTTGACGTTTACTTTGGTTGCCATTTTTTTCAAAATTTACTTCAAAACAAAAATATTTTTAAATTTATTTAATACAAGTTTTGAGTTTTATATATATAGCTGTTTTGAATACGTACTTTAGCAAAATAATAATTTATCTGATTACACTGATTGGTAGGTACTGTCTTTTAATATTTATTTTTAATTCACCAATATTTTTTTTAACATAATAATGTCTGATAGTACATAATTATTTATTTCGTCTCAAGTCTTTCAAACACACAGGTAGGTAGTTAATGTACATTCACACACTTGTAAACAAAGGATAGTTATTCAAAAACTTTTTCTCGATGAATCTGGAACGTTCTTTTGTAATATTTTTCAAGATTTTTATTTATTTATTTTATTTTTTTAATCACACACAATAATAAAAAACTATGGTCCAATTTGATGACTTTCTCAATGCGGTAAAATAGTCATTATGTTATGTCCAGAATTATGTCCAGAATTATGTTCCATATGATGTTCCAGAATTTATAAGCAACTTGCTTTTGCGTCTTTTCTTTTAACAAAAATTTATAAACACTTGTTTTCACAAAAGTCAGTTCACACAAAGTTCGATTTGAATAAAGTTCATTTTAACACTATTTAATTTATTTTATTTATTTTTAGACAGAAGATCTTAATTTTTCTTGACAATTCCGCACCTGACGCCAATTGTTACGAAATTAGGGTTCAATTGTCTTCAAATTAAAAATACACAGGTCTTCTTCAATAGTTATTTATTTTACACAGTTACAAAATTTATTTTTACACTACTTTCTCGATTATTCCACTTGGTTTTGGTTCACTGATCAGATGACTTCGATGTGTTTGTAAGTCTCTATGATACTGGCGCTCTGCAGGCCATTCCCACCCTTTATACTCTTTAGAGTAGTATGATCTAGACCTAAAGTCGCTAGACGGTTCCAGAGCAATTATTACTTCTCGATGATTCACGTACTACCTAGACACAACCAAAATCCTACCTACAAATGTAATACAGTATTCCTATAATTATAACAAATACCTACTTAGCCTAGAGAATTCTACACTTATACATAATTATCGATCTTACCTACCAATACTTTTGAGGATTCTTATAACTATAACTACCCATACTTATTTCAATATTTATATTTACATAACAGTATAAAAGAATGTGATGGGATGGTTTGGGTTTTGGGAATGAATGATGATAGACTGACAAAGTATGTATACAAAGAAAGTGTGAAAGGAAAAAGAGGGAAGGGACGACCGAGAAAAGTATGGAGTGATCAGATTGAGGAGATTGTGAAAGAATGGGATATACGTAAAAGAAGAAAATGCATGAAAAAGGTGATAGATATTAATGAATCGAAAGAGGTATGTAAGGATAGGAAAAAATGGAGGCAGCTCTGCAGAGGCTCTGGCCACCCCTAGCGGAATGGCGACAGAGTTACAGTTACAGTATTCTACCCAATCCAGCCTTCATCACCAAAGAAAATCGTACTTACTACTAATATTTTGTGCTGTGTGAAAAATGAAGAAAATGGCTATAAATATTATTTCTGTGTATTTTCCCATTATTATTGTTATTTTTTTTAATAAAGCTACAGTATTATTTCTTAAAAACATTGCTTCATTTTGTACTCGTCACACCCGTAACAAAAGCTTGTAACACCCGTTACTTTTTCAAAATTTTGAATAAAATAAAATAATCACTTAATATAAAAAATGAGTAATGTTTTAGAAATATAATAGACTAAGTTTTGCAGTTTCAATTAAAAAAGTATATAAGCTATCTTTGAAAATTCGCAGAAAAATGCAATTATGTCAATGTACCCAGGAAGTATGGGCAAAACTGAGTAACACCCGTAATGGGTACTTTTGTTTTCATTTTTCTTTTTTTACAAATATTACCCATCCATCCTTTTACTATTGTGTCGTCAGTCATCACTAGAAGCAGGCCCGGATTAACCCCTCTGGGGGCCCTGGTGCGGGACAAGCTCGGGGGCCCCCCCATATGCCCCCCTCCCCTCGTAAAAAAATCCCCTCCCCCTCGCACCCCTATTTTTTTAAAGGACAAAAAATGCATTTATTACGATTATACATCTCTGATTATACATCTATATTCTAAATTGCAAGGATATTAGGTATATCATTTAAGATTTAAATTAAATGCATTCCCACAAGCAGATATGTATAATTTCGCGCTAACACATGCCGCATGTGGACCTACAATATAAAAACCCAATCTCAAATGAACATAAGCCTTGCAACTCTTGCCGTCCTTCCCTGAAACAGGGGTGACATTGCAAAGTGAACCATTTTTTCAGTTTGGGTGGTCAGCCTCATACCAACCTATAAGTCAATGGATAATGCCTAACCTAATAACAATAGAATCTGCAAAAAAATATAAAAAAATCTCGTCGGGCATATGTCACAGGTTAATGTGACTAGGGTCCTTAGCAACCAATATTTAGCAACGCCATTTCTTCACACACCCGCGGTCACTTGTGGAATGTGAAAATTAATATACATATTTATTTTTACATGTAAGGGTGCCGCCCTTACACCAACCTGTTCTTGTATCGGACTCAGCAGTAGAATTGCAAACGATGCTCTCTAGATTGAACGAAGCTCTGATAGGTAATTATCTGAAATAGGGTATTTGCAACAGTGAGGAATATGATAAAAAGTATATTATTTTGATAGATTTCGAAAAATCTAATAATAATATGTTGATTTGAAGCCGAAAATATTTTTTTTCGATTTTATATTTAAAAAAGAAAATAGGTTTTAGGACAAGTTTTTAAACGGATGTGAGATCTGCTTCTTGTATTTCGGGTAATGTGACGTCATATGTTGACGTCACGTTCTTTTATTGACATTCCATACTCTGTTAACTTGTGTTGTTGACAACAGAAACAAATGAAAACAACAAAAACAAATGATATGTTCTTAAAGAAACACACAAACTTCTTGAAAAAACACATCCGCAATGGTGTAAACATGAAAAAGCGATGCTTGAATGACATTAATGTGAGGGCTGTCAGTTGATACGGCGATGTTTACAAGACCGTGACGTCACGCGAGAAAATTTCATCTAGTAGCGTTTTGGCGCGAAAATTCAAAGATCGATTTTAAAATGCTTATAACTTTGCTAAAAATACAACTAAAATTAGAATTCAAGAAGTTTTGGGCTAATAAAGCATAAAAGAATTTAAATCACAAAAAAAAAGAAAAATGTGAAAATACCCTATTGAATGCTCCTTGACTTATAGGTTGGTATGAGGCTGACCACCCATACTGTAAAAAATGGTTCACTTTGCCAATGTCACCCCTGTTTCAGGGAAGGTCGGCAAAAGTTGTGGGACTTATGTTCATTTGAGGTTTGGATTTTATTTGTAAGTACACATTCAGCATTTGTAAGCGCGAACTACGCTTGTTGGTTTGTGGGCATACATCTGAGAGCTTTAAATGAATATATCCTTGCAACTTAGATTATAGATTATAGAATGCAAGTAAGAGGAAAGTTTTGATTTTTGAAAGAAATGAAGAAAATACGAACTACGAATTTAGAATAAACGGAATGAATGTTGATGTGGTAAATGAGTTTGTATACTTGGGAAGTAAGTTTGAAAAAGATGGATGAATGACAGGTGAACTTGAAAGAAGAGTAATGAAGGGCAGGTGTGTACTGGGTGCCACAGCTTGTATCGCCAAAAATCAAAACATCTAAAAATGCTCGATTGGCGGTACGCAGTGGCATACTTTTACCCACCTTGATGTATGGAAGCGAGGCCTGGACGGTGAATGAAAGTGAAATTAGTAAAGTCCATACTGTTGAAATGGACTTTCTAAGAAGTATTATTGGGAAAAAACGGTGTGACAGGGTGAGGAATGATTTTGTAAGAAAAGAATGTGGTGCAAAAGAAAGTGTGAAAGTGAAGATTAAAAGAAGTTTGTTAAGATGGTTTGGGCATATGGAGAGAATTAATGAGGAAAGACTGACGAAGAAAGTATATGTTGGTAGAATAGATGGATGTCGTGGTAGAGGAAGACCGAGAAAGGTATGGATGGACCAAATATCCGAAATTGCGAATGAATGGAATATCCAGAGTCATAATAAAAGAAGAGCTTGTATGAGGAAGGTTATGACTCTGGAGGAAATGAAAGAAGTATGCAAGGATAGAAAGAAATGGCGGTTGATCTGTGATGTTGGCGGCTAGGGTTTGTTAAAGTGAAATTGGTTTTATGATTTAGTTTTTTTTTTATGTCCATGTATATATTGTTATTTATTGATTTAAAAAATGTAATTTGTCATGTATGTTCCTTGACTTATAGGTTGTTATGCGGCTGACCACCCATAATATAAAAAATTGGTTCACTTTGCCAATGTCACCGCTGTTTCAGGGAAGGACGGCAAGAGTTGCAAGGCTTATGTTCATTTGAGATTGGGTTTTTATATTGTAGGTCCACATGCGGCATGTGTTAACGCGAAATTATACATATCTGCTTGTGGGAATGCATTTAATTTAAATCTTAAATGATATACCTATATCTTTGCAGCTTAGATTAGATTAGCACACACGAAAAAAAAGCTAAAAATGTAAAAAAACGCATTTTTTTAAATATTTTTTTGTAGT